>OX345700.1:8750000-10000000 GCA_947044815.1 Apomyelois bistriatella
TGCACGGCCTTTGTGAGGCGAATTAGGGGGACTTGGTTAATTCCTTACTCAGGTACAGTGAGCAGTAAGAGCTGTAAATAAACAAAAGGTGAAAGGTACTTGAAATGAAAACATGAGATGAGAGCTACTTACAACAAATTACTTGAGTGAACCCCATATTTCTTAGGTCGTTTCTTATTTTTGTAAAAATCTCATATATTTGAATCTAATCTTAATACTTTATATACCTATATTATACTAGCTTGCGCCCGTTGGTTCTCCCGTGAGATTCCCTCGGGAACAGTGTTTTTTCCCGGGATAAAAGGTACCCTATGTCTTTCTCAATACTCATAGCTATGTGTATGCGAAATTTCAGGAAGATTCATTTCGAGTTCAGTAGCTAGGGCGTGAAGAGGTTACAATATTAGTTGGATTGGATACATTGCATTATGAATAAATAAGTACTTACTGAAAAATTTTGGAGAGACAGGACGCTCACTCAATCAATGAAGTCATGCTTCCGTCCTTTTGGTTATTTTTTAAGGAAACTGGAAAAAACACATGTTACATAAAAATGCATACTTCCGACTTTAGGTTATACGAAGAACAAAATTTATATCTATTTCTTAATAGTCATATATTAGTCAGATTTCCTGTGTAATGTTATGATTGTGATTAACGCTTATTTAGTGATATCATATCGCAGTCCTAACTAAACACTCATGCATCCAAAATTCTTAGGCTCATATTAAGAGCTGAAGAATTTTGAATACAAAGCATATACCGTAAAATGCTGCAACTTTGCCTGGTATTTGAGGTTTTTTGTTCGTACAACTGAACCTTCGTATTATTACGACTTTTCATAAGTTTAAAACGGAAAACAGACTTTATATCTTGCCAGGTATGGCCCAAATACGTTAAAAGCATGCTGTTTTTCTGAATAACAAGAACTCAAAGTCGTAGGCAAAGTTGTAGGTAAAAGACGCAACTTTGCCTAGAAGGATATCTCAATAAATAAAATGTCGATAATTTGCAGGATTTTTTATCCGGATACTGAGGGCACATTGTTGGTCTCGGCAGTTACACTATTGCCCTATAGGTAATATTTTTTTTTTCACAGCTAATAGGCAAAGTTGTAGCAGGTACCACAAACTTTCCATACAAAAATATCGTTGACTCCAGGGTTGTCCTAAATAAAAGCAGTATATATTTTAACTATTTTTATATATTTTTCAAAAATTTAACAGTTTGCTGCGTAAGTTTAAATTACAAATGAAACAAAATACTTGAGTGTCATTAAATTAAATAAAAATAAAAAACAACGTTAATTATGTAGATAACGTAACAATACTAATTTATAAGTAATTTTTCAATGAGCTCCTGGTTTTCTCCTGCTTCTCTTTTTGATACTGGCCATTTTTCATATAACTACAAAAAAAATGAAACTTAGTGGCTACACTCCTGATTGAAGGGTCAGGGTTATAAATTGGAACTCTATTATATTATTCCGGACACAATTCCAAACTCCGGACTGCTATATTAAAAAAATACTTAAATATGCTTTGTCCAAATTACAATATCAGCTATGAAATCGTAAACGATAATGTGTGGTACTTAGTACCTAATAAGAATATAATAGTATTAATGTAGTGAACAATACAGTTCCATGAAATCACATTAAAAATGTATAATTAATGAAATCCGACAAGTGATAACCCTAGACCCAGGCAAAGTTGTGTCACTCAAGTTTCCAAAACAGTGCACAACATTGCCTACTAAGTTATTTTGATGAAATGGTGTCCTTTTCATAAAAATATTAAATAATACGGAAAATAGACAATGTTGTCTTACCTTGGGACGTTATTTCTGATTAAAATCACCTTTTCTCTTCGTAAAACTGCAAAAGTTACAGGACACTACAATTTTTCACCCTCACGGGCCGGTTTGTGTCGCACAACTGACAGAGTAACAATGGAGTTGTTATTGTAAAAAAATAAAAATATGTTGCCCTAATAATGTGAAATTACTATCAAATGGTAAAAAATAGGAAAAAACGAAGCAAACGCGAAATATCACAATCGAAACGAAAAAGGCAAAGTTGGGCTTTCTTGGCAAAGTTGCAACATTTTACGGTAATGTAAACATTGGACAATGCTTTGATCATTATCATAATTACAAAAAAAAAAAGATCCGTCAAAAAAAATTCACTCAAATTACTCCAGACTTTTACTAAAGAAGTTAATAGTACATTATACACTTGCATTGCATTTGCACATTTACCTAATGTACCTACAAACAAACATATCAACTTTATTTTGAATATTACTTATAACATCACAGAACAGGAACATAGTAGGGAAGTGCATGAGATTTTTACATGCTGGACAAAAAAACAATTGTCTATCTGAATGTGTAAGAAAAAAAACTACGAGTTTTGTATGTAGTACAAAATCGGTAAATTTCGTGAGGACGTCCATTGAACTGCAGTTCAAAATCCTGGGTTTGATGCACCTGGAAGTTACACCGAAGTTCACGGAGGCTGTAAAACGAAATAAAATCAGGAAATGCCGAAACAGAAATAAAAATCCACCAACAAAGCTCCTCGTAAATTTTGATAGCTTTGGTATGAGTGTGCAATTGTGCACGGCTGAAAGTACCCTGTAAAAATTCATCTATAAGACCAGTATTTGTATTTTGGTAACATTACCTACCTACATATTACATCGGACCTATACGCAATATTATTATAGTTTTAAATTGGTGAAATGTACAAAAGTATTCATTAATGTCATGTGGCGCATATAATACAAGTTTTGATTCGTTTCATTTAATTTACAGGCATTAAATGTGTTGTTGAAATTTGTAATAAAAGATGAATATATCCAGTGCAGAGAAAAACTTAATTTAAGTTTATTTGTACTGAGTCACTTATGTAAAAAAAGTGATTTACAAAGAAACCGCGGAGCACCGCTAGTCTTTACCTAAGCAAGAGGAAAATCCTTCGAAAGTGTAAAAAAGAAAGGGAAATTTTGGAATATCTAACTCTCCACGTAGATTTTTAAACCATTATTATACTGCATTGATATATTTTCAACCAACTCTATTGTGCTGTGTACTATAGTTGTCCACTATGGCTTACATACGTGTTCAATTTGTAGTCAGTCTAGGCGCCGCCGACAACGTGACTTTGACCCACGAACCTTCGCTTCCTTCTTTGTGTTTCTATGAATTTACGAAGCCTGCTGCAAATTATCTAGGCGCAATTTGATGGGAGTCGCAGCCAAGAAAAACCACACTGATAGTTAAAGTACATCATATTATCTAGCATCTTTATTAAAGGCTTCATAGAATGGTTCAGGTAAAATAAAGCTTTATCTATTCCATGTACTAATAATAGTAATGTACATAACTATTGTAAAGTGAGCCACATAGTATAGCTAGTACATAGGTGTAAGAGTCACTTCACGTACTAAGTTACTCTTACCTTTTATCTGGTACTAGCTGACCCGGTGAACTTCGTACCGCCTTTCTTAATATTTTTTTCCGTAAGAACCTTAAACAGAGTATTAGAAAACTACAAAAAAAAATCTGCCAAATCGGTCAAGCCGTTTTCATGCTATGTCGTGACAACGGAAAACGGGTTTCATTTTTATAGATATATATAGTTATAGATGTATTTTGTATGTGCTCACCTTATTTAAAATCATTCTATTTTGACATTAAATTCTTGTTAAAACTTATCTAAGAATTAGGGTTCATCATGTCATTATAAGTAAAATTATTTTATTTAAAACTTTAGTCCTACATTTAAATAATGTGTAAATTGTCACATACTATTCTGCTGTAAACCCCCCGAAAAATTAATAAATAAGTAAACCTAAAAAACTGTAAACTATAAAAAGACAAAATATACTTCAACTAGAAATTGTAAAAAATGTTTAAATGTAAGCAATATATTGTATAAAAAATGTTAAAATAATTATAAATATTTCATAAAACAGCGACGTGACGGACGCCTGACCTGCCCCAATTAGATTTTGACAGAAGGTAAGTACCTATGTGATGAGTAACACCAAATGACATGGACGGGCCGTAGGCCGTAGCGTTACGTGTTCAATATTTCCTGGTAGGTAGCTCGACCTACAAACACCTATGAATTATAAATTTTCCAATATGACTAAAGCAATTCAATAATAAATTTGAGTTATTCGGTGTAGGTGATTTTTTTAACCGACAAACCAAATAGTTGAATTTATTCACCCATTCGGAATAAAAATAGTTGATTATTTTCCTAAGGATCTGAAAATCTGATTCAATCGTAGAAATTTAATTTATTTTATTGTATGCCAAGACATCATTCACCATTCTTATAGTCTCGATACCAAATAGTTCTGTAGTATTTCACTCAAGTGATGATTAAGTATATAAGGTAGACACAAATCAACTACAAATATTTTAAAGGCAGTTTCAGACCACTATTACTGAACAACTTTTTCAAATAAAGTTATTCTATATTAACTGATATCTTAAATAACACAATAATGTCAGTGAATTCGTAATATTTGGTCTTATTTACACCGGAAATGTATGTGACATACTTATAGTAAGTACATAAACCTAGATTTAAAAAAAAATTGCCTCGCGCGCTATTCGTTATTGTTTGTATTTATCACTGAAATATATCTAAATAAGATAACAATTAATAAAGCAGTACGTAAAGTGAATTGTGATAAAAACTGAAAATAATTTTCGAATCAATCAACAAATGTGATGTATGTATATCTTCTCTACATATAATAAATAGTAAAATTATTTTGTCTCTACATTTAGTAATTTTGACTAAAATGGATAGAGAGACATTTAAAATGAATAATAGAAAGCACGCTTATCTCCGAACCGATTTGCTTAAAACTTTCACCAATGGTTTTGACTCGAAAGAATATCTACAGATTGTTTCATCAAAATCGGTTCATTAAAAAAAGTTATCGTCATTTGAATGAAGTCAAGGCATGTTTGATTTTGAACGAATGCACCAAATGGGATAATTCTTTTTTTTGTGTTGGTTAATGTAATGACAAACTTTGTATATTGAAAAGGGGCATTACCGGGCAATTCCCGTAGAAATTTCGGCAGCAATTCCTAAAATTCCTACGATAAAGGGAACGAAGCCCGAAGTCATGGGCTAAAGCTTGTTCCTAATATGACAGCATCTTCCTTGATGTGTTCCTTGATATATTATGTTGGCAGGCCATGTTTGTCGTATTCGGCCAGAAAGGTGAGGAAAATCGGCCGCTATTTGGATACAGAATAGCCGGTGAAATCTATTATTCTGTCTCTTACCCCCGTATTAAGAAACGTTTGTTAAGCCTATTTTAGTTAAAATGTGTTTCGTCTCGTTCTTTCACATGTTGTGTCAGGTAAGAGAAAAAGAGCCAAAACATATTTTAGTTAAAATGGGCTTATCAAACGTTTCTTAATACGGCGGTTAGAGTTATAGACAGACCAAGGAGGAGATGGCGTGACGATCTCAACAGCTATTTAGAAGAATGGCTAGAGGTTCTCTTGGATAATAATGAGCAGAAAACGATGGAGGAATTTGACTTGCAGTAGGATACAAAATAAGATGGCTAAAAACGATTTTATCATACCCATAACTTATTGTTAGGGAAAAATCTGGCACTTATATTGGCCACTAACACAATAACGCTACTACACACTAATATATACTTATAACACAATAATACTTATTATAGAATCGGTCGCAAGTAAACATAGGCATTGAGACCGCTTAAAAATTGACGACGTCAAACGGGACCTACAGACAAAATATAACTCCTAAAAGCTAAAGTCGACCCATTTTACTATAACTACAAACCAAACAAATGAATGTGTCAAGACAAGTGCTCTTCGGACATATGGTATGGCCACATTTTTTGCTTTAAACCGCAGATGCGAGTGACTCGCAGATCTCTATTTAGGATAAGCACAGACTTACAAAAACTCCAGACGTAGTCTCACATATAAAAAGAGTAGCCTAGAAATTATAGCTGTTTCAGGGCCCAATTCTCACGCAATCGAAGTTCACTTCACCGATTTTCTCGAATTTTTTTCGATGACTTCAAGCCAATTCACAATCAAAAAGTTTCGATAGATTGATGCGTTCGATTGAACTTCTACAATTGTAAATTTTTTGAAAAGGCAGAAACCATGATAAACCTTTGAAAAAATTGGAGAAAATCGGTGAAGTGAACTTCGATTGCACGAGAATCGGGCCCCCTGGTGCCAATCGCTTTTACGCGTCACCGCGATACACACATCAAGGCGGCTATTTTCGGCTTGACTGTTATTTCGACGACTGATCCGTCTGTAGTCCCTTTAGGTCTGTGAGAATAAGATAGTAATTTGCATTTGTTTTGAGGGTAACCGTTATGACTAACAAGATGTTAGCACCTTTTACTCTTAGTAGAAATGAACTGTACGTAATGTTAGATGACGAATAAGTGATTGCATTGTTTATGAGTCTAACAAACCATTTGGCACAGTATGCAAATAATTATATTTCATAAGACTTTATTCTTCAAAATTTATTTATCTTATGTAATGTATTTTTTTCTACTATCAATTAAGCAGAAATTATGGGTATTTGTGTAAGTAGGATGACTACATATATTTTGATTATAGGAATGTATACTTACTTAAGACGTCTTCTTCATCATAATCTTACCTGCTTGCTTTATTTAGGCATTCTCAAGCAATTTTCGTAAATTTACATTTATATCAATAATACTTTGATTATTTCTTCTCTAATAATATTAAGTATACTGTTAAGAGTTATAACATTAGCAACAATAAAACAAAAAAAAAACCGAATTCAACCTCTTTTCGGAAGTCGATTGAAGAGTAAGTATAATAATATCAATGCCAATTTAATTAATTGTTAATAGAGCTCATATACTGCACATGAATAATGCACAATTTGTAACAATTAATTTTGATCTGTCGGATCGTCGACCCGGCATCCTGTTCGATAGCATATACCAGACATATCTAGAGCACTGATGTAGGCAAAATGTGTATCTGCATTCATGACATCTTGTTTCAATGCCATTAGCTTATTTTAACTAAATAATTGACACACTATTTCATTTGGACATCATACGTATAGAAGTAGGATATCAAGAGACACCAAAATTACTTACGCGCTGCCTAACTCGTAGCCTAGGATGATTCCCCAATAATTTCACTGTCACTCTCATTCTTAACAGAAATAATCGACTAAAGAGTGAGGTACCCAAGCATATCAGATGGCAGGCACTTTACAATGACCAATACCGCCAAATCTAGGACTATAAATTAAAAGGTACCCTCAGCTCTGAAGCGTAATCGGAGGATGTAAACGTCAAACACACTTGAATGAAGATTATATTAATGAATGACTTAGTATGTGATGTATATAGTAATTGTAACATTCGCTAATCAAGTGCTAGTATCAACAAAGCCGTGCGATCTAATGAGTCATGTTAACCACTGCAACTGCGCTGTACGGACGTGCAATACTACGTTTGTTTACACAATATGCTCGAATTAATCATCTTTTGAAGGACATTTATATATTAAGTACTTTCTTTAACAAAGGTGTTTATATTAGCTAGAGAGTCTTTTATATTAAAAACCTTTCGATATTATAAAACCTGTTTTTAAGAGCTGTGGAAATCTATACTACCTATCATTTTTTATTCTTATTTACTTTCTCTATTTTATACTGTGATGCGCACTGAAATTTCATTATTTATATTTGGAAAGTTATAATTGTTATCTTAATGTTCAATTTATTAACATGCTGCTTTATTATTCAGGATAAAAAATCTATATCGACTGGCAGTCGGGTACCCTTTGAAGCGGACACCGTAGTCACTTTTGCCTTTTGAGTCCGGTCCGGAAATCTATGGACTAAGGTATGCAGCATACCTAAAACTGATTACCTGGTATCTTGTATTTGTGATTAATGAAATCGTTTTAGGAATAAATGAATTTGAATTTGAATTAGGTCTTGTCTGTGAGTTAGTGTTATTTTGTACATCTGTTTTTCTATTGTTCTGCAACCAAGGGGTAATTCTAAAATATCTTAACGTTTACAATACAATATTTCTCTTTTTATTTTATGTTATTAGGATATTACCACGCTCTTGAATATTACTGCTAGTATATAATGCATAATTTGCGATATAACCGATGACACATGTGAAGTGTGTGCATTTCTCTTGGTGAACGCAGTAATCTGGAGCTCAATCTCTTTACTAACTTACGTTCATGTTTGAATGACTGTCATTAATCATTTTTTCTTCGTTAATATGGAAGACCAACGACTTTCCAAAATTTCTTTAATGTGCATTTCTTATCTCATATCTCTGGATGGATAATTGAAAACGTAGTGATTACCTCTTTGAATTGAATAGATACTTTATTGTACCATTAACATAACAAGTATACATGTTGATTAAAATTCAAACAGTGTTTACAAAAGCGGACTCATCGCTATTGCTATTTCTTCCAGCCAACATAAGTCTACTTAAATCCCAGTTTTATTCTAATTATAAATCATAACCTGCAACATCCTCAACCACAAACTCAATTTATGTATTCACACTTTATTTTCAAAATTTGTAGGCAACCTTTTCCATTAGCCTAATGCTCTGCCTTAGCTTAAACCAGAAAGTAGGTAGGTAAGGCTAGATTTTCAAAACATTAAAGTGGAAACAATTGCAATCATTTAACCTTAACTGCTTCAAAATGCATACAGCAGCGAAAGATGGTAATTTGCAATAAATTTGGGCAGCTTTACATGCTGTTGTCTGTACTTTGGATAAGTACTTAACTTCAACTACTTTCCTTTCTAAATGTCGTAACGTAACCTATATCAAGCAACTGCGGAGGTTGACAATAAAACGCCTACTTTGCAGCTGATTGCATACCCAATAATGTATCCAATGAACACTTAATAAAAACGACAGTTACAGGACGAAGAAAAAGTAGTATGACCTGTAATCAGGGCGAAATAAAGACTAATAATGCTCATGAGTAATTTACTAATGTTTTGATACAAACAGTATTTCCAAAGTTACTTTAGAGAGTAGATTTTCTTTTTTCTGCGTTTTAATTTCATTGTACTTTAAAACAGAGAATAGGTGGACTTATTAACTCGAGAAGGCTTGAAGGCAGACAGGCGGCAGGACATAAAAATGATGCCGAATATTATAAATATACTTATAATACCTAGTATATAGCAGTTCTAATTTGTAATATACTTGTTTAGGGGAAAAGAACTGAGACAGACAGTTTAAATATTGAGTTATTTATTTCATTAGATACTATGTCACAGGCTCTAGAACTCTGTTTTTTAAATATTTAATAATCAAGTCACACATAGTTTTCTAAAAATGAAGCTCCACGTCCTAATAAAGACTCCGGCATTAAGTTAATCACATTAACAATTGGACACAAATCAGTTAGGTAAGTACAAAGAGCGCAGTCTCTTGTGTACTTAGACCTCATGTCCTACTAAATTAATTACAATAAACAATAATTTCCATCTTCCTCGTTAGTCAGCCGTAAAACCGTCGGGCGCGGTCGTAAAATGGGGTGAACGATTCGATATGTGCCCATATTGTCCTCGTAACACAATAATGTAAGAACAGATGTATAACTAATGTAAGAGAAGATTAAGAATCATGACAAATTAAGTTCAAATATAAAAAAATACTACCCACCTTTCCAATTTGAATTGGTAAAATGTTTAAGGTAAGATAGAGGATTGGTTTTTACGATCTATTTTTAGTGATATTAGCATTACTAAGTACCTAATTATATAGTTATATTTAATTATTTATACTAAACTTTCATCGTATCAATTCTATTTTCATCTTACGGTAAGTTACTTGTTTTTGTTCCAGCGGAACATAGCTCTTTATATTTTATATTGTCAAAAATTTGTACAGACAAGACGACTAAGTTAGATGACGGTTGGTCTTAGTTTATATGGTATTTATTACAATTCGCCATATCTTTTGAAATCCTGATTATCTACAACTAGTCTTACTATCTTATGTTTTGCTGTGAAATATTAATATTTGCTTATTTCCACCATACAAATATAGTATAGTATAGTAGTAATGCTCTTTATGTACATCTGAATTTGTCATTACTACGTCGTTAAAAACTGTCAATTCTTTACCTTCATTATTTTCATCATAATACCGTACCGAGAAATGAACGTACTCGTAATAAGAAGCAAATTAACCTTTATTGTGAGCCATCTGTATTGAACACGTAAATTGACAAAAGTAACTACTTACATGTTTCATGAATGATCATAATTTGTAAATCAAAATCATGAACAATATATTAATTTAAGTTCATCTTGAGCATAGGTACTTACATAGGTTCAAACACAAATTGGTACGTTTAGGGAAGATCTATGCAGTTCCCTACCTAAACCATGCCATCAATAATATAATATACTGACGGCCACAGAACAGAGAAATTATCCAAAAAGGAATATTTGACGCGGATTTAGTTCCAGGATCTCTCTTCTTATCTTCAATTAATACATGTAAAACCATGTAGACCTCACCACACCTTATTAGAAATGTAGGTATTACGTAGTTTACAAAAAATTCACCTAATATTATCGACCAATAATAGTGACAATAAATGACGCAATCATATTCCCCGTCCATTTTTTCTGTGAAACGTTGGCTTGCAAGCCAAACTTCTTGTTAATTTTCTAAATTCTGTGCTGACGGCACACAATAACCAGTGCGAGTGTGGCGTCTGTCCTCAAAATATAGCGCATCACTTATTGTGCTCTGGATGCGAGACATCTGTACCATGAATGACTTGCACGTGTCCTCTGACAAACCTGTTCTGTGACTTGCTTTTGGGCTGACAAAATGTGATACCACGAAAAGAAGAAAAAGAAGAAGCATACAAAGTAAAGCAGAATAGAAAACTGTGGCGCTCTCTTGTTTCAGAGGCCAAGATCCACTTCGGGTCGCTGAGCCAGCGGAGTAAGTAATTAAGTAAGTATACAAACTACAGTATTCTGTAATTTGCGGTGACAGCCAAAATGTGGAGTAATAGCTAGCAAAATTAAGTCCTTGTCTTACCTAATACCTACATAATGATCTTCTCGATTCCTGCTCCACCTCGTTAAGTCCTCGGCATCTAACAATAGAATAGGGATCCTGTGCAACATTTAGCGGCATGATTGATGTGGTTGGTTTCTACGGAAGCGATTACCTAGTGACAACTCAATCCCATGGGAAAACCAATGTTATTACCTCATACGTCATGTTCTTCTCGTGAAACTCAACTAGGTAATAAGACTTCGATTATTAGGGGCTCCGAAACCATTCTGCTGGGATTAAGGCTTCACCTTTAAAACCCGCAGCCTCATAAAACTGCTATTAGTGGTAGATCCGTCAAGCGTCTCCCTGGTGCTGCTCCTGTCTTGGTGATTCAATCAAATCAAAAAGAAGCTAAATATAACATTTTACATTATTTCAAATCCTGCATATAAATCCATTTGTCCTTTAAAGATCCAATATTTGTTTGTTTGTTTTATACTAAACTCATGTTCACATTTATTTTGTTATTTTAAATCAATAATTACTAGTGTTTCGTTTAATTAGTTTATGTGTTACATTTTGCAAACTTTGTATTAGCATCCCGGGTGCTTTAGCCTGATATGTGACTTTTGACCTGTATTATTATGGTAATACAAACGGAGTAATTATGACTCCGTTATTCCTAATTTCATTGACGTCCATGCGACGTGACTCATGGGGAAAAACGCTTACTTTACGTGCCACTACCGTAAATAGACAGAAAGTGAGGTGGAACTTGGAAACCGAAGTAGTATGTCAATTAATTACTGTTTTAGGATGAATCAAAATATTATTGTGAAACAAATGTATCCAATAAAAACCCGACAAAACGTTACGTGTAAAATTATAACAGGGATGTAAGTACACTATGATAACAGCCTATATTGTATAATTTAGGTATATTTGTAACTTGTCCTTGTTTGTGTATCTTTTATTGGTAGGTATAAAAGTTGTCAATTCCTTCCTATTATTTCCCGCTGGACAGGTGGACAGTTATAAAGGCTATGACTGAGGCTAATGTCTTGAATATACCTAGGTACTTAGGTTTTTTATTTTTGTATGTTCCCTTTGGAGTATACTTCGTCAAACTGAAAAAAAGTGCAATCTGTATTGAGATATACTACTTGTCGACTTGATAATCGCCTTTTACATTTTAGAAGGCTGACTCAGTAGAGGTCAATATGAATCACATGGAGTCAGTTAAAACTTTTTGTGTACGAAACCCTAAAATGTGAATGGCTCCTGAACTAGCAGCTAGGTCACCACTAGCTGTTGCTAAGTACGGTGTAACTGTCTCCAGGCGTGTGACTTCCGCTGCAGCCCATCAGCGGAATACTAATGTACAGTGGGCCACATATACAAGTATACCATTTTAGCTGCAAGTTTAAGGGTAAGGTGGTATACTTGTAAGTGTGACCCACTGTACTTACGAGGAGCCATGGCGCCAATGATTCCATGGACACGCCTCTTCACCGGCGTAAAAAACCAGGTTAGATGTGTCATCCGCATTTCGAATGCTGCAATTTAGTGTTTGTATGAGTTGTCAATATAAAATTGAAATTATTATGTAGGAAGGGTGTAAGTACAGTGTACTTATAACATAAAACAAGTTTAAAACTTTTGAACGGTCAGTATCATGAACCGCCTTTTGGCCTCTGTCGTGGTTCCTTTACTACCGAGATGGCAGCCGGGATCAACAAAGGCTTTCGAAGCACGGAATCATCATTTTTATCAGACAATCAGGTGATCCAAAACCGCTATGTCCTAACCAAACTGGAAAACTAAACAAAATATGCTTCCCGTGGGAATCAAACAGAGGCAAGTATGACAAACAGGCGGTCACAATCACAAATTGTAAAAAAAACTATAGCTAGTTAGTAAGTGGTAGGTCCTTATAACAATACCTAAAGTATTTCTGTAAACGGTAAAAAATATAAGTAAGTAGCTACTGTAAGAACCGTTAGTATCATGCTCGTGTCGCGGCGGCGGAATCGCCGGAGGACTTAAGTACCATGCTTATGCTTAATGACTTTAACGAAGTCTCCTAACAACAAGGTGGGTCCTCTCACCTCCCAAGGTGGGCCTTAAAATGAACATGGACAAAACCAAGATAATGTTTAATGTCCATGTTGCGCCGTCACCGCCCTTTGTTGGGAGCTACACCCTTGAAGCAGTGGACCAATATGTCTACTTGGGTCAGTTGATCCAGGCTGACAGTTCAACAGTTAGACAGTTTGCGGTGCAGGCCTTTGCGGAGAACGTCATGCTCCGCAAAGAGGCGGCGGAAAGGGAAAGGGAGGCAACGTCCGACCTTCCCATCCGCCGCAGACGCACAGGGCGCAGAAGGCGGGCGTACGGCCTGCACCTGCAGCCTCCATAATAGGCCAGTCGACGACGGAACAAACGGGATTCCGTCGTTCGACAAAACGGCCTCGGGTTGAAAGGCGCGCCCGTGTCAAGCGCGCCTTTACCCACGCGGGAAATGAAGGCCGCGGGCCGAACCCGCAGGCCGCTCCGAGGAGAGCGGCTGAGCCGAGGCCGCCGTGGTAGCGGCCGCCGCGCCAGGGCTGTGGAGCATCAGGAAGCACATAGTCCCGGCAAAAAGCGGTAGGCGAATTGACACCGTGTGGTTTTTGGTGGGTCCAAGTCCCACATAACCACCCACCACCCAGCTTCCCGTTCTTGGCTGGGTGGTAGGCGAAGGCCTTTTCCACACGAAAAAAAAAAAAGAAAAAGGCTAACAGTTCAAGCTTCAAGGATGAGGTCTCTCGTCAAATTCGACTCGGCTGGGCAGCGTTCGGGAAGCTCCGTAATATCTTCTCGTCCAAAATACCTCAGTGCCTTAAAACTAAGGTCTTCAACCAGTATGTGTTACCAGAGATTGACATATGGGTCCGAAACGTGGTCCCTTACTATGGGCCTCATAAAAAAGCTCAAGGTCGCCCAAAGAGCTATAGAGAGGGTTATGCTTGGTGTTTCTCTTCGAGAGCGCATCAGAAATGAGGAGATCCGTAGGAGAACAAAGATTGCCGACATAGCCCAGCGGATTAGCTCTTTGAAGTGGCAGTGGGCAGGGTACATAGCGCGACGAACCGATGGCCGATGGGGCAGAAAGGTTCTCGAATGGCGATGTTCTATTCTATTCTATTCTTCACACACCGGCAAGCGCAGCGTCGGGCATCTACCGACCAGATGGTCAGATGACCTAAAGAAGGTCGCAGGCAGACGTTGGATGCAGGCCGCTTCCAACCGGTCGTTCTGTAAATCCTTGGGGGAGGCCTACGTCCAGCAGTGGACGACCTGCGGCTGAAATGATGAAAAAAAATGATGATGATGAGGTCCTCATAACAATACCTTAGTATTTCTGTAAACGGTAAAAAATATAGGTAAGTATCTACTGTAAGAACCGTAAGTATCATGCTCGTGTCACATTATGAAAAAAATTCAGCGGATATTATAAATTAATAGTGGTAGTTTTTTTTTCAGATAATACAATCAATAAATAATTTATTGTGTTATTTGTCATCAGTGACTCACCGCCAACATTGTCTGGACATTATCTGTGGCAGCGTGAAATGATAGTAGAAAATATTGAACTTGAATCGTATGATGTAACTAGCAGTCCGTCCACCCCGGCTTCACCCGTGGTACACACATAGCTTATGTCACTCAGGGATGGGTAGTATGGGTTATCGACGACGGTGGAAGAATTTTGCAAATCGCACCAGTAGTTCAGAAGCCACAGTTTCGAAGCCTATTCGATGCAAACAAACAAATAATCAAATCTTTCCTCTTTATAACATTAATATAATAGATAAAAAGCGCTCCTTTTGAAATCTATGATTTAGTATAATTTAACGTACTTACTCAATCAGTGGCACTTGCGCTGCGTATGTGTTTTACTTCCAACATATAACATTTTTGGCTTCCTTCAGGGTTAACTGAGAAATTTAATACTTACTAAGGTAATTCTAATTAGTTTTTTTTTAATATATATTATAATTATAATATTGCACACAAAACAAAAGATAATTGACGTCAAGTACATTTAACCAGTGTGAATGTGGTTTATCTCAAAATATGGTACCTACTTATGTAAAGTAAAGATATACGTAAAAACAATGTTACGTACCTAGGTACATACTTTCCAAATCGGATCCCTTGTATATCAATATTTATTATAATATGTTACTACTGAGTAGGCAATCATGCCTTGGGCCCACCTGATGGAGAGTGGTTACCGTGGCCTACGGACACCTGCAACCTGCAACACCGTCACGAGCGCGTTGCTTCTCGAAGGCTCTAATTAATAATCTGCGTGATACGGTCTTTAGATTCGATTTTCTTATCTTGGGGATCCTGATGAACTAATGATTTCACGAAGATCTGGGGGGGGGGGGGGGGGTCTGGGAACAGAGCTGTTCAAGTGCAGGTTTTCAGGCTTTCAAAGTACCTATTATGATATTCACGAAAGTATGAAAATAAAAATAAAGGCAAAGGTATATATTAAAAAATGTCAGTAAAATTGACTATACCTAGGTCAAAATCAAAAGTATGTCAAAAGAAACAAAGAATATAGTTATACCTATAACGCCACCTGTTACAGCATTTTTGAACTAAACATTAATTTGAGCGATGCCATCTAGTGTCGAATAGCAAAACAAAAATATAGTTGTAAAAGTATAAAAGTACTAATAGATGGCTGTTTAAAAACTACCCAAAGGTGTATGGAAAACTGCAAAGCCTTACAATACTACAACTTCTTACTTTCCCCGCCCGGAAAGTAAGAAGTTGTAAATAATTAAAAGAGTAGTTGAAGCAAAAAGAACACTGCATCGGCCGGGAATCGAACCCGGGCCGCCCGCGTGGCAGGCGAGCATTCTACCACTGAACCACCGATGCTCATGTGGTCGGTGTAGAAATTGTAGAAATGTAGATGTTATATATTTTAGACGCATCATGACGTCACATTTCGACTAGACGTCAAAGATGAAGCCATCATTTTAGTATAGAATCCCGATATAAAACGACCTTCACCGAGATGTTTATTTAATGAAACGTATTATGAATTTATCCCAGGAAAGAGAGGAAAGCCAAAAAAAGATTGGAATTCTAAAGGATTGAAAAGAAACGGCACAGAACAGGGACACATGGAAGAAAAGAGGGGAGGCTTTTGCCCAGCTGTGGGACACATACAGCTAGGGAAAAAATACCTACAAAGAATTTGGAATCGCGCGCGGTCTCAAGGCAAATTTCTTTTTTAATCTATGTTAATAAATGTGCATATGGGTTGCATAACAAATTTTAGTCTTCAATTCATACATGTTGAGTGGCGTAGCGTGCCTTGGCCCCGTATAATAATTTGTCTGGGGGCCCTTAGAAGGGTAAATATTTCTCACAAAAGAATAAAAATGTTTGCATAAAATTAAAAGAAATATTTATTCATCTGTCACTTTTTCCACATTTTTTTCTAACAATTCAAATTAAATACATGTGGGGTGGGCGGAGAAGTAAAAATCGTCTTCAAGAAAATACACACTCTTCTTGCCTTTTTTCGGCAAACTGATTTATTAAGTCATTTGTAACTTTAGTTTTAAAGTTTCTGTCTCATTGGAAAATACAATAGTGACAAGTCTGACAGGCACAATTTGGAAAGTTTTTATTATTTTTTGTTACGCACGTTGGGGCCTGTGACTCGGGGGCCCCGTATAATTGATACGGCAGATACGGCGGTAGCTACGCCCCTGAAACCATTATTAGAAATGTACCTATTAGGTACGTACCTAATTAACAACAAAGCCACCTAATATTATCGACACAGCATAGATGATGTGAGTAGATATATAACCCGTCACCATATAACCATTATGACTCGAAAAGAAGAAGATATAGTAGGAGCTATTGGACTATTTACATAGAGTTAGTAATATATTTAGAAAACTTGAATGTAGGCATTTCGTACTTAGATACCTATTACATAAACAGCAAAAAAAATAACATTTAAGCGATTTATATTGATCGTCCGTATCTTCTAAGAATTCGATAGACTCGTAAAGTTTAATGTAACAGCTCACGAATAAACGTCAATACTCGCTTTATGTGATCAATCACCGTTACGTTTTATTTCATTGTTCCCAGAAATGTGATTTGTTTGTCTTCGCTGGCCAGCGTTGAAGCACACTCTTGGATAATTTGATAGGTACCTACTTATTTATTGAAAATAGGCAGAATGCTATCTCTACCATGAGATTTTAAACAAAGTCGCTAGCAATTGCGTTCGTTGAATTTGTGTGCTAGTTACCTTAAGTTGGTACTAAACTTCTTCACTCGTGTCGATGGTGTTTGTCAAATTTTCATTGCTTAAAAAGAATAGACCCCAACCGCTTTGTCGATGCCACATACAGGTTATTCAGGTGTGCACCCAGAGTACCTACGACACCATAGATGTTGGCTTATCTGTTACTATCCAACGGATTTGGCATACAAAATTGCTAACGCATTGCTAAAATAGATTTAAAAAAAAATTGGTACAGATGGGACCGAAGCGCGACTTACATCTCTATATCAGCCGTACTCAGTCGTTTAATGATCACTTTACGAGGGAAATCTATACTAAAATTGACCTCTATTTCCATAAACCAGGTTAAAGAGACAATTTTATTTATGAGTCTTAAAAAATCAGGTTTCCATCCCTGCCGCTTTCAGCATTCTACAGGTAGGTAAGTAGATTACTTTTGTTAGTAAATTTACTTTTATCAGTACATATTTACTTACGAGTAATCTTCATTTATTAGGGAAGAATTTGAGATTGTTATAATATTGCTGTCCATTGTGATGATATGGGTTCATCGAGGACAAGGACACTATCATCGATCTAAAGAGGCTGGAAGGAAATATGAATCTGCTTTGGTGAAAGTAGTTCGGGTCAACCATACTTCGTATAGGTAGGTTATATTAGAGTATTCGGTAATCTGTGATAAAACTACTTATATATGTTACCGGCCAAACCCGATTTCAGGATAAACTAATTTTGCCTAGGCTAAACTAATTCTTCCTACATGCGATAGGATAAAGTGGTATAACCTAGGCTAAACTAGTTCATCCTAAGCCTGATAGGATAAATCAGTTTACCCTAGGCCAAACTAGGTTATCCTGATAGAAATACACTCTCTCAGGATAAACTGGTCTGTCCTAGGCTAAACATTATAGAATACCTAGAAAGACAAAATAAATAGGTAAAATTGAATAAAACATTATTTTATTAAAATCAATAATTTTTATCTTCTATACTTATAATAAATCTGTAGAGAGGTCAATTCTGTACATGAAATTTATTGTCAAAATAACTATCAGGGGGTGATAAGTGGTCGATACTGATGCCAAAAATGCAATTAGTAAAATTTTTGTCTGTCTGTCTGTATGTTCCTTATAGAAACAAAAACTACTCGACGGATTTTAACGAAACTTGGTACAATTATTTTTCATACTCCTGGGCAGGTTATAGTATACTTTTCATCACGCTACAATCAATAGGAGCAGAGTAGTGAAGGGAAATGTTGGGAAAACAGGAGAAGTTACTCTATTTTTTAAGCTTCCGTCGCGTGTGCAGTCTTAATGGTTAAAGTTACATAGAAATCATGTATGACGGAAATGCAACAGGATATTGCAAAATTCCCACGGGAACGGGAGTTAGCGGGAAAAAACTTTTGTATGAAAAAATCTAAACCGCGTAAGATATATGATTGAAATTTGGCATGCAGGGGGTTAATGAAAGTAAAGCTTACTTGCAACGCGATATTGCAAAATTCCCACGGGATCGTGAGTTATTGGGAAAAAACTTTTCTATGTAAAAATCACTTAAAGATAGATGTTTTCAATCTAGAATGCATGCATACCTTAGTAAATGTAAAGTTTAGTAATGGCTGTAAGTATTTTGAAAAATTAAGTTAGCGGAAAAAAAAGGTTGTACGAAAAAACCTAAACTGCATAAGTTAGATGCTTGAAATATGATTTGCATATGCCTTAGTGTATGCAAAGTTAAAAATTCCCCTGGGAACGGGAAGCGAGTTAGAGGCTTTCAAATTTATAGCTCGCGGTAGTGGCAACCAAGGAACGTCGCGGCCGCGGCGGCGCTTGTGGGGTGGTGACAGCGGTGGCGAGGCGTGGAGGGGGAGGGGGGGGGGTCGTTGATGGTCGTGTCAAATATGGAATTTTGCGGGCGAACTTTTCACTATTCTTGGACGGAGTTTTCTGTTGTAGATTACTTTTAAATTATCCTAACTTTAAACTGCACTCATTAATTTAACACTTTAAACAGGACCGCACGGCTGGCAGCTAGATGCAAAATGAGAAGCGAAGAGAGGCGCGGGGCGCTCGGGAAATTCCCCGCATGTACAAGTCCTGATATGTCAGCTCAATTACTTTCGACTAGGCTAAATTAGTTTAGACTAGGCCAAACCAGTTTATCCTGAGAGTGTGTGTATTTTCATCAGGATAAACTAATTTTGCCTAGGCCAAACTAATTCTTCCTACATGCGACAGGATGAACTTGTTTAGCCTAGGCTATACCACTTTATCCTATCGCATGTAGGAAGAATTAGTTTAGCCTAGGCAAAAATAGTTTATCCTGAAATCGGGTTTGGCCGGTAACATATATACCCCGCTCTCGCTTTTAAGTGGTATACGTACTTGGTTTGATTTAGCTAAATTTTGAAATTGATCTCTTTAGAAATCGCTCACTCATCCATACTAATATTATAAATGCGAAAGTCTGTCTGTCTGTCTGTCTGTCACCTCTTCACGGCTAAACTGCTGGACCGATTGTGATGAAATTTGGTAGGGATGTAGTTAACGACCTGAGGTCAAACATAGGCTACTTTTGGGCGCGATATAACCGAGTCCCACGCGGGGCGAAGCCGCGGGGAACAGCTAGTAAACTCATAAATGACACATTAGAAAAAATAAATAAAGATATAGGTAATCTTATTATCATTCATTCAAACAATAGGTTTCTTCCAGTTACGTCGTTTTCACCTTTTCTTTACATACGAATTCCCCCAGTGAAGTTGCTTGGTCAAATCTAAAAAAAGATGTCATACAACTTGGATATAATAGGCAGTCTCTTTAAATCTTTCACTGCGGCTGAGATTTTTTTTATCCGAAATCATGGCAGAACGCTCTAAGTAGGAATGAGGAGACCATATTGCTGGAACCATTTCAAAATACGGAAGAGGTGCGTTTTCAGCAGTGATAGTGTAGATAGTGATGGGGCGATAGATGGAAATGTCCCGTTTTAGATCTGTACATCGTGGTCATCCTTTGGAATCATAGATTTAAAAAAAAAATTGCGTCGCTTAAAAGACCGCGCGCGATTCGAAATTTTTTGTTTGGAATACTCTGAATAGGTATTACTTATGAATAAATAAAATCCTAATTCAGTCGCTTATTTCTATAGCAGGCACCGATAGATGGTTTCATGATTTAAAATATACCTACCAATCCAAAATGAGAATGCAGACTATGGCAACCATGTCAATATTAAGACAGAATAGATAATCTAATACGAGTATACCAAAGATCAAGTTTTTTTAATCGTCATGCTGTCACATCCAGTTTTCTGTACCTATGTCTGAGGCCGAGGTCACGCCCAGCCCAAATCCTGATTGTCCTGGCCGTCTGACATTGCGCTTGCTCGTGTCCTACGCAACAATAAATTATTTTGTTATAGATACATTCTTCGTCCGAGTGTGTTTCCTAGTTGCAACTTCAGCTTATGCTTCAGAGCCCAGAGTATGCGTTTAATCATGGTCATAGTACTCGTATCACGAAGCAACTGATTATACCTACAAGGGAGCGCTGCAGTCTGACGTCTGTTGTTTTCACATATTCTTGATTTATTAAGTACTAGCTGTTCCCCGCGGCTCCGCCCCGCGTGGGACTCTGTTATATCGCGCCCAAAAGTAGCCTATGTTTGACCTCAGGTCGTTAACTACATCCCTACCAAATTTCATCACAATCGGTCCAGCAGTTTATCCGTGAAGAGGTGACAGACAGACAGACAGACTTTCGCATTTATAACATTAGTATGGATATGGATATGGATATGGAAGTATGGATAGTATGGATATGGATATGGAAGTATGGATGTTTAGGTAAAATGAAGTGTAAGCTCACCCACAATATGAAGCATTTGCCTATTAAATTCATCCATATTTTAACATTATTTTGATAATTTAGTTTTTTAAAAAGTAATTCTTAAAAGTAAATAAGTATTCTTAATGTACCTTAAGATAACATACGGCGTTACTTGCTACGGTCACAGAATTTTATTTACTTCTGATAAGCGAGACTATGGCATAGTGGCAAACTGCTGTGTTGTGTTGTGATCGTATGCGTCTTATCATTCATTGGGTCAAACTGACTGTGTAAGTGGGTAATTAAATATGATTACTATAATCGGCCAATTTAAGTGGCATCTTTAACTATTTGAAATCTTTAAATTGTTGCGTTTGTTCTGATTTAGTTGGTTTATGCCGGTGCGTTCCGTTCCGATCTATGACACGGGCACGGGTGGGATTACATTTACATTCGGCCAGTCCGCCAACTCGTGTCTGGCGGAGAACGCGTTCGCGATTCAAATCTTCGCGCCATAATATAAAATAGAAAAACAAACATTTTATGAAATCTAATTAAGTTTATATAAATAAAAAAGCAAGTGTATATTAATAATTTATTTAGTTACATAGTGTTTTGGAGTACCTACCAATTTTTATTTCATATTTTTACAAGAAAAAATGTAAGTAATTAAAATATTTTTTGGATTTTATAGTAATTTAATTAGAAAATTTCCCGCATTTATACGATGGCAAGTTCACGGATATAATTATATCAAATGAACTGAATATATGAAGTTTCAATAAAAATAAATCTTACTTATTTTTTTCCAGTTAAGACCTTAAAATAGTTTTCAAATCAAACTACTAACTCGTAGATTTCTAGCTAGGATTTAGCAGGTTAATACAATGTGGTTAGAACAAATGAGTAAATCCTCATTATACTTTTATCACAAACAAAATACAAAAACACAGTGTTAGGTATTAGCCTTTGGCTATATACCCAAAGTTATCTAGCCAATAGGGCTAGATACACTTCCGGTCGCATCCTAAGGACGTAACCGGGAGGTCTTTAGGACCATTAGGACTCATGACCAATAGTATCTCCTCCTTAGTCTGTGCTCATGACTTCGGAGATTTCGGAGCCCGAGATCCACTTTATTATCATCATACCTACCATGGGAGTCATAATGTTTTCCCTTTATTAGGTACTTAATTACTTACCTAAAAATAAGATTGGGCATTTTAACGACCAGCCAATCGTCTGATGTCAACCCTCCTAGGTAATTAATTATTTAGTTATTTTGTGTTGCCCTTCACGACATCAACGGAAAAAAAGGATTCTAATTTTAAGCTGAATATCATACCGAAAATTGTTTATTTGCAGTATTTTTTCTGACATAAAATTAATCAGAAATGGTTTCGTATTTAAAACAGAACTGACTCCAAATACTTTATACTGTATTTTTTATAAAATGAGAACCTCCTTTTTTAAATTTGGTTAAAATACCTTAATACACGTTAAAATAATTTTCTGTAATCTGCTTCAATATCGGTTCAGCCAAACGCGAGTTAATCGCAGATACACATAGTAGGTACCTATATACGATTTCGACGTTTAATACCCACCACAAACGGACAAACATACCTACAGGTCAAGTAGTAAATAACTTTGATTATAAACAATCAAATTAAAGATACCTAATAAACATTCTCTCATCCTAAGTGTTATTTAATTAAATAACTTATAAAATTACGAATGCTGAATTCTATGAAACAATAAAGCAATAAAATTTAAATAAAAAATAAACTAATAAAATTCGCATGTGAGTTGATATGCCGCCTCACAAAACAGATACAAGTGTGTAGTATTTTAAAAACATGTAAGTACAGCCAACAAATAAAATAAAAACTTTACCGGAACCTAATTTTTATTCAAAACGATGTGAATTAAGTTACTAGTGTTTATAACAAATTAATTACATTTTGTTTGTAAGAATAAAGGTAAGAATGCATTTCTAAAAGATCTTAAATTTTAGTTGAATTTACTATAGTAAAAAGTGCAGTAATAAGTTTTTTACTTCTGTTGACTGTACATACAGCATGTACCTGCGTACATAGGCAATGTTGCAACAATTGCAACGGAAGTATTTGTGCTCCAAAATCCTAGCATACCTACCACTACCAGCTCCATTGCAACCCATGCATACTTCACTTCAAATAAATCAATATCTTATCTCTAACTATATAACACTTTGGAACTACGAGTAAAAAGTTAATCGCATTCAACTGAACAAAGTGACAAGAGAGTTAGTGTTAGCAGTATTGTGGTAATGTTTCATTATTAAATATTTAAACTAGTACCTACTTAACATGCTTATACGAGAAAAAGTAAAAGTTTCATTACTTTTACCTAGAAAATATTCTGTAGGTCAGGTATGAAACGCACTTTACAAATGTCACTAACCTAAACAATTATTTTCTGATTGCAAGATTGGTAGAAAATTAAACAAGTACCTTAATTTTTTTCTTTTATAACTACTTGTTATTTTTAGTAAAATGCATCTTCGTCAATCTGACCGATTTTTAAAACGCATCCAGCATTTTCCTGAATGATTTTCCATGTCAATATTATTTTGCACTAATGGACCAAAAAATACATTATTTTAATTTATTAAAACTTCTAATAATAAAACCTTAAAATGTCCCATAATAATAATAAACAAAAACAAATAAATTACTAACTTAAATTGTACAGTCTCGTTAAAGGCTCGACTTGCGGTAATGTGCCAAGAAGGCTGGCTGCATTGCCATATTGAATGGCAATGCTAATCCTTTGTGCAAGGTAATTACCAGCCCTCTGTTTGATATATAATTTATTAAAGTAATCTGCTATATTTTTATCTATCTATTATATATATCTACAATAATTATTATGCGCTAACGCGTAACACTATGGCTTCTTTCCATTCATAGATTTAAAAAAAATCGATTTCCTATTTCTATGTTTCTATTGTTCCCTTCGCTATAATAAGAATTGTGTGTTCATTTGTTGAAAAAAAGCACCTATACATATATGACCGATCTCAATGTACGTGATGATGCGCTCTACGAAGGATTAGATATTTAATAAATTAAATGGGCGTTCAAAAACAGAGAGCTGCGGTAATTGATGAATCAATTCAAGATGCGCTGTTCCACTTAACTTAAAGTAGAATTCTGGCAAACCGATCCCAATTTCCAATTGCTTCACATGCCTGGTTCAGTTGTCCACCGAAACCTTCAATTAATGACACTATTATCGCGTTTACCATGAATCTGGAGTAAGTTTGATATGGGTTAACGGTTAACGACTTCCCATTTGATGTAGTCCATAACCTACCTGCCGCGATAAAGCTAAGCGTGCGTGAAACAACAAATTTTGTAGGGACCAACGGACCCACCCAACCTATGTTTGGTTTACTGAACTAGGTCACTTTATTTTCTTTTGTTTTCACGTTACTAAAGGCCCCATTCAAAAATTCTTAACTAAGTACAAAGAAGTTCGAATCGGTCTCTCTACTGACGCATATTTTTTTAATCTATGACTAAGTAGGTATAGTTATTGTAAGTAAAAAAAGCATGGGTTACTTTTTAAAACTGGTGGCGTACATTTTTTTTTTGTTGTAATAAGCAGCCACTAACAAAACGTTCAAAGATAAACTGGCAACTTTAATTTTAAAATGCAAGAATAGTCTTGATTTAGAATCTGAATCTGGGTGAATTTGGGGAGTAGTTCGGTACAAACCCTGCATCTAGCATTCTAATAGAAGAGACCATACGCTTAGAGTGCAACTAGGGAAACGCCTTGATGAGATAGACGAAGTAAGGGATAGGTTTTGCAACCTATGAGCCATTAGCCTACTAAGTATACACAAATAAAATAGCTTTGCGACTCTGGATAATATTTTCGATAGAAATAAGCAAACGAATTCTGAATTCCCAGAAACCTACCTACTTAGGTATGTTTACTTGTATTAACTTCGAGTACGAGGTACTTAGGTATGTATTTACATTACTATAGATTGAACAGTAAATGAGGATAAAAATTGCTTCTTTCCACTTTATCAGATAAACAGAATATTTTCCATTATTGCCAATAGCCACTTAGAGCATAATATACCGTAATATACTTATAAGTAAGAACAGCACAAGTAGGCATTCTAAAAGCGGAAACATTAGTCTTTAAGCAATTAAGCTCATTGCTGTAATGTGACATTTCATTAAAGCGGTCAACTCATCATTGTCGGTCAGAACATTAACAAACAAAGGTTTTTGACTAACTGCATTACTGAAGTCATTAAGTAATTCATTAAGTACTGAGTAAAATAACTTGTCAAGCAATGACAATGATAGGTGGCCATTAGCTATTTTCATAGAATTTGGAATAGCGCGCGGTCTCTACAGAGGTAATTTTTTTAAATCTATGGCTATTTTGTATTGTTAGACCGTTGGCCATGAGACCTCAGCATGATACAAACAGTTCTTAACTTCTTATAGCTGTTTTAATATTAAGTTCATAATTAAACTTACGTAACAGCTAATAGTAAGCAACACAACCTATATTATAATGTCTTAGCAATTTATGGCCTGGAAAGCTGATAAGCCAAATTATAAAAAACGGGCTATTGCAAGTCGGACTCGCTCCCATGGATTTCCGTACCACCACACAATAATAAAAGACTTGACACGTTATTTTAAGATTTTTGATTTCCTTTAATTTGTTTATGAATTTTAACTCCTCTATTTTTTTTTCATAAAATTTAACAACAAATTTACAATTTTTAGATTTATTCCTAAATAAGTACCGTATGATATTGCTTCATACCAAATTTTATGATTCTAGTTTTACAAAAAGTACCCCATAGGTTTTGATTCCCATTTGAAATCGAAAAATTTACGATAAGTTGGCACATTTAAGGACATATCTTCTGATTGCGTTGGCTTATTATTTTAATTTTTACAGCCGAAAGACCGTAGTCTGAAAAATATGTTATATGAATTTCAAGATGATACGTACATGCATTCTTTTGTAGACAGACAGACGAAACCCTAAAAAATATTACGACAATATTTTACTGTTTGCATAAGTATATTTACCAAAATTGCACGCTTTGTCCACGTGTTTTGACTTGTATTTTCAAAGGCTATTGATAAGTTATCAAGGTCATCCACAAAAAATAAAGAAGAAAATACTATATGTTTTATTTATTTATGTTTTTAGTAGTAACCCGTTTGACTTTGCTTATTTATTTGAATTTTAAGTTCAACGATCTGATTCAATATTAATCTGCAGACAGCTTAATCAACACTTGAATGCACTTCGAATTTCAATTGAAAAAATAATATTTGAAGTAATTGGCTGTCTAGTCTACCTGAGACTGTAGTTAGAACTTATTTTGTAAGAATATGCTTAGAAACAAATAGATACTATTACGTTCTTCTTAGCCATGTTACTAACCCATATCAAATCTTTAAAAGAAGGACTGAATCTTCCACCTTTTTTTTTGCACTGGAACATCTAGTTTTTTCGTTACTGTGTGAGTTTATACAGTAAGTACCTGTAAACTCTTTTGATTTGATAACAAAAGGCAAGTGATTATTAATGGTAAAGTTAACATCACAATATTTATTTATATCAAGTTTCTTAATGTAACTACATAATATACTTATACTTATGTGACAAAAATTTTCCAAGAATCGCATAAAGCATATCCTTTATGTTATACGTTAAGCAATATTTGTATTTGATTATATTTTCAGTAGCCCAGATCTTCAGGCGCGCGCATTCCTAGATTTTAATTGTCTGGCGTCAAACCTTTCAAAGTTTTAGTTGCGCGAAATATTTTAATTTTTAATTGCGAAAAAATGTATCTATTTCTAACAGCACCGATCTATATCTACCAAGAATTTTTTTGTCATAGTAAGTAAGTCTAACAGATTCTACACATATATAATAGTGAGAAATGTAAAAGGCAAAGGAGCTGACTGCAGATTCAGAGTATTAAAAACTTATTATCAATTGAGTTTTCGTGGTCTAATAAACAATTTTGAAATTGAATTAATAGCATGCAGACAATGAATTTGCCTGGTACCGAGGAGACAACTGGAGACGCGGAATCCGCGATGGATCCACATTGCTCGATCTTGATACCTGTAGGTAATGTCTACCATGAAGATAACTTGTTCATACACATAAGACACGATAAATTTATTGTCATTTTGGTTCTTGTGTATCATGTATTTCTTTATAATATAAAATCTTGAAAAACTAAGAACGTTTGCAATATCAAAAAAAAATAACAAAATTTGCAACTTGCCGTAAATGTATAAAGTAGGTAGGTACATGGGCGACCGAGCTTTGCTCGTTTTATACAGAAAAACTTTTTACGTGAAAATATGGGTAAAATGAATTTTCTCAGACATGGAACCTAGCTAGATTATCTTTTTGACTATGTAAGAACTTAGATATGTTTAAAATTTTATAGAAATCGTAAGAGCCGTTTTCGAAGACGCAAATATTGCTCCTTTATTAGGATAGAATAAATAAATAAAGCCTATATGGTAGAGAGGATACTAATTAGGTACATACTTGGGCGTGCCAGTTAAAACGGATAACATAACTGAGTATCATAAGTACTGCTATAAGGAACTTTGTAGTCGACCGTGCAAGATCAATGATATATGATAACGCATTCCACGAGGCACAATGCATTCATTCAACAGCTGGATGTAAGAAGCAGGGATTGGCATGAATTAAGTTCTGTACGTATTTACATACACGTATCACATAATTGAATATACTTAATGGAATAAACATTATTTTCATCATTATTGAATATACGTATATAATGTGTAATGGTAGTAAGTACATAATACAATATAAAGGGTAAGTATAAATGGCAAAAAAATAAAACAAACGTTATAAAAGACAAAGATATCATGTTTTTAAAACATAATCTTGTTGTTCTACGGCTTTTTACTACTGACATGCCATCCCAGCTCTATTCATATGAAGCTGCCATGGAACCTTAAACTATTTCCAAAGAGAAGAAAAGCGCATCTGCTTTTCACGACGGAACACGCCTCCAAACGTCAAATTATCGAGCTTTGTTTATATGATTTTGTAGTGTTTTTTTTGCTGATTTATTTGTTGTGTAAGTGTCTGGGGTTTTTATTGGTAAGGGCAAATAATATATGTCCTAACCGGATTGCTTATGATACCAGCAATGTACCTATGCAACAATGCGGGTAAGAAAAGGGCGCAGCGGGCTCAACATTCATCTCGAGCTCGACTCAACGTCTTAAACTCATGAACTACAAGATAAATTAAAAATATATATTGTTTGCATTTATAAACGGGAAAAGTTGGTGACAAATATTAATTTTTAATACTAACAAAGATTTGTCACATCTAGGCTACTAAGCCAGCGCTGGACCCTTTGTTTGAAGAAAACTAGCTCAATGCCAAAGTCAACTTGGGTGTAGCTGCTGTGCTTTTATTAAAATTTAGCTTTTTCGTGATAAGTATCTAAAATGATTCTTTTGCTATCTATTTTGGGTTAGTAAGTAGGCACTCTTACACGGGTCCCCGGATGATCTGTATAAGCTAACACCTGACACTGTCTCGTGGCTGGAGGAATGTGAACCTATAACTTCATATTACTCTTTTTCTTTTTTTTTTTGGGCGCCTGAGGTTTATGTATTGCGCCATACGAGTAAATAAATAAGTAAATAGGGCCCCAAATGCGCGGGGCCCTAACTCTATTGCTAATCCGCTACTGTCTAAGATGTAGCAGATTAATCGTGATTACATCATACTAAAGCCGCTGACCTCTTGATGGAAGATGAGGAGTTTTTGTTTAAGTATTTTCCCAATGTTAATCGAGTTTTCGTGTAATTATGAAGTTGGCTATTTTTTAGCCCGAGGTTTTTGAACTTAAGTTTGCCAGTGTGACCTGTATTGACCCTAGAAAAATTATTTCTCACGCAACGAACGATACCTCATTAGTTATCTACCTAATTTAAATAAATACTATATTTTCCGGAACTCCAACATAGAATTAGTAATAGATAGTACTTAGCACATCGGAGCCAAATTCTTGGGGATTTCAAAATGTCCTATGGAGTTCGCCTGACTCCCTTTGCTATTTATACTCTATGTCTTTCTCTAACCATATACAATAATCTGCAATTACAATACTTACATATTTACTTGATTATAGCATATTTTGTCGGTAAGGATCGCTAATTAACATTACAAGCTGTGGAATTTAGATAATTACATTTGTAATACTTACGAGATCCACTTAACCAACGTAATATACTCGTTACCTCAGCTGGATTACCTGATTATTCTTTTGAATATCTACAAAAAAAACTATATATAATCCATACTAATATTATAAATGCGAAAGTCTGTCTGTCTGTCTGTCTGTCACCTCTTCACGGCTAAACTGCTGGACCGATTGTGATGAAATTTGGTAGGGATGTAGTTAACGACCTGAGGTCAAACATAGGCTACTTTCGGGCGCGATATAACCGAGTCCCACGCGGGGCGAAGCCGCGGGGAACAGCTAGTATTCTATAAGTATGTTCTCTCTGTACGTCACTGTCTTCTCTAGAAAACTCCCACCAAAATGCATATAAGCACTTACAAAAAACGTCGTCAAATAAAAAAAATACTTTGTACCTGTACGAGAATTTGAGAAAAAATCTGTTGTTGTACTTAATTTCAAATGTTATTTAGATACAAGCTGTGAAAACGCGAGGTACAACTAATACAATGAAATGTGTTCATTTTTTCATTAATGATGTCATCTGCTTATTCATTAACATAACATTCGCACATGGCTTTTGTTTACGCGCGTGCTCTAGAAAGCCTCTCAACCCACACCGTCAAAGCGTGCTATAATTATTATGTTATGTTATTATAGTTTTACTACTATTTATGTGCATATGAGATGTGGCCCGATTAGGTCAGTGAACATTGTGAGTTAAATAATGAAAACTAACCTCCTTATTCATAAAATAAACGATCATTCAATGTTATCTCCCTGTATGTTTTATCAATAGTTAAAGTATACCATAATGTGGTTAAAACGGGCTGAACAATTTTCGTTAATTTTTATTATGAATAATGTGGATAATACCTCTATGTTACCTATAATTGTTCCCAGCCATTTAAACTTCCTGATTTGTTGATGTACGTTAATAAATACATAAATTGAAAAATATCTTGCCTTCCGTAATTTCGTAAAAAGAAACATCGATTGGCGTGAAAACTTATGCTTGGTAATAAAAAGAGCAATTCTTGACAGGCATTTACAGTACGTAACTAATTAGGCTATCGATATGGAACACCGATCAAGGTATCGAAGTATGAACACTTTCATTGTCATTTACAATGAGTCTCTACTTTGCAATCAGAGAAATTATAGAAACTTGAGCTTCAAACCTCGTGTTATAATGTAACACTTTCTTTACATATGTAGTTATAATGTTTGTCTTATGCGCCTTTAATTGTTTTAATTGAATAGTAACTATTTTCTTATATTTTTTAAGAGAAGGCAATAAAGTACAGACTTCAGATCACGAAGAGAAGTGGTTATTAAAAAAAGACTAATTAGAAATTTAGGTTGAACACGCCTATGGATGGCAGATATACAAATACAAAAACAACAGAACTCTAATTGACACAATCCACACGTACTTCCTACATCGATTACCCAAGAGCGGAAAAACAATAGAGCAGAAAAAGTATTGTGTAACATCACAGTGTAACATACTGAGGATCACACGGTGCGTTGCATTGCACACGACGCTGCATCTTGAGCACGTTTCACTGATGGGCGTGCGTGTTGAGCACGATGACCAGTAGCAGTAATTAGATACCACAATCCACCACTATTAGACTCGCATCATTCGCTCGTTTGTTTGGTTGAGACAACAAATAATCATACAGCAACACTGTTTGGCCAAGCCAACTAGATGCACAATCCGTATCTAATGGAATCTGTTAATGTTAAACAAATTTTGCAATTGCCGGCACCTAAGCCGTGTGTATCTAGTGATTGATGCGGGCATATGTATAAAGTGTTAAGTATTTTTTTTTTGTAAAAAGTTAATTACTTCGGGACTACGCCGCGTGCCGACAGTCGAATATCGTAGTCACGATAGATATATTGTGGTTTCATCCGCATAATGCAAATTACTTGTAGCTTATGTTATTTTTCATGGTGCAATATATCACTGCACTATTATTCACAATAAACGGTTTAGTATTTAATTTATCATCTTCTAAATTTTATTTTAATTCTTAGGCCTAAATTCTGTGTCATGCGGGTTACATCCACTTCTTACACTTTGTCCTTTCTTGCAATCTATTTATTCTTAAATCTTAAACTCTCTACGTATCCATTTAAACCTTTTTTGTTTAGGTCCTCTAAATAAAATCATTACATAAACATAAGTTACTCAACATTAGAGCTCTGTACGATAAACGCAAGTTCGAACCCAAGAGAATTAAAGTTTTGAGTTAGGTATAGATATTCTATGCACATCTATTTCTAGGTGTTGGTGCAAGAACAAAAAAAAACTTACTTAACCGTTCAACCTTGTTCCAGATGACGGCCACCGGTAATTCAAAGTTGCTGCTAGTATTAGGAACAGTAATCATATCAATCGTCGGTGCCATAGTTCCAGTGTCATCTAATGAAAATGTCATTGACAGTATTGAAAAAAGGTCGACTATAAGCTGTGGAGGATCGCTGTATCCTCGGGAGTCGCTCACAAGAGATCTAAGAAGCCTAGATGGCATTTGGAATTTTAGGATATCACCGCCTAATGATCCGTTATATGGTTTTCTAAACGGATGGTATCAACAGGATTTAGAGAGGGTGAGTTCACAATGATGCTTTCGTCCTGATTTTGAAATACGTTTTTAGCGGTAAGTATCGAGTTAAATAAATGTTTAATTTTCTTACAGAATATAAACACTCTAGCAAATTATTAAAATCCATAAACTGCATTCATTTGCATCAGACATTTCTGCTCTATCAGAACTTACAAACATGATATTTTAAAAAGTTATTTTTCAGACAGGACCTGTAATTCCTATGCCAGTCCCCTCATCATACAATGACGTTGGAACGGACGAGGCTCTGAGAGACCACACTGGCGTGGTTTGGTACGACCGACGTTTCTACGCGCCGCAGTCTTGGGAGAACCATCAGAGAGTCTGGCTGAGGTTCGGCAGCGTGCATTATCAAGCCAAAGTGGTTGGTATCACATTATGCTTTGATCACGAATTTTAAATGTATTTCTAAATCAATCTCAATTAGATAACAGTATATATTTTCCCATCTAATATCAAAACATTAAGGCAAACATTTGTCCGAGTAAGTAATAAAAACTTAAAATCCTATATCAACTTCATTTGACTAATTGAAATTAATTTGATGAGATTAGCTTAGATATTATCAATATTTTTTTTGTTTTGAAATAATGATGTTCATTTCGCTTATTTAAGTAAGATATTTTTATTGTGTCCTACCAGACCAATGTTAATATAGCCTATCTAAAACTAGTTCTTAGCTATTTTGACAAAATCTAGTTTGGCTCCTCATCCTCATAAAGATCTTGTTTATAAAATGAACATTAAAATGCAGCGGACTTTTCTTATTACAAAATTTTTAAGTCAGGAGGAGTTTGTCTGTTTTGATGATATGGTGGCTCTATTATTGATCCGAAATTGAAAACAATTATAATATAGGTATACTTTCGTTTAAAGACACAGTACTAAATATTTACTGACATTTCACTAATTATAGTATTAGGTAGTTCAGATTATTCATACATTGCCAGTGTCTTTCAGTTGAATTAACACTTGTGAATTAACCACTGACTACGATACGGATGCGATACAGGCCTGCGAGTGTATAGGTCGTCAGCAACATTTTTTTGTACAAATGTTTGAACCATTTTTAGTTAATAAACAAATAATTCATATTCTTAAATTATATATATATAAAATATTCTAATATAATTGTAATTTTTTTTTTGCATGTAAATCGTGCAGTAGTGTCCATTTAATCCATACTAATATTATATATGCGAAAGTCTGTCTGTCTGTCTGTCTGTCACCTCTTCACGGCTAAACTGCTGGACCGATTGTTATGAAATTTGGTAGGGATGTAGTTAACGACCTGAGGTCAAACATAGGCTACTTTTGGGCGCGATATAACCGAGTCCCACGCGGGGCGAAGCCGCGGGGAACAGCTAGTAAAAAATAAAATCAACAAATACAAACATGTAAATAAGTAGTTTAAAATTATTGACATTTGTACTACATGTACCCACAATATGGAAAGTTATAGTTATAGCAAATAAAATATATGTTTTGTATCTAGTTTTATATAATTCCGCACCTCGTTTACGTTCCAAATATTTCGCTGGTCATCAAAACCATTATTAACATATATTTGCATATCATTATCATACATAAGCCGTTTTTGTTATTAATTACGTCATGCCATTATAATTAGTGGCATTATACATATTGTCCTACATGAGAACAGTATTTTGATAGTTGAGGATAACATATCTATACTTTTGTTTTTCAAATCTTTTAGCTACGTTTAACATAGTACTTTATAATTTTTAAAGGACATATTAAACGTTAAATGTAGTACCTAGTTGTGCAATGCCAAAGAAGACACAAAAGTCGCATAATATTACGACAAGTTGCGAACCTCCTAATTATTCGTATGTCAATAGATACGTGGTAGGATATTATACTAATTTTAATATATGTTAATTAAATTTTTAAGTCCTTATACAATTTAACGGTCTTATTGTTATTCTTTTAAGCGTGTTGCAATACCTTGTTAGCATGCATGTGTTTTTTATAATTTTTTTGCATATGTATTTTTTTTCGGTGGTCTTAATACATTTTTGTAGTTACTCGTGCCTATTTCTGTCAGATGAAAATATCGTGGCATCTAATTTGACAGAGACCACTTGATTCAGGTCCGAGATTATCAAAGAAAAGCTAGTCTCTTTTTAGGGTAGTCATTAGAAAATTTATTTACAGTTTAGGTCATCTCTTATACATGCACCCTTTTCGTTGATTCTTGATTTAGTTTGTATTATGTAACTGTCACGTATCTTCTGCTGTTAAAAACTCTTAAAGCAACATAAAAACATTGGATTTGATGTCCGTGCTGCTTTTCCCCCGTACCTATATGTAATGTCCTTCATATACCTATGGTAAAATATGTCCTTGATATATATAGCACTAGCTGTTCCCCGCGGCTTCGCCCCGCGTGGGACTCGGTTATATCGCGCCCAAAAGTAGCCTATGTTTGACCTCAGGTCGTTAACTACATCCCTACCAAATTTCATCACAATCGGTCCAGCAGTTTAGCCGTGAAGAGGTGACAGACAGACAGACTTTCGCATTTATAATATTAGTATGGAAGTATGGATATGGAAGTATTGAAGTATGGATTAGTATGGAAGTATGGATATACCTATGGTAATATATATCAAGGACATGGACCAGTAAATGCATGGGCTAGCAACCTTTCTAACCTAAGGAATCTTTCTAAGGAAGTATGGCGGTGTGGAGGCTATTATCTTGCTGTTTTTCTATTCTCCGTGAGAAATGAAAACAATTTAAAGTATGTACAAAATTAAAGTCATTTAGGAATGAAGTTGTTATAAAGGGCGTCGATCTCCCAAGAAGGTGTCCTGAGACTAGTCGCATGTCGCTAGGCAATTGGTTGATTACACTAGTCACTGATGCAATTTGTTCACTATCCTACTACTCTCGTGAGCCCATCTCGTGATAGTTACGTAATAGTACATACAGGTCATAGACGGGCTTATTGAAAGCTTTTTCTTGTAGTTAAATCGTATCGTAACATCACTACATAGTATAAAACAAAGTCGCTTTCTATGTCCCTTTGTATGCTTAAATTTTTAAAACTACGCAACGGATTTTGATGCGGTTTTTTTAATAGATAAAGTGATTCAAGAGGAACGTTTTTATGCCCATGCAAAGCCTGGGCGGGTCGCTTGTATAAAAATTAATGATCGATAGGGATTAAGCTCATGAAGTAATGAACTCATATAATAATGTCGATATATAAACCCAGGACATTTTTAAAAGCCTATTTCTCCATCTTGACCTGACCATAAATAATAGCATCAGTAAAATTATCACATTATATTTACTACCGGATTAACTGCCGTGGGCGTTTGCCTACAGACCCGGGGTAATTGGGTTCGATTTCCACTTGCAGGCTTGAAACACCTGATTATCTGATAATAAAATGGTTCCATGCTTCGAAAAGCTTGTTAAGCTGCCGATCCTGACTGCCAATTGGTAGTCGTTAAAGGAACCAAGTCAGAGGCCGAGAGCCCGTTTCGAAGAACTCTGACACCAGGGTGTGTGCATGTGACCAAATCGGATATCTTTCTTACTACGCGATACAATGTCAAATAATGTATGCATTAGTACTATTAATGAATTTCCAGACATTGTACAGTTGACGTCAAAACCTAACAATGCTTGTCCTACGACTACTTACATAATATGATTCTATTTGTCCATTGACAATAGGTCAGCAGAGCATACTGTCGCCACTATCAATACATACAATGTACTTTACATTTATACCTAATCACTAGCCCCTAGAAGTTGTTAATTGGTTAAGGAGATAACTGTCGTTTACTATTTCAATGTACCACTCTCCCTTATCGCATAAATCGTCTGAATGGTTTAAAACTGCGCTTATGCTAATTTTAATCTGCTGTCTCAATGAAATATTTGAATGAATAAATAATAAATCCGATTTTATCTCATTATTGTCCAAAAACGGATTACTATCCGTTGGTTAGTGTATGAGTTTTTAATCAAGACATTTTTGTAATGTGGCGTAGCAGTCTGTCGTCGTAGCCATGGTCGTAGCCTCGTAGCAGTTTGATGAACTAGATTATTATTATTCGTAGTACATTTTTTAAATAACTATAACATAACAAATATGAATGAATAATAATATGACTGACATTTTTTGGTGTTGATGATATATTTTTTTAAGATCTTTTGTCACACTTATATGATGTTCCATACCACAAGTAGTATACCTACAAGAGAGCCAGTAGGAAGCCGATTAAGAAACGCCGTCGCCGGGAGGTCAGTGCTTTGCCCTCTGCTCTCGTGCGTGCAATTGCTATTCCAACGATACCTAACTAAATATACTAATATAGTTGTTCGTTCAGCATAGTAAAGGTCAATAAAATGACAAAGGTGAATAGGGTAGAACGTAGAACATAGAATAAGAAAATCGCGCGCGGTATTTTTTTTTCTAATCTATGTGGTAGAATGTAACTATATTCTACAAAAAAAGTTGTAAAATTTCAATTTATGTTATCGTACGCATTGCGATTTGATGCGTAGCCATAAAATAAAAATAAGCGCATTAACTCTATGTAACGGATAGACGTTTCAAACTATTTCACACTTTAATTTAGCAATGCTTGCAATATGTATAGCAAAAGTCTGTGTACAGTCGAGGGCAGGTATAAGTGACCGTACCGTATACTTAATAGTAACCGGGGGGTTAGTTTATCTGCCCTCGACTGTACCACAATAAATATTGGATTGATTTTATTGCATTGTTACGATAACGTCATTGAAATTATTGGAAATAGTTCCCATCATATATGGGAAAACGACCCTTCGTTTTCCCATCATATCTACGCAAAGGAAGAAATATATCATATATATATGATATAGATAGCATTAACTATTATTTTGTAAATATTTCCACTGTTGTCATAAATTGTGTAAGCGGGCTGATAAGCGGAATAATCAACGGCGGCTAATATGTTTTAAAACTCGTATTGCTTAACCGTGTTTGCATTAGAATTCAAGATAACCCAAAAAAAGAAATTGTTTGCCAAATGTTTTTGTGTGGTTTGGTTTGTTATCAACACACTTAACATTAAGTACTGATGATGTTACATGAAAAGGCTTTAAATGTTTCTACAAACGTTACCGACATAATAATAACTAACTTAATAACTTAATTAATAAAAGTAGATAAAACAAAACAAGTAACATGTCTGATTCAACTTGTCCAATTCATTAAAAATAACAGGAGTAAATACTTACCTACTGCCATGTAAGTAGAATTAGAATAAAATACCGATATAGACATTGAATTAAGTAAAAACAACTTTGTTTATGGAAGCTTGGGCTTACAAGTTGATCTAACTATACGCATAAAACACAATCCACGACTACCTTTAAAAAATTAACTCAAAATACGCCATGTATATCAAAGGAGTATCATTCAAGAACTAAGTACTCGTTTAAAACAAAGATAAGAGTATGTTTGTAGTGTAGAACTCAAAACCAGGTAGAAAAGTCGTTGAAGATATTTATTTATATTGTCTGCTAGATATTTATTCACTTCTATTCTGAGAGTACTGTACTGAGAGACTGAAGAATTGTGTAAACAAATTATTTTTGTTACAGTTTCTCAACGGAGTTCAAATAGCCTCTCACGAGATTGGTCATCTGCCTTTTCAAGCTGAAGTCACCGACCGAATTCTCTACAATAGCACTAATCTCCTTACCGTAGCTGTGGACAATACTTTAACTTTTAGCACAATACCTCAAGAAAATGGGTAAGCAACATTTTCGTTGGTTTAATTATACAAGACCAAGAGGTTTGTAGAAGACCACAAGCCAAAAGACAAAGCTTTAAACAAATTTCAAGTCGTCTAAAATTATAAGAATTTAAAGAATTAGGTACCTACTCCAAGAATAGCCAAATATATGTTAGGTCTGCACGACATTGTTGCAAATTATTTCAACGAATAAACTACGTTATTATAATTTGTTTTTCTGAAAATTTCGAAGAAATTTAATTATTTTCTCTTGCAGAGGACTTCTGAAGTTCTGACCTACAGGCGGCTGATTTTACAGGCCACATTCATTTCACAGGACCATCTGAAATATGTACTCATTTCAGATACGATTTCTTCAATTATGCTGGAATACATCGGCCAGTTATACTCTACACGACACCGCTTGTATATATCGATGATATTATCGTCAACACTGACATACAAGGATACACAGGTAACTATATTTACTTCTTCTTTTGGCCTAAAATTTGTGTAGTAGAGCTTTAAAAAAAATCAATTGCCTTTATGTGGATTAGGTTTACTCACTTGCTTTTTATCAATTGACTTTTTATGTAACTCTGTATTTATAGTAGGTACATGGTAAATATATTAAAAATTAAAAAATAACACTGCTATCTAAAAGCAAAGTGACTTTATCCAGGTATCATCACCTACAACTTGACAGTGAGAGGTTCAAGCGAAGAAGAGATTACTTGCCAAGTGGTCATATTCGACAAGAACAAGAAGCAAGTGAGTGCGGCGCGGAACTGCAGCGGAGTGATGGACATCCCGCAGGCGAACCTCTGGTGGCCGTACCTTATGCATGAGAAACCGGGATATTTGTATACAATAACGGTAAGAATAACACAAATAATATCGAACCAATCAACGAGGTAACTTTTTTGGTGCTATTATAGAAAATATAACTCGAACTTAGGATGTGGTGAATGGCATTCAGATTTAAAGTATCAGCATTAGGGTCGTGTTTCTTTCTTTCTTAACTTACTGAGTACTTTCAAATTTTACCCTACATCAAAAGGGAGAAAAGGCTTTTTAGTCAAAGGAGGAAAATCAAAACTTTCAAAGATTTTCAACATAAATGTCAGAACTATCGAATAGTTTTAAATTTGTTTTCCAGGCTGCACTGGTGAACTCTCGGGGTGAGCTCGTGGACATGTACAGCGAAAAGATTGGCATCAGAACCATCGATTGGACCAACACGACAGTGTATCTCAATGGCGTGCCCCTTTATCTACGAGGCTTCGGAATGCATGAAGACTCAGATGTGAGCATACAAAATCTATGAAATGGCTTTTTTTGGAATATGTACCTATTTCCGTATAATTATGTCTACCTTTAAATAATACCTTACCTACCTACAAATAAGAGGCAAAATTGTTGACTTTTATCTGTTTTATAGTAGGCTATTTATTAGACGTCAATAATTATCGTCGCCTTCTAGTTAAGTATTTATATCTGATTTAAATTTTATTTCTAGGATGAATTTCCCTAACATCATGCCAAATATTTACGTTTCAGTTCAGAGGTAAAGGCTGGGACCCAGTTCTGTGGGTAAAGAATATGAATCTCATCAAATGGGTTGGCGCTAATACATTCCGCACTTCTCACTACCCATACGCAGAAGAGATCTATCAATTGGCTGACGAACATGGCATCATGATCATCGATGAGTGCCCCAGTGTTAATGCTATGTGAGTCTTCAATGATATATTTATAATTTTAAAGGGCATCGTCAGGCATAACATCTAATTTATTTTTATCTTGGTTACTATATATACCTTTTGAGTGATTTAAATATTATAGATGAAAAATAGCATAAGTATCAATTTCACAAACTAAAGCAATTTAACAAGTGCCTTAAACTTTTTAGTGGAAACTGAAACTGAAAATATTGCTGACATAAAAATTACTAATAAAAATAAATAAAAGCGGGACCAAAATTAAACCTTGTGGCAATCCTAGCTAAATTATGAAGAGAATCCTAAAACTGCAAACATGTAGACAAATCTTACAACTGGGAATACACACCGGAAATAGCTTAACTTACAATATCATAAACTGAATCAGTGCTAAGTTTACGTTGCGCTTGCTCGTTGAGTCTTTACCAACAATATCTCATTATTGCTTTCTAGCCATACATAAATTCCAGTGCAGACCCGTTACAAGTAGCTCGTTGATTCCTGCTATTTCCTGCGATCTTCAAGTATTTTGTCCATTTTCACATAAAGTATTCGTCGTAAACATCAGACCACGCAAAAACACAAATGTTTATTCCAAATGTAGTAGCTAAAATTATAAGAATTAACAAATAAATGAATTTGGTTCAAAGGATATTCATCGCAATGCAAAGAGGAAACGGGCGAGTATAATGGGTACACCTTTGAACCAGGGTCGATTAGGGGCGGAATTTTGTAAGTAAGCTTTGTATACATTTAATGAAAACATTGACTTAATAGGTAAAGGTATCTATGCAATGTAAGAAAATAATTTAAATTTTGACAGTATTTACTCGGACGTGATGCTGGAGAAGCACAAGCAATCGTTGACGGAGCTGATCAGACGCGACAAGAACCACCCGAGCGTCATCATGTGGTCCATCGCCAACGAGCCGGTGAGCGACAAGGCTAACTGCGACCAATACTTCAAGTACTAAATCTCTTTAATCTATTCACTTCTTTTTATCTTTGTTTTACAAATCAAAGGATATTTTGGTTTCATTGCCTGGTAATTCTTTATGCTTGATATTAAGATCTTTAGTGTAGACTTTGATTTGAATTATACTGGAGAACCTACCACTGCCTGGTAGTAATAGATTGCTATAACGGTCAATGAATATTTTTATGTGGTGTAATAAAAGTAAATAGCCAAGGTATTTATTATTCTGCTTTCAGAAACGTGGTTCTTCACGTGAAGTCTATTGATGTATCAAGGCCTGTGACTTACGCGCTATCACACCCTAAGGATATAGCTGTAAGTAATTTGTGACAAAAAGTATTGAGTCAAGACCAAGAATAATTAATTTTTTTTATTCTCTCGAGTCATAATCATAAATGGCTTTTTTGTAGGGTAAACATCTAGACGTGATTAGCTTCAACCGCTATAATGGCTGGTACAATGAACCTGGTAACGTGGAGAACATTGCGAAGAAGGTGGAGAGTGAAGCTCGACAATGGCACCAAAAGTACAACCGTTCCGTACTCATGTCGGAGTATGGAGCAGATACCCTCCCTGGCATGCACTATGTGAGTATGGTGATGATAACATTAATGATATTAATGTAGAAGTTAAGATTTCGTACTTTCGACTATTGTACTGATTTACTATAAGTATGAGGTAGCCATTGCCACTATAACCATGTAATCATTATCAACCTTTCGTATATTCAGTAGAAGAAAATTTACATCAAGCCTTCTAATATTTTTGATTCATTCATATTCATTCAATCCACATTATCCACAAAATTTGACGATTAAATTTCATTTTGGTATATTAAATAATGGTTGACTTGACATATTTAAATCAGCCAATTCAACATTGGAAATCTTTAGGAAGGCCTAATATGTCCAGCACAGTAGTGAATTTGTTGTATTTGTATATATTTATGAAGAACTTTAGAAGCAGAAATGACATCGGAAATGTTTATAAACTAGTAATAACTGCAAAACCTACTAACAATTAATTTTATCTTCAGCTCCCCACCTTCATGTGGTCAGAAGACTACCAAGTGAAACTGATGTCGGAACATTTCAAAGCTTTCGACAAATTACGGCAGACTGGCTTCTTTATCGGGGAGTTCATCTGGAATTTCGCAGACTTCAAAACTAAACAAGGTATGGATTCAACAAATAAGATTTAGGAGTAAGTCTGTTATGATAAGGGTAGGTAAAATGTTGGTGGATGTAGACATACAATTAAATGAAATTGCTACAAATGACTGGCTTAAGATTACAAATGATAGAGTTGCTTAGCATAAACAAATGAGCCTAAACCTAACTACTGCTGAGTGAAAATTGAGTATCGTGAATCTCTCACCATCTTAGCATTTTTCCGGCGGCCTCCTTAGCCCAGGGTTCACTGTGACAATAAAATTAATAAATCGGAAATGATAATCTAGAAAAGAGCTGATAAGAAGCTATTTTGAGTTCCAACTAAATTTGAAAAAAGGTTGAAGGCAAGCACTAAGTGCATGCCGCTTTCAACCGATCATTCTGGAAATCCTAGGAAGAGGCCTATATGTCCATGAATTGCCTGCAGCTGAAATGAAGGTGAACTTTGCATTTGCATGAAAATTGCAGGAAATTTTGATAACTTCCCTTTTTATACACAGGTATTACAAGAGCAGGGGGCAACAAGAAGGGCATATTCACACGAGCACGGCAGCCCAAAGCCGCCGCTCACTTACTTCGTGAACGGTATCTTGCTGTAGCCGCAGCCGATTCTGGAAACTTGCCTCCACAGCCCTCACTATACATCAGCGACAACGTACCGGCGCGGCACGAAGAACTCTAGTTGATACTATTGATCATTCTTGTCACATTTGTTCTTTTTTTGTCAATTGTTAAAACTGTACAGTGCCTATGGGTTTATCGTGTTAGCCGACGGACTGACGCTCGACCTGCTGCGCCAGGTTGTTCTGTAGTTTGCTGCAAAGCTAATTGTTGTAGTGGCAAAACACGTAATTAAGCATTCCACCAACTACCATATTACAGTGGAGTAGTTTTAGTTGATAAAGGATTATCGAATATAAAAATTAAACATGATAGAAATTTAAACAATGTAAGTATTACGTTAGATACTGTACAATTTGAATATACCGTCCATGCAAACAATCTATAAAAAGAACTGATAACGAAACTGCCATATCTGTAGGTATGTAGAAAGTCTATAGGACATTATCTTCGAGAAGCAGTACACGCATAAGTACACCGCTTTTCATTTGGACGCTTCTATAGACTTATTTTACACGACGCTCTATGCCATCAAAAAAGGAGACCAAAATTAAATCTGGATATTAGTCCAGTCCATAAAATAAGTTTGATTTGACTTTTAACAAAAAATTTGGCTATTTAAGTTATGATTCTGACACCCATATTCTTAAACGTTGCCTCATAGGTCTCCTCCACTCAACCTCATTCAAGGACGCCTCAAGGAAGTCCTCCAACTTTCCTTGAAAACGGTCTCCATAATTGTTTCCTTGAGCAAACTCCAGTGAGGATGAGTCAAGGAATGACGTTCGTTTCATTTCTGTATGTTGGTAAACCGCTTAACTTTTTGACGTAAAGAGAGTTTTGGATATAGTTTCTTTTTCAATTTTAGCTTACTGGCATAGTTTTATTATAAAACAACAAAATACTTAATACACAAAGAACTTATAACAGTAGGTACAAGTTCTTTTAAATGTTGTCCTTAATAAAAGTACCTAAGTTTCGTTAAACGAAACGTTCAAGGCTTCCTTAAGGTACCTCTCGACCAACTTTATATTTTGACAGTTCGTTCCTCACCTCCATTGAGTAATTTCCTTAAGGTGAGGAAGCTAATGTCAACTATGAATACCATTGAGGTCGAGTGAGGATGAGTGGAGTTTGAGGAAACGTTTGAGAATATGGGTGTGAGAGTGGTTGCGAGGATAGAAAAATTATAGACCGATTTCATTGGAAACAATTAAAATTATAGATAGAGTAGGACAGCACAAATCACAATGTAAATATTAGAAGTAATATAAGTAAGTAAGTATAATCTTTAACCCGTGGCTTCGCACGTGTGGTCAAAGGACGCCCTCCTCTCTTCCCTCTAACAGACGTGCAATATTAGCACAGAATTAGTAATAGTACTACGTAATATTAGTACAAAATCTAACAAATAAAATAAAAATGGATAAATGTGAGCGCTGGCTTGTTGGCGGCAATGTAAAATTTGACACCTACCTACGGTACAATAGAACCTGATTTTAAGTCAATCGGTTCCACGAAGCAAATTTATACACAGATTGGTCCAGTAAGTTAAGTCAATCCCATACATTTTGTTCATGTCGACATTCGTTAGCGTTTTGAAATTATCACTGGCTACGGATGCTGACAGAGACAAATAATATTCCACTCCATAGATGGCGTTAGTGTAAGTAGGTAGATCAAATTGTTGATTTTTTATTTTGTTTAATAATAGTTTAAATTTAAAACTTAATAAATGAAAAATAAAATGACAGTATATTTTGAAATATATATATGTTGTTTTTATTTTATAAAGTGTAGTAAACCTTAAATGCGATATTTATTTAAATTTTTATTTTACCCCCGTAAGTGTGTAAATACCTATATATAGTATGTGAATCGCATTACAATGTATGTACCTATAGGTACCTACTTGTTTCAGCAGTACTTTACTAACGTTGTTTATTATATGTATAGAACATTCTGGGGTTTAATTTTACCTACGAACTTCAATGTAATTAAGAACACTATTGTATTGTTGTCAATTAGGAACCATTTTATTTTATTTAAGAGTTAATTTATAGTAAGTAGACTACAAAGAATAAATTAATAAAAAGCTTCTAAGAGTTTTGATTTCCTGATTCTCAGTTTTTTTATCACTTTTTAATACGCACAATACCACCATCATCAAACAACCCTAAGTATTTCTGTCTTCTATTGAGCGATGGGCCTCTCTTCTTGCATACCAAATTGAAAGGTATTACATTTTTTGGGGAATAGTTATCTACCGGTTGAGCAGAAGCGTACCTTATACTAACATTTTTTTTTTAATTTCAGTTTCAATCTGTGTTTTATTTTAACCAACGTGTCAACGGTCACGCTATGGGAAGTTGAGTCGATGATATGTTATGACTTTATAGTGTATTGTTTCTCCAAAAGATTTGAAATGTAAACGTTTAAGTAGTAGCATAGATTACAGAATAGGTACTGTACTAGTACAGATATTCAACCGCCATAAAAAGAAACGCGCCGATGTTTTTTAGTGTAGGTACCTAACAATAGTGTCTGTCTCCCCATAGGTACTTGAAGCATATTAACACATTTTATTGATTACTTGAGAGCGAGACACTGTGATTCTAAATCCGAAAACTTATTAAATAAATCACTGAATCGTTTGTGATAGAATAACGGTAGTTTAAAAATCATGTTTTAATTTAATACTTTAGTTCACACACTTTTTTTTTCAAAAATAAGTAGGATTTCTTTAGGATTTTAACTTAATTATTTTTTCAATCCTTGTAGTGCTACTTATTAGAAAGAAAAATAAACTAAATCTTTTTCTTAAGCAATGGGACCACATGGTAGTCTACTACCATGTGGATAGGGAAATATCATAGATTAAAAAAAAATGCGTCACACCGATTCGAACTTTTTTGGGGAAATATAATAAATCTACGACGAAATTAAACTATTTTATACGGTTTTCTATCGCGTTTATTCTACGACGAAAGTCTAAAATAAAATTATGTTTGGCCTATTTAAAAAGTAAATTAATGGGAGTACCTAGATAGGGGTCAGAAAAATAAGGTTGGTAATAGTCCAGAGCCGTTAAAAATCCAGAAAAAAACACGCATTGTGCACTTGTTTGTCAATGTCACTCAGTGCTATGCTGATATGATATGTCAAATCGAGTCGATCAACTTTGTCAATTGAAATTAAATGATAAAAACAAAATATAACAATAAAAAACAACATAGAAGCATAGGGTGCATGAGGTTCATTGTATTGTTTGACCTGTAAAATAAAATCACAGCCTGAAAGAACACTTAAAACATGACTGTTTGCGTACAATGTGGTGGAGATCCAAAATACAAATGTCCCACTTGCTGCCAACCTTAGTAAGTACACTCTTGTGTGAAACTGTAGACCACGGCTCACCACCCTGCTAACTAAATAAATTCCCTCGTATATCGTGGTGAAACTGATAAGATAGTAACCTATAAATAACTGGCTGTTACTCGCGTGGTACTCTGTTCATCTTAATGGTTCAGCAGTGCATGAATACAGCAGAGTTAATTATGCATTTATAATTATTATAATAATGAAATAGGAAAGTCCACCACCTTCCTAAATTAAACCCTTCTCGGGTTTAATTTAGGAAGGTGGTGGATTTATACACTTTCAGATACCCTTAAAGAAAAAGAGATATTGTGTAGTAACCAGTGAGCCTATACAATCACAGATGAGTATGGAGGATTAGTGTATTTTTTACTATATTCCCAAAAAATCTTTTATAAATTGTTAGAATAGTGTACATTTATATTGCAAAGCAAAGTGCATGTTCAGTTTATGGTCAGTATAAAAAAAATATTATGTTCTGTCGTCGCTGGTTGGAAATGGCCGCTTGTTGTGTATTATGAATCTCTCTTATAAAATAAATATTTGCCAATATTAAAATTTTATTTATTGTATAATTGTATTGTTTATGTAATTTATTTTTTACAGCTGTTCTGTAGCATGCTGTAAACAACACAAACAGACTCCATGTTCTGCTCCATCCTTACCAGAGCCAAACCCTCCCATTGAAACACATACTAGTTATGAATACCCTTCAGAAGACACAATTGCGTTAGAAAAGTTAGCATTATTAGGTATGTAAAACTGCAGACTTAAGTCTGTTATAATTTCCAAAATTATTATTTTGTATATTCTTGCACTGCACGCTACCAGATCAAATGTAGTAAGTATACTGCTTACTCTGCGGGCACAGTTATCAGACCTACTGAAAAGTTGAATTGGTGAAAAGGATAAAATGTTGATCTGTTTCATTTGGTCGGTTTAGTTGGTCAGAGTGGCTGGACAGCCAAAGTAAATCTTGGCCTCTGAAACAAGACACCAGTTTTTTTTTCTGGACAATAATAGCTCGCCAGTTTACAATGCATATTAACTTTGAAGATTTTATATTATACCATCTCTTTAAATTAAAAAAAAAACCTGAATTTTTTATTTCAGAAAAATCTTCAGATGTCAAAAAATGTTTAGAGAATCCACATGTTAGAAAGATTTTGGAGGAACTTGACAAGTCACCACATCCTGATGAACTGATCCAGGAATACATGCAGGAACCCATATTCACAGAGCTAGTAGATGCGTGTTTAAATGTTGTAGAACCTGCTAATGAAATAGATAAATAAGTTTCATAGATTTTTATTTAATAATATAGTAAAGTAATACTTTCTTAATAAAATTATTTTTATTAAGTACTAGCTGTTACCTGCGGCTCCACCCACGTGGGAATCTGTTATGTCACGCCTAAGGACCAAGAGTCAAACTAGGCATACTTTTAGCCTAGTTTGACTCTTAGTCCTTAACTATATCCATATCAAACTTCATCAGTTGGTCCAATGGTTTAGCTGTGAAAGCATTACAGACATAGACAGATAGACTTTCGCATTTATAATATAACTAGCGACCCGCCCCGGCTTGGCATGGGCATGAAAACCTTCCTCTTGAAACACTCTATTTAAAAAAATCGCATTAAAATCCGTTGCGTAGTTTTAAAGATTTAAGCATACAAAGGGACATAGGGACAGAGAAAGCGACTTTGTTTTATACTATGTAGTGATAGTGAAGCGCCTCACACTTGTATTCAATGAAATTAATATAAACAAGTTAACTTCAATTTCCTCTTCGTTCGAGCGTGTTTCCCGGTTGCATCTTCAGCTATTAATCATTGTCCTGCCTGATTTGGCGGAACTGGTTATTACAATGGAGCGACCTTGCCGTCTGACATCCGTTACCCTTTTTATAAACAACATAATCCGGGTGTGTTAGTGGCCAACACTGCCAGATTTTTCAGGATGCCATCGCATCTAACATAGCCTAACGACTGCCATCTACCGATAACAGCCGGAACCATTAAAAGTATACTGTTTAAAGTGGTCGTTTTAATCAATATTGCAATTTGTAACTATAGGGAACTATAATTTGGTTTGTTTAAAATTAACTTCAGATCCAGAACCATAATTACATAACACGGATTTTTGATAACTTGTGTTTTCAGTGAATTATGATTTTAACTGATGGTGGCGCTAGTGTTCACCAAGGTATCGTCTTAACGTGCCTTCCTAAGCAATGGTTATTAATCCAAACAAGGCCGCGCACTCGCCGTTGCTTGACGCTCGCTATCGTTACGAACACGCGCGCCGCGCTAGGCTATCGAGCTCCTCACAGCTTCGACTTTTACTAACTAGATTTTTTTATAAAAACCGGTCAAATGCGAGTTGTACTCGCGTGGAGAGGGTTCCGTACAATGCCAATGTCAGTTTTTAAATTCAATTGTGGTATTTCAACTAACTACTACTATCGCCATCTAGTGGCGTTTTAGTGAACTAAAACGTTTTATATTGAATTTACCACTTAATTGTCAATTGACAGAGTTCTTGTAGGTTTTCATGTAATCTACAGGCAATGAACTATATTTTGTATTTTTTCAAAACTAGGCTCCGTAGTTTCGGAGATCAGGGGGAGGGGGGAAATGGGAATGGTCAATTTTCGTCTTCTTTCATGAATAAAATCAAAACTATTTTTGTTACAATAATAACAAAAATATATTTGAAATCCTCATAACGAGCCCTTTCTTTTGATATATAACACGGTAAGGTTTCCTGAACTTTATTTTTTAAATTCCTAATTTGTCCCCCGAAAATGGTACTTATTTTATAAAAAAAAAATATATACTTTGCACATCTGTGTTTGGGTCACAGGATCACGCCATCCTACCAAATTTCATCTGTTTTAGTCCAGTAGGTTCGGAGAAAATTAGCTGTGACAGACGGACGGACGGACGGACAGACGCACGAATGATCCTATAAGGGTTCCGTTTTTACATTTTTGTACGAAACCCTAAAAATGAGGAAGAGACGGCGCGCGATTTTGTAATTCTATGTATGAAACGGAATCTTTCAACAGCGCAAATTTTTAATGTAATAAGGAAAATTTGAAAAGGGGGAATATATCTTTTTTTATTCTAGATTCTACTTTAGTATTCTTTGTGGGATTAGTAAAGTTTATGAATATTGAATTATGTAGGTAACTAAATAAAAGAAAATGTAAAAACAACACTATTTAATTCTCACTTGGCATCAAATTCAATCGATTTGCAAACAAAAATATTATCAATTCATACTATTACACATCAGAAAGAGCTATTCTTAACAAATTATCTAACGCCATAGATTTTTGCTTCTCTTCTTCTAATTTTTCTTCAAGCTGTTTTACAGCTTCTTCACAGTCATTATATCTGGATATACTTTGATCGTGACTTTTAATATTTTCTTCAACTAAGGTAGCATCTTTATCCTCTAATATGTATTCCATTGAGTCTATAGCTATTTTACGCCTTTTTGCTTCAAGGTAGAAATCTAAATCGTCTTCGTATTCTATAGCCCTATGTTTAATCCTAGATATTACTTCAGTCTCATAGAACCAATTACCGTATCGATAATCTTGAAGTGCTGATGGCTCATAAATCACAAACCTATTATTAAAGTTATTAAGACGATTTATTTTCTCATATACAATAACATTTAAAACATCTACAAGATTATAATTAGCAAAATGTACATCAAATTCTTCATACGACATATCCAAATCAGAAAGTTCATTAGGTAAAACTGCAACTGCCTTACACACCACTTGTTCAGAATCTTGATCATACCAACCAACTTGTTTACAATAGTTTCTGATTTGATTTTGCAAGGTTGGAACATCTATAGCGTGAAAATCTGCCGATGGATCTGGTAACTTTAACTGTTTCAACAAATCTTTAACTGCTGATATATTTTCTGCGTTTCTTGTACTGCTCGGTATAAATTCGTAAGGTTTGGGATAGGGTGAGGTACTGTCTAAAAATTCTTTGAATTCCAATGGAAATGGAGGATAATTGAACAAACTTTCATCTGTAACAACTTCAATTAATTTGTCAACAGCACTATTATAACATTTAACAAGACTTTTTATATCTTTCAAGATAATATTTATTCTACTATCTTTTTCAGACTTCAATCTACACCATATTTCATTTCCTAAATATCGCTGACATAATGATTTTAATAAATCCACCTCTATACTTGGAACTGGGGGATACATTTTAGCAATCCATTTCAATGCTCTTTTGGTACACAAATTCAATGAATCTGCAATTTTCTGAGATTCAATATTGAATATCTTAAATGCTGATATAACTTTATCTTTCAATAAACTGGACAAAATGAATTCTATTGATTTCTGCATTGAATCATCATTCATATGGGGTAAAATTACGGCTACTGGCACAATCTGACGTGGATATTTGAGGTTCACTGTAGATTTTATTGTTTCAACACAGTTTTGATCGAATTCTGTGAAATAAAACAGCAGACCATTGGAACCTTCGACTGCTTCGCTATTGTGTCTTTTTTGCCATATTAAACTGACAGAAATAGCAAAGTCTATTAGATTGTTCCATGACTGTTTTTTGACATGTATTAGGCTATCAGATGTATCGTGTTTTCTATTATCACAGAAGACATCTAGAAGCCATTTTGCTGTGTCTATTTTTTTACACATCCATTTTTCAGTTCTTGGGGCTATAAGAGTAACTTTCCAAAAAAAGCATTTTTCATATGGATAGTTGATATATTTCATTCGCTTTAGAAGTGAAGATTTGATTATTTCCATTACGTTATATGGTTCAGGTGAAGGAAACAACTTTAACTCGCCAGTGAACCTATATCCTCTATGAATGGCATTCATATTTTTCAAAGCAGATTGTTCTACCATTCGTCTTAGATGATTAGCTTCTTCTAATGGTGTTTTATCAGTCAACCAGACCGGAGTATTTTCTAGAAAACTTCTTCTTTTATAATTCCTCATCAGCTGGTTTTTCCAAACAAGAAACCATTTTTTCATAACTTTCTCAGTCCAGTATTTCTCTGCTGTCATTTCAGACCGACAAATTTCATCACATAACTCTGATACTATTTCTTCAGATAGATTTTGAGCAAATATCATCTTGCCCTGGAAACTATCAAATTCTTCTTTTAAAATGATACGCACATCTTCATCCTTTATTTCGTCAACAAGTTCTTCAATCATTTCTGATGATTCTTTATCAACTCTCATTTTAAACTTCAGTGCTTCTTCTTCTTTTCGTTTTAACTCTGCCATTCTTTTCTCTTCTTCTAATTTTTTCTTAAGTTCTTCATGTTTCTTTTCCTCATCTTTGCGACGCTTGTCTTCCAGCCGCTTTAATTCTTCTTGTTTTCTTAGTAATTCATCCTGACGTCGCAACTCTTCTTTTCTTTCTTGTTCCTTTCTTTCTTCTTCTTTTCTCTCTGCTTCTATCCTTAACTGTTCTTGTATTCTCATTTCTTCTTTCTGTTTCTGTTTATTTTCCTCTTCTTCCTTTGTTGGTTGATTATGATCAAAATCGTATACTGTACTAAACTTAGACTGGTTTACAGATTTAAATATATCAGCAGCAACTGAGTTTTCTTTATTCTTCGTATGAAATATAGAATAAGCTTTAGGTTCCGATCCATTAACTGTATTAAATGCACTTTTAAACAAGCTTCCTGGTGACAGATTGTTGAAACTGTTTTGACCAAATGTATTGTCTGTATTGTTTGGTTTATTGAGAACTGGTTGAAGCTCGCTCGTTTTTTTATTAAAACTAGAAAATATACTTGAGGGATTCTGTGTACCCGATTCTAAAGCAGCTTTTGTAAAAATATTACTTTTATCACTACTGTCTGGTTTCATGAACTTAGTTTCATCTCCTTTGGAAAATATATTGAATTGGTTATCTATATTAGAATCAATTTTAGATTTTCCAAAAATTGTATTGGAACCTACACTATTTGATTTCGGAAGAGAGAAAATATTTTTCTTTTCAACATTAGTTGTACTAAATAGTGAATTTGAATTAGATAAATTAAATGCTACTGGTTCTTGAGGCTTTGAAAATATGAATTTGCTTTTATCTTTAAGCGTCATTATTTTCTCTGGCGATTTGTCCAAAATTTCTGTCGATGCAACTGGAATCGCGGGCTGGAACAGGTACTTATTTGTTTCACTAAAATCATTCATAGTGTCTAATATCTTTTTAGGCTGTACCACTTTTACATCTGGTTTTAACCATGTATTACTTGTTTTATTTTCAATTATTCCATATGTTCTACCACCTTGAGACAATCTATGAATTTCAGATTTTAACGCTTTGACATCTTTATTACTATCATTAACTGTGTTATATCCTAGATCTTCCGCGACTAGAGCTGTATCTTTTAATCTACCATCAATGTTGAAGCTTGAATAACGATTGTGGGATCTAAAATCAGGCAGCGGTAATGTTCCACCTGCTATTACTTCTGCCACAGAACTATTCCGCTTAGATTCTATTAAGTTAATCGCTCGCGCTATGGGGTATGGATCACTATCTTCTATGAATTGGTTTCTATCCAGTATTACAGTAAGTTCAGAATCCTCTACTTTGGCGAATCTTAATCCATAGTGATTGATAAATGATTTCATACTTTCAATAGACTCGAAAGCTAGAGCATTCATTAAATCTTCAGCAGGGTACCGAGAGCCTCCTCTGGGAGCGTAAGCTTTGACGATTCTAGCCAAAGCTCTGGCGCGGACATCATTGAAATACCGCAACAAAATACAGGCTTGAAGATATGTTGCTTTCTCATTCACTAATCTGAAGAATCTGACATAGTTATTATTATCTATGGCATTGAAAACTTTGATTGCAAACACGATAGCCTCAGATTTTTGTATTTCTTCAGGCAATTGTTTTATCTGTAACAATAACAAAATTTTGTTATTCTGCTTATACGAGTATATATTTGATTGGCACAACATCGGGATCAGGAGGGTCACATTTGCCAACCCTTAAAATCCTAAATCTACTAAAGCACAAGTATACACAAAAACTCACTCACCTCCCACCAAAAGTTGGCATCGCCTAAATTCAGCAGTGCGATATAACCCCTGAACTCTGCTTCCCTCGGCTTCTCATCGGGTCCGACGTCAGCATACATATGTTTGAGGGTCTGCAGGCACTTGGTGAGGTTGTCAGTGTTCAGTTTCTGATCAAACTGCGTGTGCTCGAGATCCGCTAGCCTCGCCGCACAGTGTGCGTGGAACCGAGCGCACATTTCCACCAACTTTATTGATTCTGTAATTAATGTGAACAAAATGAATTTCACTACTGATAAAAATCTATGTTATATGTTTGAACTAAGTAAGAATTTAAATAGTTGAAATCATATTTTTTACACAAGTTTAAAAATCTAGCTTTATTCATAAAACTTGTGGTTACTTACCAGCACAACACAGTGCTTGCTGAGTAATGTCTTTCCGTACGCTGCGAAGCCTGTCCCACATGAAATGGAACCAGTCTGATAATGACACCTGAAATAAGAACATATCATAATTATAGGTTATGCACTTTTTTGTTGAGATAGTGTCTACTACTTTATTTATAGGTTTTGATTTTCCCCTCAGGATGAAAGGTAACATATGTCCTTCTCAATACTTCTAACTATGTGTATGCAAAATTTCAGGAAGATTGGTTCAGTAGACAGGGCGTGAAAGCGTAACAAACAAACAAACTACCTTTCGCATTTATGATTTAGTTGGGATGGGATTGGGATGTCAAGCAAAATTTTGTCACCAGTGCCAGTCACAATTTTTTTTTAATTAACCTATATTATCCCACTGCTAGGCATAGGTCTCCCTATCTCCTCCCAAACCTCTCTTTGTTCCGCCACCTTGAGCCATTACAAGCAATGATTTTAATTAAGGTTTTTAATATTTTAAATGGCAACAGTTAGGCTTAACATCCACTCCACTAACATAAAGTCTCTTAAATGGTATATAGTCATAAGTCAAAATTTTCAAAAATCATAAGCTTGAATTTGGATCTTCCGTGGTGACATCTAGGGCGAGTTTTAATCTACCTGTCGTCTGGTATCCGCAATCTCATGCAGCAGATAAGAACAAGTTCTCATAAGAACGGAAGCTGGCCTCAGCTCATAGCACAGCGGTATCTCTTGATCGGCAGAACTTCGGCTGTACTGCTTTACCGCGCGCCATGGCTCCATTTGTCCGTCTGAGTCCACTACGGTTTCTAGAGTAAGTACCTGAAAATATAAATGTATAATGAAGCCAAATTATGTTTCCTATAATTATTTTCTTATACTAGATTGTGCTAGTTATGTTAGGTGTCCAAAGACATATGGCTTACAAAGTAATCAGTCAAATGTTACTACAGACCAATCACACTGTTAACCAACATCTTAAAACCATGTATTGGACCCTGCACAGTATCTGTAAAATCATTAATATTAACAAAATTTATGTATGTCATATTGTTTTTAAAACAAAAAATAAGTATTAATCACTTACCTGATGTTCAGCTTGTCTATGCAGCAATTCCTTTTCAGGACACATATCAGGGCAGGTCCCGATGGTGGCGCCCCCAACTTTTACTCTTGACCCAGTACCACCCCATGCTCTTAAAATTCTACATGAAAAGAAAACAAACTTATATTAAATGTAAAAAAAAAAACACATTTATGAAGATTTTGCTGCATTATCCATTAAAAATGGCCACTCAATCTAGTGACATTACAAATTCAGTTAAGGCTGCACGTTAAATAGGGCCCATGAATATTCAGGAATATTTTAAGATAATATTACACTATCTCTACGAGTATAAATCCTTCACATACCGATCTCGAGCATCTAGTATTCTCCATTGCTCATCAGGTGACAAGGAGACCTTGGACCGGAGCTGATGGAGTTCTGCAGCAGCTTCCGTTGTACTCATTGTGGTCTGTGTCAGGGGGACTGTCACTGGTGACTCAATACCACTTTTGGGTTGTGTGCTAAAATAAACCATAATATTAAAACATTGTTTGAAAGCAAGCAGCAAGTTGGAGGCAAGGCAAATATTGAGGCAATATAAATTATAAACATAAATATTGTAAGTAAATTATAAAATATATTTTTTTTAAGAAAATGAAGATAGGTAGGTGTTGTGTTTTTTTTATTCAAAATCCCATCTGATGTTAAATGCAGATGTGGTCTAAGTAGGAGCTTGTTTAAAAATTGTATCTAAAATAAATTAATAAAAAACATATTAAAATCTGACTTACATTGTAACTTTCTCTCTCACAGGAATTTTATTTCTGATAGGAGACTGTTTGAGTGTTCTCACAGGTTTTAAGGTCTTGACTTCAGGCTCTATTTCCATAGCTGTAAAGAAAACAAATTCTTATACAAACTGTAAATAAAACATTGTTTGTTTTTGATTATATAATTCTTTTTTGTTTGTACTTTAATATAATTTATAAAGATATCCAATTCAACAGTAAAACAGACAATGTTACCAATACAAAAAATATATGGTATAATTAATATAATTTGCACTACTTATGTTAATTTTATACAACATGAAGATGGCTTGTGTGAAAAGGAAATATATTCAAAATGAATTCCAGTGGTAATACTTTGCTGGTCTTAATTGACTTTATTTTACTTTTAGTAAAATAAAGTCAATTTAAATAGAATTTGTAATGGTTGTCAAATACCCTATTGTTATTGAAAAGCTAGTAGTATCTGCCTGTTTAATACTCACGTTTTTGTCGAGACATTCTGTATGTTGGCCCTCCACTCATAGCAGCTAGTTCCTCCTCGAGGTCCGAGTCTGGCACCCAGTCTGGATCATCATCCTTCTTGCTTTTCCTTCTACTGCAAGGAACCAATTTACAATCAAACATACTGGCATACATTTTTACCCGCACATTTCTACAAAATGAAATTTAACAAAAACAATGCTGTTGTTTGTAAAAAAATTCTAATAATTCTAAAGTATATATTTAATATACTTACCAACTGTTGGACATAAACCAAACATATTATAGTAATGCCTTAGTGCTAGCAATAAATAATCAGAGGGCAAAGAATGTTATTCCTTGAAATAAAAATAGCCTGCTTCTTTTAAATAGTTATTTATTAAATTTGTTTTTTAATTTTCTTACTAGCCCTGTTTAGGTTTGTTTGACTGACATGACAAATCAAAATTATGTAGGTATTGTTATGGTTATAACAAATGTGAGTTTCATTAGAATGAATATTTGTTGAATAAAACATGATATGATGATGATGCAAATAAGTTTGAAATTTACATACACTCTTGATTTAGTCCGAGTAACATCGAACATAGCCCCGTCAAAAGCACCGGCGTTAAGCAAGGCCCTCTCAGCAGATGTTGGCTGGTCATACTCTATTATACACATTTGTTTTTTTGGCAACAGTCTAATTTTTTGTACTCTGCCAAATTTTGTGAAGTGCTTCTTAGATGCAGTGGCATCAAACAAAGCTTCAGGTACATTGGAACAGCTGCAAATAAGTAGTGAATTGAGGACCAGTGTTTTTTATTCTATGGCGTCAGTATAATATATTTCAATAATAATAGGTTACAAACGAATTGCTTACGTGATAGATGTTTTAGCGTTCAAATTTGCTTCTGGACTTTTCAGTTTCTTCTTGGGGCTCTCCAAGGGTTCCATGTTTATCAATATAAGCTAATGACGACAATGACAAAAATACGTTGCTTCAAATACAAACTTGGCGAGGTCAGACGGGGCCCTAACCTTTTTTGGCGAAATCGTAAACGTCTTTTAATTGGATACCAATTTATTTCTTATATCACATTGCTCTGTATTAAATCGCACCATTACTTAGATTTGATAGAAATGTAAGAACTAAAACGTCGCAAAAACAGGTAAGCACACATGCGAACGAAAATGCAAGCCAAAATACCAAACCAACAACCAACCAACCAAAATTTTGACGCAGTTGACTTGACATTGACAATGAGGATGACAGTTGGATTGGGTAACTTTTTTTTATTCATATTGCGACAAAAATTACCTACTTCAGCCACCTCAGGTGGGTTACCATGTGTTGTTGTAGCAGGCCTGAAACAAGAGGCGATATCATCTCGATTACTCACTCTTGTTTCGGGCTTTATATATTAAATAATTCAAGGCAACCCAGCTGGCCCATATTCCACTGCTAAAAAAGAAAAAAATTGTTTTCGTTTGTCCTAAGCTCCTCATAGATGGCGCTACAATAATCGAAAATGATTGCTTTTTTTGCAAATAAAAGTTTTATGAAAACGCGATTTTTGTTTGTTTGTTTGTAATAACTATTGTACATAAGGAATAAACCTTTACATAATGTAAAGAAACAAAACATACAAAGGTGGACTTATGCCATGTGGGTAATGGGATGTCTTCCAGTCAACTAGCGCTATAGGAAAGGTTTGTTTGTAATTTTAATTTTTCAATGTATTCAAATTCAGTATTATTTTTTTTATTATGTAGTAGTAGGTGCTTATCTGTTCTCTAGTCTTTTAGTAATGCCACTCAGATCAGTAAACAGTAACCAAGGTCACTAGAAACAAAAAGCCACTAGATCAAGTAGAATTAAATGCAACTACCTACCTCAATTTTGATCGATTCGAAGGATTTTATATTTTCTCTATTATAATAAAGCCACGCGCCCTGGTATCATAGTTCTTCGGAACCGTTTCTCCGCCCCTGATGTGGTTCCTTTTAACGACTACCAGATGGCAGCCGGGACCAACGGCTTAACGTGCCTTGCGAAGCACGGATACATCTTTATTATCAGACAATCAGATTATTTAAGCCTGCAATGTCCTAACCAAACTGGAAATAACTAAACAAACTAGGTAGGTATGCTTCCCGTGGGATTTGAACCCACGACCCCCGGATCTACAGGCAAACGCCCGAGCTACTGGACCACGGAGGCAATAAATTATAAGACTTAATGCGATTGAATATGGAGACGTACGTCATCTGTCGTATTATGCAAGATCATCAGCATTTAGAACGAGTGTTGAGCTGACGGTCACCGCGGTGATGTAACCGCATGCCATGAGACGGCAGTTCCGGTACCTGTCAGCCGGATGTACCGTGCTATCACTTTCTACAGTACACCGGTCTTCTTTCTCTAAGCTACCGCCGTTGATTCACTGTAATTTCGTCTTATAATTAAATAGGTACTCATTTACTTCTAGGTACCTGAGTTAGTAGGTATACTAGTAGGTACCTGGGCGACCAGCTTCGCTCGTTTTATGCAGAAAATCTTTTTGCATGAAAATATGGTTAAAATGAATTTTCCCAGACATGGAACCTACCTAGATTATCTTTCTGACTAGGTTATGTTTAAAATTTCAAAGAAATCGTTAGAGCCGTTTTCGAAAAGGCGAGTACAAATAAATGTATACCTATATATACAAATATTGCTTGTTTAATATAGGATGTAGATATTGTGTTTTGGTAACTTTAAACAAACTACTCCAATACCTTGGCTACGTGTTCTCATTTATGTATGAATAATATAGCTGTGCTGTGCCCTTATCAATATCTAAATTATTTTTTGTCACAAAAAAAATATTTAAAAGAGTATACGTAATTTGCTATGAGACATTTCAATTAACGGGAAAGCTTTTGGCGCATATCTATGAATAAATAAATAATAAATAACGGAATATAGGGCTAGAAATTTGTACGACAGATATCTAGTTATTGTTATTAATGCTAAAGTAAATCCGTTTGTTAGATATCTCTTTTTTTTCGCCTACAATTTTTATGATACTTATTTAATTAGGTACATTGATGAGAATAAATAATCAAAGGTTGAACCTTGGCTTTAGGATAAGACATATTACTCATTCGAAGAAAATAGTTTTTGAACTTGTGATAATGATAAAAGATTATTGAGAACTGCTGTGCTCAGCTTCAGCGTATGCCTGTTGCATGATGGTTGCTTTGGAGCCTACTTTATTGAAAAGATATCTTCCATACACGTACTTAGTGTGTTAATCACACAGATTAGTTTGTTTGTTTGTTTGTAATATCTTTATTGTATAAAAACATATTTAAACATAGAAAGTTGAAACAATATACAATGGCGGACTTATCCCATTATAGGGATCTCTTCCAGTCAACCAGCGATTGATTGGGAATATTTATTTAAAAATGAGCGAGTAGAATAGAAATAGATATATACAAACACAAAAAAGACAATGTTAAATAAAAAAGACTACAAGTAACAACAATAATAATATTTACTTAAACTTAGATGATCATACAAAATATTACTTATATACTATTTGCTTAATATAAATAATAATATTAAATAATATACAAAATATAAATATAATATAAATATAATAATAATAATATTATATATATATACATAAATACATACTTATAATAAATAGCTCAAATATTGGACGTTACCAAAGACGATTTCATTAGTCTTGACTTAAAGGATTCAATAGTAGGTGCCATTCTTACATCTAATGGCAGAGAGTTCCATAGCCGTGCCGCTAAAACTGTAAAAGAATTCCAATACCTCTCTGATGAATATGAGGGTATATTCAGAATCGGGTCATTGGCAGACCGCAAGCGACAGATTACTACTGTTTGACCACCAACTTTTATAAATTGGACTAAGAATGAGATCGCTGCAGTGAAAAGTTTACCTGTCAGCTGTCAGTAACAACCAGTTCTCGCATATGATTGTCAATCAGCCTAGGTACGAGGGACTGACATTCCAACGTGTATTAAGTGCCAATGTCCCATTATCCCATATGTATGATAATCGAGCGAGCAATGGTGCGGTGAATCACCTCATGACGTCACCTCCGAATTCGGTTGCCGAGTGCCGCGAGTGCGCATGGCAGATAAATAAAAGAAAGTGGCGCGGCCGCGCGACGACCTTGCGCTGGCGCGGTGAAAGGCGTGTCACAAGTAGAACAGCCGGATCTCGCTCTTCCCACGAGCAAGAGCAACTCACTTCGCTCGCCTCTCCCCGAGCTGTGCCGTTACGTGCGCAACTTTCGGTAACCGGTTCTTGTATTGGCAAAAATGCAGCACTGTACCAGAGCCAACTAAGATTCATGGCTGTCGACATTAAAAGAGGAATTTTGCAGGTTGCCACCGAAAACTTGTTTCGTAATAGAAAAAACAGATTAGCATATGAAGAAATAATAGAAAACAAGTAAGCAATCGCTCGCTGGTGGAAACGATAAGCATTTGGACTTCGAACTTACGTAGCTATTTTGAATTAATTACTTAGAAATATGACGATGAGTGTGCGATTTCATGACTATTTACTAGACACTACATAGGTACTTATTTGAATGAAATCACATGGAAAATGTGAAGATTTGACTTGACGACTTCAAATATGAATCTGTTCTAAGTGCTGCAGTTTCCTCTGAGTATAAAATCAAGATGTTGTGATGATGTCACCTGATGATTATGTAGGTTATCTGTGTACCTACATACTCTGACTCACCGAAGCTGTTAACATTGCGAAATTAACCCTGTATGTAGTATCCAATTTATCCAATAGACCCCGTCCTTATAGGCCCAATTAATTTGTAGCTCCTTCAGACTGATATAAGAGCAGCGGCTGGTAATAGAAGTGACTCTCGTTTATGGGACCGGCTTGGGATGCAACCAGAAGATAGTTGGAATGATGATGATTATCTTGTAGGTCGTATACTCCGATATTAAAACAAGCTTGCTATTTAATAGGGCTGCCAGTAGTTGTACGTCACGACGATATAAAAACGTAAACGGGAAGTTTAAACAGCTGATAGCGAGCGGCAGGTAAGATGTTTGCTGTGTGATCACGTGGCGTGGTGATAAACGTTTGCGCTCATCACTGCTGGATATATGCCTTGCAGTCTCTAAGGTTCCCGTACTCAATCAGTAAACGCAGGTAATACATACACCGGATCTAGAATAGATCTGACTGGATGATACTAACTGCCAATTTGGATTATGGTGGTCACGACCCTCAGCTACGAGGAACATGAACGAAGTTATATTCCGGCACATTGGTCAGAATCAGCCATTCCTAGAAGACGTCATTTTCAGAATTAGTTGTTTAAGTAAAGGACAATTTATTAATTGGACATCTTTTGACTAAACTTAAGTACCGTATACCTATATATAATTCGTATTTATTTGTCATGTGAGTTTGCAAAAATAGCTTGTCTGTTTTGGCTTAAATTTGATTCACGAATTCTGTTTATATGTAACACGAAATTATAGCGACGAACCTTTACTGTCTATGTGGCTTACACCGCACTATGACCAGATCCAGTATATATAACTTTTTCTTTAGCCCACAAGTAAATAATACTTACTTATATATTACTACTTAATTGAAGGATTTATTCTAAAGGCATTCTCTAATAAGAAGATACTCGTACTTAGAGTCAACTATGTAGTATCTTGTATTAGCACTTTTTCGGATCCTCGGATGACCGAGGTCTTTTTTTTATTCCATGCTTTATACTTACAAATTACTTAACAAAAAACTGATAAAGTTAAAAAAGTTAGAAGTATTAAACAGAGCAATTCTACCACCTAGTAGGTTTCATTTGATTCGCGATTCGCTGACTAGCTATGCTCGGAGGTTTCGCCTGCCCGTGGTAATAGGACTTTCAAGTGCCAAAAGATTTTTAAATTGGTTCCAAAGTTAAAGGCGTTCAAGCAAATAAATTCTAGCATTAGTATAGAGGTGTATTTATACTGCGAATGTCATAAACTTTTTGACCTCAAAAAAGACATCAACTGACCCTTGCTTTTTTATACGTAGATCAAGATAGCTATCTAAAAATAACAGGGTTTATTTGTGCTTTTAATCATTGTTAGAGATCAAATTAAATTTATTATTACTACTTATATTCTGTGATATGAATATAAAATGTACTGCAATACATTAACTATGTTTTTCGCGCTCTACGTGACCGCCATCTTTCCTAAGCTATCCAAGTAAAAAACCAATATCGACATCTATGTAAAGAGGGAAACATTTTACCTAAAGTATAGAGTAATATTGTGGTGGTTATATGTGGCCCACTGTACCTAACATTAATATTTGGGTGTCCGGTTTAAGATGGACAACTACATACATAAACAAAATAAAATAATCCTTCCCATGGATATCATTAAAGTCGTCTATTTTACATGAGGTACTTAACCTCATGTAAAATAGAAAAATTAAGACATCGCTTTTTGGCGAACATCGTCTTTAAAAACAAACTTATGTGTGATTCATGTCATGTATGAATGCCAAATATTGTCTTAAATAAAAAGAAATTTGATAACATATACAAATAATTCCTGATATATGCACACATAAAAGTATAATTATAGAGACAATACTAAATGAATGAATGAAATGATAATAGTAATGAACAACTGCTCACATTAAGAAGTTTATAATGATATAGATACTGCTAAGTACCTAAGTAGTTTCGCTCTAATGAGCTTTGTGTTTATTTCCTCTAATTACTCCTTATATAACATTATAACATAATTTATTTTAAACAGTGAGAATCAGACACCATAACGCGCAGCAGAAAGTGTACTATATTTTATGGTCGTCATTAGGTCTACCTCAGTTTATCAAAAGCCATTATAAACTAAGAATAATCACATAAATGCGACTATCATATTACGCCCAGCAATCGCTCTTTGCGTACTTTAGTTACCTTAATATTAATAAATAAATAAATATATAGGGACAAATCACTCCGATTGAATTAGCCCCAAAGTAAGTTCAAGACTTGTGTTATGAGATACTTACTCAACGATACTATATATTTTATAACAAATACATCACTCCATAGTATAAAACAAAGTCGCTTTCTCTGCCCCTATGTCCCTTTGTATGCTTAAATCTTTAAAACTACGCAACGGATTTTGATGCGGTTTTTTTTAATACATAGAGTGATTCAAGATGAAGGTTTTTATGCCCATGCGAACCCGGGGGGTCGCAAGTAGATAACTATTTAAGACCCAGGCCAGTCAATCAGAAAAAGATTATTTTCAGCTTGAGGTCACCTAGGTATATAACTTTAATGTAATTTTGTAAAGCTGCGGAGTTACTACAGCATCCGCCTGTTTTTCAGGTAAAATAGATTTGAGAGAGCTCTCTCTGGTATATTATTACGATCATGTTATTCCAACTGCCGCCAGACTGCTTTGCTACATAATATAAACTTGTGTGGGACTTATACATATTTGTATGAATTTAAAATGATTTCTTTGAGTGTGTGAAACTGTGAAATAAAAAGAAATAAAACTGACATTATTATTATCGCAAGTAGGTACGCCTAACGAGAAAGATTTTAAATTCACGTGCAAGCTGTGTAATCGCAAATAATAAAAAATAGAGAAGGTGCTTCGCAACAGCTAAAGAGAGGTTGTGGATTTGTGGGAGAGAGATTGCGATTTGCTTGGCCTAGAATTTAGACAATTTCCGATCCGACCGAGAGCCGGCGCGGCGCGGGGAGGGGCGACGCGGGCGCAGGCCGCCTAGCAACAGCGATTGGGAACAACACAGAGTACCGCTCATTTAATAAACACAATGCAAAGAGCGTCTCTACACTTTGAGAAAAAGATCGGGTGAATAAAATAATTACTTTTTTAAATATCTTTTGCCGCGAGATGATATAACAGCATTTCACCTAGATTTTAAACTACTCAATATAAATCCATATATGGTTTATTGTCTTTTATCATTATAGCGTTTTTTAGTTGCATCCTTCGATCACTAATAAAGCATGTTGCATCCTTAGCTTGTTTTGAAGCCCGGGGTCTTCTCAAACGCGACGCAATGTCTTATTATTTTGCCTTCAAGAAGTTCTTAATATCTGGCATTATTTTTACAATCGACCTTCTATCTCTTGTCATCCTTGGGAATGATGTTATTTCTGGAATCCGCCACTAATCGTACAGATAATCGTAGAGAGGAGAGAATTATAGACATGCTGTTTATACCTAAATCGCATTTTACGACATCTGGAAAATAGAGAAGGTCCTATTATTACACAGATAATATGCGATATAATTGTATTTTTGGTGCTATGTGCAAACATTTTCAGCCAGTATTTAAAGGGTCTGGTCCACCTGCAGGCATAGACTACAGCAGACAATAGGCTGCTGCGGCGCGTGCGGCGGCCGCGAACCCGGATGCGGCCGCCTGACGTAACACAGCCTTACCTCTCCCTTCCCCTTCTCTCCCCGCCCCTCCACCCCCGCGCCGAGCCAGTCCTCCCCTCTCGGCGTCTGGGCGGCCGTCTGAGCTGAGCCGATAGATATTGCGGGCTTCATGAACTTGCCTCAAAGGTAATTAATGCTATAGAACAGCATTATTATGCCCGCAATTTCAATCGCTTTCTTCCCGACATTTACAGTATGTGTATAAAATACATATACTCTTTATTTATGTTAAGACAAATATGATTCTAATATAATAATATTATAAAATGGAACTGTTTGTGAATTTGTTTATAAGGGCCGTAGAGGGTAATCTTCGGAACTTCAAAATCTCTTTCTGCATGATAACCTGATTCTCGGGGGAAATTTGTAGATTATGTATTAAACATACGTATCCAATGGGTATGGGGTATGTCAGATACCTGTTCAACAGACAAGCTCTACTTTGTGACCAAAATAAGTATTTACAAATTCAAGTCAACCATGCATTCACAGGTAAAGTTGTTTATTATTTTCCTATTATGATATCATACGTAACAAAGCCCATCAATAAACTTTCTTGAAATAGTAGTAGTCCAGTTAAAAATAAATAATACCCAAAGAATAGCTCATGGAACTCAGTTAGAGGCTTTACTTCAGGTTTGGATTGGATTCATAGCTATCAATTTATATTTTTGACTACTACACGATAATGCATACGAAACGGCAGTACCCTATAACCATCAACAGTCAACACCGTCACAAAGTTTACCGCCAATACGGATTGTCATTACTTTGTAAAAACACAGTTACCAAGGATTTTATTTTTTAAAGTTTTTACATTTTTCTTGCACACTTAATAAAGGATATCTACATAAAATACTATATTACTTACCTTATATTTTTTTTTCAGTGTAGGTACATACAAGAGCCAATAACAAATGGAACATTCTGTTATTCTTTATTATATTTTTTTTATTCAAAGTTTTGGTAAGAAGATTACTTTAAGTACTGTGCCTTTTTAAGGGCGCCAGTATGTACAGGTCAATTTATTTATATTTTTAACTGACTTCAAAAAAAAGGAGGAGGTTCTCAATTCGTCGGAATGTTTTATACTTACTAAAGTCTTATCATATCTACTAGTTTTATACAATATTTTTATTCGTTCCTAACTTATCATGTATATATGCACTGATAGGTAGAAGTAAGTTAACCACTATTTGAAGGGAATAATAAACCACGGTGTTAATTCGGTCATTAATTACACCAGAAGTTCTAGAAACTGTACTTAAATTTAATTAAATGAAGTTCCTTTGAATAATTCATCACTCTACGAATATGAGTTTAGTACTGCATGTTAAGTAAGTAGGTACTAAGCTATAGACTTTTCTAGTCTCATCAACAGTTTTCAGTCATCGTCATCCTAACTAATATTATAAATGCGAAAGTGAGTTTGTATATTTGATTGTTGGTTTGTTACCTCTTCACGCCCTATCTACTAAATTAATCTTCCTGAAATTTCGCATACCTATAGCTAGGAGTATTGAGAAGGACGTAGAGTACCTTTCATCCCAGGAAAAAGCACTTTTTCTGTGGGAAATGCACGCGGGTGAAGCCGCGAGCCAAAGCTAGTATTTTATATTTGTTAAGTTATTTTTTATTATAGAACTAACACATAATCAAAAACAATGTGTTTTGCAACAATGTACTAAAGAAAGAAATAAATACAATGGCGGCACTATTTCTCTTTCAGTCAACCATGCCAGCCATGGATGACTGAAAATGTTATTTATTTATTTATCAAAATTTTGTTGTTCCACATGTAAATAACACTTGCACAATTAGCGGACTCAAATCTTGTATTATCTACCAGTCTTTCGTACAGAAACATAAAATGTTTTATTTTAATGTGTTTACCAATTTATTTACACTAATTTCTATTATCAAGAAATCACAATTTTAGGTTTTAGGAAGGTATATCAAAGTATAACTTCAGTTCATAATTTTTATTATTTAGGTACTTAATAGCATTGTTGTCTGTAAGGACCCAAAAAATAAGCGAAAAACCACACTGTGTGGACTTCAAACCAGTCAGCTGAAGCTGAAAATGCAACTGGGAAAATGCTAAGAAAAAAAAGGGAGGGGGAAAGATCATGACCGTCCTTAAAAAAAAAGTAATAAAAAACTATTAAGTACATCAAAACATGTTCAAATATTATTTGGTTTAATGGATAATAAGCTATCAATGTTAGCTTGTCGGGTCAGCGTCAGCGCATCTTTCGCCGAAGCGGCGGCGTCATCGCCCGTCGCGACGTCAACGGCCCGCGCCGGCGCATTCAGCCACCGTGACGGTCTGACGGTGCTGGCGATTTAATTTCAAACAATAATTATTTCAAGGCATGCTGCTTAATTGGACATCATAATTTCTGACACTTTAAATCATTAGTAGGTAACCTCTGATAATTTGACGATTATAAAAATAATTACTTAAGAAAAAATTAAGTATTTAGGAGAAAGAAGCGTAATATTGCCAATCGAACGAAGAAACACAAATATGTATTACTAAGCTTTTATGAGGTTAGGAGAGAGAATATGCAGTGTTCACTCCACTTCGCTCATCTCTCATTGCCCTGTCATGTCTGTCTTCTATAATTTAGTAGTAGACATAGATTTATTAGTAGTAATAAGTATATTAAACATTTAGTAGTATTAGTAAATATCTATGATAGAACAGTACAGTCGTGGACAGATAAAATTACAACATATCTACCGTCTGACCGACCAAGTAGACCAAACTAAACAACAAACACATAATGGGTAGGTGCAAACCGCGGGGCACAGCTAGTTTAACATAAAGTATGACGTCTGCTGAAGTTTCGAGAACAGTAATGTTCGATGACTAGGTATTAATGAGCGACATACAGAAATAAAAATGTGTGTATTTTATTTAATGTACGAATAGGGTTACCGTACCTCAGAATAAAGAGTACCTTACTTACTCCTGTGTAGTCGTAGTAGTAAATGTAGTATAGTTATAGAGTAACAAAGACTTTAGACTCGAAAGGACCGTGTTGCCCTTTTAGTATACTATGCTAAATTTATTTATAACTTCATTACATATAAATTAAAATGGCGGGCTCTCACTCTGTGGCAGCTTACATCTAGAGAACCCAGTTGCATTTTCAGCATGTAACATCTTCCTACTTGTAAGTGCCTACTTAATTTTATTAATTTGTTGACTAATAACTCGTATCATATTTCTACCAGAAAAACTATGCTATACTATATAAAAACTGGTTCATTTTTAGTATCCGGTTGGAAACTAAAATTATTTATATAAAAACTGGTTCATACCAGTTTTTATATAAATAACCATAATGGTATCTCATCCATACCAGCTTCTTAGTTTTCTCTTCGAGCCAGAGCGAGAGAGTCTTTCGAGTTAATGATTTTCGAAGAGAAAGATAGAGTTGCAAAAGAAATCTACATAAGTATTTGTCACTATTTCTTTTTGTTCTCGATTTTTCTACTTTTGTACTCGTGTAGAGAATCGATCATGCACATCCGGAGTCAGATTTCTTCGGATCCAACCTCTCAGTCTTGGTTACTTTATCGACTACCAGATGGCAGCCGTGACCAACGACTAACGTGCCTTCCGAAGCACGGAATCATCCTTATATTCATAAAATCAAGAGATTCATGCCTGTAATGTCGTAATCAAACTAGAAAGAACTAAACAAAGTATGCTTCCCGTGGGAATCGAACCCACGACTCCCGGATCTAGAGGCAAACATCGCAAAAAAAAAACGTGAAACTAGATACTCTTAAACTTAAGGAATCACCCGTGCGGAACCAAGATCAATGAAAATTTGCGAGGGTGGTATTATGTTAACTTTAATCATTTTGTTTGGTGTTCATAAAATTTGACAGCCCTAGAGTGAATGAGAGAAATGTTTGCAGCCGCTGAATCACAGGTCCAGCCGACCGTGCGGGTGAGTCAGACCCTGGAATTGCATCATTATGAGGGCCGCTTCGGGACGCCGAATTAATCATTTCCAAGGGACTTTTTGAGTCTTTGTTATGATTCGATGCATATTTAAATTGTTACTTTTTATAACATGCTTTAATTTACAAAAAATAATGGGATATGTGAGTGAATTTTTATTATTCATAGCACAAAAACTCTACATATTACTTTTTTGGTAATAGGTATATCACCATTAAATTACGACAAATCAAATTCAAATATTTTAAGGGCAGATTTGGACCACTATACTAAAAAATGTTTCCAAATAATTTTATGTCAAAATACATTTTTTTTACACTAAACTAGATCAAATGATTTTCTAAACTAGATGATGCAAAATGAACTTTCAAACGGTTCCGAATTATGTGAGCAATAACGTATGGTAGGCGACTATAGGTTGGGTAACCGCTTGCCATCTGACCAACTCTACACCTGTTTGCTACTTAGTAATTTAAAGAAAGCTTTTTAACACAGCGCAGGCGATTGTATCTTGTACCACAAAACAGTAAAAATACAGAAAATCATATCGCATCGCTAGCTCTTTTACAGTGTCACTAAATCAGTGTTTTATATGATCTGTATTGTTTTTATGTATGTTTGTCTGCGATGTCTCGCGTAAGGCTAAACCAATTCAGATGCAGTTTTTTTTTTAAGTTGCGACATTAAGTAAAATGGTCCGGTTAGTTAATAAATTGACTTCATAAAATGTATGGAGTCAGTTATGTTTTTTATTAAATAAATACGAAATCTTTCTCAAAGCTTCAAGTTCCTGGAACCCCAGACCCGGAATATATTTAAACATCCGAAGATAAATCAGCATTCCTCAATTGCTATAGTTGTATGAAGTGTTGTTTCTACACTGACATTGTTTTGTAGTGATGGGAAACTCGTGGCCGACACAATGTGCTCGAGCGGCATTCCTCAAGGCCGGTCGTTCATTTCCCATAAGTAATGACTCGGCTACCATCTCTTATCCCCTTGTACCAAATATAGCTCTATAGCATTTCATTTATCTAGTCATAATCTATTATGCCTATGCATTTTGTAAAAGTACTTAATTATGGTAAGCTAATGTGTCACATTATTGACATTGAACCACTAAATTTTAGCACAGCCCCGTTTTTGCCGTATTGCAATCTCCATATTTAGTGCAAAAATCTTTGCTAAAAGATTTAATTTATACCATCGAGATAATTATCGGCTTGGTGATTACTTCTATTCTAGCTGTTGAAAAATATAGAAATGTTAAAATAGCATAAAACGGCATAATTAAATTAGCATTTGGTATAATAAGTTCCATGTAGAGACGAATTAATTCATAAAAATAGAGTTCAAAGTTCCACGATCTAATAGTTGAGATCGTGAAGCCTTGTGCTATGAGCCAGTGTCCACACTCCAGTCAGCAGACCGATCGTGCCACCGACTATAGTTCTGTAGATAGTGGACGACGACGTATGCTCTCCAGGGCTGCTAACCTTCACTATATTCATTTACAGGTTTAATTATTTAAAAGACGGCAGGCAGGACCAACCTGGACAAATAGACAAACAACCGAATCAAAGGCATAATGAAGAGCCAAAGAAAAGAACAAAATATATCCAGAAATGGACGCATATAACTACTTATATTGTAATATAGCTATATCATAGCGGTGTTGTATCAACATGGAGAAGTATTCTCATAATCATATCGAGAAAAATCATCAAATCGTGACAGGAACGGGATCTTGGTAGCTCAGGTCCAATCAAAAATGCTTTGTAGCGAACCATGTGCTAGCTGCCAACCTATATAAGACAAATCCTTGCGTTGGAAAATCATCAATTAAAAGACATGACATACTGCCAACCCTACACAGCATGGCAGCAAACGGTACCCGGCCTCGGCGACGGTTAAGGGCGAGCCCTGAATGCGGTCCGACTAGTTTCTCCCCTGCACGCGGAATGTCACCTACATGCTATATCATGCTTAATTTAATACGTGCGAAGTGCCTCTCGTTACCCTTGTATGTCATCCTGTGCTGCTCGACCACCTATGTCATCAAACATGTGTTTTTGGTTTGCAATCCAATCTGTGGTTTCACTTTAATGTGTTACAGGTGTTACTAGCCAACACTCGTATCAACATATTCAAACTGGGGGTCTAAAAACGCCACTTTGAGCAATTCATCGAATCGAATTCATATTACATTTTCCTTAGCAATTCCTATTTCTATCAATTTTCAAGAGGAATTGCAAAATTTAGTTGGCCATTTTACAAAAAATAGAGTTTTTAGACCCACTGGACTGGCCAATGTCATTATCACATGACATGTGCTTTGTATTATCTCTAGTTGGCATATTGGTGTCAGAATTCAAACGGATAGTGTTGGGTTTGAGTAAATTTTGCCTAATATATTTTCATCTTGTTGTCTTACATGTAGAAAGACTAGGGATTTTTTAATTTTTTTTAACTACTTCTAGTTACTCATTGTTGCCTTGACATCTATCTGTTACTTGGCTTCTTTACTCTTGGCTAGTTTACTTCTTATTCAAAACACCGAATTTGACTTGACTATAAGAAAGATGGTTTGTTCCCTCGATGTCGAGTTGCGTTACGTCGAAATTGCCGCCACGTCTACTCCGATAATAAAGAAAGTTGCTTTCAGTAATACCATAAAAATGACGATAGTATTGGTTATTATACTTTCTATAGTATCATTTATAATAAGATTGGATCACAAACGATGAGAACTCCCATTCCTTTCATCGTGGGAACCGAATTAAGTAGGTAAGTAATCTTGAAACTGATGGTGACAACGCTGGATAGATTGACCACATGCGCAAAAGGCTAATAAACGTACTGTACTGATTTGATTTTAACTGATTTAAGTCAAAGCCTAAACACTAAAGATAAGACCAATTAGGTCTTGTCACTTACCAAAAATATTTAGATAGGTGTTAACTAGCTACGACTATTGACTTAAAATAAGGAACATCATGCACGTATTTAATTTGACGTTGTTTCATAATTATCACTACATAGTATAAAACAAAGTCGCTTTATGTGTCCTATGTCCTGTATGCTTAAATCTTTAAAACTAAGCAACGGATTTTGATGCGGTTTTTTTTTAATAGATAGAGTCATTCAAGAAGAAGGATTTTATGCCCATGTGAAGCCGGGTCGGGTCGCTAGTAAAGTATTAAATAAAATATTATAGAAAAATATTAAATAAAGTATTATATAAAATTTTAAATAATGGCCACATTGACTCCGAGCATTCCTACGTAGCCCTGTCTATAGAATTAAGCATGCCATTGAAACGAAATGATGCTGGCAATATCGCCGAGCTGAAGACACGTATTGCGCGCGCGCTCCGTGACGAATCCAAGATGGCGGATTGGCGCAGTTTGGCGGTCATTAACCTGAACTCGGTCGAAGGCCTGGATCCACGTGCAAATGATAGTGTTGTTATTTTGACAATCTATAGATGAAATATTAATTATCTAATTTGTCTTTATCAGACGTTAGCTTGTGTTGGTAAAAATACTTCGTGAAAACTAAAAAGCTTGCTGTGATCACTATCTAAGTTTTTATGATGTATTTTGACTGGCTAACCCATAAAAATATCTAAAGTTACGAGTCAGACCTTTTTTAGTTTAGATGAGTCAGATTGGTCTATATAATCTAAGGGATGCAATGAAGCTATTATCTTAGTGTGTCTTGGCTTGAAAGATAAACATTGATATTATCATCTAAGGTAAAGGCACCTATTATGAACACGGTCTAATTATGGACAGTTTTTAATAAAACCTCAAAAATTGGGAAACTCTTAAATATTTTTTTTTCAAATGACTACGCTAATAAATTTTACAATCATTCCAGACATTGTATAAACCATTTTTGACAGCAATCCTTTAAGTTTTCAACTGTAACAGTGTTTCACTCATGCAGTGTATTTTTGTATCGAAAATCCGATCTTATAAGGATCTTAATGCGAGTAGGTATATTTACTGTCTTTTTTTTCTGACAGTTGTAAGGTTTTTGCTAAAAATCTTATTATTTATTGAATCATTGATAGCAAAATATTATTTATGCAACTTGAGTAAAAATATCATATAAATTTTACCCTTTAAATTTATCAATGTTTATAATTGGATGTTTTTTCATCTAGTGCCCATATATGGACAAAATGTCTATAAAGTGATTTTTCGTTATGTTAATTTGACATTATATACTACAATACAATTATTTAACATTACATTTTGTAATAAAATCTGCAGCAAATTAAAACTCTGTCAGTTTAAGAACATTCTGTTCATAATTAGGTGTCCAAAACTGGTTCACTATTTTAAATGACAAATTTTCTAATGTAAAAGTATATTGCTGTTAATGTAATTCTCCCAAATTGTATAGACCTATCATTATATACTATTTGGGCTTAAACAAGTACAACTTGGCTGATTATTAAAGAACCATTGAACATTTATTACCCAGCTAAAATGTCCATAACTAGCTTTTCATATTTGGATAATGTCCATAGTTGGGAGTTCATAACTAGATTTTGCTTGTCCATAAATGGAGTCTCACTTAGGGTATTTTTATAAAATTATATTTAATTGCAGCTAGTAGTTATCTTATTTCAAACATTGAATAATCATTAATTAAATGGCTCTTTATTTATCTCCAAACCCCTAGGAACGTGTATTGTAAAATTTACAAATTACAAATGAAAAACGCTATTTTTTTTCTTATACTGTCCATAATTGGTGCATTTACCTTAATCAACTTATGGTTTAATATTTAGCAAGCCTAATAACGCTTTTTAATAACAAAAGTCTCTCAGTAGTGAATGATTCTATATAACATTATTTTAATTCAAAAACAAAAATAATAAGTTCTGAGTAGTGATCTTTCTAATAAGCATGAATATAACTAACATATGGTAAAGCATATGAAGTAAGTAGGTACCTACTTACCTAAATATATATACACATCTACACTATGCACCATCATGGATTTGCTTAATACAAAAAAACGAAAGATAACCTTCCACAATAAAGGGACATAATAAATTACAAGCAGATAAAAAAAACGTCAATGTGTGATTTCTTGGAAAAATATCTTTGGGGGCAGGGTTTAGTTTGCAAGCAGAGGCGAAGCCAATGAGCAGGGTAGGATGACGTCACTGCGGGTGCCTCCTAGCGTGACTCACACGGATTTGAAAGTCGAAGGCTGCCCGCGCGGACTAATATGGTAGAGCGGGCCCTGATGAATGCTACATTACAGTATGTTTGATAATGAAGGACGGGATATTGGTTTTAAATTAAATTCTGTTACTTCGTTGTTATCTTTTGTTTTTTTTTTTGCCGGTAATTATAGAGAGTGTTCAGAGTGTTACTTATTATATTATTTATAGAAACAGTTATAAAAAGCAGTTAAGTATTTTTCTTATCCGGGTCTCAATTTTATATTGGTACCTGTACACAAAAAATTAGATCTAATTGTACTATTATAAATTTTGTCTCTAAGTATTAAATAGGCATGCATGATTAAAATAAAAAAATAAAAGCACACATGTAGAGCAGATGTTTGAATTTCGACTTTCTAAAGACGACATACTATAAGACTAACTATTATGCTATGTAATTAATACACACTTATTTATGTGTACTTATATATGAGAAATTTTGTCATTTTGAGGATATTTATCTGTTCGGTAATGTATCAAGCTGTTGTTAAGGTTTTTTCAAACGACTTACGAAGTAGGGGGATTCTCAATTCAGTCGTATGTATTTTTTTATTATTTGTAAGCTTATGTTCTCGTCATTTCTGGTCCGATGGAAAAGCAACTACTCTCAATTTGACCCCATTTTTTGAAATTTTATTTAAATCGGTAGGTAATAGGTAGGAGTATGGTGTTAAAATCGAAATGGAATAGTACCTACTCTATGTCACGGCAGCATGGTCACAGCTAAGTCAAATAAATTGAGCATTATCCAATACTTACATATTTATTTCCAAAAACTAATGATCTCATAAAAATATAAAATGAGGATAAATTGCAGAATTAAAGATAACCATGTGTTTATAGGATGATTCATTCTGAATTCAATCTTATATTATTTATTTTATAATTTATGGTGATTTAAAATGATGAAGCCGATATAAACTAATCTATGGTTAGTTAAAGTTCCACGTGGACCATCCATAATTCTACTATATATAATGTCAACACAAAACCGGAATTAAAATCTGCTGATTTTATTCAAAAATTCCTGTCTGAATCATTTTTTATTCAAAGAATGACTTTTTTTAAATTACACTTGCAATTTTATTTTTGTTTATATTGGGTTACAAAATAAATAACAATAAATAAAAAAAAACAATTACATATTCACAAAAACAATTACATATTCACTTGCCATTAAAGCCTCATCTTGCGGTAATGTGCCGAGAAGGCTAGCAGCATTGCCATATTGAATGATCTCTGATCTGATGATGGCTCTGGTCACGGAATATATAGTATACTAGCTTTCGCCTGCGGCTTCGCCCGCATGAAATCCTCTCGGGAACAGTGCTTTTTCCTGGAATGAAAGGTACCCTATGTCCTTCTCAATACTCGATCCTTGCTATGTGTATGTGAAATTTCAGGAAGATTGGTTTAGTAGATAGGGCGTGAAGAGGTAACAAACAATCTAACAAATATACATACTCACTTTCGCATTTATAATATTAGTTGGGATTATATTATTTGTAAAGGGTTTTTTTTCTTCACCACCAATGTAATATATCACCTAAAACAAAACAGTTAAGTCCTTTTTATCTACTTAGCCAGCTTATCCTAACTAAGGTATAGGTAGATTTAATGACCTACAGAGTACCTTATATAAAACCTTACAGCTTTTTTAAATCCTAGTAAAGTAACCTTTCAATATAATACGTGGTTATTTGTATATAAAATACCTACGTATTCTAGGTCCAGTTAAATTTTCTAAATTTATTTTTTAAATGATTCTAAAAAAATAAATTTACAACTTAAACTGTACCTAGACCTATAATTAAATTAATTAATTCAAACAATTAGCAGTAAACTTTTCATACATTATTTATTATATTTTTGCAGTACACATAATTAGAGCAGACACAAGATTAGTAAAATATACCTATGTTAAATGGGCCATATAGAAAATATCCAAGTATACCTTGTGTAAGGGTCATCATCATATTTTGGTGTAGGTGTCACGATCAATCGACCATATACACCCTGGTGTCATAATTCTTTAGAACCACCTTTAGCCTCTGTCGTCCTTCCTTTAACTATATTCTACCAGATGGAAGTGTAAGGGTATTTGTGTATACCTTTTTATGAGTCCCACTGCACCTACCTTAAATAAATCATGAAATCATTTTATAATATTTTTTCTTGGAGTGTTAGTGTTGCGCGGGCGCCGCGTGAGTCACTGGGGCGGCGCCCCGGGCACGCCCCGCCCCGCCCGCCGCTCGCCCCGCCCAACCAACCATCATTTTGCCGCGCTTTTTTTTCAAACAGCAGCGTCGCGTCACTTGCGCGTCTCTTTCAAATGTGTTACATTACAGTGTTACCAAACAGTGTTGTAGTCATGTCAATAGATTGATTTTTTAATGAAGCGTTCTGTGTTCCGTGATTCCACAGTTATTTAATAAGGTTTTTTTTAAATAGGACTGACATCTATATAATGGCCATGGAAAATTGTGTGCGTATTCGCCAAGTAAAGTGAAGATCACCATCACGACGAATAACAGGTCAGTTAAATTTATTTTTTATATAGTAGTAGATCCAAACCCAAATAGACTCACTGAATTAATAATATAATGAAACATATTTTATAATAAAATTAGTAAGTAAAAATATATATTTTTATATATATTAAAAATGGGTTTGCTAAAAAAATCCTGGACGGACTATTTCTAATCATTTATATTTTGTTTTTTCCTAAACGAAAAAAAAAAATTATTGTTACCATAAAAGAAAAGAAAATTCACATTCGAAAGTAAAAATTGTTCAAGCAAAACAAGTCTTTAGCTTTATTATAATAATATTTTAGATATATAAAAGTATCTACATCACAGATTTGGTATATCTAAATCTACATATATTTACCTATAGCTATAAAAACTTATTGTTATTATATACTCACTATTCTCCGAACTCACAATATTAAAAACAAGTGTTAAGTAAAAAAAACTTTTTTTTACATAATCTGTAATCTGTCCGGCGGCGGAAGGCGGACTTCCGATACAGACGCCGGGCCCACGGTCGGAAATGCCACTAACTCGTTATATTATGACTCGTTACATTATACTAATGACTTAATAATTGCGTTAACACTATCTTATAATTTAAAGTGGTAGTTATTCACTTGTGACAGCTTTATCAGACAAACATAATCTGTTGATTCTGACTGTCAACAAAATGGTACGAGTATATTTGTTATGTTTATGCACCAAGCATTACTTCCATGGTGGTTATAGTCAATATAAATATTCATAGAATAAGCAACCGGACTAGAAATTGGAAGTCGGTGTTCGTCTAAGGTATCCATAGTTTCCATATCCATACTTCCATATCCTTATTTTTTACATCCATTATCTATCTATATATTTATAAGTCAGTCGTGTTAATTACAACACTTTTAACTCAAGATTTACTGAACCAATCTGAAAAAGATGTACTGAATTTGTGAAGTACATATAACCTTTCATCCCGGAAAAAAGCACTGTACCCGAGAGAAGTCCACGCGGGCGAAGCCGCGGGCAAAAGCTAGTAATATTATAAATGCCAGAGTCTGTTACGCCTAGACTGCTGGACTGTTTTTTTATGAAATATGGTATGGATACCTGCAATTAATTTATTTGTATAGATTACTAGCTTTCGCCAACGGCTTCGTCCGCGTGAATTTTCCTCGAGAACAGTGCTTTTTCCCTGGATTAAAGGTACCGTTCTTCTTAATACTTTCAACTATGTATATGCGAAATTTCAGGAAGATTGGTTCAGTAGATAGGGCGTGAAAGCGTTATAAACAAACAAACTCACTTTCACATTTATAATATTAGTAGGTAAGTTCTCGTTTTACATATAAGTTGCCCACGGCTCCGACCGCGTTTTACTTTAATCATATTCATACCAAGTTTCATCAAAATCGGTCCAGTGGTTTAGCCGTGGAAACGTAAACAGACAGACCAACATATAACCAAATTAAGAACCAACTCCTTTTTAGGGTTCCGTACAAAAATGTAAAAACGGAATCCTTATAGGACCCCTCGTGCGTCTGTCTGTCCCAGCCAATTTTCTCCGAACCTACTGGACCAAAACAGATGAAAATTGATAGGATGGCGTAATCCTGTGACCCAAACACAGATGTGCAAAGTAAATAAATATTTATTTTAAATAAGGGTCATTTTTGAGGGACAACTTAGGAATTTTAATAAAAAAGTATGGCAAACCTTACCGTGTTATATATCAAATGAAAGGGCTCGTTATGAGGATATATTTTTGTTGTTATTGTAAAATAAATAGTTTTGATTTTATTCAAGACGAAAATTGACCACACCCTGATCACCGAAACTACTGAGCCTAAAATTTTGAAAAAAATACAAAATATAGTTCATTGCCTGTAGATTACAGGAAAACCTACAAGAATTCTAACAATTGACAATTAAGTGGTAAATTCAATATAAAAAGTTCACATACGGAAAATAGTTCACTAAAACACCACTAGATAGCGATAGTAGTAGTTGAATTTAATACCACAATTGAATATAAAAACTAACATTGGCATTGTACGGAACCCTCTCCATGCGAGTTCAACTCGCACTTGACCGGTATTTTTGGCAGTCGGGTGACAAGTTGGAGCAGTACAAATTAGGCAACATCTTGTCGCGTATCCTTAGTCTCTCATACGACAATTTATCACTTTTACACCATATATCTAACTAACCGGCCAGTTCATCTACAAAATAACTTCATAACGCGGCAGGTACTTTCTTCTCATACGAACATGCCTATCAGTCATTCACTACGTCCAATATATATGGGAAATGATGAACTTAAAACCAAATGGAGTATGAATTGATCATTAATTTTCTTACGACACATTATTTTTATACAGTGAAACTACCTACTTGTAAATAATGTCTAGTAATACTGATGAGATGATTAAACAATAATATAGAATTTTAAAAATATATTATTGTTTAGTTTACATTGTAGATATTTTTTTTTTCCCAAAAACAAATACTGACTTCCATTTATATACTGGGACCAACTCAAAACTTCGCTAGATTATAAAAACTCGGACCTTGGCGTGCAGGGTCAATTAACCTAGTACTCCAAAAGACTACAAAAATACGATAAAAGTATTGTAGTGTAATAAAAGTTTTGTATTTTGCCCCATGTTTGAAACAATGATACCAAGGCATACAGGGTCGATTGACCACTATGACCCCACATAGTGCAGGGTAAACTGTGCTTGCAACCAACACTATATGAATTAAGCTAAAGTAATCATTGCAGCGGCTTGGGGGTTCCAAAACACTTACACCGGGGCATACGAGGTCGATTGACCTTTCTAAATTGCTTCATCATCAAGTAAGCAACTTGTCAACATACGAAAACTCACTAACTCTTAAATTATTTGACTAAGGCGATTTACGTATTCCAGATATTTTGATTTTAAAACCAAACTTCTACACCGGTTTTGATAAAATTTCAATGAAATCAATTTAAAAGTATGTCCTTTCGAACATTATATAATTTTCAGAGTATGTACAGAAACGACGAAGATATGAGGTAAAAAAACATTCAACTGAATTGAGAACATAGATTAAAAAAATTGCCTAGATACCGCGCGCGAATCCAAATTCTATGATTAAGAACCTCTTCCTTTTTTCAAGTCATTTAAAAATGGAAGAAAACTAAACCCTTAAACTTAAAATAAAATTATTTATCCATTCTACGAGTACATATAATTGCCCTACGGGGACTTTTTTTATATTTTTCTTTCTTTCATAACTTTTTTTGCTCGCAATTTTCTGTATTTGAATAGTTGATTAGTAGAGAATGCTCTTAACATTAAGTCCATCAATTGTACAAGTATTTTTTATACATGTCACATTTTCATTTTCTTTTATACAGCGAATGAACTACATTTGGTTTAAACTCGTGTAAGTTATAACGAGCACTCTCATTTCTTGATTGACCACCTTTGGGCCTTTGGGCAACTTTCCCGCCATTGCACCCATAATTGATATCGTCAGGCCAGACTATTCGGCGGCATGCCGGCTTTGAGAATGAGAACAAAGCTATTAAGTATTTTATAAGAAAAATAGCTGTTATTTAACGCGTTGTATTGTAGTTATGTCCAATTAAAGCACAGGTGATAAAGTAACAAAACACGTCTATTTATGATACTTACTAGCTTTTCCCTGCGCCTTTTGTATGCATCTACGATAACCTTCCACAAGAATCAAGCTGTCATTATGCAGAAAAAGTTATACAAATGTGACCAGTGAATCTAAAGTTATAAGCGTTTATATATTAATAAGTATAATAATAGTAAGTAATAAAAAAAGAGAGAAAGTATAATATATTAATAGTAATAAGCGTGTATATTTCAACAATCAAACAATTCATCATTTCTTATTTATTTAGATATATATGAATAAAATTACCATCGCACAAACAGCTCATCAGAAACTTAAATATAAATTAGACTGTCTCACCGCTCAGATAGAGTCACATAGTTATCTTTTGTTTGCACCTTAAAAATATCTACTTAGTACAATATGATCTAAGTTAGTACATAGAATTTGGAATCGCGCGCGGACGCCAGGTTTTTTTTTAAATCTATGACTTCACTATCACTACATAGTATAAAACAAAGTCGATTTCTCTGTCCCTATATCCCTATGTTTGCTTAAATCTTTAAAACTACGCAACGGATTTTGATGCGGTTTTTTGATAGAGTGATTCAAGTGGAAGGTTTTTATGCCCATGTGAAGCTAGGGCGGGTCGCTAGTAGTAGTAGCAAACTTTCTATCTCCGACTTTATTAGTGAGTAATGGCTCTTCGTATCTTCTACTTTATATTTATAATATTCCCAAATAATACAGTTACTTAGTTACTATTTACCATCAAACAAACTTAAGATATTTATTGGATTCTGCTCATCTTAAAAAAGGACTAAGGGACAAACTTGTCCAATCATTATTTATGAAAATAATGAGTTAATGTTAAATGAAACAACGGTAAATACGCCACACACAAATGGATGTCTTATATCAGAATATTATGAGTATGTCACCAAAATTATTAAGCTAAAGTCCAAAGCAGGCAGTAAGCAGTGTTGTGACAGTGGCAGCATTTTGCCAAGATGGGAGCATAGCGCGAGAGGAAAATGTACGCGTGACGTGATCGAACATATTCGCAATCGCGAGACGCTTATTTTTCAGAGGCAAGTTGGCGAACGTGTCCCCCACCACGGCATGACAGTGACCCAAATGGTGCGCCGGCGCAGTCAGTTCCGTGAGCCTGTGTCGCCTACTCGTTTGCACTGGCGGCGCACCGCCACTACGTTTTCTCGCGAAGCTGCTCGTCGTCATTCGGTGTGATTACATTAGGATTTTACTGTGCAAAATGCAGTGAGTGACCGCCGCTGTTCGTGTACCATGGTTTTGACATGAATGGAAATTAACAAATAAAGGTAAGGCAAAGCGACAAATAATTGCTGCGGCGAAAATTTGCGGCCAGTGACAAAATTGGATGGCAAATTAAGTGTAGTTATACCGTAATGGAAAGTGGTACCGGGCGCACAGTTGCGTTGCGTCAGTGAACAGTGTGATGAGTCAGCTGCGTCTCGAATTTTCCTTTCAAAATAATGTCATTGTCATAGAGGGAATGTAGGCAGGTCGGACGCTGTGGCTGCGCCTCCACCCAGCAACAAGACATCCGCGTCGCCGGCCGGCGGCGGCGATGGCCGCTGCCGTCGTCTCTCCCACGAGCGCAGCGCAACGCAAGCTAACGGCATCAGATTCCTTGCGGCCAAAATTCCGCTGCGGACATTCACGCCACGACCGACTGAAATAAATCGCTCGTTTAACGCAAATAGCACGACAATGTCGCCGCATTGACAGACGGACGAGCATTTCCGCTTCTCTTTTTATCTGTCTCCTCTAGAGCCATTAAAAAGCAGCGCTTCCTCTGACAGACAAGAACTGTTGTTCAAACTTATAATGAGATGATATCACTTGGCCACAAAAGTGGGAAAGTACCGAATTCGAATTGCATTTTTACAATAATTGATAAAATAATAAAAAATAAACGTGAGCTATATCACCTGTTAGTAAAATAGTTACACATGATATTTGATCATACGTTACATATACTAGAACTAAAGACAGATGACAATGGGACAAACATGCAGCCACATGGTGCAAGCCTGATCTAAGTTGTTCTTTATAGATTTGTAAAAGGTCAGGCAAGTTTATCAATTAGTAACAACTATTTCTACCTACTGACTGTTACTTTGCTACCAAGCGTCAGTCCAAAGAAATACTTAGTCGGTAATTGTATTACATATGTGGCTGATATCAGCATGACGTCAGAGCAGCGATTATGCCCCTCCGCCGCCTCCCACCCGCTCCGAGCACTGAACTTGTGACATTGTCACTGATAACCATTTATTAACATTTTTAAATAAATGACACAGAAGAAGTAGAAGTAGTAGCTGTCTAATAGTAAAAGTTAAGTGGATAAGTTTCATTTGCCACGTGGAATGGAAATAATGAAGCAAACAGAGAGATATGTTTACCGAATTCGGATCTTTACCTTGATATAGTATATCTTTCAACGTGCTTCTAAAAATTTGTAAGTACACGTCCTTGTAACTATTAACTTTGACAATAAAACACACTATGAATAACAATCATACTTACTATTTAAATAACGCTGAACATCGCAGAAAAGCAAAATTTCCAAGTCAAATTGGATTTGGTCAAATAGTAGAAAGACAATAAAAGCTAAATGTTACTCATGAACTTGTGATGTAATGTGTGTGACTCAGGAATGACAATGGTTAAAATAATGCGAATATTTTTAACAAAAATTTGGCCAATTTTACATATCAAAATCCTAAATATAGCCAAGAACAAGATTGCACTGAGGGTATATGTCTCATTGGAATTACTAATAAATAAGAAGAAAATTTATACAAGTATATATATACTTGTATAAATATGATATACTTGTATATATGAGCGTATTCAGGAGTCCGAACAATTCTAGAGAGCAAGTAATCCAATTTATAAAAAAAATATTTTCGTCGTCGTTTATAAGTTCGATTGCATTGATGATTATCGGGTTGGTTGTTATGAAATACACACTAAGTAACTATACTTACATTTCTGTATGTGTGTGCAAAACTTAAAAACTAACGATCGGATTTTCATGCGGTTTTCAGTAATAGAGTGATTCCGGGGTGGTTTTAGGTGTACATCTGGGGTCGGCTAATAACTAGACTCCATTTATTAATTTTAATATCTGATGTTTGATTAATAACACTATCTTACGCAGATTTTTTGATCTAAGCAATCTACAAAACAAACTACCCAGCTACTCTACAAACTACAAACTACCCTGTAAAATACAAAAGTCATTATTTGTTAGGTATATGAGTACCTACTCATGTTTTCTCCCGTTTAGCCTTATTCACTCACTGCAGGACCTTCCTCCCTCTAATGCATGTTAAACACTTCTACTGTGGGCCTGATATTTAAATTTCCATTCATTTTCCATTTGTAAGGGGTTATCGTACTTGGTGTTTATATGATCGAGTGTCATAACACCCTGTAACTTTTACGATAGTTTGAAGGTTATCGCTCGGAGGAGTCGGAGGTCCTCCGAGGGCAATCGCCCGAGACACGTCGGGACCTGTCGTGGTCGCACGTTGCTCTCAAATAAAGAGTTGATTCTTATCTCATGGCTGAGATGTCATTTGAAGTAGAAATTATCTTAGGCTTCCGAAACAAAATAAAATTTTGTTATATCACTACTACCAAATTAATACTTACTTCTTATTTTATTTTAGATGTGTATCTAAAATAAATAAGTATTCAGAATTTCGAATTCTGATATATGTGTGGTGTTAGAAAAACGAGCTACATATGAATGAAGTTTAACCCCAGAATATCTAATTAGCCACCAAACCAATTATTTTACAGCCAAAAGAGACCGCAGACCTGATATTTGTTATGAATTTCAACTTGTCAAAAAAAAAGTTTGATAGACAGACAGTCAGACAACAAAATGATCTTATAAGGGTTTCGTTTTTGCTTTTGGGGTGCGGAACCCTAAAAAGAAATAATGGATTTTTGTACAGACAGCAACTAGATTAACGCATGCGTCTACTACTAAACTAGTTCGATTAGTTTAAAAGTCGGCCCAACATTAATTATTGATACTAACAATCAAATGTGAATGTATTGATAATTTTAATTTGCGATTTAGCAACGTCTTTTTACTTTCCTGGTAATGTATATTTAACCAACAAATACTGCAGGTTTTGCTGTAAAGCAGCCAACCGCCAGGTTTTATTGCACAGAGCGGCTGAGCGGGTCTACAATGAGTCACACAGCCGGTTCCGTCCGGATTGCTCCGGATGCCTTTCTGCTTTGACCATCGTTTTTTAGTCTGTGCACGTTAACTACGTGTCTTACTTGCATTGAATTAAGCTTAGGTTATAACAGGCCCGGCTTACTTCTCAAATTTAAATCAGTTTAAAAATAATCAAAAACACTATTTTTTACAGATTTTCTTTGTCTCAAAAATTATCGTATTTATGAACAAATCAATGTTCATATAAGTATAAACTGGTCGTTCTTGGACAGTTTCGGAAAATTTTGTTTTAACGAACTATTATTTCCACGGTTTATATACAGGTTCACATAAAGGAAGAATTTAACTTTATGAAAACGATTTGTACTCAGACGTCGCAGTACTGTCGACTGACAAAATTCTGCTCTATTATAACATTGTCTACAACTACAACGACATTATACAAGCTAATAGGAATAAAAGTAAGAAATGACGACTAATACAAATGATTTATATAGGTGACAATATTTTTATCACGGTAGCTACATTTAATGATAGTTATAATATAGTACAGCCTATAGCCATTTTGATTCGAAAAGGAGAAGATACAAAATGCGAAGTGGTCGTTTTTATCATTTACCCATTAATTATCTGTGTGACGCATGCCTTACGATGCATCTCGTTCTCGTGATAGCAAGGACAAAGGTGAATGCACTGACATCACATCATATAACTAATGGAAAATTACCAGACTTTCCCAGATGAAAAATCTTCTAAACTCTACATTTGATTCAATTCACAATTAACATGCAAAAATCTAGAAAGTTCTACTTATTTCAAGGACTGCTGTACTGGCTGATTTATAATAAATTAGGCTTCTTTAGGGTTTCGTACCCAACGTATGATAACTGGACCCTATTTTTAAGCCATCTGTCTGTTTATCAGCGGGCTCTATCCCAGAAACTGTGATACTTGAAAACAGGAATACCTGTTATATGTATGTATGTGAGTATAGAATACTATAGCCGCTGTTACAATAAAGTTTAAAAGTAGAGTTCCCATAAAACTAATTAACACAAAATATATCTATTGAATTAATAGGTGGACTTAATGCGATATTTATAGGTCTTGTTGTGTTTTAAGTGCAATTAAGTTTAAATAATTCAATAAAAAATACGATGATTAGTGATGGATGTAGAGGTTATCCGCAAAGTTTGTTGCATAAGACTTTGTGCTTTCTCCTTAATAAAAGTTATACGGTTAAAATTACAAAAAAATCATACAAGGCATTAAACAGAAGGCGAGATAACAGGTACTGCCGTTATCCTAGCATGTTTGCTTATAGATTACACTAGACCATTGTCTCTATATTTATATAAGTGAACTGTCTTGAAGATACTATAGTCTGTCATCATAATATGTAGATAGAGACCATATAGAGTCCATATAGCCATTATGACTTATAAAAAGAAGAATATGTAGATACCCATAGAACTAAGAACTGTTTTCAAAGACGAGACCAATTTCCTTATTTTAGAAAGTAACAAACACACAATTTAATCAAAATAGAAACGAATTTTCTCCTTTAATAGAATTTACTAAGGAGGGATGTAAACGATTCATTATTCTGGCTTAACATTGCTAACATATACTAAGAGGTAAATTGTACTAAGTTTTCTTTCATCACAATGCTCTTGACTCACTATACTATTTTGGTTTTCTAGTTCTTCATCTTACATGAAACATTTAATATCATAGGATGAAAAAGAGTCAATTATTTGAAATTCTACTAAACTTCAAATTAAATTTTGATAGATTAGATCACGATATTATCGTTATGGTAGAATCGATGGAATACACAAAGCCTGACGGCATCAAACGAGTGTGCAAGTCGCCTTAAAATGACAATGGTTAAACAAAACGCAATCACTAATTCATGTTGAAGCATGGTCTTTAAAACTGTCGAGTTACGTAACCGTTACGTCTACCTAAATAAGAACTGATAGTTCCAGTTACGAGAAAAGAGCTTTAACGGATGGGCTGCATTTTGGGAAGTTATGTTGTGTCTTATTATCCAATACACCACAAACTCTCTCTTGCACCTTAGCGCTTTCCCGGTTGCTTCCTTAGCTGATTGCTACGGGACCCAGGATCCGCTTTCCTGCTTTTTCACCTCCACTTCGCCCGCTCTTCGGCATCCCTAGTTATGAGACCATTTGAGCGCATATCGTTTACTGCGACGTCGAGCCAGCACTTCTTAGGCTTGCTCCTTCTACCCGGTCCTGACGGAGGCGCTATGGCTAGACACTTGTTCCCAACACACCACAAACTACCACAGTGCACTCTTCATCTTGTGGCACTGTGGTGTATTGGACGAGAGTATTTCCTTAGTGTGTGTAACTAGTGATGATAAGTATAACTATAAAACTCATTAGAGAGCTGCAGGTTGCTCAACGCGCTATGGGGAGAGCTAAATATGCTCGGCGTTTCTCTACTAAACTGTATCAGGAATTCCAAATGAAGATATCCACAGAAGAACACAAGGCACTCACGTAGACGTAGTGGAATAGCGACCATGTACCGGCACAAGCAACGTGGGACATTCACCTACCAGATAGTACGAAAACCTTATGATGATAGCGAGACGACGCTGAATGTCGCTTTAAATCGGTCAGATTGTAGATCTGTGTTCAGCAGTGGATGTCTTGCAGCTGAAATGTTACATTTAAAATCAAAAATGTTTGAGAAATAGCATTGCAATTCAGTCCACAAAACGCGGGCGGTGATGAAGGTGGCACGGCTAGGAGCGCGTGATTCAGTTCAGTGGGCGCCGAGCTGACGTGGGCCGAGTGCTGCGTCAGCGCACGTCACTAGCCCGCTGTCAGCCCGTCACTTGTATATTTAGAACGGAATGTAGGCAAATATTTTATAGACATCCCCTAACATCGTAAATTCGGGCTTCCGGAAAATATTGGCTTGTCTCCAAATAAAATAAATTTATAAAATGTATTTTGACAACAAAACATCTGACTGATAGAATATGTAGATATGTGAGTATACATGATATTCGTAGTTTGAAATTGAATAAATTGTATATAGTTAAATATATATACCATAACTTTTCGTTTATTTTATAATATTGTATATGTTTGTTTGTACCAAAAAAAGTTAATACAAAAGCATAGAATTCAAACTGACGTACAATGGAGTAGGAAAGGGATCTCTTACAGTCAACCAGCGAGTGAGAGATAGGATGCTTATAAGGAGGGTAGAAGTACAATATACTATACAGAGTAAACCTATACATCTATTAAGACTAGCTATATAATAATAATTTATCTAAGTACTGTTTACAGTTGATGATCAACTAATTATGTCTGATGTCGGACATAAGCAACCGGTGAAATTAAACCATTGTACTTATACCACTATACCTATAGATGGTCAGTTTCGGCGTGCGCACAATCTAATCAGTTAACGAACTGTGACGGACGACGGGCGCCAAGAATTCCATAATTAGGACATTAAACTATAGAGCAGATAGGTAGAGACGTGATCGCAGCAGTGTAACGTCTAATAGCGTCTACATGCCAACGATGCTACATGCTACAGCTCTGTAGCGCTAATCTCAATTTCCAGTATTTTCCAGACAACATTTTGGACTATCTTTTGTTAGCATCGATCTACTAAAAATATACTTATTTAATAGATATGTAAGAATATAAACATTCTTGACCATGGTGAATCAGAAATTACAATTTTCTATCTTGACTTATTCAAGGATCGAATCTGGTACTTAATACTTTATAATGGAAAATCACCGTTTTAGTTTATAAACCAAATTTAGCCTTTGAACCAAAATATAAGCTATCAAACATACGCAGAAGTACTAGAACTTGGAGTAAGAACAGTATCAGAACAGACGGAAAATCAAGTCACAATAATCGTCACAACCCTGCAAACAAATAGGCATATCGTAGCATGTTTTTTAATACCAGATAAAAAAAAGATTCGTAATACTGGCACGTGAATGATCAAATGAGTTGTACCTAAATAGATTTGAACAATGCTTGGAGTAATAAACAACGTAGGTATGAGTGTTCCCGATGATGGCACACTACAGGCGCCTGCCAACACACACCCAACAAATATGAGTATACACGTGCTACTAGATTACAGTTGGAGATTATTTGGACACCTATTGTGGCATTTAGCGTCTTCAAACTGATTGGAGTGTTATTTTACTCACATTGTTTCCCAAGTACTTGATAGACTCTCAACCAAAACAATGGCGAAAGCTAGTACCTAATATAGTTTCAAAAAAGTTTTAATTTTTTTTCCGTGTTTTATCAGATTTCTCTCGAATTTGTGCAGCTATACTAGATTTTTGCCAAGTCATACTAGACTAAACTCTTGGTAAGTACGCTTATTTGACCTCCCGACAAAAAAGGAGTTCTTCTCGATAAAATAAAAATCGATCAGTCAGGTTTCGAATTCACATAGGGGACCCCTTTTTAGGTTTGACTTGTGACTATCTGTGGCATCGTTTATAAAAAATATAGAATTATACCTAGACTAATAATGGGCTTTGTGTGATTGGTTTTGACTGCAGAATTCACAAACTTTCACGGATCCGATTATTATGTAATTTTAGTGTACTTCTGTATTATTTCTAAACTGATGCTCCAGCATGAGGAACTCTGAGGGATACTCTTCTTCAGTAACAGTCTGTAAAGGAGATAAAGCGTCTTTGTGATCATGGAATAAGTGTTATGTAGACAATTAAACGCACCATGTAGAGTTATGTATATATATCTAATCAGAACCTTTCAGTACCGTTTAATTGTAAATTTTCATTTTATACGTTTTATTATTATGTTCAAATACAGTAAAAAATAAACTTGCTACTTATTTCAACTGAAGAACACAGGGTATTCTGGAGTTTAGACAAACTGCGAAATTATAGTAGAGTCAAGCTCATACCATTATAGAGTACGAAACTGTATATGGTTTAGGCCTATAAACAGATAGAAACAGATCTCTTTCAGTCTTTGTTTCCCGACTGGGATAATGCCAAAAAAGGGGGTTATGTTATTTTATATCTATGAGTATTGCGATTGCGCTCTATAAAATTTTTGAGAAGTGACTATTTCAGATAAATTCTTATCTACCGAGTCCTATTGGATGATACAAAACCTTGGGTTTGTGATAATTAGCATATAATCGAATTATCTTTATGAATGCAGATTTTTTTTCAATATCTGTTCACTTTGTACTATTTCTTCGAACCTACTTCTTACTTGATATCAATTTAGTAATTAAAGATACACTTAATTAAGCTTTTCTACGCTTAAAGAATAAAATAAAAATTGTTGTGTATTTACTTAGCTAATTTTTTTATTTTATTTGTGCTATTTAATATATAATTTTGTGTAATTTTTGTATTCTTTTTACTTTTTATTTATCATATTTTATATATTATACCTATTTAAGAAAAAAGAAAACACAGGTTATCTAGTAATTAAGAGGCAGCAGAGAGTGTTTTTTTCGGAAAGCATCTATGATCATATAAATTATTTTAAAATCTAAATTATTAATTATCTAGACTTTCAAGATTCATTCGTTTTATTCATAGATTTAAAAAGAATCAGAGAATGGAGAGCGGACGTAATTTCGTGTTTCTATGTTCTTGATCATAATGTGTGCATGTGCTACGAATGACCCTATATAGGAAGTTTTTGGAGGGAAAGTAAACTGTCACTTATGGCGAAGCTAACTAACCTGCACAACTATAAGTAGGTATCTGTATGATTAGTATCTCAATCAAATACACTCGTTTTTGACGTAGAATATGCGTCTTGTTTTACATTTTTATCAGAAAAACCATTGTTTTACGCCTGAGCATAATATTCACGATAGAAAACCCACAGTCTGCCTCAAACTAGCTTCTCATGATGAGCCCCATTATAATAATAGATTGTGAACGCAGAACAGAATCTAAATTTCAAATTGACAGCGAACAGCTGATCTGAATGCCGCAGGTTTTTTTTTACATGTAGCATTGTGCAGCACTGAGCGGCGTAATTAGAGTTTTTCCTGACAGTCGGCTCCGCGCTCGGCATTCCCTCAGGAATGCGCTCCGACCAGTCAAACAGCTGTTCGTTCGTGATGTAACGATAAAACCGCTGTTATCGCCGTGAATGAAAGTCACACAGACTATGCGGACGTTTGAAAGATTTGATGACAATATTATTCCGCTTTTCTAAAAAAAATATCTCGAGCCTTTACTACACTTTACATGCTTTGCTTGGCTTTCGTATTTATCACAAAAAATAATTGAACAATTAATTATAAAATTAAACAATTAAATTAAACGATTTCCTAACACGATTTATAATTTATATTTTCTTGGATTCCGAAATTTTAACTATTATGAAAAATAAAATATTTTTAATTGAAGCTAGGAAAGAAAATAACACAAGAATATATTCTTAGGATACTTCTTGATTACTTAAACATACTCATAGTTAACTTTTTTTAAGTAAAATGTATTTATAAATCACCTCAAGTGAAAGAGACGTCGAGTCGGTGTTCAATGTTATCGACGACAGTTGACGTGATGATAAGGAACACACAAGTAGACAAACTCGTCGATTCCGTGTACTTTGGCTGATAACGCGACTAGATTTAATGTGCTGTAAATTACTTTGACAAGGCAAGCTTGTTGCCAACTTCTTATAAATTCGGTCTCTTTTGTTTATTACGATGAAGCTTTAATTTTATTTTAATTTCATTTAGTTTAAGCCAAAGAATTACGAATCGCGCGCAGCATTTTTTTTTTTTAAATCTGTGGTTTATACAGTTTAAGATTTTAAATTGTGTAAATAATTGATTTTATGGTTTGATATTAAATGATTTCTCAATATGTTAAAATAAATCAATAATTAATACTTTTAGTAATTGTACACGTTATAATATATATTGAAATATAAAAATGAATGACATTGAAATGACCACGTTCCACCAAGTAGACCAAACCCAACATCTTACAAAACGAAATTGTGTATTTTCGCCTGCCCATTCATAACTTAGTGGACCACGGCCATTCTCAATTTTGGCATTCTTAGTCTAATTACCACAACCCTTTTAATTTTTTGGACTTATTCAGGAAATATGAATGTAGAGAGAATGAATATGAATCAATTGTGAATTTAATCGTATTGGCATTTATTTAGCTTATGTAGTATCCAAGTTATCGGTATCTAAAATATTTGATGGTTGTGACAATTAGAAATTATAATTTTACCTCGTCCCGGTAATTAGAAACTTGAATTTTTCCATATAAGTATATTGAATAATGACCGCTTATGTATTTAAAGAAGATATTTACATGGTATATATTAATTTTGTTAAGAAACTATCATATAGAACGCAACAATTCAACATTATAATTAGTTTATAATTGTTTGAGTTTGCTTAAATCTAACGGAAATAACAGCTATTTTGGTTTTTAATTGACGGTGGCGATAGTGTTCACCGAGGTATCACCTTAAATAACAGCTTTTATATACTTATTTTTAAATTTTTAAACAACAGCAGCGATGGCAATTAGAAAAGTTGTGGCAATAAGCGTCGTGGCTCTTAGAGAGAAACATGATTTTCAAAAAAAAAGCTACTTAATAAACAGAATTCTCATAAAGACACATCATAATCCATAGAGCCCAGAAATCTGCTTTATTTTCAATAAACAATAATAAGTTAACAATAACTCATAAGTTTTTAATCAAGGCTACATGAATTAGAAAAATCGAAAACCAAAGTCATGGCAATTGGATACTTAGGTGTCTAATTGGCGATTACTCGACGCAGCGCACAACCACACTCGACGAGTACCTCGACAACACAGACGGCTCGGGACCTGTGCTATAGTGATGTGCCAGAGATTCTTATTTAGGGATGTGCGCCCTCGATTGCAAGTGGTTTTGGCAATTATTGTCCAAGGTCGGACACGTCTTCATTTGATAATTTTGACTAAGAAAGTACTAGTAACTTGTTGTATTTTTAATATGTTGTTAAATATATATTCCTTAATATAAAAAACCTTCTAAAATAACTAAAACTCTTTCTCTGAATAAGTATTAGACAAGTTTCCAAACTGGGAGAGCGCGTGGATGCGTCGTGGTAATTTAAGAACAATGTTTTGAAAAAATAATTCTGTTATACTATGCAATATAGAGATATTTTTTAAAGTGCAACACATAGAAATAGTTGTTAACTACTTTACAAAAAAAACAGCACATGATATTATTATGTTTACATTAAAATTTTGCACTGGACGCTCTAAATTAAGCCTTCTGAGAATGGCCGACCACAGTAAACACAAATGGATATCATTTTATTCTTTAAAATTTAAGAGCTATGTTATAATCGGTGGTCTCTTTCCGAGGTGCGTTCTCCGCTAGCCTTTTCATATCCTCAGAGGACATGACTAATTTTTCCTTCCTAACTGTTTATTGAAAGAAAATAATGTAATTGAGGTCAATTATAATAAGCTATGTGTAAACTCCATTTGCTGAAAATGTCTTGAGTCATGAGTACACATACACAGGTGACATCATAGTTATTGAGTAACTGGCGATTAAATTCACACATCGCTGCGTGTTGTTTGGTAACGTTTCCTCGAAATAGACAACGAGCTGACCCCGACACTACACATTCATGAATCGCTAGAATTATTACAGAGATTTTTCCTTAAAAATGTATACTTTGTGTCACTTGGATTTCATAACCAATTCATTTTAAGTATAATATAATTTTTTCTTCTATAATATATACATAATAAATAATAATAAATTCATTTATTTCGGACAGAATCCATACATATTACAATAAAAATCCCTAAAAAATCAAACAAAAAAATATGCAACAATAATAAGAATTCTGTAACTAATATTTACATATATATACATTTATTAACTAAATGACAATAACTTAAAAGAATAAAACTAAAGACTTAAAATGAATTGAATTCTGTATGTATTTCCCCGCTGCATAACTATTATTCTTTGAACTGTCATTTTAATTCTTAATCTACTGGAGACATAGACGTTTAATATTTTACAAGGAGTCTGGAGAGAAAGGGCAGTCAATAACAATAATAAAAACTTATCTCTTTTGTGTGTCATGGGTCTTTACATCCCGGAATTTTTAAAGGCTTGCGTGGAGTTATTGACATAATATGTAGTATGATGAGTTTTATGACGAAGTTGGCGTCATGTGGCTCCCTGGCAATAATATATTTTATTTTTATAAATATTTATTTAGGCTCCACTTCAAATTATAAATAGATTTAGTATGTAAACAACTCACTGATTTATTTTTGTTTCTTTTCAGGTTTTTAAATTGATAATCAGAAAGAGATATCTAATGGGAAATGGTAAGACCAATAATTTATTTCGTAAGAGTTAACAAACAGGTGCGTGGTAGAGCCATAAAAAAAACAGGATAGGTATGCTTAGTTATTTCATAACGGTGCTTTTAGGCCATAAATGTAGCGACTTGTTATTATTAAGAATTCCGTTTTCTATTGTATTTTATAAAGAACTAGCCGACCCGGCGAACTCCGTAGCGCCTGAACGCACTTTTTTCACCGTTTAAACCTTCCCTGAACTTCCACAAATATTTCAAGACCAAAATTAGCCAAATCGGTCCAGCCATTCTCAAGTTTTAGCGAGACTAACGAACAGCAATTGATTTTTATATATATAGATTATAAGCTTAGGTCGATTATAAGCGTAGATTATAAGATTGGGTCAGAATCGAACTAACATTTTTTTTATAAATATCTCACATGTGAACCATATCATAATATGTTAGATTACACACATTATCAGTTATTATACGAATCTAATACTTTACCTTTATATTGTAATTTGTTTAGTCACCATCATCATTTCAGCATAGGCATCCAACGCAACGTCTACCTGCGACTTTAATAAGCTTGTCGATTTTAGACCTTTTAGGCTTTCTTAGGTTATAGCCGTTGTCATTACTGGTAACGGTAATATACATTGATTAAAGATTTTCGTCGTAAAGCACTAACTGCTTGTTTTGTGTGTTTCCTGATCGATATTTTTTGTAACGGTAAGGGGTTATCTCTGGCATTATCTGCACTGCTGGACATAGACCTCCCCTTAAGTTTTCCAGAATTATCAGTTAAAAGCGGCCTGAGAATTTTTACAGACATTATAATACTCTTATTTTATCTTCAAGTGGTTTGACTGTTACCAAACTAGTTGAAGGGGTTAGTTTTCAAACAAAAGACATTTGAAAATGATATACAAGATAATAAAGTAACACCCTTACTCCAGTTCGGTTTACGAATTGGCAATAAATTATCTAATTCAATCATTTGGTCGCGACTGTCGTGAATATTAATACATTCGAACGGAAGAACTAGTAGGTTCAAGTCGGGTCAACGTCCCATACATAAAAAAAGGAAAACCTTGAATTATTTATTGACTTATTGTCATATTAATGAAGATATATAGATAGCTAAGTATATACAGTATAATTGTTATAGTAGTTGCGATTTCATATTGTAATATCAGGAACTGGCGACAGAACTAAGAATATCACTTGGTGTCACACATAGATTTAAAAAAAAATTGACTTAGAGCCGCGAGCGATTCCTAGTTCTATGGTGTCACATAATAAATAATAATAATGCAGTATGAAAAGTAAAATTACTTTTTTATTTACTTTCTTTCACTCTGTCACGCTCATGACGGATATCTTCTATGCCGTTTGTCACTGAATTTCTGACTAAATAAAAAAACTGAAAATACTCGACATATGACGCTTGAATTTATCGTCTGTCTTTTGGTAGATGACGTAAGCTAAGAAAGGTCCCAGTACCAGTACCAGAACTATCAGAAATCCAAATAGACCCATGGTATACTAACTACCTTTAGTTAATCAACAATCTTAATCTGAACTTGAATCATATTCCAGTAACATATTCTCTTCTGCTCGCAATATGTAAACTCTATTTTAGTTGTAAAAATTGTAATATTTAAAATAAAATCAATGAGTCACTTTAATAAACATATTTAAACCAATACTACAGAATAGCGAATAGAACCAATGCTAAAATATGTTATTTTAAGGATAATAAACAAGAAAATCAAAAATGTAAATCATTCAGACATTGAGAAAAACCATATTGCACACTAATCAGTCTCCAAGAAACATGTCATTTTATCTACTTATTTACAAACAAAAGATGACGGTATATATGTCGGTCCAACTCCAAACCACAGGTTGAGTCACGTCGATATTCGAACCAATACTGAACTTATCCATTTTTCATTATTAAGGCCGTCTTTATAAATATTTTCTAAAACAAGGCTCTACAATGTATACCTTTTAATAGTACCATAGTATATTAATTTAAATGAATACCTTTTTAATATTTCAGCATATAGTATCACAATTTTTGGTTTTTGAATTTTTTTCATATGTCTGTGTCTATAAGTATAGACATAATTGTATTACTTTTTTATCTAGCTTCAAATAAATTACTAAACTAAACTTTGAAATCTACAAAAATGGAGAACACAATTCTGAAATAATAACAGGTTAGTTCCCATTAGCTAAAGAAAAAAAGAATTCTAGCCTACATTTACGATCTGTTTTTCTGATAACAGCGATCATTTGGTCACATAGGTCGCACTTACAAAGGATCGAAAATTTTAACTGAAAATGTTACAATGTAAATAGATATATACAAAGCTATAAAGTACATTTTAAGTAATCCTATTTTTGTGTTCAAATGCTCGCAGGATATGGACATGGATCGCAATTAATTATATTAAGTGCTGCGATAGTTTCATGACCATTTCTCATGTAGAACATTTTTTTAGCTTGTAGACTTTTGTATAAAGACATCCCCCTTGTGTCTTCACTCGTCTCTATATTGGGCAATGTCTGTTAAAGCTGTAGAGCTTATGATTATATGTAAAGGATGTAGATCCTCCACATGTTTCTTGTTAGCAGTCCAAGACTTTCCTATATACTTTCACTTTCAGATTTTCAGAAATATAAAGTACTAGCGACCCGCCCCGGCTTTGCATGAGTATAAAAACCTTCCTCTTGAATCACTCTATCTATTAGAAAAAACCGCATCAAAAACCGTTGCGTAGTTTTAATGATTTAAGCATACATCAGGGATATATGGACAGAGAAAGCGACTTTGTTTTAAACTATGTAGAGATGATGAATACAATAAAATCTAAACAAGGCACATGAAGAAATAGAAAGCCAACATTCCAGTTCAATCAAGGTTTCATTTGCTTCAATTAATTTACATTCGTTTGTCTGAACCTCGCCAGCACTAACGTGGTCTCTGATTTACTCTTATGGTGTTACAAATAATATATGCCTTGGAGGAATACTTTATCATAATGCGTTTGAGTCCAACTTTGCATTGCCGCGTCAGGTACTTAAAAAGTTCCCATCGAATCGGTGCTATCTTATAAACTGTATCTATATAACTCAAATCTCGTCAAAATATAACAAACCATGTCTTGTGTGTCGGTGTTGGCGCAATAATGGCGGACTAGGTATTGTGATGACGTAGCAGCCGGGGTCAACGACACCTGACTCACATCCTGCCGCGCCGGCGCACTTCAGAAGACGCTCAAACAACCGATCATTTGAAATATATGATAATGTGAAACAAGTGATTTTTTGAATCAAGTTCAAGACAAGTTGAGCGTAGAAACTAGTTCTCAATATTTTTTTTCGAATGCTGATGTTTATTAACAACTTTTTATTTATTTACAGCCAAGATGTCTATATTTCACTCTTCTCTGGAATACTAACTGTACAATTGTGAAAACGTGTCATTAATATTTAGCAAAGATTTTTGTACTTTTGCATCATTATTTGAACTTAAAAATTACACCGTATCGCCATTATTACTTCAAATTGGATCCATTCGGGATTCATTCGCCGAATCAGGGTCTGGCTGGGTGTGATTAATGCAATCCTGCAAAAAATTGTATATTTAATCTCCGACAGAGCAATTGATGTAGCTTACATTTGACTAAACTTAATTTTTATTTCGTACCATAATACGAATACTGTTTTATATTTATAAAATAATGTATTATTATTATTTAATTTAATTTAATTAATTATTCGCAATTTTCTCGAAGGAATTGACATAATTTCAAAGTTTGTTCCTTCAGTGCTACGTCGTAGCATGCCTCTACGACTTGCTACGCAAAGGGACTACGAATAGGCTACGGCCTACGGCATGACATTCAAATGCTACGAATATGGGATGACGAGAAAATCTCGCGTTGAATTGATTTTTTTTTACATTTTGCTGACTAATATTACTGACTGAATAATATTGTACAAAATACAAAAAGTAAACACGTTAGGCAGAACTAATTCTAAAGGCATAATGTAATAGTCAACCTTTGAGCTAAAAGCATACCTTTGTACTATTCAGTTTATAAAATTATTAGCTAATGCTGCGTCATTGTTCTTACCTAAAGTTCAATCTACTTATTTCTGTAACAAATACCATTAAAATCAGTTAGATATTTGAAGCTTTTGGTTTAAACGTCAAACGGAAGAAGCAGACATACTTTCGCATTTATATTATTGGTGATAGTGATAGCTATGAGTGAGTATGTTAAGTATATTGCCAAGAAAAACATATTTTTTTTTAAATCCTTGAAATCTAAAATTTTACCGTGTGATCTATTATTAATTTATGATTATGACAATTAAATTAGATGTGTAGTAATCGATCAAATGACAGAACTAAGAGAACTCATTTTATGATAAACTGATAAACGTAAATACAGCAATAATGTGGGCGATGGATCTGCATACTTGTATGGAGAGACTGTGCACTTACAACCTACACAATCTGGTGAGAAAAAATATTACATTTAGCAAATAGATAAGAAAACATCACACAGATTGCGCTAGCCTTACATACCCTCGTTCAGGTTGCGAACACAATTGTCACATAAAAATAGTTTTTATACTTATTAGATTGTAATTAATCTTTATAAATGTTTTAATAACATAACAAGTCAATTGGTTGTCCGTTTATCTTAGTGTTTTACCTATGTTTTACTTATTCAAGAAATAACATAAAATGAATGAAGTTAAGTTTATTTACTGCGATATCTAATTTCCACGAAACATCGCCTTAGTAACCGCAGGAATCATGAGGTGCGACGTCACACAGCTCATATGCATCCGCCATTTTGACCAAATTATTTGTAATCGCTGTTTACTTTAATTTCATCGCAAAATTCACATTTCACACGACACTTGACATTTTGAGCATTCAAATATTTATGTATAGGGGGTTTTTACGTTGAAAATTTGCATATGTTAAATGCCATGTGAAGCAAAAATCCTACTCTACCTACGGACCAACATGTGTTGCAGTAGTAGGCATGGTGTTGGGTTTCAGGTCTAACATTCATATAAGTAAACATAAAACAAAATTTTAGTTACACCTACATGGAGGGAGTAGTTTGTAAAAATAAATTTGGCAGTGCTAATTTTGTTACCATTGTCAATCTTTACTACTATAATAAAGCTGAAGAGTTTTTTCGTTTGAATGCTTATAACTTAGGTTAATAATAATATAGGTTAATAATAACATTCAAGCCACAGGCGGGTGAAACCGCGAGCATCAGCTAGTTTTCGTATAGGACTCTACCATGAAAATTGTTTATCACATAGTTATATCAACATTTCTCCAATATAACTGAATTAAGTGCTGACTTATTTAAATAAGTCAGTTAATTAACAGAGAATATTTAATGATTTGATCTATTAATCTCGTTTATTCGTTAAGTTAATAAACACTCACTGAGGTGTGACCAATTATCATAATCTATTCTTGTTTGACCGTACCGACAGACTGCTTCTTACAAACTACATAATTGAATAATTGCAATTTATGACTTGTATTTTTTCCTGCATTACAAACTATGAAAAAAAAATATCTCCATTACTTAAGTAAATAGTTATTTTAGTACTTATTAAAAAAATAGAAACTGCTTTAGGTTTTTATTTACATATAAATATTATTTGAAACATTAGGTCGTAGAGCTACCCAATTTGAGAAATGATTATGCCCACATGCCCGTATTTTTAATCGCAATAGCAAACAAGGTTGAGGAAACGTCATCAATTCGGTTTCACTCCGGAATCGTGGCGCTGCGGTGCAGACGCGAGGCGACGCTCGCGCCAAACTCTCGCTCAATCGAGTGGCCGAAATCGGCGCAGGCTGTGGCGCGAAGGCTCGCGATTGGCCGAGACAGTCAGCGGCGCGGCGCGCGCGCAAGGCCGCCGGTTTTCCCGCGAACAATGCCAAATGGTGCATTTGTCAAGGTGAGTTCGTTCACCGCCGACGCCGGCGGCGCCGCGCTCCTCCGCGCCGCTCGAAGGTCGCCACAAGTCACCCAAGCGAGTGCTTATTTCACCCGTACCGCGCTGAATCTAAATTCATTAGCAACCGCCGTGAATTACAGGTGAAAAATATTATTTTAGCTTAATTATTACTTTTTGTGTTTGGCTTTATCAAATTGTAACGAATTCGTTGTTGTTAGGCGCATCGTTTTACACGTACAGACTTGTTTTTGCTGTGATTCACGATTAGTCCCCTTTTTTGTGTGAACGGAAATATTTTCTTTGTTATGTCGATATAATATACCAGACTTATATAAGGTTTTCAGTCACTTTAAGTACTAAGTACTAATTGAAATGAAATATTTTCCGAATCTGTGGCGTGCATTTTTTAACAATGAAATAGATACTTCTAGGCGTTGCTCTTTTTGCTACATTTTTTTATTTTGCTAATGTTGATTTAACTAGCAAAAAATAATTACGAAGACTTCTTTTATCAGATTGATAACTTATACATAAACATAAACTTGTATTATATTACTTTAGATTTTTGTAATGACTAGTTTGTAAGTGCTATTTAAGTACAGTGGATACTTTGTCTTTTTACCTGATTACGCCTATTTATTATAATTGTAGATTAAAGATTAGTTTATATCAAGAACTACAATGAAGAACTACAATGCTTTTCTGGAAAAGAAGAAATATCAAGTGCTACGCCCGGATGAAATTCCCGTCGGCCGGTTGTAAATGGTCGGTGGGATCTTCGTCCGTTTGTATCGCTGATATGTATTAACGTCGGTCGCCTGGACTTCTAAGGAGCAGCTGTGGTGAAGATACGAAGAAAGCGGGCAAGTCGCCGAATCTTCAAACGCGTCAATGATTTCGCGTTGATAATTTGCCGACGGAAACGCCCGCTCTACACTCTATTCGCACAAACTTTGAACGATACATCATTTTTTAATAACTATAGGTACTTACGAGATTATTTTTTAAGTTTTAACAATTTATATCCATTTGTATATATTTATTTATATGTATGTGATTTTTTTAAACTATACTTTTTTACATCTTTTCAGTCATCTACTGTATAGTAGAGTCAATTCATGGTAGAGACTTTCTTATGTAGCCTTTTATGATTATATATATTTGCCTATAGTTGTCATCCATTCTTTTTATTTGTAAAGGTGATTATTAAATCCTTAGATATTATCCATATATATAAGATACATCTTAAAATCAACGTTATTTTCTCTTATCACCATTGGAGATGGCTGAAAGAGATTGCTTAGGCGATAAGACCGCCTTCTTTACCTTTTTGTTTGTATTTGTCCTAGCATAAACATATTTTGTAAAATTTTGGTATAATAAAGCATTTTATTTTATATTATGTACATACTTGAGGGAAGGATAGGTACTTGATTTTTTCTAGGTTCTGGAATGGCGACCACGTACTGAAAAGCGTAGCATGGGACATCCACCTTCTAGATGGTCCGACTACTTTATTAGGGAAGACGCTGGATGCGGGCCGCTTTGAATCGGTCCGATTGGAAATCTATGAGGGAGGCCCATGTCTAGCAGTGGACGTCTTGTGGCTGACATGATGATGATGTCCCTACTTATACCTAAATTACACACTTTATTGCACCATTTACATTAAATATAACATCATTAGATGGTGAAATGATTGAAATTCACTACCTAGTGTAGTTATTAAATCACCAAGTTGGCGCTTTTCACTTGTTTATTTTGAAACATCTGCTGTAGGCTAATAATGTAATACTATCTGAGAGAGATACAAAGAAATGAAGACCCTTACATCGCCTATAATACCATATCCACGGAAACAAAAGAGTGCGACGCGATTTCATTTGGAAGCACAGCTGAAATTGGGACTTACTAGGTCAGTTTAGATTTATATCAAGGTCCGTATTAGCTCTATGTTTCAGACAGAACGAAAAATACTCGAGCAATTTAATTATTTTATACGGCAGAAAACAATGGCAGGGAAAATTCTTTTGTGAATTAAACTAATATTTTTGTGATGTGGGCTTAAATATTGTGGCAGTAACTATATTCTTAGATAGGCACCTTATTGATGCGTAATTTACAGGCTTCATGGGGAAATGAGTTAAAAATAGATAAATAAATTTTGTGACAACTAAAAAAAAATCTTTGTATTTATTACTTTTAATTTTTTATATTTTAAATGTTATAGATATGAAAGTGTTAACTCTTTCCAATAACATATATATTAAAGTTTTTAGGGTTAACCATCAGTTCACCTGTAAGCGGCAGCGGTTGAATCTCGGGGTAAAGCGAAAGAAGATTTTAAGATTTCAATTGTAAATTAATATTTATTTTATTTGTCATTTCACCGTTTATGTTTTTCGTTCATTATAATATATGAATAGTACTTTGTATTTTTATTTCTAAGCGCAATTTTCTTTTGTACTTATCTACATCCATACATTAACGCTGTGATTTGATTGGATTTTAAACTGAAAAAAGACATTCTAAACGTAGTGATTACATACTCGTTGAGACATTCGCCCATCAGGCATCGCACTCAATTATTTGGCTAGTTGTTCTTCAGCTATTTGCTTACGCGACCGATTTCATTATATAAGTAATACTTCCCACAGAACTGGATAATAAGGTTCCGCTCAATCGGTATTTACCCAAAAATAACGGCCTTAGACTAGGTATTTTGGAGAGAGTGACGGGAGCGATAGTGTTATGGTCGACCGCCACAAAGGGAAGATCTTCCCGCCAGGCTAGGGTGTTATGCCTAGGGAACCGCGGCTCCGACGATGTCTTGTCGGAGGTTGTATTTATGCTCCAATCCGTAGAAACTTTGCAAGCGCGATTTAGACTTTCATAGTAATTTTTCGTTTTTGTATGCAAGTTCGATTTTCGTGCTTTTAACGCCATCTGTTGTGCGTCTTTGGTAGTTTGTTTGTTGGGGCGTTAGTGTCGCCACAGTATAAAACGACCGTTATTTTATACCATCTAGAGACCGTTATATTTGGGTCTTCAAAATATCTACCGGCTTCCTTTCCTTAATCCATACTAATATTATAAATGCGAAAGTCTGTCTGTCTGTCTGTCTGTCTGTCTGTCACTTCTTCACGGCTAAACTGCTGGACCGATTGTGATGAAATTTGGGAGGGATGTAGTTAACGACCTGAGGTCAAACATAGGCTACTTTTGGGCGCGATATAAACGAGTCCCACGCGGGGCGAAGCCGCGGGGAACAGCTAGTTTATATATATTTATATGACACACCTTTACAGCGCCCCTGGCGGATAGAAAGGTAACTAAAAAAAAAATTCTATAAAAATTCTAAGTCGCTATTACAGAATTAAAAAATAATATTCCCTGTTCTGTGTTCGCTACCGACTGCGTTTATAAAATCTCTTGGTAGACTCACTAGATACTAGGGCATGCATTTCGAAATTTCGAAACTTCGTAATTTCGAAATTTCGGGCAATATTTGCATGCCACGTAATTTCGAAATTAACAGCTTTAGTTTCGAAATTTCGAAATTATTTTTTTACTAGCGACCCGCCCCGGCTTCGCATGGGCATAAAAACCTTCCTCTTGAATCATTCTATCTATTTAAAAAAAAAACCCTCCACGCCTCACTATCGTGCAGAAGGACAGGCCTAATGATGATTTTATAGACCTGTCCCTTAGCCTGACCGGAATTCTGGGATCACAAGTGACACCAGTCACCCCATGTACACTCTCGAAGACAGAGTACATGGTGAGGGACGTGATTTTAAGCCACGTCAACTCTTGCACTCTTGCACCGACCCTATCCCTTAAATACTGGAGTAATGGTACTTAACCTCCATTGGTCAGGGATCTTGCCACCGAAGAGAATACGGTTAAAAAGGTCAGTTAGGTCCACACCACGCAGGCCCAACGCTTTCCAGGCCTCTATTGGAACTCCACCGACAGTCTCATGTCACGAAGAGCTAGGCGGACCTCGTCTGATGAGTGGAAGAGTGATGTGTGGCACTAGTCCCTGGTTTGAAGGGAGGTCCGGTGTTTCACCTCGTTGTGTTGCTTATTTAGCAACTCGTGAAAATAAGAGCGCCATCTTTCCTTCACCGCGAGATCTTCGCATAAGAGTTTGTCTTGGGGATCGTAAACACAGCGACATTTGGAAATGTCCTCCGTCGCCAACCCCCTTGAGTGAACCAGTTTGTAGACGAGCTTTTGCCTCTCAGACGATTCTAACTTTTCGTATAAAGGTTGCAAGTAGTCTCGCCTAGCTCTGGCAACAGCTTTCCTGCCAGCCCGTTTTGCAACCCTATATGCGTCGCGATCTTCAGGAGTTCCGGACGCTTGCCACGCTTTAAAGAAGTCTTTCTTTACCCTTAACTCCCTCTGGACTGTGTCATTCCACCAAGTCTCCCTATCACACCTGTGCCCCTCTTTTTTGACACACCAAGCAAGGCCTTTCCCGCACCGGTGATGGCGGTTTGAATGACGTCCCATCGATGTTAGATGGAGTCATCCGTATCCGCGTCAACGTATTTATCCGCCACCAACTAATTTGGCGTCGGCCGCGGTTTGCCAGTAGGTTTGACCCAAAAGACCATGACAAGGAGACGGTATTGTGCAGTAAGACTCTCTTCTGAAATAACTTTGCAGTTGGCCACTTTACCGATACGGCGTCTTCTGGTTAGTATGAAATCGATTTGGGTAGCTCTTGTAGGTAGGTGATGAGATGCTCCAGCTTCTTTTTATAAAGATCGTATTCACGATGGCAAGATCGCCAAGCGCACACGTATTAAGGATATTTTCGCCTTCCTCGTTGCGCTTGCCGTATCCGTACCCACCATGAATAGGCTCAAACTCTTTGCACCTCTCACCAAAATGACCGTTCAGATGGCCACCTAATTCAATCTCAACTATTTCACGCAGCACACCTTCAAGTAGGTTCCAGAATGCCGTCTTATCTGTGTCACTGTGACCAACCTGTGGCGCGTAGGCCACCCCGGTCACGACAGCCCTTGCCCACTTGTCACAGGAGTCGGGCGAAGCTCCTGCGCGCCGTTTTGCGCCGGCGGCGCCAAATCTGTGACAATATTCCTTCTGGTTCTTACCATTTAGATTTGGCGATTTTGCTTTCATGGGAGCGACTGCCGTCTGACCTTCAAACCCCAAGGGAAAGCCTTCGCCAGAGCCTCGTCCGTTAATCAGCAGGAGCACCAGCTCGCAGATAAGGTTGACTTGGGCCCCAAGAACGCCCATAATTATAGTTTCATAAACAGCCTCATATTTTATTACTGAGGTGTCCCTTGAATTTCGAAATTTCGAAATTTCGAAACTAATGAACCTAATTTCATAAGCCAATTTCGAAACTGAGAATCTATGAAACTGCATGCCCTACTAGATACCACAGAATAATCGTCTTTCTAGTGGGAGGCCTAATTTTTTGTAGACCAGTAGAAGTTTCATGTTCTCTATGTCTTTGTATTTCATTTTAAATCAAGTTCGCTACACCCAAAATACATAATAAAAAAAATAAGAAATAGGTACAATAATTTATTATTTAATTGTTTTTGCCCGGGGCTTTTACCATGAAAATAGGGGGGCAAACCGCAAAATGTTATCTTTTAGGCTTAAGTATTACATAGTCGTGTGTATGTTAAAAAATGATAATTGATGATTAGATAGATTACAAAGAATAACGACCGAGGTTCAGTCTGAAGAAGTCACTTTTGGAATTCCGAACACAATGTGGAAAACTGAACCCTATAATTAATTGAAAAATTTTACGGCCCTGAAAACTAGTCATTTAAGGCCTTTCTTTAATTTATTAAAATTCTTCAGACCCACAGACTTTAGTTAAGTCAAAAACGTTAAGTCAGTAGTCTAATGAGTCAAAGGGCTAACTGAAGCGGTGGAAAATGATCACTTAGCAAAAACTACTTGAAGATTTTGGTGGCAAAGATTAAAGTCACGTAATCGACACTGTATATACCACTTCCCAACACTCGCGCTTGTTCATGAATACTTAGCGAATAATAATCTATCATCCATTATTATGCACTAATACTCGAAAAAATATAAATATTGGAAATTAAACACAACGCGGACAAAGTCACAGTTTACATTCCCTTAAAAAAACTGGACCCTATTATATATTGACGCAGCCGTCGCCGTCAGTAGATTTTTTTAATTAATCACGTTATTGTCATCTCAATGTTTATTTATATTTATACATTACAATATGTTGACGGTTAAGGATTTTATTTGAACTCTTATAACTTTAGAACTACGGGTCGGAATGAAACAGCGGGGAACAGGGTCAGGAACAGGTAATAAATCTCAAGTTCGTAATATTACGTATTCTGTGCTATAAGTGCCTAGAGAAAACTACTGTTACACCAATGTTACGAAAATGAATGCTGTATCTTGTATCTAATTATGTGCGATCATTTAACTCGTGCTTGACCGATTTTATAATGTCTTAATTCTTAAATTCTTAAGCCTTTATTTTCTTCTGTATAATTATTAAGTACATTAGAATGCAGAAGAAAATAAAGGCTATTTTTAAATTGTAGTTAAATATTTAACAAATCTATTTACTACTACTCCAAACAGTTTTGTCCGGCGGAAAAACATAATTTATTTGGTGCAAATAAACGTCAAACTACCTACCACTGTTCATATGAGCTAATACAAAAATAGTTTTCACTGCAAAGTATTTTTTTATGCCGCGAGAGCAGTATGCTGTCAGATATTTGCAATAAGTATTTTTTTTAATTTGTACATTATTAGTTACTAGCTTTTGCCCGCGCCTCTGTCCGCATGGTACTGGGTTATTTATATCTCGCCATAGGCTATGTTTGATCCCCGGTCTTTAAAAATATCCATACCAAATTTTATCAAAATCGGTCAAGCGGTTTAGGCGTGAAAGCTTAACAAACATCGCATTTATAATATTAGTATGGAAGTATGGATATGGATTAAATAATAATGGATGAAAGCATGGCTAAAGGGCGCCAAAAAACATCTCTTTCTACTCTCCGGTGCTGCTTTAATTGCAGACACTGTCTGTTGTGGAATCCGGGGTCTTCACTAGTTTTTTCAGAGGTATAAATAAATATTAAAACCAAGTTATGGCTTTAGTCGCTAATTTATTTAAATAATTTTAGGCGAATGGAGGAATTATTTTATTACATAGGCGATGCGGCTAGCAAACCATCACTAATCGCTATTGATTTCCCTGTTTCAACTCTGCCATCATGCTAAACGTGGCGTTTGTGTCAGTACTGTTTGTTTTCTAGGTATACTCATTAATTAATGAAACATCGATGAACGCGTCGCCAAACGACGGCGCGCTGCCGAGGTTCCATCATTCAAGCTTTAGTTTGAAGGTCAGCCAAACCTTGGAATATAGGGTATGTATAAAAATTAAAAAGTCGCTTTTAAACAAATCAATATTATTTCCAATAAATTTCAGTACATCCACATTGAATGCAATATTAATTTTACCATAAAATACAACATAAGTCTTCCGACAGCTCAGAACTAAAATAAGAACGAGTATAAGGTACAATCTATTTACAATTAGGTGGTTTAAACACGAAATAAAACATTGAACATAACAAAATCAGTGCAACAATAAAATAATAAATATTTATAGACAGTGGACTTCAACGTAGTAAAGTTATAATAATTCTAGAGATATACAATAAAATGTTAGTTATACAAGTTTGATACAAAATTATCTATTGGCCTTCACATCACAGAGCAAGCGAATAAGGGCAGAGTGCCGTAGTCTTCCGGAAGACCACCGTGTGAACTGCGCCGCCAGCCCTAGCCCCAAACCCGCTCGAAGGCTAACTTACATGTCAAATCATAATTTGGTCATCAAAACAACGTCAATTACGGCACAGACTAAAACTTGCACCATTCCGTTCGAGGCAATTTGTGAGTGGCACTACACATAACGAAACCAAACTGCAAACCGGCATGCACAAACGTCTAATCTAACCTGTGAGTACAGCAACTGCAACCAAAAATACAACGCTTACACTTCATCAAAGAAAATTATTCAGAGCTGCTCTATAAATGCCTACATAAAATACAGAGAATTAGGCTGGCTTGTAAATGTTAGATCTAATAAAAAGAGTACAAAACGCAGGAGCGCAACGTTATGCAACCAAGTCTACCTCGATTCTAAAAGACTAGAAAAATGCAAACGATCCAAATATAGCGTCGACGCGGTCGACTAGTAAATGCCACAGGACGAACTTACAGTGATATGTGAGTGGCGAGCGACGCGGCGCAAGCTGCTGCGGCCGACACTATTACCACATAAAATATTCAACAAGGGGCTGAGCGATTTCGTTTGCCGTAGCTCGGCTCAAAATTTCGACAGACCTCATACAACAATAAATTTATAATAACTTAGGACAGTCGTTAGGCCTTAATATTATATAAAATGTACAATTATTTATTATGGCAGATATCAACAATCAATTTATATCTATCATATATGATACTGACAATTTTTACAAGAAACAATACTAGGGTTTATATACATGCGATAACAACGTGCGCGACGCCGGCTCCTAGTAAATGGCACTTTCGATACAAGCTCGTTGGAATCTAACGAGTGGACTCGCACCGGCCGCCGATTACATCCGTCACCTGGCCGAAGGCGTTCGCAAAACCGACAACTATCATAACACTATGTACTAAACTATTCTAAATCCATAAATATCCTTCGGCCGGTAACTAAATAAGCGCGCATATAATATTCGAAACGTTAAGGTACTTGCAGCGGGCGGCCGGTCCGAGGCGGGTTGCCAGTTTTCATATTCATTCCGTTTTACAAGACAAGTCGCACTATAAAGAATATGGCTTGCAGCGTAACATAAGGGTGGCTTATTAATTAAATAAAATGAAATTGTCTGTTTAATTGAAAAACAAAAACCGGAAACGTATCGATTAAATTAATAATTAGAATTTCGATCGAAAAATTTTACACAATATATTGATCAATTTATTACAACGAACAAAATTTTTGCTTAAATTTAAAAGTCACCCTTACATGTCGCTCCTGAAATGTTTTAAGTAAGACCCCCACACAAGGGTTATTGGCATAGGTTTTTAGGTATCGACTTTTGGAAAGATATTTGTATAGATAGTTTGATCCTGTCCCACGGCAAAATGTCACATAGGTACCGTGCGACAGAGATGGGGTTCTACGTAGTCGAAATTAGTCAGTCATAACCACAGGTCATAACTTTCCAAACGTTGATGACCAATATTTATCGCAGAGTAATATAATTAGTTTGAAGCCATTGGCATGAAAGAAGATGACAAATATAATGTATATTGTCCTATAATATTTATATATTTTTGTGAACTTGCTTAAACATGACACATTTGATTCACGATAATTAATGTGACACATTCGCGGTCTCTTGATGCGTTTTAAGCCCGATCAAGTTCGAAACCGTTGGGGAAAATCAAACCAGCTCTACATATTCAAGATTTGTGCAGATTTCGCGTTCTATGCGCCTATAAATTCTATAGCTAATTAACAATCACCTATAGAATATGTGGGCTTGAATATTTTTTATTTGAGCAGTTAACGTTAGGGATGGTTTTCCAGTCACGTGAGTTTGCGTCGACTAGCACGCATTCTCATTGAATTGAGAGCTGACAATTGATAAGTCATCGTACTGAGAATGCTCCGATGCTCTCGTTTCGGAGTCCAAGGTCGGATCAGAATCGAAGCGAATCCATGTAACTGGAAACTTATTTATTAAAGGAAACTGCTGCGACTGGAAGCAATCGCGTCAGCACCGCCGCATAGAATAGAGCGGTTCTGGCATATTATCTACTACAAATTTTTCACCCCCCAAAGTTTTCTGTATAAGTAATTTTCTGGACTGGCATAATTGATCAAACTGTCCGCAACGAGTTCTCGAACGTTCGCTCGCGGGTCGCTCTTCTGAACTGGCCTAATAAATCAAACTGCCCGCAACGAGTTCTCGAACGTTCGCTCGCGGGTCGCTCTTCTGAACTGGCCTAATAAATCAAACTGTCCGCAACGTGTTCTCGAACGTCCGGTCGTACGTGACGTGTAGTCCACTAGACAAACCCTGGGGGGTCCCAGGTGGCGGTGCATCAGGAGAGGTACGGCAGCAGGTAGTAGAGCGCGGCGGCCAGCAGCGGCAGCAGCAGCGCGGCGTGCGCGGGCACGAGGCGCGCGGCCGGCGCGTGCTGCAGCGCGGCCAGCTGCGCCGCCAGCCGCGCGCGCTCGCCCGTCACCTCCGCCCATCGCTCCTGAAACAATACATACTCATGTACATCGTAATCCGCAATGAGTCTATTGACGTATTGTTTTATTTTAAACTAGCTGTTCCTTGCGATGCCCCGCGTGGGACTCGGTTATATCGCGCCCAAATGTAGCCTATGTTTGACCTCAGTTCGTTAACTACATCCTTAACAAATTTCATCACAATCGGTCCAACAGTTTAGCCGTGAAGAGATGACAGACAGACAGACTTTCGCATTTATAATATTAGTATGGATGGATAATGAAGCTATTTCCGAGCAAGAGGAGGTAATATAATATTCATGTTCATCGTAATCGTAATCCGTGCTGTTTGATTAAGGTTTTATCAGATCTAGAGGATGCCCACGATCCAAAATTAAATTGAAGTTACAATAAGATCATGAGAGATGGTGTAAAAGATGGTCGGACTAGAGCTTGATTTGACGTTAAAAATTCTACTACGGTTACTTCAGACAGGTGTATTGTTACTAATCAAGATATCTTTAACTCGAGTAACGTCAGTCATTAAAATTTACGTTACCTCAAAAAAAATTTTATGAATGTGGTATTATAATCTTTATTAATCTCTATTGTGGCGGAATTAGTAACCCTAACAAAAAACTTTTTAATCCATACCTTAGCGCGCACTAGTTCTTCTTCCAACGCGTGTAGACTCCCATTCTGCAGCGTCACTTGCAAACGCATTTCATCGTCGAGTTTCACGAAGTCGCTGGCTGAACTCGAACTATCATTCGCATTATTGACAGCTGTATTATCGTCCTTATTGATCTCGGTTGCGGCCGAGTCGGTGTCGTCGTCTTCGTCGTCGAACCCTAGTTGGAACATTTCGTCGATCTCGGCAGAGATCTTCTTCGTGTCGATTGTCTCGTCCAGTTCGGTGACCTTTTGCAGGTCCTCGAGCGAGTCGGAGGTTTCCACGGCTTTCTCTGCAGTCTCCTGGAATATAAATAGACTATTTTAGTTTGTGAAATTGAATTCATCGTCGTTTCGGATCATCTATGTATTTGCTGTCTGTCTACGGAATGTAAGGCTTAGAATTAGAAATAGTAAGATAACAGAAAGAGGGGCAATTTAATATTAGAAAGAAGGTTTAAGCGCCATTCGAATTAAATACCGCGAATAAAGGGACAGAACTCGAAACGCGAGAAGCCCGAGTGTTCCAATCTACCATTCGTTCTGTTCAGTTGTGTCTGTCAGGATGGTATCACTGTCACCTTGTTGTGATGTCGCGCCTGCAGCCGCTCCACGAGCAGCTCCTTGTCCCGCAGCTGCTCGCGCAGTTGTCCGACGACGGCGGTGAGGTCGTCGATGTCGGCGCGCGTCGGCCGGAACGCCAGCTGCGCCTGCATGTCCGCCGTCTGGCTCAGCAGCCGCTGGATCTCCGCCAAGTTGGACTCCTCGGCCACCGTCAGCTGCGTCTGCAAACAATACACTCGTTAGGAAGACACTTTGTTTGTTTGACATGAGTTCCTCCGTGCTTTGGCACGTTAAGTCATTGGGCCCAGCTATTTTAACATTTCCGACCTGTTAATGGACAATTACAACATTTAATCAGTGTGTAGTAATGCAGCTTCTGTGTCGGCCTGTGCAGTCAGCAGCTCGTCGCGCCTCACATACACACCTGCAGCTGCTGTATCTGTGTGCGGTAGAGCGCGGCGTCGTCGTCAGGCGGCGGCTCGCGGGTGTCGGCCTGTGCAGTCAGCAGCTCGTCGCGCCTCACATACACACCTGCAGCTGCTGTATCTGTGTGCGGTAGAGCGCGGCGTCGTCGTCAGGCGGCGGCTCGCGGGTGTCGGCCTGTGCAGTCAGCAGCTCGTCGCGCCTCACATACACACCTGCAGCTGCTGTATCTGTGTGCGGTAGAGCGCGGCGTCGTCGTCAGGCGGCGGCTCGCGGGTGTCGGCCTGTGCAGTCAGCAGCTCGTCGCGCCTCACATACACACCTGCAGCTGCTGTATCTGTGTGCGGTAGAGCGCGGCGTCGTCGTCAGGCGGCGGCTCGCGGGTGTCGGCCTGTGCAGTCAGCAGCTCGTCGCGCCTCACATACACACCTGCAGCTGCTGTATCTGTGTGCGGTAGAGCGCGGCGTCGTCGTCAGGCGGCGGCTCGCGGGTGTCGGCCTGTGCAGTCAGCAGCTCGTCGCGCCTCACATACACACCTGCAGCTGCTGTATCTGTGTGCGGTAGAGCGCGGCGTCGTCGTCAGGCGGCGGCTCGCGGGTGTCGGCCTGTGCAGTCAGCAGCTCGTCGCGCCTCACATACACACCTGCAGCTGCTGTATCTGTGTGCGGTAGAGCGCGGCGTCGTCGTCAGGCGGCGGCTCGCGGGTGTCGGCCTGTGCAGTCAGCAGCTCGTCGCGCCTCACATACACACCTGCAGCTGCTGTATCTGTGTGCGGTAGAGCGCGGCGTCGTCGTCAGGCGGCGGCTCGCGGGTGTCGGCCTGTGCAGTCAGCAGCTCGTCGCGCCTCACATACACACCTGCAGCTGCTGTATCTGTGTGCGGTAGAGCGCGGCGTCGTCGTCAGGCGGCGGCTCGCGGGTGTCGGCCTGTGCAGTCAGCAGCTCGTCGCGCCTCACATACACACCTGCAGCTGCTGTATCTGTGTGCGGTAGAGCGCGGCGTCGTCGTCAGGCGGCGGCTCGCGGGTGTCGGCCTGTGCAGTCAGCAGCTCGTCGCGCCTCACATACACACCTGCAGCTGCTGTATCTGTGTGCGGTAGAGCGCGGCGTCGTCGTCAGGCGGCGGCTCGCGGGTGTCGGCCTGTGCAGTCAGCAGCTCGTCGCGCCTCACATACACACCTGCAGCTGCTGTATCTGTGTGCGGTAGAGCGCGGCGTCGTCGTCAGGCGGCGGCTCGCGGGTGTCGGCCTGTGCAGTCAGCAGCTCGTCGCGCACGGTCCGCAGCTGCTCGTTCTCGGCGGCGGCGGCGGCGAGACGCTCGCGCAGCGCTTTGATCTCGTCGTTCAGACCCGCCATCACACGGAGGATGTTCGCGTATTCCACGTCCGCTTTGCTCTGTAATCGATGTGTTTTGAGTTTTATGATTGATATTTAACAAATTTGCTGCCGAGAAACAGAGAAAATAAATAATAACAACAGATACCTATTTCTTTAAAACGCACTCGATTTAAGTGCTAAGAGCGCCAAAAAAAAGTATACAGAACAGAGAAAGAAATCTTTATACCATTTATGCTAAGATCGATAAACACGCGACGTGAGCTTAGCGACAAAGTGAAAGAAACTAACGCCACCCATCGCTTTTGTGCATGTATATGATGGTGATCATAAGTTTATAAATTGAAATAACAGGAATAAACACGTAAATATAAAATAAATAAACAAGTACCGGCGCGTCTTCCTGGTCGCCGTAAGTGGAGTTGGCGTTATTGTCAGCTCGCAGCTCGCCGCTCAACGGGCTGGGGCTGTCCTCGTGTTCCGGATCTGGGAACCAAAACAAATGGTTCTCTAAATTAGTTATATTAAGCTCGACAGCCTAACGGGGTGTGAACGTTAATTAGGTTAGCGCGCGTCAAACGACGGCATGAGCGCGATCTAGCTTGCATTGGTCGCCATTAGTAGCACTTATATCTTGAGCTTCTACGTGGCTTCGGAAGGCACGTTTAGCTGTTGGTCCCGGATGTTATTGCTAGATAGCAGTCCCTAAGCCAAAGCCATTAGGTAGCCTGAGAAATCGGCCATATAACATACGTCTAATCACGTCACGGTATGGTCAATAACTAACTAGGAATTACATATTAGGCAGGCACAACATGAAATAATCAGTCAAATCACGGAATGCTTGGTCGTGAATCAGAGCTTCTCTTGAGGATTTTTTTAAGTCACTGCCGCCGCCTACTTTTCTTCTTCATCGACTTATTCTGTGGTTAAGCCGCAACTGTTTCTCACCACAAGAGTCCCACCACAAAAAAATACCACCGCATTTCTCGACATCATTTCCGCCGCCTTCTAGTTCACGGCATTGAATGGTACTGTAGCCAACAATTAGCATGGTTGAGTTGCGTGCGACTGTTTCTCACCGGCGGTACAAGAGGAATTCTCGCCGCATTTCTCGGCATTACTTCGGTCGCCCGAGATGAATCTTGGTTATGAACTTGTTCTGTAATCAGCAGTAAGTACTGACCGTCGTCGAGCCGTAGGTTTCTTATCGTCAGTACAGTAACGTCTCACCATAATTCTTGACATCTTTTCCGCCGCCTTCTAGTCTTCGACACGGAGTTTTACTGTGATCAATAGACTGTACTGACCTTGATTGAGTCGCGACTGTTTCTCACCATGAGTACAAAAGTGGGTCTCACCGCATTTCTCTGCGTCACTTCTGTCGTCTAGCCTTCCTTATGAACTTGTTCTGTAATCAACAGACAGTACTGACCGTGGTTTAGCCGCGACTGTTTCTCATCGTCAGTACAAGAGTCAGGCTCGCCGCATTTCTCCTCGTCACTGCCGCCGCCCACTACGCCCTCGTCTTCCTCTTTTTCTGTAATTACATCGTATCTTCAGTTCGACGACTATTTTCCGAGACTCCACTCCCAAGGCAATTAAGTAGAAAATGAGCTTTAGCTGACCTTACATAACTTTTTAGTTGTGATTTTCATTCAACAGAATCAGGAAACTTAAAATACCTTTGCTATTTTATTTACCAAATTCATAATGTACACAGAAACCGGAATAAAAACACAAAGAATATTGATTTACATATTATAAGTAACATAGAGAATAAATAGACTAATGAGCAGACATGATACTTTTACTGACTTCAAAAAAAAAAGAGAACTAATAGGAAGAATACACTTTTACATAGTGATATTAGCCCAGCGGTGGGTATGAGATAGATAATAAATTAAAAAATATACAAACATCTTCGGTGTTCTGCAACATATCCATATCTTAGATACCCTAGATTAAAATAAAGTGCAAAATGAACTAAAATGGTTAATTAAATAAAAAATAATTAACTTTATAAAAATGGCTATCTTCAACCAACCTTTAGACTCAGCGTCATAAATATTGTTCGCCTTGAGGATCAATTCGAATTCTTTTGCCGTCTTGCCTTCCGCCGATATCGCTTTTATTCCAACCTGTAAAACCAAAAACATTAACTTTCATAGATATAAAGTTGTCCCAGCAGATGTACGATTGTTCCATCTGTCGGTATGTTGCCTAATATGGTTTATGTGATTTGTCCGTATCCGTAAGTATAGACGAATTAAACGCTTCAATAGAAATGACATAAAAATAGAAGGATGGAGTGGATGAGATAATAAAACTGGAAAATGTAACGCGGTAAAATAAAAGCGCGCGCAATTTATTTTTTAAGGTTGGCTATGGTCTGTGGCGCCGTGCCTCGGGCCAATCAGAGCGCATCTCAACTCGCGTGGTTTCGTGAAAATCGTATTGCTTTATAATTACTAAAATAAACGCTTTTCGCGTAACGTAAATTCAGTGTTAAACAATTTAAATCATGGAAAAGGAATAAATAGTGAGCCTGATAGGTGTTGCACGCAGGAACTCGCAGCTATAAAACCTTCCAATAAAAACTCATTGTCAGTAGTAGCATGCTCTTAACAGCTAACATTACAGAGTAGATTTTTTTGAAAATCATTCTCTTTTAAATTGCTGCAATAGATATATTGTTTTATTTATTAAGGTTATGTCTTAGCCGCCCTGTATTTTATTATGTTATTCTGTTTTTTTTCTATATTATTTTGTTATTTCTTTATGTTTTGATGCAATCATTATAATCATCGTCATATCGTTTGGACATATAAGGTGACCCAGTACATCCTGATGTCAGAATTTTACAAAACAGCTTCCCAGGCTTTGGTGCAATTAATAGCTATACCTTGTTGAGCAGATGCTGAGGCAGCAACAGCTTGATATAATCCGGCAATGCGCGCACGGCGTCCTCTAGTGTGCCGGACCGCTTGGCGTCTTGCAGCTTGTTGCTGTCAGTACTTAACACCAGCATTTTCGCCTCGCCGTTTTGTACTGAATACTGTAAATAATATTTTAATTTTGGGATTGGAACATGTGATGGTTCCAAGACATATTCTATTCCTACAGGAAGACTATCCTATACGAATAGCTTAGTTTGGCATACAAGAATATAATAATATGAAGTGCACTTAGAGTGATCTTGCAGACTAGATTTGCTTCGCTACACTTGGCAAATGTATTGGCTAGAAACAAGTCAAGACATTTTGATGACATACGTACGATAGTGCGATATATAAACCCTTACTCTTAAGTTATCTGAGTGGACCTATCTATATTATACAAATGAGTTAACGTTTGTCGTCTGACAAAATATGGAGAACGGTTGAACGTGTTAAATTTAGCAGAAGTTCAAAGGAAGATCAAAAAGGTAAGAAAATAAGTAGTATAAACAACAATTTGAAATTTCCATACCAACTGTTCGCACCTATCAAACAGTTCATTTGCGGAACAAAGTTCGACAGGTCAGCTGGTCATAGATAAATAAATATAGGTATCAGGAAGATTTTTGGCCAAAGGGTGTCGTTTTTCAGCGTTACCGCGGGAGGTTACCCGACACTGTGACTTTGTGCAGTGCGTACTACTACTAAATAATTTTGCATTGGTTTTTAAGTGTTTATTTAAGTATTTTTAGAATAAGGTATATTGTTAATAACATGTTGTTGCCTGAGACAAATAAATAAATAAATTACTGTGAGCGGTAGATGTCCCCGCGCGGCTTGTTCTCGTTCTTCAGCGGCGGCGATGGCGAGTCTCGCCGCGCACATTTTGCGTTCGCACCGAGCTGCCAGTTTCTGAAATATGACAACTAATTAAAATATTCAGACCTGTGATAAATTCAATGCTTAGAATTATAAAGAAAACTAAACTAAGGTATTTTATTCATTTTTAAAAAAGAATAAAATAACTAAATAGCTAACCTAACTAGAATTTAAAAAAATGTATTGTACATATTTTTGTACACATTTATATATGTAAATATATTAAAATAATAATTGTTATTTAAAAGTAAAAGCCAACTGCCTTTTTGCTTTTAATTTCCTATCGCGGGTCTACTGGAAGAAATTCTATAAAAATACAGTACCCTTGTACTAACTTTCCTAATTTTAAGTGTCCTTTGTATTTGAAGTGTACATGAATTAAATAAATAAATAAATATACATTTGTTTGGTGCAATAAAGAGTTTTTCTATTCATCTAATATCTATTGTGTCTGACCTGCAGCTCGGCCGTCGCGTTAGTGGCGGTGAGTCTCAGCGTACAGTTGTGTTGGTGCAGCGCGGCCGCCTCGCGGTTGCGGCGCTCCAACGTCTCCTCTAAAGCTAGACGCTGCTCGTGCGCCACTCTCAAGCTCTCCTGCGCTACTTCCTGTCAACATTACAATGATTGAGTAGGGCATAAATCAGACGACAAAAAAATATTAGAAAATATGAAGAAATTTTTCAAACTAAACATATTAATTTATCATAACGATATCGTACAATCAATAATTTACATTCAATAAACAAAAGATCTCTGTTATCATATTTTTTGCTTTTGAATAAACGTCACTGCCGAAAACCAATGATTAACACTAAGGAACGATCAAATCAAGAAAGGTAATTTAATTTTTAAGAGCTAGTAAGAACGAAAATCAAATGAGTTTTGAGGCTTGTGTAATAAAAAGAACTTTGGTTTGGTGCTCAAGTATCGTCAGTAAATTAGCTGCTAATGACTATACTGCGCCTGCTGAGACAACACGTTTCTGCTGTCTAAACAGCATACTTTGTGTAAATCAGGTTGCTTGTTCACCGACAGCATGTACTCTCATCAGCAGACGCTGTTCTCCCACAAACAACTACCAAGAAGTCTTGGCTTAAAGCCCAAAAACTACTATATTTGTGTCAATACCTGATAGTTCCTCTTATCATTAAGCAGCTGCGCCACTTGGTGAGCGTCGGGTTGCTTGCCCATAGATAGCATGCTCTCCAGAGCATGTACCCTCATCAGCAGTCGCTGTTCCCCCACAAACAACTCCCAGGAAGCCTCGGCTTCGGCGCGCGTGCGCTCTACGCACTCGCGCAACGTACGTAAACGCGTTTCTAATGACGCCTCGCGTTGGATTGACTCCTGGAAATCGATCGTGTGGATCAAAACTTAAGATTATTTCCTTCGTATGTGTAATTCGGTTCTAGAAATTTCAAGGTTTCAGATTAGATGCAGTGATACGTGATTGTGTAATCAAAACTAAAACATTCAAATTCACAACAATTCAAGATTTTCCCAAACCCATGTTGAGCTAAAGGTCGCCTGAAGGAGAAAGACATACATTTATTTAACAAATATTTACATTGAGCTAATTTTCATATCAATAGATTTTGTAAAACTAATTTATGTATAAGGAGAAAGAGCTAATACATGTATTTAACTAATTATTATTACATTGAGAAATATTTTGTAAAACTAATTTATGTATGTGACGGGTAGAAACTCAATCTAACACGGGTCTAAATCTAATACCCGTAACACATAGGTGCGGTTACGGGTATTAGATTTTTATACACCTAATTTTTATACTAATTTATTTTTGTAATGATTACATAAAAAAATAAATAAATTGGTCGCGTAAAAATGCTAGTTAAATACCACGTCTGTTCTAGAGTACTATTCTACCTGTGCGTCCTACAATTTGGAGTAGTCGATAGTTGTGACATAACTGTTCAGTAGGTGAGCGGAATGTAATGAGCTGGTTGCTACTCATTTGAATAATTTTCGTATACTCTTAATCTACTAATATATTCATGCATTGTCTATTGTATTACGCTATACAGTTACTTACGCGTTGCATGCATTTTTATTTTCACGCTTTTTGAAATACTTATTAACCTCTACTTATCTACTAACATTTATTCTCTGTAACAAAATCTTCCGTAGATTATTATTATAATAATTAGTTATCATAATCATATGGTGAACGTGTAGCCTATATGCTAAATATGCGTGAAAACATTAATATTATTCAAGGTTCCAAGGTTTGTTTTTCAAATTGTACATTACTGTCGAGGCCGGAAAGGAAGCAATTTACGGCCGAGTAATATTGAATGGCCAAAGCCCAGCTTAGGCTTTGTCAAGTGCTTTTAAAAGGCAAGGCCAATGCTTTTAGCAAAAGTCACCCTGTTGTGCACAACAAACAACAAACCAACTAACAATTTTAGTTTTTAGAATAAAGGTTAATTAAATAAGTACCCTAGGATAGGCCTTTGCCCAGCTGTGGGACAATTAAGGTTTTAAAAAAAAATTGGTACCTGAACAAAATTGTTGAGTTGATACAACTCTTTGAGGTGTAAGGGAGTAGTCATGGTGGGGTTAAACGATAGCTTCGCCTCCTTGCCATCGGGATGGTACAACTTGAGAAGGGCGACCACCGGGGGAAACGTGTTCTGAAAAAAAAAAACAGTTGATTAACTTTTAAAAGTTTTAATCAGATATCATAGTACATACATACGAACTACATATTTGAGTGGCACAAATTTTAAAATAAAAAGAATAGCGGTATATTAAAGGTACGAGTAGTAGACAACGGCTACTACTTTTACACCATATTCGACGTATTTCGAACATGTATAGGCTACACTGTAGCTCCTACAATGACCGCGCATTTTTCTTTGATTCTTGAAGTTTACATTTCTCAACCTAATGTAATCCTCAGCCATATGTGTCTCAGGCAAATGTGCATCACGTCAACAAGTACGAGTAGACGGCACGTTACGGCCGGCTTCCGTAACCAAGTACTGGAACTAATGTAAATTTGCTTTGACTGTGATGCGTTCTAATGATTCAATGAGTTGCTGTTGCATCATTAGGCGCATTGTTACATCTTAGTTCTAATGCATGCAAAAACAAAGCTTAGTAGTGCAATCATTGGCCTTTTCTGCCACTGAAACAATGGCTACACAGACAGAAACAGAATGTAAAAATCCTACTTTAAGATGATACCTCGGTGAACATTAACCTAGCGCCACCATCATTTAAAAATCATTATTCACTGCAAACACAAGTTATCAAAAATCCGTCTTATGTAATTAAGGTTCTGGATCTGAAGCTAATTTTAAACATATTAAATTATAGTTCCCTATAATTATAAATTGCAAAATTGCTAAAAGTGGCTGTTTTACGCAATATTGCAATTTAAAATTAACTTCATCCAGATCCAGAACTTAATAACAAATTGAAATGACGGTGGCGCTAGTGTTCACCAAGGTATCGTCTTAATGAGATAATTTAAACGATATAAATGTCATAGTACAAAATCCTTTTGATACATAAAAACAACACTAGTAAACAGTGTTTTATTGATAAGTAATGTGCATAATTGCTTACAATACGATGTTGGTTCACCTCGATATAACATGCCACGGCCGTGCGTCGAACAGGTTTTTTTTTTGTACATAGATCCAGCGATACTACTATTGATATAACAATACTAGCAACGAGAATAGAAATGTTCAACATCAGATTGGAATAATATTGATATCCTTTATGTATTAGCAAAATTCAAACAATATAGATTACAGATGCATTACAGTACAGATGTTACGGGCATTCTCGAAGTCGGGAATACAAGCACAATCACCACGTCATGACAATCCATTAATAAATTATTATATCCATACTAATATTATAAATGAGAAAGTCTGTCTGTCTGTCTGTCACCTCTTCACGGCTAAACTGTTGGACCGATTGTGATGAAATTTGGTAGGGATGTAGTTAACGACCTGAGGTCAAACATAGGCTACTTTTGGGCGCGACATAACCGAGTCCCACGCGGGGCGAAGCCTCGGGGAACAGCTAGTGTAAGTATATTTATTCATAATTATGCTGTAGTAATTATAATTGATATGCAGCCCGAAAAGTCTCAAGACATACGAAATAAAACGAAAATAATAAAAAAAATGTTATTATTGTAATGATAGTCAAACACCGTACCTTTTCCAAGTTATCGGCATTCTCAACGACGGGAATGCCGAACTGCACCACGTCGCCAGAGTACACCTCGTGCGGCTCCTGCTGCTTGGATATGGAGCAACGGTTGTTGTTGATGAACGTGCCATTGCTGCTGCGATTGTCCTGTAAACAAACGCTTGTTTATTTGATTACCAAAACATGTGACGCCCGTCCAAATGATGTGGCATTTTTGTTGTCAATCGCCCATTGTGATTGAGATTCCAATGATTTCAGATGAAATATGCAGATGAATGCTTGTATGGACCGTAATATTTTTGTTGTACAGCTATCAACCTGCTGAGTTTCGTGGTTTTACTCGATCATGGTGTGTATGTAACTACAGATATACTATAAAGTTCCCTAAGAATAGGCTATAAAAAGCAAAAAAAAGGCTAATCTGACCAGAGTTGAAGGCATTTAAAGAAACAAACAACTTTCCAGCGTAATCATATAAGTATGGGTTAAAACTTCTACAAAATTCCATTTTTCCATGATAAATTTTGATTTGAGTATCTAACATTTTAAATTTTTAACAATTTTCAAATAATCCAAAAAACCAAGCACACGTCAAGACAGGACTCGTTTACTTAAATTTACATAACTTGTCGATGAGGCATAACATGGTCGTTGCCTATTTGGAGGAGCTGGACTCGATAATTTGTTATAATTACTCACTAAGCATAACCTGTTACGCATCGCCAATGTGTGGCGGTCTCAGACGTACATAACTCTTAAGAAAAGAATTGGTTTCTAAGTTTTATGATGCTCTATTTATTAAAAATACTTCTATTGCAAGCCAAATAAATAGCCAAGGCGATTAAGGTAGTAAATAAATCCAATTTTATAATGAGGTTATTGATCTGATTATGATTTTAAGAACTAGACCTTGTCTAATAAATGCGATAATGTGCTGATAAATTTAGTTCATCTTTGTTCAAACATCTTCCTAAATATAAGAATCTTATAGTTATCCAAAGATGAGATATTCAAAGGAATATCAGAAATACGAAGATACCAAAATTGACGTACGTATAGCCTTCTCACAGTTACAAATTCCAATTATAGTAAACGAACATGAAAATCAGGAAAATCTTCCGAGAAATCATAAATCTCCAAGACTTGGCCGCCAATAAAAGATCAAACGCACGTCAATATAGTGCCACGATTGCATTGTTAATTCCGGCCGAACGTAAAACTACTCAGTGTGCGTGCGTCTGTAAAAGAAACCTATTCGAGTGACATAAAGCTCTTGAAATAGGAGTGTTGCTTGATGAAACCAATAGGTACCTAGTTTGTACAGAAATTTTAAAATGTACAAAATAGCCGATAACTATTTATTTTAAATTCAATTATCTTGCAGCTGACCTAGAATAATGGGAATCATATTATTTAGGACAATCACTTACAATTAATGATAAAGTTGCGTAGTATTTAAACTATGATTTTTTTTTGTGGACTGGAAATTTTCTGGTATAAATAAGCCTTTCGTTGTGGCCTGATATTTCTCTTCTATTTTCTTTGTGCGTAAACTATTTGTGTATATAGTCTCTATATTGTACAAAAAAGATTTTACATATACACATTTACATATACAACTTTATAGTTGGTATCGCCGTGGCATGGCTAGGATAATATTCTTCAGTAAGTCATACATGTAAGTACTTACCACGAGGTAAAAGTGGCCTTTGTCATAATACAGCGTAGCGTGATGCCGGGAGAGCACCCTGCATTCGAAGATAGTGTTGGTGGGGCTAGGCGTCGCGCGGTACACGTTGCGTCCGATCTAAAACACAGTAAACATTTTATTCAATGCCAGACGTTTATCCGTTTTATTGCTTGCAGGAAGATTCTTCCCGTTAAGGTCGGTTTAAGACATATATTAAAATTTAGCATTATCTTTACCAGCCGCTTCATCATCCTCTTACGGAACACTTGTCCGTGTAATCAGCCACCAATAGTAGTAGCGAAAATCACAACACAAGCAAAAGACTTCGATTTGTCTTAATGATAATGTTTTGTAACTAAGGCGTATAGTGGGTACAGCAAATCAAGCATGCAGACAAAAATTTTATGAATTCACTAGGGTTATAAATGCGAAAGTGAGTTTGTATATTTGTTTGTTACCTCTTCACGCCCTATCTACTGAACCAATCTTCGGGGTAGGAGTATTGAGAAGGCCATAGGGTATCTTTTATCCCGGGAAAAAGCACTGTTCCCGAGGGAATATCACGCGGGCAAGGCCACGGGACAAAGCTAAGTGGTCATAAAAAGGATAACTGAATTTATATTTGAAATGTAAGAGTAGTAGTAAAAAAAATAGGTATTATATTGCACGTATAAAAAAATCGACATACAAATCATGTGATGCACGTTCATTAAATGACGTGTCATCCCTGTTGGTAACTTTAATTAGTCATTACCAATATGTAATTCTTATAAGACCATAAGCTTCAATGTATGTCAACCATGGTGACGAAAACGAGCCGTTACATAAGTGTCATTGTAAGCTGTATGTGGGTTGACTCTCGTCACTAGTATTGCCACTTGCGTTGAAAAGCCGTTGAAAATGGAACGTCTGTGTAGGCGACGATCTGAGTGATGTTCTTGCCCAAAAATACTCACAAATGCCTAGATTACGATTATAGGGTGAATGAGTTGTTAATAAGTTTTTTATTTTTTTAGTAGAAAATGTCTTCTAAGAATAAAAAACTAAGACTTTCCATTTTTTTTTTGTTATTGGAGTGAAATAGCAACCGTAACCATACCGGAGTTTTTAATTTTAGTTTTTCCAGTGCTATAAAATATTTCTTTTAAAATTTGAAAATATACTTAAGATTTTTATATGCTAATAGATTTTTTAATATTACATAATTCCTACTTAGTAAAAAATCATTAGTTGTACAGTCGGGACAGATAAAAGTGACCCCGCTACCGTACTTACCATAGTGACCAAGGGGTCAGATTTATCCATTGCGGACCCACCATACCACTAGCCCTACCCCTGGTGGTAGGGTGGGTCCCAAACCATACCACCATCATGCCATCAAGTAATAGTGTTGTTATTAAAAATTAAAACATTATTAAAACAAAAGTTTTGACATATACATACACTTATTATTATTTACAGCAAATAAACTAAAATGGATACACCGCTATTAATACACATTAAAAATTAAAAAGGAACAGAATAAAAAAAATATTATGTACGCAATTTGTCCAATGCATGACCAATGGTAATTTCTTTGTTGACTAATTGCATTTGTACATCAATTATAAAATCGTCGTTGATAATTTGGTTTATTCGCCGTTTTTTAGGTACCATATTTGCATCATGAATCTTATGTAATACATTCAGTAAACGCATTAATGTCACAGTATTCTTGTTAAGTAATTTATTTATTTTCGAATGAAATGATTCTAAAACGTTGGTTGTTCGATGGCGCTCACCGAAAACGCTAAATACTACAGGGGAATGTATTTTCAACCAAAACGTTTCGATGTAGTTTATAAACTTTTCCATTCGTTTCAAACTGTGACATTCTGATTTTATATAATGAAATCCTGGTAACACCTCATCAAGAGGTAGTAGTGGTAAGGCGGCAGTGAGAGCTACTATTCTCCTTTCAGGTTTATTTTGCGTATTCTTCAGGGATTTCGCCTTTTTCCAAATATTGCGCACCCAATGATAATAACAACCTTTTAAAGTAACGTTAGGGAATACTTTTAAAATTGCGTTCATTGCCGCTATTTCATAATCACTGTGAACTTTATATGGTTTCCATCCAGGTATTTGGGACAGAATCATATTAAACAAAATTACATAACTCTTTTCTTTCCGGTCTGACATAAGTGCAAATACTAACGGCACGACTTTAGTTGTTCCCGTGGTACTCCTCATATCACCATGAATATTATATAATTGAGAGAAGGGTGCTGGACAACTATAAAAGGTGCCGTCAATAAAATATTCTTTAATAGTTGGAATTAATTTTCGGGAATCATTGGAAGAAAAGACTAATATACGGGTTTCTTCTCCTGCTTGGTCATGGTAGTAATCCGCTAAAAGGAAATCTTTGAACTGAACTGGTACCTCCACTTCACCAAAACTTTTGAACACTGTCTTTGATACTTTTGCAAATTTATTTCTTGCGTCGTGTAAAAAATGTTTAACTCCTTCGTATGGCGGTAAACTCCCCATTCCTAAATTTAACCCCTTGTCTGTGAAATCGTTATATTTTTTGTCATATACCCTTTGAATGGGTTCATCTGATGACATTACTTTTTCCCGCAAGTCACATATTTCTTTTAGTACTTGATTTTTATGTACATCTACTTCACAGGTATGCTCTTTTCTTCTAAGGATTTTCTTATCCTAAAATACATAAAAATAATTCTGAACTCTTTCAGCACCAATCACTGAACTACTTAACGAAATCAGAGCTAATTGATTAGATTAAAAATAAGTGGACTAGTGATACAAGGGGAATTCAAATTCTTCATTGTTTGTCTATTATATTCACAGGACTTATAACTAGTCTTTAAACATATGGCCTACTCACCTCTGTAATCGTTACTGTACCGCAACATTTGGTAGTAAAATACGACGTACACCTCCATATCACTGAACTATTTTTATATTTTTTGTGTCGGTGATACCTATATTTTCCGCAGAGCAAAGCCGTTCCGCCATTTATATTAATAAAATCAAGTTCTTCTGAATCCATTTTTAATCAATATTATTGCAAAAGTCACTTAATAAATCAGTTTTTAAATGTCACTTTAAAATAAATCGTTTTTTGAAAGGAGTTTTTCACATTGGCGGACTCATTTAATGTCAGCCAGTGTATATTTAATGTAGGTGCTGGGATGATGAAAGGAATATTGAACTTGAATTGCATGATAAGACTTACATTATTGCAACAAATAGATAATAATAGTTGCGGAAACAATAATCATAGATAAATAACCATACGAGTACTTTGTCACATCATTATGGTGGTATGGTTTGGGACCCACCCTACCACCAGGGGTAGGGCTAGTGGTATGGTGGGTCCGCAATGAGATTTATCTGCCTCTGACTGTACACAAATTGTAATTAAAGGGTATTACGAAGTCTTTGCTATCCGTCGGTCCGTCTGACTGTCAGCATTCTGTCTCGTGAACCGAAATATTGAAAAAACGGCATAAAAAATATTTGTTAATACTTCAATATTTACAAAAGCCGAAACTATTACCAAACAATACTAAAAGGTACAAAACTTGGTGTGCGATTCGACTCGCATGAAGTAATAATGTAATGTGGTGATGAGCGTGCGCATTCCGTTTTCAATTGAAAAAGATGCAACATGACATTATACTGTTTTCTGACAATATTTCTTGCGACAATTATCATAGATCTCGGTATCGGAACAGCGGAACACGTATTTTTCTCGTATGATGGTGTAGATGCCGTTGCATAAGTCCATTGTTATTGACTTTAATCACGTTTACATTATAGTGATAATTAGACTCACTCACGCATTGTTGACTCACTAGCTAGAACAAATAATTTGCAAACTTTGCAAAGGAACATTATAGAGCTATATACATTATGCAAGCAATATTTAGTATAGCAACTATGGTTTCTATTTGTTTTGGTACTGAAATCATTAAAAATGCATGCATAACGTAATAACAGATTTATGTTAACCCAGTAATAATTTATAATAATAACCAATGGTAAAATTTTTGGAATACTTTGAGCGAAATATAAATGGGCATACTATTTGAAAAGTTCTACACTTATGGTATGGTATGGATGGACACAAACCAAACTATATCCAGCATTATCAGAATGAATTCTAATTCGGAACCATTACTGTTCATCCATTGAAACGTTTATAGCAAGTATACTATCTATATACTATTAAATCTTGATATTAGTATTAGGATAGCAAGACTCATCATAGTTATTGCCCGGTTGCATTCTATCTATATTCATGCGGAGCCCGGAGTCCGCTAAACGAATGATTCAATATTTTTCTCACGATCAGGACTTAGCCCCACGATATCAATGCGCAATTATTCCCGAAGATTGAACGCGAATCGTATTAGAATGGTCTATCCCGAGACTTCACAGGTAATAAAAAAAGAGAATGCATCTAACCACGGCCGCGCGATGATGCAGACTTATAACTGTCATGGCGCCACGCGCGTCCAAACCCCGGTAGGGATGTACCAAAACCGAAACTTGTCGACTATCCGAATCGAGTAAATTCAACGTGAATATATATTTGTCTGATGAATGTTTTATCCGAAACATCCCCCGCCCTGAAATGTATCCCGACATTTCACTAGTAAACCATACTAGTCGTTTGATGGAAGGCGGGCCAATGAAGTGAGTGCACGGGTCAAAATTGATCCGTCTACCAAAACCTCGGCAACTCGAGGGATTCCGTCCGTGCCTGGTATCAACTTTAAAATGCGGCCTCGCCGCCAGCACAGGGGGGCCAAATTAGGCTCCTTCATTAAAACAATGTCGCCCTCTACCGGAGGGTTAGTATGATCCGTCCATTTGACTCGCTGCTGCAACAAGTGGAGATATTCGGCAGACCAGCGCCTCCAGAAATCCTGACTCATCTGTTGCAGCATCTGCCAACGCGATAGCCGAGAAGTACCTTGATCCCGCCAAGGATACTCTGGGAGGGCAGTTACCGGCTGCCCGATTATGAAATGGCCCGGTGTCAACACGTCAATATCATTTGGGTCCTGAGACACTGGGCATAGTGGACGGGAGTTCAAAGCGGCTTCCACCTTACAGAATATGGTGGCCAACTCTTCAAACGTAAGAGTGGTCTCCCCCACTACTCGCCGTAAGTGTGTCTTGGCCGATTTGACCGCGGCCTCAAATATTCCGCCCCAGTGCGGACAGGCTGGTACCGAAAACCGCCATTCTATGCCCCGTTGGGCACAGCCCTGCCCAATTTGGTCACTGTGTTGTTCCAGGAACTCAGTGACGTCACGCAGATAGTTTGCAGCACCCCGATAGTTCGTTCCGTTGTCCGACCGAATCAAGGACGGCACTCCACGCCTTGAAACGAATCTATCCAGGGCCGCGACGAAGGCCTCGGTGGTCAATCCCGACACCACCTCCAAGTGCACCGCCTTGGTCGCGAGGCACACAAACACACACAAGTATGCCTTGGTCAATTTCCTGTTCTTGACCGCGGCTGACTTTATCAGAAAGGGTCCCGCAAAATCCGTGCCGACCCCGACCCACGGCCTCGTGTATTGTACCCGATCAGCCGGCAGATCACCCATCTGCAGCTGCATGGTAGATGCCTTTGTCCGGTAGCATGCTACACATTTGAATATAACGCTCCTGACTGCTCTCCTCGCGGACAGGATCCAAAATTCCCTTTGTAGAATTGCTAACATCGCACCTAGTCCAGCGTGCGCGTTGCTAACATGACGGTGTGTTATTATGAGCTCGACAAGGGCCCCGCCCTTGGGAAGTAGTAAGGGATGGCGTCTCCCGTAGGACAGGTCCGACTTCCGGAGTCTGCCCCCCACGCGGATTAGACCATCCTGATCAATAAATGGGTTCAATCTGGCGACAGCACCCTTCAACTTAGCGCGTCCCGAGTGCAAGGTTTGAAGCTCAGACTTGAACCTGTCCTCCTGGACTAGGCGAACCAGATGACGCATAGCAATGCGCCGATCCTCAGCGGTCGCTACCGGCGCGAGCCTCTTCTGCTGGGGATGGCGACAGTTGTGGATGAACCGCAACATCCAGCTGGTGACACCCAACAGCTTGTCCAAGCTGCTGTAACGGCGCAGCAGCCAGTCAAGATCCAGCGCGGGTTGCGCCGTCACTGCGTGTACCAACACGCCTGGCAAATCCTCAACCAGGCTTGGCTCAGGTGTACTCGGCCAGGTCGACTCTGGTTCCAGTAACCACTCTGGTACCCACCGGAGATGATGACGTATGAGTTCGGGGGCGGTGCAGCCGCGTGAGGCACAATCAGCCGGATTGAGCTCACCGGGCACATGTCTCCAGATTACAGTAACGTCCAGGTCCTGTATCTGGGCCACCCGATTTGCCACAAACACCTCCGGAGTGTGTGGCGCCGCCCGTATCCATGCCAATGCCACTTGGCTATCCGACCACGCGTAGGTATCCCTGATGTCTACCGTGGCCGCCAGTTCTTTGCTCACGTGGCCGAGGAGTCGAGCCAACAAGTGAGCCCCGCATAACTCCAGTTTCGGGATTGTGAGTCTGGCCTTGATGGGAGCCACCTTGCTTTTAGCCAGTAGCAATCTGACCTGTACTCGGCCCTCCGAGTCTGAGGTCTTTAAGTACACGACTGCTGCAAACCCGCGCTCTGATGCATTACAGAAGCCATGTAAGCTCGCACGGTACCTACCCGGGGGCAAAATGCACTTCGGCAGGGCCACCTGATTGAGCTCTCCCATCGTTGTGACCAGACCCAACCAGTCATCAAGCGGGCGGCCATCCAGCGGCTCGTCCCACGAGACACCCAATGTCCACAGTCTCTGTAGCAGGCATTTGACAGCAAACAGGACCGGGCAAATCCAGCCATTGGGGTCATACATCCTAGCCAGAGTAGACAGACATGTCCGTTTAGTCCAAACCTTCAGGGGATCCAATCCAACTCGGAAGGTGAAGATGTCTGCCACAGGTTTGTACTGAATCCCGAGTACAGCAACCATTTCAGGGTTTTCCTGATCCTCAAAGAGGTGCGGATTCTGTTGGTGATCATCCGGGATCCCTTCCAACAGACGTGGGTCATTCGACACCCACTTCCGCAACTCGTATCCTCCAGTGGCGAGGAGGGCGATGAGCTCGTCCCGCAGCCGGATCGCCTCCTCGATTGTAGCCCCGCCCGTGCACACGTCATCAACATACACGTCACGTGACAGCACGGCGGCGGCACGTGGAAACCGGCTTCTCTCCTGCTCGGCCAATTCCAGAAGGGAGCGTATGGCGATGAACGGACTCGACTTTAATCCGTACGTGTTCGTGTTGAGCTCGTAAACGGTTACCGGATCATCTGGGCTCTCACGCCATAAGATGAGTTGAAACCTCCTGTCCTCAGGGTGGATCAACGTCTGACGGAACATCATCCGGATGTCTGTCCCAAATACCACCTGGTGTCTCCTGAAATTTAAAATTATGTCTACAATATCGCGCTGTAGTTTAGGCCCGGCGTGAAGACACTGATTTAGTGACACCCCAGTGGAGGACGGTGCCGAACCGTCGAACACTGTCCTCAGTTTACCTGACTGGGGCTTCAAGACCGCATGATGCGGCAAGAAGTAATGGTCGGTCGTGGTCCAGTCGACGTGAGCCGGAGACATATGTCCAAGAGCCTCATACTCCCGCATGAACTCCACGTATTTATTCCGAAATACGGGGTCGCGCTGCATGCGCCTTTCCATAGACAATAGCCGCTTCTCCGCCAAGACTCTGGACTGGCCCAATACCGGTGGGCAATCTATGAACGGTAGGCGTGTCTGTATGCGTCCGGATGGCAGCCTAACCGTATGTGCCTGATAGAAGTTCTCGCACTCCACATGGTCAGGATCCAGCCGTGACACCATGGAAGGTTCCTCGACTTCCCAAAACCTTTGCATTACCCGTGCAATAGATACTCCTGTGAACGAATGAGCATCATCCGGCAGCTCACCTGTGTAGACCGGTCCAAACACCGCGTGACCCAATGCCGTGGACACGGCCATGAGAGAACTCGATCCCAGTCGACGTATCTCACTCTTGAGTATCCAACCAAGCACGTCCGTACCCAAAATCATGTCCACTTGATCTGGGACGTGAAAATTGGGGTCTGCCAGTCTCAAGCCTGCTACGAGAGAGGTCGCTCCAGCTGGCAATTCCGTAGAAGGGAGACGGCCCACGACGGTATCCAGCACCGTCGCCGAAGCCCAAATTCTCCATCTCGTATCCTTATCTGCGGAGAATGCGAAGTGTGTTCGTCCAGTAACACCTGGTACCTCACTACCTCCGACTCCGCTCATTCCCGTGACTACGGAGTGTCGAGTAGGCCCAGTGTCTTAGCAACCCGAGTTGACACCAGTGTACCCTGGGCCCCTGTGTCCAAAAGGGCTCGTATCCGGACGTAGCCCTCCTGAGGGCACCAAATGCGGACCGCCACAGTTGGCAACAGGACGGTAAGGAGTTCTGTTGCCTTATGGTGACTGTGGCAAGCTAGTCACTCGTTGTACTGGCCCGCGGGGGAGGGCGGCCCCGGCCAGTAGGGCGTGCGCAACATATAAGCACTTTGAGGCGGAGCATATCCCGCCGCCCTCCCGTACCGATGATACGGGGGGTGGTACTCCAGCCTCGGGTATTCGTGGAGCGGGGGCGAGAACCGGTTCGCCCTTGACTCCTGCACCGGCTCCCGTGCCGGTGATTGTGGGCTCTTCATAACCTGGAACTGCGGCGCCTGGGCCGCTGGAGTCCGGACTGCAGCCAATCCGGTGGCTGTCGTCGGCCCCTCCTGGTCGACCTGGGTTGGGGCGTTCGCCTTGTCTGCGCACGCAGCACTTGGCGAACCTCGACCAGATGACCTACCACTTCCAGGTGGTGATGCTCTGGAGCCCCCGCCCGTTGGGCGCTCCACTCTCGGTGGGTAGCCGTCCCTTCCCCTTCGATTACACAGAAGGGTATGGTGTGGTCCTCCACACCTGGGGCACGCTGTGGCCCTGGGGCAGTCCCGGTACTGGTGACCCCCCAGACAGCCGTAGCAGCGTCTCCCTTCTCTCGCCCTCCGGCGGCGATGTCCTACGGACAGTTTGATGAACTGTGGACAGTCGACCTCCCGATGGTGCCGCCCACATCCCAGACAGCCAGTGTCTGGTGCTCCAACTGTCACCGCATAGGCCTGCGTCGGCCCTCTGCGCTGCTGGGGCCTTCCCGTTCCCGAGCCGGGCGGAGTGCGTTCCGGCGCAGTCCTCCGGATCGTTTCCACCGAGGTCTCCGCGACCCTGGCCTCCCACTCCAGGAACTGGAGGAGATCGTTGAAGGTGGGGAGGTCCCGACTCCCAGTCACTTGTTCCCGATCGAACCGGGCCCGCATCTCGGCTGGAATCTTATCCAGCACCAAGTGCAGGAGCAGATAGGACCACTGGTCCACTGGGAGGCCGAGCAGCCGCAACGTGTTGGTCACGACCTTCACCGGAAGGAGTATCTGCGACCTCAGCTGCGAGCGGCTGGTCACCCTGGGCAGTGTCAGTAGCTGCCTGACATGCGCGTCTGCCAGTAGACGCGTGTTTTGGTACCGCGATTCCAGCAGCTCCATCGCAGTATCGTACTGGTCACCTTCAAGGGGCAGGTGCTGGATATTGCATCCCTAATTAGCAGACGTGATGTGGTCAAGGAAATATTTATAAATTGTAAGCAAATCATTATTGCAAGATCATCGCGTCACGTCTGGCTAATACGTGTTATGAACTAAGTCTTAATTTAGTATATATAGTTATTTTATTTTGTTAATATTATCCAGTCGTCGAGAGAATAAACGGTGTACACTTCACCACGTTTCTCATTTCCTGCCATAATACCCCGACGTGATGTAGCACGAAGAACATCTTTCATTGCCGTCGCAACAGTGGTGACCCCGACGTGATGCCAAGCCAATGTGATGTAGCGAAGACATCCGTCTGCGGTCGAGCACAGCTCCCGCCACAGTGGGTACCCCGTCAAGACGGGAGCGACGCGATCGTCGTCACAAGGCAGCGGACAACGGCTGGGTCAAGCAGCGAAGTAGCGTGCGCATTTCCACCGGCCTTCCACAAGCGGAATTCACCGGTTTTCGGAAATTCAAGAGGTACTTTGACCACTGGAACTTGCAAGAATGGATCCTACCAGTCCAGTGAAGAACGCCCCGCTTATGGTCGCAATTAGAAGCCAATGTCGCACCGCAGTCACAACGAGACAACCCCAAATCAAGCAATGCGGTATCCAAACTTCACATAGAAGAAAGCGACATCCTCAGCAGCCGCCGAACATGAAAAGTTGGCTACAAAGAAATGAATGATCAACTGCTACGAGGAAAGCGACAAATTGCACAAATTGAGTCAAATAGCTCATTGCAATCAAAAAACGTTACGATGAAAACACTTTCCGTCATAAATTACGTCAGTACAGCTGGCAAACGCTGCATTACCTACGCACAGATCGCAATTTTGCCGACTAAGCAAATGCGATTGCGACGACCAACTAGGTCAAGTTCATTCGAAGTGTAATGGCAAATAAGTAAATATATTTTTATCAAAGTTACAATGCAAGAATAAATTACATAATATATTAATAGCCTGCACAGAAAAGGAAGCTCGAGCGACTTCAAACTCAACGTTGAAAATGGAACAATTGAACAGGGGAAATTCGACACAGATGACGTGAAGAAACGATGTTAAGAGCAAATTTATTGGAATACTGCAGATTATTGGTGGAAATCTCCGGAAGAAAAATAAGTGGATCAAGTTACAGAGCTGACAATGCCTGCAAGATTCATCAACCTTCCGCCCATACGCTCTATCGACAAGGAAAATGGCAAACTATGCCAATATGTTCATCCGTTGTGTCCAGAAACGAAACCCTAAAATGAATGGGAATAGATAAAATCTTACCGTCAAGATTGCAATGGAACAATATTAGCCTAACAAGAAGGAAAATTGTGAAAAAGGGATCAAGATGCCATCAGTTCTATTCGGATTACGCTCCAGTTATCGACAAGACCCTGGTTGCTGTCCGCGAACTCGTATATGGTTCAACCTATCAAGGCTACCTTCTTACGCAATGCATAAAGACGACGTTCTAGAGTTGAAAATTAATCAGGAGTCATCAATATTCAAGAAATAGAAAAGACACGTACGAGGCAACTGCGCTGTCTTAGATTTAATTTCAAGTCAGATTTGTTAATTTATTGTAATTTTCTTTTCTTTTTAAAAAAGGGGGAGTACTATTGCATCCCTAATTAGCAGACGTGATGTGGTCAAGGAAATATTTATAAATTGTAAGCAAATCATTATTGCAAGATCATCGCGTCACGTCTGGCTAATACGTGTTATGAACTAAGTCTTAATTTAGTATATATAGTTATTTTATTTTGTTAATATTATCCAGTCGTCGAGAGAATAAACGGTGTACACTTCACCTCGTTTCTCATTTCCTGCCATAATACCCCGACGTGATGTAGCACAAAGAACATCTTTCATTGCCGTCGCAACACTGGATAAGCGCCTTCGCTTCACCACGCACCGCCGTCAACAAATAGGCCAACCGCTGGACCTTTGTGAGATCCTCCCGTTGTTCCACCAGGGAGGTGAACATATTCTTGAAGGCCACCCAGTCGTCCACCTTGACGCTAAATTGCGGCAAGTCCAGTGTGGGGAGGCGGCCTGTAACCCCTTTTCCTGTGGGGGCCGCGGCTGTCGTGTGGGACGCCGACGTTCCTGATTCGGCCCTCCCGCTGTCCAGTTCCCCGACAGCCTGGGTGACCTCGTTGTAGAGCTCCATGATCTGATCAAGGTCAGCAACAGCCTGATCTCTCCTCTTGGCCCCATCAGATCCAGATTCTGGGTCATCTGCATCCATCAACACGTGAAGGGCACCCTCGGCCCGAGCGAGGCGCTCCCGAGCCTCGCTGGCGCGCTGCCTGAGCGCGATCTCCCTGTCACCACGTCCTATCAGCGTCCTGACTGAGCTGAACCACCTCAGTTCAGCCGAGATGAGGGTTGTTGGTTTCGCTGGTGCCATCTCGCTATGTCCAGCAGTGAGTCAAGTACCCAAATAACACAATAAGGAAACCAAAATAACAAAAAACAAAACAAATAAACAACGGCAGTGACAGAATCCAGCAAGTCACAAACCGGTACACTTATTTAAAATAAACCGAAAAAATAAATAAACAAAACAATATATTAATGCACTAACATTAAATATTACTTGACTCGGTTATCAACAAGTGAAAGCAAAATATCAATTTGTAAACCCGTATCGACTATCCGGAATCGATAAATCAGAATCAGAATTTGATGATGGTACAACCCTAGTGCATTCCGATGCACCGACCTACCTTCGCCAATTTTTTAATCTTTCACCCGCGAGATTATTTATCAAAGTAGATTCCTAGATTTTACTACGGAAACTACGCTCTGCTACCAAATGTTTAAATTTAGCAGTGGAAGCGTGAATGTGGTAGGAAAGTTAGGCTGATCACTAAAAATAAACAAAAGAAAAGTACCTTACGCGCTTGGGCGTGACTTGCTTATTAATCCGAATTAATTAAACCCGTTTATGCCCCTTCTCATGAGATTCCTACACATCCCCTATTAATTCGGTGTCGGTCCAGCGAAGCACCCGAAGTCAGGGTGGAACAGAGTTCTTCACACAGGTTATTTCACTACCGAGTGTTCAATTGTCAATAAACTTTAACCTTTTATCCACTAGGCCACCGGGCCTCACTCACGATATCAATGCGCAATTATTCCCAAAGATTGAACGCGAATCGTATTAGAATGGTCTATCCCGAGACTTCACAGGTAATAAAAAAAGAGAATGCATCTAACCACGGCCGCGCGATGATGCAGACTTATAACTGTCATGGCGCCACGCGCGTCCAAACCCCGGTAGGGATGTACCAAAACCGAAACTTGTCGACTATCCGAATCGAGTAAATTCAACGTGAATATATATTTGTCTGATGAATGTTTTATCCGAAACACCAAGGATTCTGAGAAATAGTATTACTACGTAGTACTATTACTAGTTCTGTGGTATTACCATACTAATTCTGTGGTATTACTTTGGACGCCAACTAAGTATTGTGTATAAAATACTATACACATTTTTTTTTGTCTGTATATAGCTAGACAAATAAACATATTTAGACACTTTAAAAATCTATGTTGGTTGTTCATAATGTAGAGTGGGACAGACAACATAGTACCTAAATAGGTATTACCTTACGCACATTAGAACATTGATGTACTAATGTGCGTCTTGCTCCAGATTTAGTGACCCAGATTTATTAAGCCACTTTTGCGTTATATAGTTATGCGTAGATATAGGTGGGTTTTGGACAGGAATAGTCAAAAATACTATCAAACCAAGGTTCGGTAGGTACCTGTTTAATGTGCTGTCCACCAGCAAATGTTGACTTAGATGATTTCGTCATGAAAAACTTCATTGCACATATAGGCCATTGTAATAACCGATTCGATCGTAAATAATTACATCCGATAAGTATCGGCTTGTGGTGTAAACGGTACAATTAGTAGTACTCTTATATAATTTTCGGTTTAAGAACAGAGCACTCCAATTACACAGAATACTTAATAGTACTAACGTAGTAGCAGATTCTAAGCAACATTAACATTTCCGATAAGGGTTGACGTCAGGCAGACGGCCATTCATAAAATTAATGCCGGATCGAATTTTATACTTACGAAAAAACCGTAACCGTTAAAGCAATGCAACCGAGGTAACGCTGCGATGATGTTGAAAGTGATACTATTTAAAAATTTACATAATTTTCATCTTTTTCGTAAAGGCACAGACAGAAAGAATTCTAATATAGAAGGATTTTTGTCTGGCCTATTCTAGATCAGTAAGTACTCAAGAGTCAAGAAAGTACTCCTTACTTTCGTGACTATACGTCGATAATTGCAAAACATCAGCTTTCGTAGACATTTTTTTTCCTAGCTTTATGTGTCCCACTGCTAGGCAAAAGCCTCCCGTCATTTCTTCCATGCGTCCTTGTCCTGTGCGCTTCTTTCCAATTTTCAAAGTCCCTTAAGTCATCTGACCATCTTTTTTTTGGCCTTCCTCTCTTTTTATACCCATTCGCTGGGGAGGTTGATAGTAATCCAGCCCATCTCTCCCGATGCATGCGGCACACGTGACCCGCCCAATTCCACTTTAGCCTAGATGCTTTTTTCCCTACATCTAATATTTGAGTAATAGAACGCAGTGTGGTTTCTTACTCTGTCTGACAGTTTTATACAACTAAAATGCTGCGTTCCATCGCTTTTTGGCAAACCTTCAATGTAGACCATTTACTCTTTATTAAGTGACCACGTTAGAGCATTGTAGATAAGGATTGGCAAGATACACATATCGATGAGATTTTTCTTGAGGCAAGTTGGTAATTTGCCTTTGAGTAGCTCTTTCATCGACCAGTAGCTTTTCCAGGCATTTTCGATCCTGCCGTCGATTTCTTGTCTTGCCGATCGATGAAAGAGACTACTTGTCCGAGATATTTACTCGTCTACATATAATATTGATAATTGACAAAATTAAGTATATTCATTATAATTACTAAAACATCAACAGATTTGTTCAATACCATCATGAGCCAGCCTAGACGGGAACGCCAATAGAGATGAACAACATTATCGCTCAACTCTTCGATTTTATTTCTATCAGTTTCCTGTTCATAACTGATAAGAGGAGGTTTCCGTTACGCTACGGCAGCTGCGTAGACAGAAATAGCACGATTTAACCTCATCAAATTTAATTGTCAATGCACAATTGAGCCTCGACCACAGCACAGGTCAAGTTGACTCATACGGACGGACAGTCTCGCGTCGAATATGCCTGGACTGCATACAAAGTTTAAATGCTACGAGACTTGCGGCGCAGTTTCAATATAAACACCGTAATTTTTACCAAGTAAAAATAAAAGCCAAGTTTGTGGTAATGAAAAACTTTCTAAAGGGAGTAGTATATAGCAAACGGGGATGGAAATTTATAATCGTATGGCACGAATTTGGAGGAGATGGACCTGGGGGGAAGGCAAAGATGAGATGCAATCTTCTCAATAGTTCCTCATGAGGAGATTTCTGATATTTATATTTATCTCTTAGCAGTATTGATTAATGCAAATACAATAAACACAAAAATCTTTATTTGGTACCAACAAAATAATTGATTGATTATTGCCAGTTTGTGCTATACGATTTTAAAATCGCAGCCCGAAACCTTAATACAAACAAATTAAGTCATCTGTTCCAAGTTTCTATAAAACTTTTATTTAGGTTTACTCTGTTCAATCCCTAATCAGGGCAAGTTGGAAAATGGTCTTATTCAAATTGTCCTGGGTATGATTTGTTAAAAAATATAGTATGGTTGAGTTAGTATCCTATGACACCACAACGTTTTTTTTTTTTTCTAGCATCACCTTCATAAGGGAGTAAACAATGATATTCTGTTTGCATTTTTGCACTGAGTGACAGGTCATTGACACCATAATTCAAGTATACATGTCCACTTCTGTTATCGACAGGTTCCACAAAAGATACACTGCCGCCAAAATAATGATAACAATCAAAGATAGTAATAATGATAAGATTAAAAACAAAACTTCGGAGAAAAAGAAAAAAACGTATTATATATATCGGTTTCATGGTGAAAGTTAGGGATCAAGAATTTAAAAAAAAATGTTGATTGGACTAAAATAAACCAAACCTTCCTATTATCATGACAAAATACTGACTGATATAGGAAGCTATTGAACAACAACCATACCACACGATAGTTTTCAAACATGTTGTAGTTAGGTACATAATGTGTAGGTGTGTGGATATTTTTGAACATAAATAATTTCTGACTATCCTTAATATGTCATTGCTTGGGGTTCTGAAGTCCAGACTCTAGATTTGCCAAAGAGCTATAGAGCAAATTATACTAGGTGTCACAAGGAGAGACAGAATAAGCATGGGATAGGGAGGGTCTAGAGCCCAAAGATTGCTATTGGCATGCAGCAGCATGGCAGCTATGTGGCACATACATGAATTGCAATGTTTGGGCTCTAGTTACCACTAAGTGGCACCCGGAGGATGAATGAATGAATAAACACTTTATTTCACCAATTAAATAAATACATCATTGGATTGTACAGGAACGAAGATGAAAATTAGTACAAAGGCGGACTTATCGCTAATGCAATTTCTTTCAGCCAACCTTAGGGTAGGGATGTGAGAGGAGGATGGTTGGCGAAGGAGGGGAAGACCATGGGTGCGCTGGAGTGGCGACTGGGAGAGGTTCGAAAGCAAGTGGCTGGATGTGGCGGAACAACGAGAGGTTTAGAAGGAGATGGGGAGACTTTTTCTCAGCAGTGGGACAATATAGGAAGTTAAATAAATAATAAAAATAATTTCTAATTTCCATGTGGCAGGTAATAAGGTTGTGTTCTTCGTAAATTAAAGGCTTAGAATAGTCACAATGGCATAAAATATGATGACTATGCTAGTCTTGAGTGTCCAAAATGTAGCAAAACTCAAGAGTACAGATAATCTTTAATAAACATGACTGAGATATAGAGCTTATCATTTATCAAGTATCAGACAAATTTCTATCTAAGGCCTGAGTTCATCAAGAAGAAACAACCGTTTACACTAAAAATGCTGTTTATAATAATGACTAGTCATTAGCAACAGCTAGCTGTTCCCCGTGGCTTCGCCCGTGTGGTCAAAGAGATGTTCCAAAAGTTTAGCAGCACAAATAATAAATTTCCTTACACAAATTTCGGACTTCCGTTATATCACCATAGGCGGAGAATTTTGTAAAAACCTTTCTTAGTGCTCCCCTTGACCTGATCCTAATTATTACTATTACTAAGACTCCGCTGTCCCTCCGTTTGCCTGACACCAGGTTGTTTGTCATGAACTGTCACCAGGTGGCCTACTACCAACTCTTTTAAAACTACGCAAGAAAGATTGAGTGAGGGAGATGTCGCCTTGCATCATTTATTGCGCTGTCTCGCTTACTCATTCGATCTTGCATAGTTTTAAGAGATGGTAGTAGACCACCAGGCTGTATCTGATAAACCGTGATAGCAGACAGTAGAATTTATTAAAAACAGATTAAAATAAATATGGGTAGTAAGTAAGGCAATAAATGTGATTTATTTACGTTTTGTATAGATACCTATAGATAATGGTGTAACCCTAAGTATGTGAGTCTGATTCTGATTCTTACTTGGCGGTTTATTAGTACTTATACACATATATGCATCGAGATCACTCCCTTACCAGTGACTCCTACATCGCAAATTATGGGGCTTCTGCCTAGCTGGCCGAGAGGAGTGGGTAAGCACGACCAGAACACTATTTTCTAATACTTATATTTTTAAACTCATGATATCTTCCGAACGGAATGTCCGAATTGAATAATTCTAAAAGTCATGTTAAGGTATTGAAACAGTGTTGAATATGAAATAATTTATTTTGATAAGGATTAATACCAAGCTACAAATTTATATATAAAAGAAAGTCTTGTTCTGTCACTGTTCCCGAGGGAAGTTTACCAGACCAGGGTGAAGCCACGGGTAAAAGCTAACTAGTATATAGAATAGATATACGGATATTGATTGATGAATTCACTAGCAGCATATAAAGTGTGTGCATTTTAAGTTTGGAGCTTTTATATATATATATATATAGTTCAATCTCTTTTCTACTGAAAACGCACCTCTTGCATATTTTGTAATAAATACAGCAATACGGTCTTCAGAGACTATTAATTTTGCATACAAGTTTGAGCACTATCATTTTTGCTTGGCTAAGTCCAACTTAGTCTCAGTGAAAATGTTAAAGGTGTTGAGTGTGTTGATACAAGAGTGTATGAAATACATTCATTTTGTATGTACAAGAGTGTGTCTCTCTTTTATCTCACAGTATGTACCTACCTTAAACATCAGCATAATAGCTGTTGCTGGATGGCCAATAATTTCCAGTACCAAAATAGAGCTCACCTCACATTCTGATTGTGGATTTTTATATTATTGGGTAAAATACTTTTGCAAAAGAGATTTCAACATTACCAGACACTTTTCGGCTGGCCAAATTTTCAATGACACTACTAATGTTTACACTAATGTTTTGCTAACATGTTTAGATAACATGTTTTATTAGTTTGTTTTGCTATTTTTTGAGCAGGAGACACGGCTTAACAATAAACAGCACTTGTTTACAACATTTTGGTCAATAACTTCAAGTTATCTTGTTCAAGGAATATTCAAGTATATAACAGATCCTTTTACATAAATAGACTAAACTGAGTTAGATACCTGTTTCATTGACCTGTCCTGTCAAACCTAACCAAAAAACTAGTAGTTAAATAGGGTACAAATCTTACCTTTACTGGTTGTTCTAAAGTAACGCGACGCTCCTCAAAGGGCAAGGAGTTTGAATGTGGAATGAAGTGAGCTCTTGGAACACCCACATCTTGATTGTTAGGCGGTTCTGGTCCTGGGGTCCAGCTATAATCTGTGTTCTTGATTGTGTTATTCATCTCTGGTTTAACTTTCTTCCTCTTTACTACCATTGCACACCAAGCTCGTTGGAGTCACTAGACATGCCTCGCACAACCAGATACGAGCAGCACATCGGTGATCACTCAGTCTATTCATTTGTAGGTGAAAGGTGAACACAAGTTACTGCCATCTTGAGGGGTACTCGGTTAGGTTACGTTAAAGAACTAATTATTTACACTTTTCAAAACTTCATCCTCAAAGCAAATGCAAACACTTGTACATACATATTTATGAAACTTGATTCCATTCGTTTTGTAGGTAGGTATGTGTCTACAAATAAAATATATCAAAAATTGGGTAATTTATCGAAACCTTTTCATTAAACGTGTCACTTCTTTGGATATTTGTGATTAAATAATGAATATTCGCCCAGGCAAATCACAAAATATTAACAGGTCGTTTAATCGAATCTCTTGAGGAACTTACGAAATGGGCGCACGAATCGGACATTCATTTGTTTTGTTGTAGAAAGAGAGGTTCACATTCACACACATGCATCACACCATCAATCATCCATCAATACATTATGCTACTACCAGTACTACCACACTTGGCTATTCGCGTACTATTTGCCAATAGCTAGGACCGCACTAGGCGGAACTGGTGGCTTAGCACCATCTCTTAAAACCATGCAAGATCCAGTAAGTAAGGAGGATGTCGCTTTATACGATGTATTGCGCGTCTCGCTTACTCACTGAATCTTGAATGGTTTTAAGAGACCGTAGTAACCCTGCGGGCTGCGCTGCAGCGGAGCAACGCGACATTGCGCTTTAAATTCAAATATTGTTTTTAAGTAAATGTAGGAGTATCAAATTGGATTTTATAGAAGATTAATTAAAATAGGCCTTAAATGACTAGTTACCATGGCCGTAAAAAGTATTAAGAAATAAAATCCATGACATTGACACGCCTTTATATCAACGCCAAACGCCATCTATCGTTATTGCTTTTTTCTATCGTTATTTATATTTCTTTTTACAAATTTATCTTCTGAAAAGCCCTCATTGTCAAATCATATCTACATTGATAGTCTATCTACGTTCTATTTTTTTTTAATAGTTTTTACAGCCATGGAATCTAGTCCTTTAATGCCTTTCTTGAATTTATTAATCTTCTTCAGTCCTACTTAAGTCAGTCGAGTCAAAAATTCAAGTCAAGTCCAGTCAAGTAAGTAAGTCTAGTCTGAGTCAGATGGCTAAGTGAAGCGGTGGAAAAATTTCACTTAGCTATATCATGGAGATTTTGGTGACAAATATAAAAAGTCACGTAATCGACACTGTATCACTTCTCAACACTCACGCTTGTTCACGAACACTTTGCGAATAATAATCCACCAATATTATGCACAAACACTCGAAAAAACCTAAGTTTTGGAAATTTAATACAGCGCGGACATAGCGACAGTTTACTTTCCCTCCAAAAACTCTCTACGTTCTATGGAACGAAGATCCGACCGTTTTTTTTAAGGCCTTTATTTATTGATCTTCTTCAGTCCTTTATCAATCAGGGGGCTACTACCGTCTGTTAAAACCATGCAAGTTCCGGTAAAGGTAGTAACCCCTCAGCTATAAGCTTACTTTACTGGGTGCCTACTTGGTGCCTACTCTCATCTCTTAAAACCATGCAAGATCGAGTAAGTTAGCGAGACAGCGCAATACATAATATAAGGCGACATTTCCCTTACTCAATCGTTCTTGCATGGTTTTAAGGCGCACCCTAAACGCTCATGCACGCATGATGGTTTTCCATCAAACAAAGGGATGGTACTCGAAAGATGAATTGAATCGACTGATTTCCAAACAAATCATTTTGATTTTTTTAATTTATATCAAGAATTTTGCGATGATTTGTTTGGAAATCAGTTGATTTAATTGTTCCATCGTAAATCATCGCAAAAAATCTTGACCTAGTCTAAAAAATTTAGGATTTTTGTTTTGAAATCAGTCGATTCAATTCACCTTTCGAGTACCATCCCTTTGTTTAATGGTTTTCCATCATTGTGAATTGAATCGACTGATTTCCAAACAAATCAATTTAATTTTTTAAATTTATTACAAGAATTTTGCGATGATTTGTTTGGAAATCAGTTGATTTAATTGTTCCATCGTAAATCATCGCAAAATTAAAACTAAAAAATTTAGGATTTTTTATTTGGAAATCAGTGGGTCTAAAAACGCCACTTTAGCAATTCTGCGAATCGAATTCATATTACGAACTCCTTAGCAATTCCTATTGATTTCAATTTTTTTAAAGAGGAATTGCATAGTTTAGTTGGCCATTTTACAAAAAATAGAGGAATTGCTACAGGATTGCTGAGAAATTCGTAATATGAATTCGATTCGCAGAATTGCTAAAGTGGCGTTTTTAGACCCCCAGTCGATTGAATTCATCTTTCGAGTACCATCCCTTTGATTGATGGTTTTCCATCATGCGCGCATAAGCGTCTAGGGTGCGCCTAATGTGTGCCTAAGGGTAGTAACCCCCCCAGCTATAAGTTTGATTAGATATTAGACACTCCTTCCACACAACGAAAATTAACGAAGTTTGCATCAAGTTCAACTTTTTTTTTATTTATAAAAAAAATGTTTTTAGTTGGCCAAATAAATAAATATAAAAGTTAAATGTGATTCAAACTTCGTTAATTTTCGGTGTATGGAAGGACTGTCTAATATCTAATCAAACTTATAGATGGAGGGTTACTACCTTCTTAAAACTATGCAAGTTCCAGTTTAAAAGACGTCGGTGCTACCAGCTATGCAATACTAATGTCAAAAGTGTAGGTACCTACTACGCCAGAAAAATAGGTCTTTATGGCCTTCCTTGAATTGATTAATCTTTTTTCAGTCTTACTTTAGTCAAGTTAAGTCAAAAAGTCAAGTCCGTAGTCTAGTCCTGTCAAGTAAGTTAGTCTAGTCAGACTAAAAGGCTAAAGTGAAGCGGTGGATAAACTTCACCTAGCTATAACTTAGAGATTTTGGTGACAAAGATAAAAGTCACGCAATCGACACTGTACTACTTTCCAACACTCACGCTTGTTCACGAACAGTTTAGCGAATAATAAATGCACCAATATTAGGCACAAATACTCGAGAAAACCTAAGTTTTGGAAATTAAATACAGCGCGGATAAAGTGACAGTTCTTTCCCTCCAAAAACTAACAAACTGTCAAAGCGTAAGGAAAAGAAAGTATGATGAGGAAGAGAGATGACAGCATCCGTCATGGTACGCCATGTTTCTCGCCTTTTTTTGTACCTGCAAACTCCATACATTTGGTTATTTACTATGAAATTTCGCCCCCCTGCTTTTGATTGAGTGTGAACTGTGACTGTGTAGTGACTGTGCAGGCAGACTGTGCTGGTTGTTTGTTCCTCCCTAGCTGTAGTCTGTGGTGTGACTCATATACAAAAGTACTCTGTGGTGTGACTGCTACTTGCAACGAAAACGGTTTCTGGTTCTGCCTTGAGTCTTTCTTGTGTAGTGTTTGTCTTGTGAGTGAAAGATAATTATTTGAAAAAGAAGTGCAATTTTGAGTGTTATTGTGTTTTGTAAGTATTTTGCATTTAGAAAAGTAACTTGCATAGCACATAAAATACAATACCTGTACTGACAAAATGTTCAATCAATATGGCCGTTCTGTTGGATTAATTTACTCATAATTTTAAAACACTATGTACCCAGTAATTTTACATTATTTTATTTGTTATGATTGAATTTAAATTGTGTTTGCTAATTTCTAGTGATATTATTTCTTGTTGATGTGGCACATTGACAGTAAACCACTGGTTTTGGTTTTGACATAAGGTTTCTGCACAATTTCTGAGTCATTACAAGTGTACCTCTATTGCGTTTTTTAATATTTTAGTATATTTTTATCAAGAAAATACCTACCTACATAATGTTGGTAGCTTCTGTAAGTTTTCATTACCTATTAAATTTTAATTAAATAAGCAGCATTAACCACTTTGCTTATACTATCTTGGGTTCCTAAATTTCAAAGGCTGACACTGGCATGGTAAATGTTTATTTGTGTGAAATCAACGATAACCATTATTTAATGTTTTTATTTTTCAAAACTTTGAACCACTTGCTTGTTGCTCATTGTAAATATATTAAAATAATTGGATATCAAACGATTTATATTTATACAAATTAATTTATATTATATTTATATATACAAATCATTAATAATGAGTAGTGTTATTTACCATAGTAGATAGGTGAATAAATTAAAATTTTAAAGTAAAATTGTTTAATAAAATTCAATAAAATATAGGCAGACTTTATTGTTGCATGTTTTGAAAAACAATAACGATAGAAATGAAATAATTAACAAACATAATCATAATCTAAGATTTTCCCGGTTGTATCCTTATATTTTGGTGCCAGCATGTCAATCAGTGTGAATTGTCAGTATAGTTATAATTTTGAGATAATAATAATTGAAGCATAGTGTTAGTGAATAAAAAAGTTAATATAATTCACTGAAATGCAAAGAGGATTAAATGGTGAATGCTTTAAGAAGGACATTTAGTAACCTGTTGTTGTCTAAAAAATCCATAATAAGGCCTGTTCTTAAATCGTCTAAGTTGGAAGTAAATAAATAAATATGGTAGTGAGGCATGGCCCGTGCTTGAGCAGCACAAGCAACAGTTGCATGTCATGGAAATTAAGATAAAAAAGAATTGTTTCACATTAGGGGCAGCCTTCACTTTATGTGTGTGATATAGCAGACAAGATTAAGAAAGAACATCTATGATGGTAGGGTAACAATTTAAGGAAACCATCAAGTTACTTCAGGAACAAGTGTCTAACCATGCCACCTCCGCTAGGGCCAGGTAGAAGAGGCATGCTTAACTGCTGATTCTACATCACAGAATATGTATATGTGCTAATGGTCTCATTTGACCAGGTCAAGTGGAGAATAAATCCAGGAAAGGTTACCCTGGGCTCCAAATCTGCCAGCTGAAGTATCAACCAGGAAAGCGCTAAGATGAGAGAGAGAGAGACAGAAAGAAGTACCTATAAAAGTTCTTCTACTCATAAAAACCTGATCTTTGTTTTAACAAAAAAAAATACTTTACCATTACTTAGGGCTGAGTTCCCAGATTTTACAATAAATTAAATATCAATTGGTAGCTGACATTATTTTAACTGACAAATGTAAGTTTAAATGGGTAATGTGGTTTTTGATTAACAAATTGAGTAACCACCATCCGCTAATAAATTGTATGGCTTCATTATGCAAACACCAAAATGAACTTACCCTTGACATAGAAGCCACATAAAATTTTGATCAGTAAGCTTAAATTACCTGCACAATACATTCACAATTAAATGAAACCTGCAAAGTTGCTAAAATCATCACATACTCACATAAAAATAGCATGAGTACATCAAGAAATTCAAAGTTCCCTATGTTATTAGCCAAAGTCATTTTTCCTGAAATCAGTAGGTTAGTGTAATTAATTTAGATAGTTCACTGATACAAACACAAAAAATATGGTAGAAATTATCTTTCTTGTACAAAGATGATTGAATGATTTCCCATGTACAAAGGTGTGGTGTACACGGGGCCAAATTTAAATAGTTTTTGGCCAATACAAGATAGAAAAAGAAGTTGACTGATAAGAGTGCTGGCTTGATGTTACATTGGTGGATATATGTGCAAATGGTATCACAATCACGGATGCCAAAGACCATGCAAAGTGTAGAAGAAAAAGCAGGAAAGCGGACCCTTTATTCTGCAGAAACAAGCTGAGAAAGTGGGCAAGCAGGAATCTCTTAGATAAGAGAAAGATTAACTAGTTCAATCTGGTATATTTGTTTTGATTGTGTGAATGTCTATATAATATTGGTTAATTTTTTTAATAATAACAATGTCACTTGTAATGTAATATTTGGCATAGCCCAACTGGGAAGTATTGTGAATGTTTACCACATTGTTTGTTTTCATGTAATTTCTGTACACAGGTGTGATAATGGCAACGGTGGTCCTACCGTCGCCCGCGTGAATTTATAAGACTCTAGTGCAGTGAACCTACCGGGCCCGCCGCTTCGAGCGTCACTCGACCACGATGAAAATGGTGTTATCACAACGACAACGAGAGGAGCTGTGAGTATTTGTAAAACTGTACCTTTTCCTTTTTTTTGTCATTATAGTATTTTTCTGGTAGCGGCCTAGCTTTTGGACTCCAGGGTCCACTACCATCGCTAAGACAGACAAAAATAAAAATAATTGTTTTTTGATTTTTGTATGTGTCATACCCATAATGCTTTGACTTTAGCCACAGTGCATCTGTGAGTGCAAACGTTATCATTTACTTGCTATTGCACGGGGCTCCGCTCCCGTGAGAATTCCGGAATAAAATATAGCCTATTTGTCGTTCCGGGGTCTAAGCAACCTCCATTCCAATTTTCAGCCAAATCGGTTTAGCCGTTTTCCTGATAAAGAGTAACAAACATCCATACAAACTTTCGCGTTATCTGATAACTTTGCCAATAATATACTTTTTTACGAATACAGCTTCTCATACCTCATAAATGTAAAGACATGGCATTATAAATACTTTCAATGCGTTTAGTCGCATATCTATACTTCGGTAAACAACTATCCCTATGATTCAGTCCACACATAGCCCTGACGCATCTTTTTTGTGCTTTAAAAATGGTCTCTCTTCAGTATTGTTACCCTAGAATATTATCCCATATCTTAATATTGGTCTTACAAGCCCAATGGTACGTAGTACTATTACTAATTCTGTGCCAATGGTAAGCAATCAAAACAGAGTAGGGATAGGTTAGTTGACTATTTATGTTTGTTGTAACTATTTTCTATGCATTTAGACTAAAACAATTTTTTCCATATTTTTTTAAGTCCCTAGAAAACAGCAAAACTTAATTCAAAAGTTCACTTTAAAAATACTATCAAAAACAATGTCAGCTGAAATTAAATCTTGTAACGTCAGCGATGCCTAGGGTGCTATTTCTGATATCTTATTCCCTCTCATTATAAGCGTTGATTGGCACGAAAGTAATTCGATTCACCGGGTTTGTAAAATAAAAATCATTCAAAAACGAATGAATAATATGCTAGGCGCATCACAAAATTCAAAAATAAACATTTTAAATTAAAATTTATATGAGTCAAGTAGCCTATTGTTTGTTGGTTGTATTTTTTATACGTATATTCAAATTAATATAATCAAATTATATCCATAAAGGAAATCTAGGTAAATATGCCAATTCAATCTAGAGGTCAAACATAATTTAAAGATAAATTAATTACTTCAAATTAAAGACTTTTTAACTGTCCTTGATTTTAAGTTTTAAGTAATTAGATACCCAATACACCCGTACTAAATCATAAAAAAATACTTATCACTTTTTTGATATCGATTTTTGATGAAATATAAAAATACAGGCTCGAGTAGTAAATAGTGTAATGTGTGTTGAATATTTTACTTTAATGAACAGAATCTAGTTTCAATGAATTTGGTCAAGCAGATAGTTGCGGAGGCGCCAAGGTCGAAACGGTAACGCAACGTTACCATTTTACTGGAGACTTTCCAAAGCCGCTTATCATTAAAGTTGCCCGCGTCTTCATCCAAATAGAAAATATCTTTATCTTAGTGCAATATTAAAATGCAGCCATATATTTATTAATTTGCTTAAATCACATATGAATAAAATAAATCGCCCAAGTGCGAGTTGGACTTGCACCCAGAGGCACTTTCCAGGTTATTTAAATTATAAGGCACTATTTCCATGGAAATACAAAATGGAAATAGTGGGACTAACGTTTAAAAAAAATTATATCCCATTATTTCTATTATGATAAAAAAACGCATATATATGAAAATAGTGGGATTCACCCGTCTTTTCTTATCGCGACAAAATTTCACAGATTTTGGTTCACTGGTTGAGAACTGGAGTTGAGAAGTTTTGAATGTTACGTAACATTCAAAATTTAATTTGCATTTATAATATTAGTTAATGTTCTTAAAATTAGACACTAATCGGTTTCCTATTACCTAAGTTATACGATTTCGATTGCTCACCGAATCCAGTTGTTTGTGTAACCGTATTTTAACGATAGATTTCCTTCCGCGTCTACTTGTAGTGTATTAGGTGTTCGTCTCGTATCTCACTAACAAATTACAGATAAAAACAGTAGTAAATATATTTTTGTAATTCTATACTATATCAAAGTTCAATTGATGTTTCAGTGTAATATTGTTTTTTAAAATGACTCTTTTTTCATCACTATGGACTATCTGACTGGTTCCATTTACTCCCATCATCATTATCATAGATCCTAGAAAGAAAAAGCCGAAAATCTACAATATACTTGTGTAAAATTGGCTTAATAAATCGAAGCTGTGGATGCTATCAAAGAATGATAAGTTAATTATAAAAAACCTAACAAACTGTTTCCTAACTTTAACAGCTTTCTTATGTGACATATCTTCACCACCACGAAGGAATTAGCCGTTCTGGTTCCAAGTATAAATTACCATACAATGCGCCACCCAAGCTATTCTCAAAATAGACTTTTGGAAGAACACTGTTACAAATTAAATATTACTTACTAACACAGTTGCCGGTAAGCAGAGATTTAGGGAATAGGTATGGTATGTCTTTGTTTGTACACATTACTCGTAGTGCACCGTGTAGTGCACATAACATACAACTTTTTTTAAATCCAGCATAGATTTGAAGAAGATATTGCTGCGGAACAATCGGTGCACCAAATACATACTCTTAAGTGTAACGTTTGAAGTAAATTCTACTTTTAAATAAATTAAATTAAAAAAACAACTACATACTTGGTGTAAGTTACGTCTAAATGATCACATAATGCATAATAATAATATGTGAAGCTAATAAAAGAGTGTTAAAGGATCAAGATTAGCCCGGAAAAGCTTGATAATATTGATCTGCAAGTCTAAACAGTAAACTAACTTTCTTTGGGACATGACAATAAATTCCTTCGAGCAATGCAGCCTAGGCTGAAAGCTCGTGTGGGTTGATGGATAAATCAAAACAATCAAATTTCATATATTAAATCACTTAATATAAATATGAATAGATAATGCCGGTGGGTGGTACAGTGATGATGACAGTGTGTCAGCGCTAGTGGGGTAGCGAAGCCCGCGACCTGCGTGTCGCTCGACCTTTGAAAGTAACAGTTTTCTTAGCGAAGTGTCGATGACCCTAGTCGTAACGACTTATATGTACAGTACATGGCGTGGTTTTGGTGTTCAATTCTCTTCAAGAAGCTTTTATTGCATTGCATGAACTGAATTGGTGCATTTGGTGACCATCATAGCAATTTATCAATCCTATGAGACTTAGAGTTAAGTTAGAAATGGTCGTGTACATTTAATACCAATCGAACCTTCGATATTATGGTCGTCACGAGGCTCTATTATTTACAATGAGATGTTAAATAATTGTTTTTGCCAAAAAAACGAAACCGACTTCAATTCCTCAACTAAAAAGGATGAAATAATAAATACATTGTTTAAATATGCTTCTCATCAAACATTTAAATAAATCTTAAAGTCGGTGCCGATTCTTTTAATAAAATATGCTACTTAACGAGCCAGCAGCTATAGTCAAAGAATTCGTAAAATTGGCACCAATTTCAAATTAATTTAAATGTTTGATATGAAGCATATTTAAACAACAATGTATTAATTATTTCATCTATTTTAGTTGAGGAATTGAAGTCGGTTTCGTTTTTTTGGCAAAAACAATTATTTTTACTTTTTAGTTTTGAGTACGCAATACCTTATAACTAAAAAGTTGTAAACACTTTGCATTTTGGAAAGTCGGGTAAACGTCATCAGCGTCGTCTCATCTTATTGACGTGGAATATATCAAAAACGACCCAAATCGCAATAAAACTTGAAGAGTTCCCTCGATAACTCCATGATTCTATCATCAGATCCTGATCTGATGACTATGGAACCATCTCGAAAGTATACCCTTTCTAACATTAAATAAAAAAATAATCGATTGGCGATTGAGCTATTAATTGTCCATTTCTTGAGCACATACTTAATGAAAAATTCAGACTTATTCAGGTTTTTCATGGATGCCATTGTCAGAACTGGACCAAATTGCTATGGGACCAAACGGGAAGCACCAGCTATTAAATAAAAAAGAAAACATCCAAATCGGTTCACCCAGGCGAAAGTTCTGTGGTAACAAACATAAAAAAAAACCAGACGAATTGAGAACCTCCTCCTTTTTTTGAAGTCGGTTAAAAATAACATACGTCAGATAAGGGCGTCATGTTCGATCCAATACACTTATGTTGAATTTGTCAACTGAAAATCTACAATTTTAACATTTTTAGTTGACAAATTCAATTGACAGGTTAATTCTATCGGAAAACCGCCTGGTCTGCATGCAAATCGTATCCCGTTGCATTGTCAATCGTGAACTCCCGGCCTGAATGCCCTATCGCATTCCACCTACCACCGTACCCTTTAACTTCGCAGTGCTCGAAGTGAAAGGAGAGCCACGATCCAGCTATTATATAAATTGAATTTCAGACAAGTTGTTCACACGGGGTATTGTTATTTTTGTAATATCGTCCAAGGCAACAACCTGTCCAAATAAAGTACAACGGATGTTATGTAAGCTTATTAAACAAATGCGATTAGGTTCCTTGGCAGCGTGTGTTGAAGTTAAAATAACAAAGAATATTTCATTATCCTGCTCTCGCACATTATCTCTTTATTTAAACATGCTTTGGTTTTATCTCATGCCACGAGCCTCCTTCCTTCTGCCTATGCCCGTTCCTGCATATGAGGGCATATGCATATATTTTGCATTAGTTTGTTCTTCGAAGGAGGAAAGCGAAAAGCGACCGATTGTCGATGGTCTGAAAACGTTGTCGTAAGGTGTTGTTGGGATTTTGTTGTCTATGGTGGAAGTTCATACGTGTTCATATATTCCCAACCAAACTGCCATACTACAACTTTTCAAATCATGGACGTGACGCGTCCCTGATTTGTTGTAAGATATTATATAAAAACGGTAGTTTTATGTTGAGAATTTGCTTCTTCTGTCACTGAGAATCTCCACATTGGGCTATTCCGCGTTCCGTTGAATCCGCTGCGTAGCGAATCGGGGTCATCGACCGCTTCTGTTGATTAAAAATAACGATCACGAATTAAAACCGGTAGACAAATTCGCTAAATGGATATTCTATTACCTATCGATTGCCGTAACCTCTGCTCTGCCTTGTGGCTTGCATCACATGTAATAACAGTGATTAATATTTCAAAGATGCATTAATTGTTCGTGGAAGTTTACTAGACATTACAAAAGACATGTATTAAAATGCATCAGCAGTGCTTTACATGTTTAAGAATTCCTGCGCAATCAATTTCACAAAAAGAAATTACTTTGTTTAATCCGAACTAAGTCTGTTTACCTGACCCACAGAATACTTAATAGTACTAACGTACCTGCCTGACCCCAATCCTTAGTATTGGAATCGACTTTTGATTCGAGAATCCGTTTTCCGTCCTATATCATATGATCATACCAATTCGATTTTATGCCATTGATTTGATGCCTTAGTTATATTTTTGCAATCCAAGGGCGAATACCCGCAGATTTACTTCGCTCTGGTAAGCTTTCAGCACCTCTACCATATATATTCTGTGCATCTACAGGCACTTGTTCGACTTTAACCTGTTTAAGTTAGACTGTACTTCAATCTTGTTTCACGACACTACTGTGCCTACTTAGCTTTAGTTACACACATTAAGCATTTTTAACCTGTTAAGGAATAAGGTGAAAAAGGACGGATACCTCGAGTCTTTGCCTTTACCTAGTGTAAAGTTAGTTATCGACAAGGAAATAAGCATTCAGTTGCAAAGATAAGATAAGCAGCTACATAACAGTTAACACTAGTTTTTGTGATTACTGTTATCGATGAAAAAAACTTGATTGCAGGTATTTATCGTTGCAGTTTAGATAGATATAATAATTAAGTTAAAGAAGCGGCGGGCTTTTAGTCCAATGAGTAAGTAATAATTAAGTATATGAAAATCAATATTAATTTCTTTTCTGTTGATAATGCACAGAATAAACTAAAAGTCTAGTGTCAGGTCACCAGCCGATAATTTGTATGCTACGTTTGTATTTGTTCGCTTAGTTCATTAATTCCAAACGTCTGAAACTTTGGCCAGACACTGTATTCATTGTAAGTTGTAACCCCAAAAATATTTGAGAAAACAACAGTGAAAGTGTACCAACAGCAACGTACGCCGGCTCTAGTGTAATACTATTCAAATCAGTTAGTGATACTATCTCTTTATGCTCGCCTTTATACACCCATTGGCTTATGAACCAGGTCGAATCGAGAGTTGTCTTACTTTTGTGCTATCGACAAAAAATGCTTACGTCATAGTTTATTACCATAATCGATCAAGATCATTATCTTCTGGGTTATATAATAAGTACGAGGAAAACGTTGCTAAACATTGATCACAGAATAGGATCGCGACAACCAATTTGACATGTTATGAGCGCGCTACAGACAGTTACCCATGGTTTATCATACATAGCAGTGCCATTGATTATCAGACTGACCAAACGTTGTACTTTTTAGGATCAATAGTACCCTGTGTCAGCTACCTACATTCCAAATTTCTTAAAAATTTGCCCAGCCAACCACTTTGAAACAAACATACAAACTTTCGCCTTTATAATATTAGTGGGATTTACCTTACTTAGCCAGGGTGCGCTTTACGGGTTTCCATACAAAGTCCTAATACTATAGCGATTGCGTTTGTAAAACTCATAGTAGAGGCACAAATGTCCTATAAAATATTTGGTTTCGTCATAAAAAGCAAGAGCTATTCATTGATCTCATCGATTGTTCTTTATAGTTGTTCTCGATAACGAGCTGAAGCAATCGACATCAGCAACCTGTTGAACTAGGAGCGTGACTCATCATGTATGTGTCGTGTGATACCACTTGCATCAATGTCAACCTGTTCGTATTGGTCCATTGTTCTGCGCGGATAGTGTTGTACTTTAGATATTCTTTATTAAATAAAAAAAAAAAAAAAACCTCTTTTGGTAAAACGTTATTAGGTATATCACAGTTGATTCTTTTTTACCATATATGGCCATATTGAACTATGCTCCCCACATTTCTTGCTTCTTCTTTTATTACAGTAGATTTTACAGACTAGATGGGCCTGACTCCAAGATCACCTTATGTGAAAAAGGAAAATAAATACTTACGTTATTTTTGCATAGACGATATGGTTGCGGCTTGTCATTAAATTGCACCTATTTTAAAAATTACAATGCGTTCGTAATGATAATAGAGATCGCTTGGCTTAATGTCTTTCTTTACATGACTCCTATCATCAAGAAACGAGATATGAACTATTGTAAGGTCCAAGACCCGTTGTCCATCCGCTAAACGTCTGGTAGAACGTGAGGAATGTCGTCCTCGGCGGTCGCACTGCCGCTAGTGCAACGTGCAGCTTTCTGCATACGTAGCTTCGGGAGTAATTTAAAGATTATTTTCATTTTAGCACGACCGCATGACAAGTAATGACAACTTTAGTGTTATTGTAGTGTGATATAGACATTTGTAGAATAGAATAAGTATTAGCTATTTCTATTAAATTAATTATATTTTTATTCTCTCAAAAATACTGAGGAGTGAATTAAAAACGCGGGCTTGTGGTCAAACGTAATTTATCAATAAAATATTTACGATTCAGAAGATAGAAACTAATTATTATGTATGTATCTATTTATTCTAAATGGTTGGTTCAAAATTTGAATAACTTCAATGGAATAATGTTCGCCTGCTAATAGGCTGATCGATTATTTACTAACATGTTCAAATACAAGCATATTATGTAAAAGATTTGATAGTTGCAATTGCTTTAAATAATGCTACATTCTTTATTTTACAATTGGAAATATATTCTTATTTAGCAACTGGTTGCGAATCTCAACTCAATGTGGCCGGAGGGAACGCGGGGTGCAGCTAGTACTAACATATTACTCAATTAATGTGGCATCAAATTGACTAGTATCTAATGTGTATTCCGGTATGAAGTCTTTGACCTTTCCCCTAACAAATTAAGTCTACTTTTCACTCCTATCACCGCCTGGTTTTCCCCTAAACTCCCACCCCTGTTTTACTTGTCATGAAACCGGTGTTAATGAAATTAAGTCGTGAAGATGCTGGGGTCAGGAAAACATTTTCGATTTAAGTAGTATGACCACGTGATTTGCAAGTGCGTTGAAAGTCGGACGCAAACGTCAGACTTTCCTCATTAATGCTAAAGTGGGCTTGATCTTAGCTGTAACGAGTACACACTCTGTAGTAAAAAGTTTTATTACAAATATGTTTGTAAATGCGATTTATTATTTTCTATTATATGCTTGAGAATCACTGAAATGTAAAAAAAAGTCATATAATTATTTATTTAGTGATAAACCAATTTGTTACATTTTCTTTTATTATTACGGTAATTATTTTCGTATTTCGTACTTCTGTTCATTTCAGTATTACTTGTACAGTAGTAATGCAATTACAATGATAAAATGCATATGACAATTTCATTAAAGACAAAGATAGCGACCAAAAATGTATGTATACATTTGATCATTGACTTGAAGGTGTGTTTCTGAGGTCGCATTGGAAAAGAATTTTAAATATTTTAATTTTAGTATTCTTGGATCATATGTGGCACCATAGTCATCTCACACTTCTTTAACTAAGCTGCAGTGATAAAGGAATTATTTTTTAATAAAGTAAATACAAATGCATTTCATTAGTAATTTACTTGATATTTTAAGAACATATTTAAAGACAGTCACTCTGGCTTCAAGTTCAGCTGGTAGCGTGACTGAAAAGTCTAAAACCTTGTACATCTTTGTTACCTGACACAACAAATTCAATAATATTAAAATTACGAAATCATAATCTTGCAAGATCTTGTTTATTGCATCAAGAAACTCATTCGCTTGTTATTGCTGAACCTCAAGGGATATTTATTGAATAGGCTAGTTACAGGAAAGGGATTCGCAGTGACGCAGTCAGCTCAGTCTGACGTAGCGGCCAACCGGCGCCTGGTGGGGGCGATCGATAACGAAGTCGCGTGGGCGGCCGCCCCTTCAACCCTCACAAAGAATTTATCAATACCAACCTTAAACCATGTGTACAAAGTGCATTTTAAAAATTTCGATGTTTATGCAACAACTTAATAATGAGAAAGAATCTTTACTCGCTGAGGCTGAAATCTCAACAATTTTATTAAACTAATATCCGTCAGTATTAGCGCTGGGCTAGAAAATGTAAATCTTTAAAATCTATTTCTTTATATTCAACTGATCGCATCTAGTAATTAATGTACCTTATCACAATTTAGTTTCTACACTTCATAACTGAGCAAATAACGTAACATAGTTGACCATTAGGTTTCACTTGTAGAATGTGTAACACGAAAAAAAACTACAGTTGGAATTCTACATAACTATGCCTTCAAAGGAATAAAAGATAAAGTGAACCAATTTTTGTGAAATCTTACAAAACAATTGTAGATATACCTAGTAATGTAGTGAAACTTATGTGCAAGACAATTAACAGTAGTCTCAGGGAGTTTCAAGTCATGTCTTGCGTATGTAAATGTAAGGAGATGGCAGGAACGTGCTTCTCATACAAACATGTGTAACATTGTTAATACTCTTACTTCTGGTGCGTTAATCGGTTCCTATTTTTTTCTCAGCAGCGTTTATCTCTGTCCATTTGACCCTCGTATCTAGTCAGTTATTATACTCGTGTTACAATGCAGAAGACGTAAAAATGCAACTTGCCATATGTATGCGCGAAAAATTGCATTAATTTTATCGCCGTCAAAGATACTGCAAGATTTATCTTCGTATGACGCATATACGTTACATTACAATACAGTTTCTGACCTCGCAGTTATGATTCAATAGACTTAATTTTCTCAAAGTAAGTAATGTAATAAAACTTTAGTAACGTCACTAAATGTGGTGGTTATAGTTGTTGAAATATTAGTTATTTATTTCATAAAAAATTTAAAGAGGTGGGTGTCCTCGCCCTAAGCCTATACCAAACTTCATTAAAATCAGCAACAGTTTAGCTATAAAAGTGTAGCAACAACACCAAAAAATATTTAGTTCGCGTTTGTGACTGTTTCCACATTTCTCTTTATGAGGCATTCAATGAACAAGTTCTGGGCCCAAGTACTGGTCCCGCAATCACAGTCATAACGACGGAAATATATATCGTGAAAGTTATTTTCTCAGGCGGTCCTCCATCGCCCGCGCCTTTACACACGAAACCACTTTCGCTGGGCCCCAACACTGCTGAATTCTGGTGTTGTCCAAGGTTAGAACTATAGCGGCTAAACCTCTGTTTTTTTCTTGGGTCAAAAATGTATATTTTCGAACTCTAGTGTCTGTGGTGCGGGTAAATACAGAGCTGGTAAATTGCATCATATTCATAGCATATAGAATTTATAGTGACAAGTTTCAACAATTTATATGTCTTACTAACTGTTGTCCTTTATATTATACATATCGCACTAAAAATATCTCCTTAAGTTTTAGGGGGGCAAAAAGATAACAAAATTACTCTTGCCTAATTTTTTTTTGTATTCATATTAAATTGATACAAATGGTTTTATAAATCGTCAATTAAAGAAGACAGCAAGGTTTTTAACTATACTTCTACGCTCATTTCGTGTGCAAGTGGTAAACGTGTATGAACCTAAATTAGACATTTTGAATGTGACTTATTAATTTAATCAGTTTAAAAAGAAAAATAAAAAGTTAAATGTGTTTAGTACAAGTACGTTAGTACTATTTATTATCTTATCTGTGTTACAAGCGGTGCAAGTGACAAAATCATAATGTTCCCACAGTGCTTAGTGTCCTAGACCACCCCTGCTGTTGATATATTTTCACTTGAGGTTTATAACTGGTAGGTTCTTGATCCCTCCGAGTCAGTCGCGAGCAATTGGGACATCCGCGCTACTGAATGTCTTTGATTCGATTCTGTTTCGTTGGCATATCCATACTAATATTATAAATGCGAAAGTCTGTCTGTCTGTCTGTCGGTCTGTCTGTCTGTCTGTCTGTCTGTCTGTCTGTCTGTCTGTCTGTCTGTCTGTCTGTCACCTCTTCACGGCTAAACTGCTGCACCGATTGTGATGAAATTTGGTAGGGATGTAGTTAACGACCTGAGGTCAAACATAGGCTACTTTTGGGCGCGATATAACCGAGTCCCACGCGGGGCGGAGCCGCGGGTAACAGCTAGTATATATATATATATATATATATATATATATGTAAACAAGAAATAGTTTCTACTTTTTTTTTGCCGGACTGTTTTTACAGTCATACTGTTTATTCAAAATATAACAGAATTTTAATATTGATATGATCACTATAAGATTTTGTTAGGTTAGCTTATTACGTAATAACCGAAGAGAACGTCCCTTAAGAAGGGACTGAATAAATTAACCGACTTTGTATCACGTGGACTCACAACTTTTAACGGTAAAACAACTAAGCGAGAATTGGATTTTTTACAAGTTTTGTTTATGATGGCATTATCCTTTACGTAATTCATTAATTGAATTACAGATTTACAAATGTAGGTAAATTGGTTATAGTGACTACGTTCAAGTAAGTTTGGCGTCGTATGTTGAGGTTACTGATGTCGTAATCCTCCGTGAGACCGAGGCACATATCTTCTTACTAAAAACATGTCACATCCGTTTATAGTAAGTACGTGTGTGCGTAAAAAACGGTTATTTTGGAAATTCCATTAGTTTTAGTTAACATAAATTGCATACCTATATTCTATTTAACTATTTAGGTATTGTCATAATTGTTGTATGTTTACCAGATTGTGTCGTTAGAAGTTGTTATGTATACGGTGAAGTCGTTTTTTGCCTGACATGACTCCCAATTTAAACCCTACAAACCCCCAAAAAAATCTACCTAATTATAAAAAAAATATTTGCATTGTATACCATACAGACAGGTATAGTATAGATAAAGAACAAATTAGTCAATAGCGCTAGAGCGCTATAGAATTTTTTCGTCATTTTTAGTGTCATCATGTAGTCTACCGGCTATTAATATTTTTTAACCAATAGGTATTACGTTTTGAAATAAAACTATCGAAAGATATTGAAGTTTTTTTTTCTGTTAAATAACTTACAACACAGCTGTCAGTTGCTTGAATGGTTTAAATGCATAGTGATTGGTTTTTCTAAAAGCTGCTGTAAGCGTGAAATTGTTCTTCAATTTTAACACAACATTATTAAGATTATGAATAACGAGTTAATTTATTGTGGCACTGTCTATTATTACACTTGTTGACTACTACTTAATAGAAAGTCATCTAGATACCTATTAGTTCTAATAAGGGGGAAAACATTTTAGCTATGAGGTTAATTCAGCAGCGTTTCAATTAAACTTGTTTAGTAGGTACTTGTCGTTTCTCTAGATAGAATGTCTACGGACGTACGGTCAAACCTTTAATTATTAGTTTCTGCATGTTGTGAGATGTACCTATATGTATTATTATATATATAATTTACGTTTAATGAACGTTATCAGCCTATGTGTACAGTATGTATACACAATACATTTAGTTTTAAGGTTAGCTAATAACGTTAAATAGGTAAATATTTACAAGCCGTGACATTATGTAGTACTCCCACGGAAGTTAGTTTTGCTTTAAATTTTATATTTAACTTGGTCGGTGACCTCATCATTGATTTACTATGTGTCATTGAATTAACTCCCGCAGCGACTTATGTAAAATTCTTACATTTTTTGTGAAGAATTAAAACCGGTTGTAATAAGTCAGTTTATTATTTGTTATGACAAAACCATATGAATGTGATAGTTTTTATAGTCCTAATGTAACTTTTATCTTATAGAATCGGTAAATTATATAACTTTAATTGCAATGGCGTGATTAAATTATGGTTAGATTACTTTATATTAGATGTTGTTTATGACAAATTGATCTTTATTCCAGTCGAACACCTCTTGCTTGCCCCAGGCTGGTTGACATAATCATAGTCACATTATGTTTGGATGATGCTTGCGACATGATGAGTCGACAGTGTCGAGACTACACGTTGCCCGTTACCTACTGCTTAAGGCTTTCTTGATAAACTACTTCCTCAACTGCGCATACTAGGCTCTGTAATTAAATTTCCTTCACGTTGTTAAATGTTCGTCATCTATGTAGGAAGCAGTAACTGTCTATTTCCTCGAAGTCGACATGTTTCTTTGAATACAGGCTGTCCACGTCACAAGGGCAGCTTATCGAATTAGGACAAGTTACAACTACAAACCATTAAATAACGATGTAGATACATTAAACTTACATCATAAGAACTAGCGAGTTCCCGGTGGCTTCAAAGCCCGGGGTACGCTAGTAGCTACGCTAAGCGTAGTTTCAGAGTTTAAACTAGGATATCTTTTACGAGATTCCAAATAATCTCCTTGACGGGACCTTCACTGGCACAATAAACGTAGTAACATCTTATAATCTAAGCTATTTTAATTTATAAATTCCACGTGCACAAGTAAATACATTATATTATGTGCATAGCGTGCACTTAATCTTCTTTAAATACTCGCTCAAAATTGGGCTACCTGTAAGCGTTTTGTAGTTTTAGGGCACGCTGGCCATGTCAGTAAATCTGCCATTCTGGCCGTCTGAGACATATATATCATATTCATCATCATAATTTCGTGTAAGTGACACGGTCAATACACAATGTACACCATGGTGTTAAGAGTACTGTGGTGTGGAGACGCACCACAGTCCAATCTCGTGTGTTAAGCTGCAGACTAAAAAATTGGTTGCCTGACATATAGGCACCGGAAAATCCTGGGCTGAGGTGTAAATACATATTATTATGACGATATGTGGAGGTTTTTTTGTAGCTTTTTTCACTACGACGACGACGATGTCGTTACTTTACTTGTTTATGACTACGAACAAAACATCCGCTCCCTAGAACATTATTTAAAAAGCGTCCATGTGCGATTTATAGGTTTTTCTGTATTCGATAAGGAAAGACATAATTGCTGATATATTTAAGGCTAAGGTACTTTAGCAATAGTACTTAATAATTTTTTCTTGTCGTTTTTAATATTAAATATCTTTTGTATTGTTACAGGAACAAAGCGATCGCCGATTACTTAGGCAGCAATGGCTACACGGACGCGCTGGAAGCGTTCAAGAAGGAAGCCGACATGAGCGGCGAGATGGATCGCAAGTTCGGGGGCCTTCTCGAGAAGAAGTGGACGTCGGTCATCCGGCTGCAGAAGAAGGTAAGGGTTTTGTAATTTAGTTTCTGTCCATATGTGATATGTTCAGGTTAAGAATAGACTTATGGGAAAACATTTTCTTTTAAATTGTTAACGAATTAATATCGTTTAGTGACTGTTTCAATTAAAAATAAAACCGCTTTATTGTGTGTCGGTCTGTGGTGTCGGGCCTCGTATAGTAAAGGATAAAATTTTTGCACTTTGCAAAGGCAAAGATTATAAAAAAAAAATCTACCTCAGATTTTGCTTATGAAAACTAGGCACGTTACTAACGCCCGCCAGGCGCTGATAGGCAGTTTCGAAAAAACTTGGCCCCAATTTACCTTAACCTACACGATATTAATTAATAAAAAATCAAATAGGAACAAATTTTTAAAATCTGTCTTCAGAACTGACAAAGTTATATATGCTACTTATATGTAGGGAACAATCACAAAAAACATACAACCAAATTAAAAATTCCTCCTTTTTTATAAGTCTGTAGAAAATACGCAAACGTTTGCGTAACTTCCTGTTCGGAATTGATGACACAAGTAAATGATTCTCAAATGGTAAGTGATCACATCAATTACAGTTCGTATATCACAACATGCCATAAACACTTCTGTAGGAAAGTGGTATTACATAACATGATAGTCTAATCCGAAATAAAATTGGTTTTAGCAATGATTATTATTATTATGACTTTTGTAACTTCATATGTTAAATAAAAATAATTTTAATTTGAATTATAGCCAAAACAATGCCTGGAGATATTGCCAATAATTTAAAATTGTCCTTAAGGATCCTACACTGCCATTATTTTTAGCATGGCTTGTGTGTCTTAAGTTACATAAAATAAAGGTACCGCCTTTTATTTGTCAAGTGTTATTATTGGTTCATGGCATTGCCTAAGCCGTCGCTATACTACAAACACGTTATGTTCTTAAGAAGAGTTTAATGACAGCTCACACCGTCGCTGACTTTGGCAATGAATGCTATCGATCTATGTCGCGACACGGAACAGGTCGGGACTTAGTTTCTCTTATTTCAATGTTCGCGTATAGACTCGCGGTCACTAATTTTATTTATTCTATGGGATATAACGTTTCTTTTCCCTTGTACTTCAAATTTACCTTTTCATTTATTTGTATAAACTAGCTTTCGCCTGCGTGAATATCCCTCAAGATTAGTGCTTTTTCTCGGGATATATTCTTCTCAATACTTCTAACTATATGTATGTGAAATTTCAGGAAGATTGGTTCAGTAGGTAGTAGAAAAAGCATAACAAACAAACACTCACTTTCGCATTTATAATATTAGTTAGGATGTAGGTTACGTTTGTCACAAGTTTCGCCGAAGCTCTTGCGCGAAAAATTGCCGACAATTATTGTCGAACGACATAAGAGAGCTGGTTTAGTCGCTTTAACTTTGTTTTGACCTGTTACAGGTGATGGAACTCGAATCAAAGTTATCGGAAGCACAGAAGGAATTCATAGAAGGTGCACCGACACGTGGCAAGCGCACTCCAGCAGAGTGGATACCGCGACCGCCAGAGAAGTTCAGTCTGTCTGGTCACCGCGCCACCATCACTAAGGTAGGTATTATTTCATATATGGCGTACATCTAAAAAGTACCTACATCGAGCTCATGTTTATTAAAAAATGGTTCTGTTCCAAATTCCTAGCGATTGACCACAATTTCACCTCTAGGTTGAGACTTTAAATGTTTACAATTGTGTGATACCTATGTAATAAGGTAATTTTACCTAACTTTCATGAGACACTGAATGGAAGAAGTCTGCGCCATTGCAGACGAGCGTATTGTACACCTACTGAAACTACATGCGTCCCAAGACAGTTAGGTTGGACGCTGAAACAGTTTTGCATCAACCTAAACTCTTCACCTGTCCATAAAATCGCAACAATCGTTTATGTTGCCATGGCCACTGCCCCGGACTGGCCATGGGCAACCTGTTAAAAATGTAAAACCTTTACATAAGCATCAAACAATTTCACACAGGTTAGGTTATTCCTAATGTTAATTATCTGAAACCTTGCATCTGAACGTGACGTAGAAGACACAAGGCTGAATGAATATTTAACGAATATCGCAATGACTAGTTTTAACATTTAAAAGTTCTGTTCCGCCACATCACACACAAATGCTTTACTATTTACTTTGACACCTTATCTCTTTACGGGGTAAACTTAGCCACGTGTTATCAAACATAGAAGTAAACATTAGAATTAGGAAAACGTACTTCTTTCTCGTCTGCACTGCGACAACGCCGAATATTGATCCTCTATGTTGTAAGAAGCGAATGGTACAAGCCGTATAGTCTAGGTAAATGTTACTTACTTACTTTTTGCGATACACTCTAAAAAGTATATTAAAGTTTAATACATAGAACTTACTACTATAGTGGTACTACAGTAGTATTACTTTATTTACTTAAGACTTTATGCAGAATGTAAAGAGAAAACATAAATAATAGGAAAAGTAAATTTATGCACAAGCAGTTGCAATTTCCTTATAATATTTTTGCTTATAACGGAATGTAAGACACAATAAGAACAATCCCAATTTTTTTCCAATAATGACATCAACTTATTATTATAGGTTAAACTTCAAAAATAAAGTGTTTTAGGTGTTATACTTTATTTTTGAAGTTTAACCCTTTCACATAAAAAGTATAAGTAGGTACAAATTTTTGTACGAGTGTAGAAAAACATCTGAACCTAAATAAACAAAAGTTCAAGTGTTAATAGATTAATATTACGTATTTAAGATATCAATTTGAAGACGCAGATTGCCAATAAGATTGTGCCATATGCCAATCATTGGCAACAAAAAGTAATTTGATGGAACGAAGCCTTTGTATAGTGGCTATACGTTATCCCATTAAGAAACGTAGGTACCTATTCAGACTTTCTACGTAAATGAAAGTTCATTCTTCGCGTTCGGATCGAAATGAACAGGCATTGTCTAAGGGAGTGCATTGTCTCACTTTTTGCTATGCCGTGGTTTCTCTGAGTGCGACACGGATACACAAGGGTTCATTTCCACACCATCATTTTGATAGGTAAATTATATGTATGTAAGTAGATGAGAAATGCGATGTCCTGACTGAGTATACGCACCAGACATAATTGGAATATTAGATTATACGTGTAAATATAAAATTGTATAATGCTTTATTTTTAGTGCTATCCATAGGTGCAAACAAATTAAATTAATCTCTTTCGATTACATTCGTAAACTGCTTAATAATTTTTAAGTTAGAAATATGAATTTATATTTATAACTTCGTACTGTTCTAAATCAAACACTAAAATGAGTATTAGTCTTTAAATAAAGGATAAAACTACAATGCACGGAAAATAATAGCATAAGAATACAGCATAAATTCGATAAAAAGGTCAGGTGGTAAAGTAGGTTCATTATCACTTTAATACTTTGGTATTATTATATGGTTAATGCAATATTTACAGGTAATATTCCACCCAGTATTCAGTTTGATGGTCTCCTCGAGCGAGGACGCGACCATCAAGGTGTGGGAATTCGAGAGCGGCGAGTACGAACGAACCCTTAAGGGTCACACCGACTCCGTTCAGGATATAGCATTCGACCACCATGGAAAACTTCTTGGTAAGTCACGAATATTGTTTTTTTGTCTTATTTTCAATACATGTATCGAAATTTCTTTACTGTGATCACTATGGGCATACGTTGGTACTATTATCTACTCTGTGCTATATGGGCAAAACCTTGCTTTAAAGAATGAAATAGTTAAATTAAGTAATGTTTATTATATATAAGTTTTTTTATGTATTATTACGATAAAGTCGTAATTTAATTGTAAGGCCCGCAATAGATACCTAAGCGCGCGGTCACCATAGCCTTTCGTGGCTTAGAAAATTTTGCCAAAGGAGCGCAACATTGCAAGCGCTTCTGTTTGGTCGGTGGCAAAAATGGGTGAAAGTAAGATACCCTAATATACCTTCTGGCGATAAATGAATCTTATTGGCATGCGGTTCTTATATGAAACAATCATCAGCTGTTTTATGAACATATAGTAGATCAAAACATCTATTTCAATATAAAGCTATATACTATACTAATGTAATCTTATATTTCACTAATAGGTAGACAGAGTAACTTCCACATTGTGGTAGGCTTGACTGTTTATCGTACTAGCCACGTTGCTTACATCCAAGGTTTGTTTACGTTTGTCGGTTCGACAGACGCTTCAACATGTTGAACTCGCGAGCGATGCTGCCCATGAATCCTATTTTAGTGTATGTCTATTTTAGGATCACAACAAACATCTTACACGGACTACGCTCCTTTTGTAAATATTTGATCAATAAGTTACGATGTTATTTTGAAATATTTCACATTGTTATAGAATCTGAATCTGGAATACGTTAAGCTCATACACAGGGCTTAAAGGCTCTGTCTCTCAAATGCACCAAATTTTCAGTAACACCCTTATTTAGCGGGTGTCGTAAGAGGCTAGACTGTGGGAATATAATAACACGTTTCAGTTTACTACCGTCCCAGTGGTGACAAGGATCCCAATGACGCTTCGTTATAAAAATAATGTCTTAATAATTGGGTAGGAAGACTGAGACATCGTTTGCGAACCCGGCTAACATCGGCATTAACCGTACGTCATGGGATGCAACCGTGATAACGCTGATAATAATCAGCTTGGGAAGGAGGACTTCAAGCTCTAAAACGCGGGTCATTCATCTATACGAAAATATCTAATAAATCTAGATAACCTTCTATTATGTAAGAAATTGTATACTAAATAAACAATTTGTTTTCAGTTTCATGCAGCGCGGACATGTCGATCAAGCTGTGGGACTTCAACCAGACGTTCGAGTGCGTGAAGACGATGCACGGGCACGACCACAACGTGTCGTCCGTCGCGTTCTCACCCAGCGGCGACATCGTCTACTCGGCCAGTCGGGATAAAACCATCAAAGCGTGGGAAGTGGCTACTGGGTATGGGGTCATATACACATTGTTTTTAGTACTAATTTAAACAAAAACAGAATATGATCGGAAAACTTTGGATTAATAACTTCAATACGAAAATACTACACTTATTTTACTCTTTAATAGCCTTATATCACTTTGTTCTCAAAGTAAAAGAAGGCGAGGCGGTAGAAATATTAAGTCTCTGCCAAAGTCTTAAAAATATATATGTACCAATAAATTCTTAACATAAAAGACACACTGCCGCCGTCAAGCGATGTCAGCCGCGACCAATGCCTTAACTTGCCTTCCACGGCACGGAGGCGCCCAAGGTACAAATGCCACAGGAGACCGATTGAAGTTGGGCCACGCTCGTCGCTTCAAATGCATGATAGTTACGAACACTCTTGGTTGTGACTGCGGCAAATCCTCATTTCTTAATTTTTAATTCAATAGATAGTGATTCAGTGCTTATAACTATCATTTTACCAACACAATAGTTCATTGTAACTTGGTGTTTCAGGTACTGTATCAAGACGTACAAAGGGCACCGCGAGTGGGTGCGAATGGTGCGCGTGTCTGCCGACGGAACGCTACTGGCGTCTTGCTCCAACGATCAGACTGTTCGCATCTGGAATGCAGACACCAACGAGTGCAAGGTAAAAGAGAGCTTTTGTCCACAGTTTCACTCGCCCATTATGCATAAAGAATTTTCTAAATCCGTCTGGTAACTCCAAAGTTATTAAGGGTCGCGCGTACCAGATTCGAGTGCATTGTAGGATTGTTTTTTTTTCCTCCGCAATAATAAGTAAATCATTGATTTCAGACTACTTTAAATTATTTACTACTACTATAGCCTCTACTCTCAACCTTCCTCAAGAATCAGGCTATCATATGCAAAAAGTATTTTTCAAATCCGCCCAGTAGTTCTAAAGTTATAAGCGTTCAAACATCAAACTCTTCAGCTTTATTATATTATTATATTAGTGTAGATGTTTATAATGTATATATATATTGTATTGTAGATGGAGCTCCGCGAGCACGAGCACGTCGTGGAGTGCGTGGCGTGGGCGCCGGAGTCCGCGGCCGCCGCCGTCAACGAGGCGGCCGGCGGAGACAACCGCCGCGCCGGACACGCCGGGCCCTTCCTGGCCAGCGGCTCCCGCGACAAGACCGTCAAGGTACGCATTTTGCGGTGACAACGTCCATACAACGGGCTGCATGCGCGTAAAAGATGACGTCATAGTCCCGTTACGCTCACTGTCGCGTTCCGCAGGCGAGAGCGCGGCACGAACGTGAGAGAGGCATGATCGACTCGAGCGATCGGCTCAGTTCGGTTCGTGCTGCATCTATCTTCCACTCCTGTATTATACTACTGTATTGCTGGACACACAACCAATTTCTTTTTTAATATTCTTACAGCACTGGATAAGACTCATAGGACCTTTCTTCAATTTATTATTATTCTTTAGTCAAACGAATTAAACACGTCTAGTTAATATAGCTATAGTATAGAGGTGAAAGAATTTCACTTAGCATCATGTTTAAGATTTTGGTGTCAAAGATTAACTACCAACATACCACTTTCCATCATTAGCTCATTCACGAACACTTTGCGATTAATAATCCTCCCTTAATATGCACAAATACGATGTACATATGTTTCCTGTTCCGCACTGACATCCTGTATGTTTCAGATCTGGGACGTGAGCACGGGGCAGTGCCTGGCGACGCTGGTGGGCCACGACAACTGGGTGCGCGGCGCGGCGTGGCACCCGGGCGGCCGCTACCTGCTCACCGCCTCCGACGACAAGACGCTGCGAGTGTGGGACGTGGCGCACGCCCGCTGCCTCAAGACGCTGCTCGCGCACCAGCACTTCGCTACCAGCCTCGGTAACTATACCAGCTGTCCGCTACCTGCTCACCGCCTCCGACGACAAGACGCTGCGAGTGTGGGACGTGGCGCACGCCCGCTGCCTCAAGACGCTGCTCGCGCACCAGCACTTCGCTACCAGCCTCGGTAACTATACCAGCTGTCCGCTACCTGCTCACCGCCTCCGACGACAAGACGCTGCGAGTGTGGGACGTGGCGCACGCCCGCTGCCTCAAGACGCTGCTCGCGCACCAGCACTTCGCTACCAGCCTCGGTAACTATACCAGCTGTCCGCTACCTGCTCACCGCCTCCGACGACAAGACGCTGCGAGTGTGGGACGTGGCGCACGCCCGCTGCCTCAAGACGCTGCTCGCGCACCAGCACTTCGCTACCAGCCTCGGTAACTATACCAGCTGTCCGCTACCTGCTCACCGCCTCCGACGACAAGACGCTGCGAGTGTGGGACGTGGCGCACGCCCGCTGCCTCAAGACGCTGCTCGCGCACCAGCACTTCGCTACCAGCCTCGGTAACTATACCAGCTGTCCGCTACCTGCTCACCGCCTCCGACGACAAGACGCTGCGAGTGTGGGACGTGGCGCACGCCCGCTGCCTCAAGACGCTGCTCGCGCACCAGCACTTCGCTACCAGCCTCGGTAACTATACCAGCTGTCCGCTACCTGCTCACCGCCTCCGACGACAAGACGCTGCGAGTGTGGGACGTGGCGCACGCCCGCTGCCTCAAGACGCTGCTCGCGCACCAGCACTTCGCTACCAGCCTCGGTAACTATACCAGCTGTCCGCTACCTGCTCACCGCCTCCGACGACAAGACGCTGCGAGTGTGGGACGTGTCAAATATGCTTTAAGATGCTTTGATACTTTTAAGATGCTGTTTGATAAAGTTGCGTTCTATTCCATGCTAGATGGCATGCGTCGGACCTATCATTATTTGATTTTATTGATGATCATCATACTCAAGATACATACAAGTAATCATTACCGTAAGCATTCTTTTAATTGCTTGTTATTTTTTTGTTTCAGATTTCCACAGGAGCTTGCCATATGTGATATCGGGCAGCGTTGACCAAACTGTCAAAGTTTGGGAGTGTCGCTAGGAGCGTTGCCATTTTAGTAACTTAAACTCACCGATGATATCTTTATCATTATTTTTCACATTTATAGCTGCAATGAGGACAATGAGTTGCGATTTTAATGATCAAATCATTTTGTAACAGAGAAGTTTGATTGTATGCTCATTGTACTCTTCTTTCGTTTGCTGGACGATGCTATGTACTTCTGCTGGTTTGGGAGTCCACTGTCCATGTCACACTCACACATGCCTTCAGGTTTTTCAGCCGCACATTCCATTAAACTGTAATGGTTCATAGTTAGTATCTGTAAAATATGTGACGAGAGATTAAACGTTCCCAGAAAATACAGTAGAACACAACAGCATAGCATCGGTCAATGCCCGATCGGAACGATAGAGTGAGGCGTTAAACAAAGCTGTGTTATAATTTAACAATTCATTACTCTTGTTTTATTTTATAGTTATTTTTATTCCTAAGTGCGTTTAGATATAAATTTTATTTGGTAAAGTAGTTAATTGTTTCTTAATGTCAACTCTAGGAAAACTTGTACCTTGATTTGTTTATTTGATAATTTAGTTTTATCAAATTTGATATTGATGGTTATTCATGACAATCAACCGGGAATTAGTCATTTTTCGAGAAACACTCGCGGACTCATCGATGTCTCCATCTGCCATTGCACATAGCGATTACCGTTGGTCTCAGCTCGACATGGTGTCCATTATGTTTGTTTGCACCAGTGCCAACATCATCAATGGCCATCTTAGGGGACAACGAAACTGGATGTACTACATACTATCGTTATCTTGGGAGACGTATGGAACTGCGCGCTTTTTTAGCATACATTCATAGGGACTTATTTTAAGTTTTGGCGATTCAAAACTTTAACTATAAGTTAGAGAGTTATATTTTAAAGTTTCTAATTATTTATTTATATGTTCAATGTTACAATACACGTCACATAACGAATTTCCGGTCTTGTAGAGCGCTAAACGTCTAGGTTTGCTCACAATGCAATCATTGAACACTTGATTTTAATATAAGTTGTTTTAGTTAAATGTCATACGAGAATTTTACGTAAATTAAAGTGTGTGATATATAATAAATATTTTTAATTTTTCCATCTTATTCGTGGTAGCTAGCTGCTGAGATTGAAGCCTATTATGTCGGAATATTAGTTATTTATTATGGTCATGAAGAATTTGGTTGCCTGGTATTTTCTACTAGAATTTAGTCGTAGTGTTAGTCGAAGTATGATATGGTCATGGTAGATGCTTTGCCGTGCATTGAATGTACATTGCGTTAACTACTACGATTAACGATCGCTTGAATACCGTGCTATGAACCGGCGAATCTATAGACGCGTGCACTTGTTTCAAATTTCATTAGATATTATAAAATAATGTAGTTATTGAGTTCCGTAGCACGGTGCCAAGTATATAATCATTATATCTACCTTACACTTGCTTAATCAATGTAAATTCGTAAATACACGATGACCAGGGAGATTATTACGAACATTATGTATTTGGAGAGAGCAGACCCTTATTTACATATGTTCAACATTCGCCATCGGAACACATACTACATTTTATATTTAATTTTACAATTAATAATAACATCTGATATCATAAATAGTAAAATACAACAAGTGTTTACATAAGATTATTTTCAACATTTGTAAATAAGGGAATAAAACCGCGCTTGACACCTTGTTCGGCTGTTTGTTTATCGAATCTAAGTGCACCAGTGGTTTAGTACATTCTAGTCATATTGGATAATTTTCTAAAGTCGTAAGTACAAACGGAGGTTTCTGTTTTGTATGCAAATTATGTATGTTATTTAATTCCTTCTGAGTTTTTAACAGAATTTCAAATTTACTTTCCATTAGTTTAATTAAGAGTTTATGTAACTATATTATCCTGTTGAAATAAGTTGATAACTGATACATAAGGTGATGTATAATAACCAAAAGCACGGGCTCTCTCTCCTGTTACATAAAATCAAATAAAATTTGTCTTGGTATATAATAAAACTGAATAAATGATACCTGTAATCTCTTTGACATGCGGCAATCGCCTATCATTTGGAGCTTGCTAACTATATTGTACTTTAAATAAGATGTTTGTATTACAATTATCGAGTAATGTAGGTAATCTTTGCACTCATCTCATAATATGCTTACCATAAGTATGATCAATGATGCCCTAAAAGTTTATGTACTCATAATGCAAAATTCTCGCGAGTGGCGTTTTTGTAACGTAAATGGTAAAAAAAGCAGAGGTCAAAACTTGCATTTCATGAAATGCTTTATAAGTCTTACTCCACAATGACGCGCTCGTCAGTGTACTTATGTATAGGATACATAAAACATCTTTCAAATCTGGTTGAAATCGATATTCGGTTATTCACAAATAGAGACAATTTGTAATAATAGGTTTGAATCGTTAATCCGGATATCTGAGTCCAACCTTAGTCATAATCAAAAGAGAATTTTGCTTCAATCAAAACTGCTTAATTTTGTCAAAATTTATATAGAGAATATAACTATCAATTTATAATAGAATTTGGTTTAATATTTTCTGTAAATAAATCAATTAAATATCTTATTTATTTTACAATGTAACTGTTATTTATCTCCACACCACCATATATTTCCTACCAGGATTATCTATATTTACTATAATATTATAAATCTGAAGAGTTTGTTTGTTTGAACGCTTATAACTTGGGAACTACTGGTCGGATTCGAAAAATTCTTTCTGCATATGATAGCTTGATTCTTGGGGAAGGATATAGGCTATAGTAAATACACACCAAGGGCGAGTGAAACTGCGGGGTACAGCTAGTATATACATTTTTTCCACAAAACAACAACAGACTGCCATTTGTTTACTGGGGCAAACTTGAACTTCGTCAAATTAGAATAACTTAGACAGACACCACAATGTGCAGAGTCAACTGAGCTTTATTAACACACTCATATGAGTTAACAGAGGGAAACCGAACGTCAAGTATAAACCGTTACAGTGGCCTTTAGGCGCACCATCTCTATTTAGTTTGTGGGCGCACCCTAGACGCTCATGCGCGCATGATGGTAAACCCACAAACTAAATAGAGGGTAAACCATCAATCAAAGGGATGTACTCGAAAGGTGAATTGAATCGACTGATTTCCAAACAAAAAATCCTAAAGTTCTTAGTTTAAATCAAGAATTTTGCGATAATTTACGATGGAACAATTAAATCAACTGATTTCCAAACAAATCATCGCAAAGTTCTTGATATAAATTAAAAAAATTAAATTGATTTGTTTGGAAATCAGTCGATTCAATTCACCTTTCGAGTACCATCCCTTTGTTTGATGGAAAACCATCATGCGTGCATGAGCATGTAATGTATGCCTAAGGTGTTTTACAATACAAAAGCGGGGCATACGGGTTCGATTGACCTTGCAAATTACTTCATTATACAACAAACAACTTGTAAACATACGAAAAATCAAGACACTCATTTGACCTAACCGATATAGGTTTTCAAAAAAATCAAATTACTACACCGATTTTGATAAAATTTCTATGGGACGGAACAAAAAATAATTTTCAAAGTCGGTTCAGAAATGACGGACATTTGAGGTAAGAAACAAAAAAAAATCCCTTTTTTGGGGAAGTCCGTTGAAATCACTGAAGTTTATAGACCCCTATAAAGTTACACATTTATGTGTATGATTACTATTATGTTCAACAAATAAAGCATCTTGAATCAGATTTCGAAATAATATAGATGATTTGTCATTTGATGCAAAAATGAGATGGCGAAATAGAGAAGTATGAAAACGATAATACCTTTTCTTAGTCAGCGTAGACGTTTTTCTTTGTTTGGCCAACTTGAACGCTATACAAAAACTTAGGCCAAACAACAAAACGAGCACACTGACAAAGACAGAAAATGTACATTTTTAGATTTTTACGCCAAATGACAAATCATGGCTACATCTATATAAAAAATCTATAGAAACTACAACTACAGTCGTCAATCTACAGTCTACAAGCTTCCTACGTCCATTACGTCCATGAGTTCCAAGAACCATGATCCATGATGTCTGTGACAGCTGTCAAATTATACACATTTTCTTGTTAGCCTGTCGCACTTCTATATCTACAGTTAAACAAACATCTGTGCCGGTCGCGATGGCGGCGCCACAATCTATGTCTATTGCACAAAGTTGTATGAAGTTTCGTGGAAGTTTCCTTAGTTCAGGTTTTAGCCACCGGAACAGATAACTTTGCCTCACTGTATATTGTTCATATTTTTGTCCTGGTGGCTTACCACCATCTCTTAAAACCATGCAAGATCCGGTGAGTAAGGGAGATATCGCCTTACATCACTTAGCGCGCTATCTCGCTTATTCACCGGATGTTGCATGTTTTTAAGAGATGGTGGCTTCCCACCATCTCTTAAAACCATGCAATTTACAGCTGTACCACCTGCTGTCGACAGCTGTAAATTGAGATCAAGCCTAGGGTAATGTAAAAATCTGACATGGCAACACTGAGTCAATCTGTCAGTAAATACAGCCAGTCTGTCACTTCATCAGTTGCTCTCTCTAGTTGCTTTTTCATTTATTCATTTTTGATCATAAATCATATCAAGGGATCATTCATATTCTTTCTAATTTGTGTTTTTGATTGCCTACAAATTTGTGTATGTTTGCATTTTCTATAATTAAAAGTGAATTTAACCATTGGTGGTTAAAAGAGCTGTGACAATGGATGTCGAGGAATGTTTCAAAGAATGGGAAGATTTATTAACCGATTACAAAAGATTAGAGGTATGTAATTTATCTTTTTTGTCACTTGTTCGACCCAAGGCATTTATTCCTTATGGAATAAATATCTATCCCAACTAATACATATTATCACGCGTCTCCCGCAGGGGGAAGACTAGATTTTCATTGGCTTTGATCCTTACAGACTTCCGTCGCTTCCTCCACACTCATCATTTTTGTCATACACGAGACAGGCGTGATGATTTGTATGTACAATATTGTATATAGGTATGACCAATATTATACTTAAATAAAATACGAAAGTAAATTTCCAAACACAAATCTATTTCGCATGTACACATAGTTATGCGACATAGAGCGCGGACGAAGCCGTAGGCAAAAGCTATTAGTAAGTAATAATTATTATCAAGGTAAACACAGTTGTCTTTGACCATAACAACATTATTCATGTTCTAATTTGCCCAAGTAGGCTAAACCTGATTCTCATATTTTATAGGTGATCTATTGTTTTGGGGAATTGCAACCTCAAGTGCAAAATTACTTAGAGTAGGTACTTACTTAACACTTTGGCAACTGCTATAGCAGTTATGACAATAAAACTTCTATTGTGTTTTCAAAAGTGTCTGCAGTGTTAAATTATTTTAATTGTGTATGACTAAAAGTACTTATATGAGTACATCACAGTTACAGGTCAACAGTCCACAAGCCAGGTTTAAGTGACATTATTACTCATTTGTTATGAATTAGTAAAAGGACAGGGTACACTTCTTACTATTAAATTATTTAATAAATTTATTGTCATGTCATTTCTAAAATCACTATAAAAAATGCATTGTCATTCAATAGTACCTATTTATAGCTGCAATATTGCCAGTCAAACTCATTCAGTTCACAGGTGGAATTTCACATTAATTTTCAAGGTCTTATTGATTGATAACAACCAGTCAACTGTATACTATATCCAGCAGTGGATGTCTTGTGACTGATATGAAAATCACGATAATCATCATCATTTCGTATAGGTATCATGATCAATCGACCATGCACACCATGGTGTCAGAGTTCATGATGAACTTTATGTTTGGGATCATTTACCTGTCCACCACTGGAACATTTAGTAAGGTGCAAGCCAGGTCTATAATACTGTAGCTGGAGCCCAATATGTCCTATGCTACGACTTTACCTCTAAATTGATCAATCTTCGGAATTTTTTTTTATCAACAATCTCTTTGGCCATGTAGTCATCATGCCAGGCCGCTATGCTGGAGGTCTCTATTCAATCCCTGGTCAGGGCAAGATGGAAAATGATCATTTGCTAATTGACCCAAGTCTTGGTTGCTTATCTATAATATATTAAACTAGCGACCCGCCCCGGCTTCGCGTGGGCATAAAAACAATCCTCTTGGATCACTCTATTAAAAAAAAACGCATCAAAATCCGTTGCTTAGTTTTAAAGATTTAAGCATACAAAGGGACATAGGGACAGAGAAAGTGACTTTGTTTTATACTATGTAGTGATAGTGATATAGTATTGTTGAGATAGTGTCTCATAACACAATTCTCAACCGTTTCCCATCAGATGAGCCGTATGCCTATTATCTAATAAAAGACTAATCAAAACTTTCTTATTTCAGTCTGTAAATAAAGATTACTTAACAAAATTAGAAGAAGTTGGAGAGCTCCAATCACAATGTATGAAAGAGTTGGAACATCAGCGATATCGCATGAACGTTATCACAGGGGCATTGAAAAGGTCAGATCCATTATCTTGATTGCATTTGCATGTCAACATCACTTTTCTCACAGATAGTATCTATGTCAATGATTGCATCTAAGTGATGTTTCACGTATATCACTCTTATTTCCCAAAGGAATAGGCAGATACTGTTGATTTCCACTTGCAGATCTAACATGCTCAATCTCATAATATACATTCGATTTTTGTGATCATTCTAAGTTAAAGTCTAATTATATTAATTCTATGGTAATAGCATAATTTTGTATTGATTTTAAAGTCTCATTAAATTTTTTATTATAAAATATGAAAGTTATATCATTACTAAGCAAATGGTTGATCCAATAAATAGATTTGTTTATCTGATAGCTACTTGATAACTTGTATACTAATAATGTTGTTTAGACGTTGAATGTCCTTACTAAGATAAGACCTAATGTTATGGTATTGATTATGACCAAAGCTAATTAAATACCTTCCATATTTCAACCTTATAGCACACATATTCTCCGAATAAAATGACTGTGACATAAGGACATGATTAATCCTAAAAAGGCAATTTATATCTATGGCCAAACATCAAACTATAAGGCGCTTTGAGACTCCAATTATATCTTGGAGTACAAGCCAACTTAATGGGTTTGTTGGATATCACCATGCCCTTGTTGGTTGATGAGGATTTACGTCCATCTGATGGGTGGTCATTCGATTTAAAGCCAATTATAGTGAGAGAAATATTAACATGTGTTTTATCTTGCCTTGAGTTCCAAAGCAATATTAGTTACGATGCTACTGGGTAAATCCTGTGATTTCATTAATATCGTAGGTAATGGTAAGTGTAAATAAATTAATAGTAGGTCCCAGCAGCCTTATGACGAAGCCAGTCTATCTGTCTCTCTACCCTCACTTATACACAATTTTTAACAGGTTCGAAAAAAAAGGCATGACAAAGGATGAACGAGTGGCGAATTTGGAAAAGGAGATTATGAAAAGGAAAGCCATGCTTCATGAAATCAAAGCAACGCTGCCCAAGCAGAACAGCTTGTACCTGCGGATCATACTCGGCAACGTCAATGTGTCTATTCTCAACAAAAATGACAAGTAAGACAACACTTGATATTTCATGGAGGATTATTTTAGAATCGTTTGTGTATCTGCTCATTTGCTCTAGGCTCTGTTGAATCTACTGAATTTATAATGTTGAAACTTTGTACCCATCAACCATCAACATAATAATGCACTAATATAAATTGTTAGTTTGATCCCAACTAAAAGTGGATTTATATGCATGTGGGATGTATATAAGTAAAAAGATGTTACAAAATTAAATAAATTTTCAGCTATAGAGATTCAGGGACAATTGAACTATAAGTGAATTAGATTTGGAGATAAACGAAAAATCCAAACTCAAATTTTGTGTAGGTATTTTTGGTGCAATAAATATATTTCAAACAAACTGTGAGTCATATAATAAATAATAATACATTAAAATAAATGTTATTTAAATGCCTCTTTGTCTTTTGCCTGTTTGGAAGTATTTCGCAACATTCAGTCGTATTTCTGCAATGGAAAATTTTCAGTAGATCACTGGGTCGATGTTTTTTATCGTGATAAACCTTAGGTGTGTTGGCATAAAGGATTATAATTGATTGAATCTGGGATTCTAGAAAGATTCATGGAAGCGGTCATGCGCCCGTACCTAGAACTACCGAAAAATAAAAGAGCGAGACAGCAGGCGAAAATGGGATATACAGAGGTCTAAATATTCTTTGCTTTTCTTCAACTTTTTCATTCATTTCGTGTAGGTGTCATGGTCAATCGACCATGCACACCCTGGTGTCAGAGTTCTTCGGAACCGCCTCTCGGCCTCTGACATGGTTCCTTTAACGACTACCAGATGGCAGCCGGGACCAACGGCTTAACATGCCTTCCGAAGCACGGAATCATCTTTTTTTTGTCAGACAATCAGGTGATTCAAGCCTGCAATGTCCTAACCAAACCGGAAACAACTAAACAAAGTATGCTTCCCGTGGGAATCGAACCCTCGACCCCCGGGTCTACAGGCGAACGCCTTAACCACTGGACCACGGAGGCAGTTTTCTTCAACTGATTTTGGTGGAATCCGTTTTAAGCAACAAGTTGTTGTCAGTCAGGGTCATTTTCAATTCATACTTGTGAATATAAATTTATGATTTCAATAATAATAAAAAAAGTACATAATTGTACACATAGGTTCCAACCAACATGTTTGAACAAATTTATTTTTGCTTTTCAGGTTTAAATACAAAGATGAATATGAGAAGTTCAAATTGATACTCAGTGCGATAGCATTTGTTTTAGCGGTTTTAAATCTCTACGTAGATTTCAGGTATGTTTATTTAATTTATTAAATGCTTTTGTATTTTTAATTTAGGTCACTTAAATTGTAACGAGTCTTGGCTGCAAAAAGCAATATAAGTAATGAAGTCATTTATGTGTGGTACGTATACATAACAAGCGCTTTTTTCATGTTAAATGTTTAAAGTAGAAAACAACGAAGTATGTAAGTCATGAAATGGATGTACTTTTTAATTGTACGTACTTATTAACACTTTCGCGGACAGTAAACGAGATAACAATAACAGTTAATCTGTCATCTACGTCGAGAGGCGTTACTTTTAGCGAGTGTTAAAGAAGAACATTAGAAAACTTAAGAATTCTTATGTCATTTTAATAAATAATTTGCTTCCCAAATACGAAAAGGGACAGATTGAAAACGCGATAGGTATAATATAGCAGAAACGATAAGATAACGTTTAAGTTTTGTCATCCACTTATCTACCTACTTAATTTACTTAAGAATTCATTCTGTCATACTGGCGTGAACTAGGCTATCGTATGTAAAGAAAAATCCAATCAAATCAGTAGTTTTGAAGTTATAAGCGCCTGAACCAAACCTTACAAACTCTTTGGATTTATTATATTTGTATTGATAGATTGAGGGTCAACCAAGATAAGTGTATGGTCACTTGAAACCAGAACTACTATCACGCTTATACAGCGTACACAACACATGCAGCTCACTTTATCATACGAGGAAAATAAATACTTGGCAAATATATTTAGTACAAGGTCAGGGATCCCTGATGACACTATATTTGAATTATATGGACATGATTCACAAATCCATTGGGCATTCAAATTTCGAAGAAAAAGATATTCTAGCAAGTTTGGTGTTCGACCACCCGCTCCCTTTTCACACTTGTCCGCCAATGTCGAGGATCTGGGTCCGATTCCAAAGTCATGGCAAGTTGGAAAAGTCCTCTTTCAAATGGGTCTTTTTTGTTTATCTATATGTATATGTACTTGTTATAAAATATAGTACCTACTACTGATTTAGAAAAAAAAATACTGAGTTTCTGACAACTTTACTTGCAAGCTCTTTCCGTGGGATTTGTTCCATGTTCAAATCAAATCAAATCAAATTTATTTGCAATAAAAATGGTTACCGTGTCTGGTCAAATATATAATAAGATGTCTCTCACTTTTAACCTATCTAGGCATGCAAATGTTTAGCATAATAACTTAAAATAACATTATTTGCTACTTTTGATACAATATAATAATGATAGAAGGTAATAAGTTTTGTTAATATGTAAATTTTGGTAAATTAAATTGTTTCATTATTAATACATTATTCAATTATTATTATTATTTTATAACATATAATCATAATCATCACTAAAAAATAAATAACATTAGTCATCTTCATTCAAATAATCATGAAGATGTACGGGAAATACGCTCGGACGAAGAAGATCATCTGATTTATTTGCTACTTTCTTCAAAATTTCTAACGTAATCTTAAATAAAAAGGAAAAAAATATAATAAAAAGAAGGAACCATCATTTTTTTCATCAGGCCTCTACAACTCATACTGATATTCTTGCTGGTGTGGTACTACTGCACGCTCACGATCCGCGAGAGCATCCTCAAGGTCAACGGCTCGAGGATCAAAGGCTGGTGGAGACTTCACCATTTCGTGTCTACAGTTGTTGCAGGGATACTCCTCATCTGGCCACAGAACGAACCATGGAATCAGTTCCGACATACTTTCATGTGGTTTATCGCCTATATTAGTGAGTATAATTGTCTTTATTCACAGAGTAATCTATACCTCTATACTAATATTATAAAGAGGAAAGATTTGATTGTTTGTTTGCATCGAATAGGTTTCAAAAATACTGGGCCGGTTTTAATTTTTTTTTACCGTTGCAAAGCCATACTATCCCCGTGTGACGTACGCTAATATGTGTGTACCACGGGCGTAGCGAGGGTGGACTGCTCGTCACTACATCACTACATAGTATAAAACAAAGTCGCTTTCTCTGTCCCTATGTCCCTTTGTATGCTTAAATCTTTAAAACTAAGCAACGGATTTTGATGTGGTTTTTTTAAATAGATAGAGTGATTCAAGAGGAATGTTTTTATGCCCATGGGAAGCCGGGGCGGGTCGCTAGTTATTAAAATAATAACACCCTATAGTTCAGTGGCCATGGTGTGAGGGTCTGGGTACCTCCCGTCCATGTAAACTGCCTATGTTCTTTTTTCTCGCCTTTCTCACGTTGTGGATGGTCGTTAAAAATTTACGTAAATCTGAATATATTTTGGGTGTGTGACAATTTATTGAGTAATTCGTTTACGTTTTTCCTGCTTTGTTAACTCAATTTCAGGTGTTTTGTGCAATATTTAATAAGGTTCGTTGGGCGTCTTATCGAGCGCATCAGTCACCTGTAAGGGAAGGTCGCGGCATTCATCAAAAAAAATATTAATTGTGCGGTCGATTGACCTTCCTCTCGTTGTTTGTCTACAGCCAATATTTATAGGCTTTTCCTAAGCAATTTATATTAAAGACAATAAACGAAAAAAACATTTAAATATAATTTGGTAGGCAAACAGGTATAAGGCCTACTTGATGATAAGTTTTCGCCGTAGCCTATGCATGGACGTCTTAAGAAACAAAATCTAAAAAAATCGTTTACGCCCAATTTTTTTTTTTTATAAAGAAAACAAAAAACATTATGTTTGAAAGACTCCCATTTTGTAGTGTCTAGGAAATGAAACGGCATGGAGCTCATTCCACATTTTCAGCGAACGCGAGGGATAATTCCTCCGTATTTATTGTGTACTAGCTGTTAGCCGAGGCTCCGCTCCCTCGGGAATTCCGGGAAAAAATGTAGCCTATGTATTGTTTCAAGCAATCTCCATTCCAATTTCAGCCAAATCGGTTCAGCGGTTTTTCTGTGAAAGAGTAACAAACATCTATACATTCTTACGAACTTTCTTTATAATATTATAGTAGGATGTATATATTGTGTGTTAAAGACAAACAATAATCTTTTATCTATTGTGTCTATAATTTCAGGTGTCGTACAATACATGCAGTTCAGATACCAAAGCGGGGTCCTGTACAGGTTAAAGGCTTTAGGTGCCAGGCACAACATGGACATTACAATCGAGGGCTTCCACTCGTGGATGTGGCGTGGACTGTCCTACCTCCTGCCGTTTTTGTTCGGGGGTTACGTGTTCCAGCTGTACATTGCGTACACCTTGTATCACCTCAGCTACCATCCTGAAGCGACGTGGCAGGTACGTAGTCACATTTTTGTTTTTAGATAGGGGTATGTTAAAATCGTCGCTTAGCAAACGGCTCGTCTAAATGCTGTTTTAATAAGTCAATTAAAATGGTATATCAAAAAGTGAAGTCTGAGTTTTTTACATTTAAAGAATATATTTTAAGACTAATCGTCTTATCGATCTTTATTTATAAAATAACATACTTAATCTACGCAAAAAGAGATGGTTGACGTGTCTTTGGCATCAAAGATTGAAAAATATTTTAATTCAAAATTTGTATAAATTAAAAGTACAAATGTACATTAACTCGCAATTATAATAATGATCAAGCAAAGAATCACCTCTTCTCTTTCAAACAAAAATTTCAGTCTTAAATAGATTTAGTTAAAATATTTTGTGTCTCAGTTTTCCGATTAAATTTTAATATTAAAGAGTGAGAGAGATAGAGACAAAATGTATTTAAATGGGTATAAGTTTAATATATATCTATTTTTTTTAAGGCGATAAGACATTGGTTACATTAATAGCCACAGTTACAACCTGTTGGATTAACACTGTTTGTTAAGTGACGAAATATATGCCATCAAAATCTCAAAATGATTTGAAATTCATAAATAATATTAAGTGTTTGTTCACTATCTCTATGGAACGGATAAGTAGTTAATCTTCGTGTAATGTGTCTTTATCATATCAGCGAGGATTTATTGGCATCGTAAACAAAGTGGCCGTTCCGAGCGGATCTAATAATTAAACATTAGATAAAAAAAAATTACCTCATGAAGTATATTCTTAAGTTATGATTTGTTTTGTATATGTATGATAAATATGTAATATTGCGGTGCATATATTAAAATGTATAACCTCATAATAAGCGCATTTCCCTATAAACGCAACGAAACAGGTGGCAGCACTGAGCATGTCGTTCCTGGTGCTCGGCATCGGCAACACGGCGACCACGTTGATAGTCATACCTCAGAAACTCAGCGAACAGGTAGAAAGCTGAATGGACGCCGCTACGCACGCATTTATATGGAGTAGAATCTTTCAACACTGTTAGAATCGGTCTAAGTAAAGCGATTTATTTTTTTACCGACGCTTGATACGATATTTTTAATAAAATTTTGCAAACAAAAAGTTTCCTAATTGTTCAATTAACTATAGTAAATCTAACATGCAAGATATAATGATTAGTGTAGTGTAGGCAATAATTTGCATTTCTATCAATAAAAGTTACAATTAACGGTTGGATTTAAACTAATACTTGAAAAAAAATAAACTATTAAGTATTTCTTCATGTCAAGGATTCAGACACGCTCATATGGTTGAATATGTTAAAACAGCCATATTTTACTATTTTGGTGTAGAAATTCTCGCCCTATTTTTATTCAATGTTTGACAAGAACGTTTCAATGAAGGGTTTCTATATAGAGATAGAGATTTTTTTAAAGGTGTGAAAACTTTCTTTCCAACTGTATATTATAAACCAATTGGTTTGTTATACTTATTGTAACAAGAATAATAAAAGTTGTACACATGACACTCTGATCAAGTTCATCTCCACCGTAAAATAGATAAGAATGAACAGACAACAGACTAATTACATTAACGATGCCTATATTATACAGTCATAGTTTTCATAAGCATGTGTGCAAGGTGTGATACTAATATCTATGCTACAATAAATCGACATTAAAGTTTATAAATAGGTATGTTCGTTCACCTATCACATAAAATACTTACCAAGCCATTCAATATTAATTTCAAATTATAACGCACGTGATATACGCTCAAATATAAATCGCTTTATTTTGTCCAGCTGATTGACACAATGGCTGCGTTTTATAATATTCGAAAGAGTTATTTAAAATAAACGAAAAAGTACAAGATGTTTTCTTAATACCAAATTGGCATAAAATATGAGACGCCGCCCATCGACGTTGAGGGATGTTGGTTTTTTTTCCATTCTTTTGATTTATTGCATCTTTTTCATGGTAGTATAGATAATTAAAATAGAACGATAATTTACATATATTTTCTTTTTTTTGGGCGATCAAAGTAAATAGTTATATAACTATTAGTCGCCTTACAGTACGTAATATACCTAATATTTTTATTTAATTACTCGTATTAATTAAACCTCTTACATATAATATAAAACGCGGCGTTGCATGTCACTAATGTGCCTATGTTTAGTGGATAGTGTCGTTCAAGTAAGAGTCAGCTGTCAATTATTTTATATTTACTAGATTGGTATATAATTATATTGTACACACGAGTCAAAAAGATCATTAGTAGTAGTGTGTTGCGCATTTCCAAATAAATATCTTCCAGCAGACCAAGAAAATAATCATCTGGAAATGTACCTAATGTTGTCATTGCCCATATAATAAATTCTTATTTGAGCAACACAATCATTAAAAATTAGTTAATCGAATGCATTTGTTGTAGATCAAAAATTATTCGTGGACCAAGTTCATTTTGTATAGGTTGTTGAAGTAGTGAATATATTATTCATAAATTTTTATGTCGCTGAGTACACATCATGCTGAATCTATTTTAAGTACATTAAATTGCGAAGATTGGAAGTCGACTAAGTAGTTGTCTTTTTATCCTGTGGTTTATAATATATTTAGATTCCCTACATATAATACTAGTACGATAAATATTACTTAACCAGTTCTACTAAAGGCCAACAGTGCCGTAACTGAACATGAATTTTTATACTACACATGTTCCCGATTGATGCTCAAAGGTTTATGTAAACAAGGTGTGTACTCAGATTAAATGTGCTGCAGTGGATCACATATACAAGATATTGTATTGATAACGAGTAGATGTTCAGACGAAAGACGTCATCAATGCAGTGTACCTACTATGACGGCTTAAAGAACTATTAAAACGATCGAGTAAGCAAGATGTCGCCTTACTTCATGTAATGCGCCATCTCTTTTACTAACTCCATTTTGGATCGCTAGAAGCCGACATAGATGGCCTTTTGATAATTCGCATAACGCTATTTTATTTAAATTATAATTTGTATAATTTATCTGTGCTGCGTTTTATATAACCTCGCATTAGAGAACTCGTCGTCAATAGATCATTGCAAGCAGAAAGTAATTAGTTTTTGTCACTGATTTATTTATTTAAGCTTAAATAAACGGCAAATTGCATCTTTGACAAGAACTTCTTGCTTTTGAAACATAAATCTTTTTTTTTAATAGTGTAATGTGTTATTATATTAGTTAATTTATTTAACGTGTGTAACCAAACCTAAGAAATTTTAAGCAGTAACGTAATGGATGTAACAAAGATCTGATTTCATACGTGTATTTTTATAGAAGAACCAGCGATAGTCACGATATAACGGTAATTTTCAATTATTATCATCACAAACGTGTGCCAAAGTTGTTTATTTTGTGACGTCCAGATAGGGCCGGCGTACATTTGTAGCAGGGATGAACTCTTAGTACTACTGAAGAGCTTGTTGATATATTATTTACTAGTTAAATTTTTGTAATTGATAAAGTATGTAAATAAAGTAAGTCTGGTTACCTTAATATCTTATTTTTATATCTGAAAATGCAAGCTTAAATGAACATTATTACTTCTTTTCGTACATTGTCTCGTTCGCACAATAATTATCATTAAAGATTGAGGAAACATACTTATTTTCAAAAAATTATAAACATGCACAAGTAAGCAAGATATTTTAAATTATTTTATGGTCGAAATGATGCTTTAAGCTTGTTTGACCATTCAATAGGTTAAAAACCGTTTAAAAATATATGGATATTAAATTATTTGACAGATGTAATATTTGGGTTATTGTCTTTCTAAAAATATGTAATATGGATAAAATAAAAATAACTTGTCCACCGATGTACACCGGCTCTTATTAATTGCATGATTGATCAATGCATGCACATGAAGTAGTTAATGCATTTTATGGTGTTAGAGAAAGCACAAAATGTAGTGACATATAAGTACTATTTTAAGAAAGTGTCTACCTATCATGGGCTTTGTATTATTTGTTTTAAGGGAAGTATTTATTTTAGATAGTGTTTCTCTGTTTTGTATTGTATGTCTGCGGTTTATATTATTAGTTCAAATATCAGAAAGTCACACATAAAGAATCATGCTGATCTGTATGTAATATGTGATTGATTAGTAATTTAGTGCAAACGTTTTAACAATCGATCGCGCCGCGACTTCTCTCTATGATTTATTATTGTTTTAATGTTCATACACGACAATTTAATAGGAATCAGATTTCAACGACGTGTACCATAGGCCTAAATACTCGCCTATCTGACAGATATAAATTAGACCAATTACGAAATGTTAGAAGTCTGAGCTGGCTTTCAGAATCACTATTGTAAGTGAAAGCGTAATGAGTTCGAACATTTTCATATATTTTGATAGATAGCTGATTAAATGCATTGTTTTTTAAATAAACTGATTTAATAAATTCTAACCGTCCTTTATTACCTAAGTACCTTTCTTTTCTCTTTATCTAACTACAGACCTAGTCATAATTTAATAGAACTGACTGTTATACGTTGTACATTGTGTATATATTTGGGTGTAAATTGTTATTTGTGAAGAAGATTGTATGTTAATAGGGAATTCGTTATATATTTTTGGTACATAGTCACAGCCAAAACTCTTCTACGCCAATGGTTTTTGTGTATATGATATAAAACAAATGTGTAATATAATATAACGAATGTACTTAACAAGCTTTGTACGTTTTATACCTAAAACTGTCTTAGTAATCGTTGTTTGATATTTCAACTAAATAATAAATCTTTTTTCAGTTGCATACAGTTGCTGCATGTTTTATTTACTTTTTTTTGCGACATTCGGCAGGTGTCTTACCTGGCGGCTTTCTATCTTATGCTGCATTTTTGCAACATGTACACAATACTGCGGACTCTGCGCAAGAAAACGCAAGGTGGACTCAAGCTGCGATACAAATTGCGAGCGATTGCTTACCGCCTGTCCAATGAGGTCGCCGTATTGGTACGTGACACTTTTTTAAAGGTGGTTCCATTCTTGAGCCTATTCATTCACAATACTGAGTGCTCATACTGCGCAGAATTTAAATTGAAAAATGTGTGGAGCATCTCTTTTTGATTTCAATTTCTCATATGCCCAAAGTTAAATAAAACTTCAGGTATTTTAATGAAATTAATTTTCCAATTGATGGCTTAGTTGGTTTAACTTGAGCGATTTGTACCCTAACCTCTATTAAATCTCTCTGTGAGTTAACTGGATTCTAGCAACGGATAGAGTTGTGTTACAAATGATAAACATATATAAAATTTTAGTTTTATTTTTCAATTTTGTGCAGTTGACTCAGAATTGCGAAGTAGGCTTTGTGGAAAAATGTCAACGGTGGCTGTCTGTGGTTAGGCCTTGTGTTGTTAATTTTAATGTTGGTATTACGATCTGGGGCTCTACTGGCACAGAAAAGCGAAGATTACATAGAATCAAATTGCACATGGGTTTCATGATAAAGTCACTCACACTGCTCAGCTTTTGAGCTTAATTGTTCTATGTCAATTCTGAAATTGCTTATGGGGAAAACTATTATAATATTAATCGGTGGCAGTCTGTCTAATCAAGTAAGACTGCAGATGCAGACCAATAATGTTCTAGATGCAGTTTGACAGTGGTGCATGAAAATAATGTTGATTCATATTTTGACCTATATTTTTATAATATTTATAAAAAAGGTGCTTAATTTAGTTTTTTTTTAAAGACAAATATATACCGGCCACAGCTACTCCATTAAAGAAAGCTGGATGTACTACAAATATACTTTGTGGCACGAACAATCCAATACAAAAGACAAATATTTCATAATGAAATAATTTAATATATAAGGTGGATAATATCCGTATTAATATTTTTCTAACGCAAAATACCCAAAATTTCATGGTTGGTATTTTTCGTATATGGTATTAAACGTTGAAATGACTCGAATCAACTGCAAATATTTTAAAGGTCTGATCAGACCACTCTACTGAACAACTTTTCCAAAGAACTTAAGTCAAAATATGAAATTATTTTTTTTACTCTCCATAAGTACTTAAACAGATCAGCTGATTCTCAATTTGGATGGGAGGTCAAAAAATTTTTTCGTTTCGGTTTAAGATTATTTCGAAGTGGTTCAGTTTAGTGGTCTGAATCTTCCCCTAAAATATTTGCAGTTGATTTTAGTCCACCTTATATTAAGTTATTTATACGAATTATATGCTATAACTTCTTAACTCATTCGCTGCCGATAACAGATATTTTATTGTTTAAAACGCACTATTGTTTAGACTGAAACATTTTTTTCCATATTTTCTGAGCCCTATTAAACAGCAAATATTCATTTCAAAAGTTTATTTTAAAAATACTAGGTATCAAAAACAGCCATTTTTGCTGGGTTTTGTGACGTCATTAAATTGTAAGGGTAAGGTATTATTTTTGAAATCTGATTCTCGCTAAAACCACCGATTCGCATATATATGAAAACATGCGATTCTCCAGTTTTGTCGAATGAAAATCATTTTAATCGCCGACTTTGGACGAATCAAAAAAATTTATAATAGGTCTGAACTGAACTGACCATTCTCCGCACCGCTTGTATTGCATCATGGCGGATAATGGCTGGCCCGCGTTTGGCAGTACCTACCCAATTTTATTTTACTTGATATTGAAATTATACTGTCACCTTGTATTTTTATTAACGGAAATTTATTGAATATATATGAACTATTTTGTTTTCGTGAATCAAATATTGTAAATAAACATTTGTAGCATCAAAATTGATATGAGTCTAGTAGCCTATCGTCCGTCTGTACATCCGTTATCCGCAAAATTCTCGTATAAATATACCACGAAGTGGATTTTGATGCGGGAGAAAAAGTTAAGAAACACCGAGCCGCCGTTGAAGCCTACAAGTATTTTGATAATATTAATGTTTGGGGGTTGAAGCTGTAATATGAGTATAATTAAGTACTTTCATGAAAATAAATGCATGAATCGCTTAAAGCCAAGGTTTAATTTTTTATAGTCACTAGAACTGTCCTAGATGAATTTTTCCAAGTAGTGAGATAATATATTAACAGCAATTGATTAGGTACCTACTTACTAAGTTATTTAATTTGAAAATTAAATTAGTATTCAGTTGCTTTGACCGTATTTTCAAGAACCTTTAATATCCATACTAATATTATAAATGCGAAAGTCTGTCTGTCTGTCACCTCTTCACGGCTAAACTGCTGGACCGATTGTGATGAAATTTGGTAGGGATGTAGTTAACGACCTGAGGTCAAACATAGGCTACTTTTGGGCGCGATATAACCGAGTCCCACGCGGGGCGAAGCCGCGGGGAACAGCTAGTACTTAATATGAGAGATATTACTTAAAAAAAATTGAACATTTTAGAAGCGGTTCAGACAGAAAACAAAAAATGCTCGACCAAATCACTGGTTCCATTGGATATAAGACCGTATTACCATAGCTTCAGTAGACAATTGTATGAATGTATTCTACTTTAGACTACTAAGAAAGTTAGCTTATGCTCGCGAAATAACTTAGTCTTACAATATTCTACTTTAAACTAGGTATGGTGATAAGGTCCTAAATACCATCTACTAAACTAATTTCAAAATTAAGAATGATTTCTTTGGCCTGTACTCTAGTGTTCTAGTGACCGTGCGTAAGTACAGATATTTAATGGGTGTCGTGTTTTTGCATAATGTATTTGGTTTGGCTGAGTATAGTTGTTGTTTTGTGGTGCCTACATTGCATTATTTGTTGCCTTTTGAGATGCTTTTTTTGTTCGTAGTAAGTTTAATAATTACAATAAACAAGCTGAAAAAGTTATCTGGTGGAACATGCTAATAAGAGTACTAATACATACTGATCTGATAAGCTAATCGCATTATTTGTATAATAAATTAAATTTAAATAATTGAACTTGTTATAACGCGCTGTTAAAAAAACACATGTTGTGTGTAGTTTAGTAATTGCGCATTGTACGCGAGTTGCTGTAGATGTCGAAGCATGACGCCACGGACTTTTAAGCAACCTGAATCCTATACTATTTGAAAAAGGGTCTAAAATAATGTGATAGTAAAAAAATCATTTGCCGTGCCGTCAATGGGTGCCCGGCCATTACAGCAAATTCTTACCGCTTATTGATGTGATGATCCATCAAGCTACTCTAGAATATGACTAAATATAAAAATTTACTTTTAGGTTCGCTAGCGTCTAACGCTTGCGAATAGAAGTCTTAACCCCTTATTCTTACGTTTTGTCAAGAGAGAAATAGACTAAATATATTTTAGTAAAATGGGCATAACAAATGTTTAATTTTTATAAAGAAGGGAGTAAAAAAAGAAGCCTAGCCGTTCCTCTATTCTATCCCTTTTAACTCAATTTTTAAACTAGTACAACCACAGAACTAGATCCAGTTCTGTGAGGACAACGCATACCTAAGTACTAATTCCATAGTGTGTTTTTAACAGTCTTGACATCTTAAGTGTATAAAATGTTGACAATGTATTATTAAAAATTACATGCATCCATACTCGTAAATATTCAAGTAAGTGCTTTATGTATGTGTAGTAAATTTCAACACATATTTCTATCAATTGCAGGAACAAAAGTGGAGACAAAATAGGGTGGAAACCAAATCAGAATAAGGATGTGGTTGGCCTAATTTTACATGTGATTTTATGCCAGTGATTTATAAATTAATAATTTTTATATGAGTACTAATATTTCTAAATCAATAAACATACAGTTTATATTTTCGTATTCAATGGTGTTTAAAACTCTATAATGGTGTTATATTATCTTGTAAATATAGTTATTTCATGACATTTGTTTCCTTTATTTACCCAAGGTAAAATAATAAAACAGTAAAGTGTGTCACATGTTTTAATAAAGTATTAAATTAATCTAGGAACAATTCTTTACTCGAAATAAATTATAACAAAAATTACTGCTTATTGTAACTTCTTAAGTATATATTACTTATTTCTACTTATATACAACACGCTTACTTTAGGCGTATATATGTACATGTGTAACTATGTGTGTGCAATCAAATATCAGTTATATACAATTTCAAAACACATTATTATAACCAATAATACCATTCACAAAAAGATATATATATCTATCATTTTATTAACTATATCACTTTACAAGTTTTTTATGTACACGACACACATCAAATGGACACTTTTTGTGCCGCATTAACATTATGCATAATCAGTCAAATAAAATTTTAATTCACATATAACCCCCTTTGCGAGGGAGGTGGACACGTACTGGGCAAAGTCAATATAGTCCATAATATAGCCATTATCACTATAAAAAAAAATATAATTTTGATACAAAACATACTTGGCAGGCTCGGTACTAGCCGTGGGCCAACGGGAGCATGAATAATATTAAAACAAATCAGTCTGCGTCGAAATCGTAGTCATCGTCTAGTGGAAAGTCGTCGCAGTCTTCGTCAAAGTATGCGCTTTCTTCGTAGGTGTCCAGACGGGGCTTTTTCACTAATAATCCTTGCTTTTGTAACTTTTCTATTGCCTCCATTGTAACATTCTTAACAGGCCTGACTTCTTGCTTCTCTTCTAATTGAGAAGCTTGCTTTACTTGACTAGTCTTGACAATCCTTAACCCAGTTACATTGTTAAGTTTGTTGAGTTGTTGTGAACAGGAACTGACTTCAGATTTCATTTGTGTTGAGCTGACAACTGTGTTGCCTTTCATTGTTCTTGTCATATTCATTATATTAGACTTATTCATTTGTGTCGTTGAGGCGAAGCTTATCGTTGAATCATTTTCTCCACTGCTAAGGCCAGGTATTTCTGACACGGGTATTAATGATTCTTTCGGTTTTTTAAAACAGCTAAATGGCCCAGATGATTCTGGCGCGACCGATCTTTTTTTCATGACCGTATTAATGTTAGGTGATATTTTAACTGGTTTAAGACCACTTGTAGAGGTTGAAGGCGCGTTGTTTCCCATTGCTGGCATTCTTGGGGTATGAGGTCTTACTTTCAGAGGTGAATCTACCCTCACAGGCACTAATTGATTTGAGACTTTGGCGGATGGCCTCGTTGGTCTAACAGGCGTTACAGCGCTTTTAACTTTAGTCCCCATAATTGGCCCGGCGTGCCTGACTACTACACCTTGATAGTTTTTGGTTGGTTGTTGAACCGGCTTCATGCCTTGTACTTTGCGTAATACGTTTTGTGTACACGACTGACTGGCGCTCTGAACTTCTTGTTTCATAGTTTGATTGACAGTTTTAATGGTTTTTGTAACAGTTGTAGTGATTTCTTGGATAACAGTCTTTGTTTGAAAAGTTTTGACAGTAACTTCCTTGTTAACGGTATTAGTCTGATTCGTAGAAGACGCACACATCTTTTGATTGGTTAATTGGTTTGTACAACACGCTATTTGTTGACCTGGAACTTTATTATTTTTGTTAATTATTTGGGGGTTTATTTTATTTACTTGTTGAGTTACATTATTGTCCATTTTATTGCCCTGTTTGAAAGGTTTCAAGGATATTTCTTTGCTAAAATTTCCAGCCAAAGAAGAATGACATTTTTTCGTGTTTGTTGTGTCATACGACTCTATCTTTTTTTCGCTTAACGACTTGATAGTAATATCTTTACCAATATGTTTTAAACTTTCATCATATTTTTTCTGAATTTTCTTGACCGTATTTGCATGTATTTTGTTTTCAATATCTTCTAAATCTTCGTTTGGTTTATGTAGGTTGTCTTCATCATTATCACTAGCTGAATCATGAGGCGATTGCACAATCGCATTGTTATCAAAATCTTCATCAGACTCGTCACATTTTTCTGATAATTCATAATCATCGCAAACTTCAGTAATTTTTACTTGACCTGGATTAGGATCATTATCACCACTATAGTCACTATTCATATCGAATCTCTCATTAGAATTGTCATTTTTATTATCTTGTGTTGTGTGTGTGAATGAACTAGGTGAAGAATTTCTAGACTTAATCGTAATATGTTTACTTAAGTTTTTTAACGTATCTTGAAGTATTTTATTAGTTTTATTTACAGGTACTGTGTTAAGTTTCTCACAATATTCAGATTCTGTTTCATAGTCTTCTTGAGAAAAACGTGTAAATTCCTCTTGATCAGGTTCGGATTTATTTTTAACATGTTGCATTTTTTGATTATTGGATTTTATTGTTAATTCCTTACTCAAATTTCTAAATTTGCCCGTGGGATTAGTAATTTTATTGTTAGTTTTAATATCTGGAATTCTCGGTTTGTTTATTGTTTCTCTGGGTAAGGTGTTATCCGCATTGTCACTGTCAGAATCATCAATGTTATAAATTTCTATTTCTTTGTTTATATCTTCTTTATTTGTAATCTGTTTTTCTGTTAACTTTTGATAAACTGATGTTAAATTTTTAGTATTTTGTACATTTTGGGAATAACTCGTTGGTTTGGCGGATATATTTGTAAGATTTTTTAAAAGATCGACACTAGTTTGGTTTTTTGTATTGTCTTCAACACTAGCTAAACTGGTAGCTTCTTTTGTTGGTAATTTTCTTATACCACTCTGATTTATTTTCGGTGATAATGCTGAATTTTTCACCTTATTTTGCGGTTTTGAAATCATTGGTTGTACGATAGCTTCATTGTTAAAAGATTTTTTTGTGGTTGGATTTATGCTTTGCTCTTCCTCTTCTGAAGAATATGAAATTTTTTTCAGAGACGATGGCGAATGTTTTGTCAATGGTTTTATGGTTATATTGCTGTTAATATTTTTGAAAGCATTTATAGATTTCATGGCAATTTGTTTAGGTTCGGGCGAAAATATTTTCTTATTTGTCATAAGCTCTTTATTCCATGGATCTATGAATGAATCATTTATTACTTCATCGGCCGAATTATTTTTTGAATTATCAGGGGTGTTTTCCCCCTCAGATAAATCGGAATTATTTAAAGATGAGCTGGGTGGCTTAGTATTGTTCTGTGTTACTGGTTTAATAGTAATAAGGTGGCTTAAATGTTTTAACGCATCAATAGATTTTTCTTTACATTCCTTTTCAATAGAAGGAATAGAATGTTCTATTTGTTTTTGATCAGCTGGGTCGTTATAAGTTCCATTTTCAGGGACCTCATTATTAGGTGTGGAGTTAATTTTCACAGGTTTGACGGTAATATTTTGGCTTACATTTTTTAAAGTGATTAAAGGATTATTATGATTAATTTTGCCTTTATCTATATTTTCATTTTTATCCTCAGTGTCATCGGTATGGTCATCATATGTCTTCATTTTTTCATTGTGCTCTATACTTGTGCACTCATTTTTATTCATGATGGATTTGGTATCTACATTTTTGACAAAAATCTTATCCTCATTTAAAGTATCTATTTTTTTGTTAGGTTTTTCATCTCCTTCTGTTTCTGATGATGTATATCTTGGTATTAAATCACATTCAACTTCAATATTTTCAGGAGAAGAAGGTTTTTCATCGTCAATACTATTTGTCTCACTAGTATTTTGTACAGGTTTCCTTATTATTTTAATTTGATTATTACTTTGATTCATTAACTTTGTTATTGCTTCGTTAGATGCATTAGTCGCAGTTGGCTGGTACTGCGTTACCATATTTGTTGCATTCATATTACATATTTCTTTAACTTTAGTTGATATTTGTTTCTTTACTGGAGGTTCTTTCTTTTTAATTACAATTCCTTGGTTGCGTAATTTTTCAATTTCCTTGGGAGACATTCTTGAAGCACTGTGTGGTAATGCCACTTTCTTTTTTTTTACTTTAAACCTTTTTGCTACTACTTGTGACGGAACTTCTTCTATACCTTGAAAGTCTATTCCTTCACCAAATACATCTTTATTCATATTTAGAAACTCATCTAAAGTTATAGCTGCCTTTTTGGATTTCTTGTGTTTTTTATGCTTTTTAGACTTTTTTGGGTTATCTTCATCAGCATTGCGCATTGCCATTTGTAGCAAGTCATCCTAGAAGGATACAAATAATTTTTATTATTATATACGTAAATATAAAATATCCCTTGTATAACAATCTACTATTCCATTATCAGCATTGCAGTAACCTTTTGCCACTAACAGCAACACCTATATTTTCCTATAGATTATGATATAGACAGGTTCTAAGCTTGTATTTGTAAAATAAAATAAAAAAAAATCCACTTACTAGTCCCATAGCACCACCATCAGATGTTTCTTTGGGTTCTCCTTCTACATTCTCGACTCTCTCCATTATAGGCGGAACTGACTCCAGGGAAAAGTCAGTTATGCTTTCAACTCTGCAAGTTGTTTTTTTAATGTTACTACACAGAAGTATACATTCAACACAACACAGAAGTAACATATTTTCCTAAAATTCCACTTTCATTAAATCTATATTTGTAGGGTATTCCACAAGTAAATAATCACTTGATTTAAATTTATACAAAATAAATAGAAATGAAGGGTTTATTTATTTGTTTGTTTGTTACGCTTTCATACTCTATCTACTGAACCAATCTTCCTGAAATTTCGCATACACATAGTTAGATGTATAGGGAAGGACATACGGTAGGAATGCCCCGCGTGCGAAGCCGCGGGGCTTCGCACGCGGGAATTTCCCTCGTAAAGCAAAAGCTAGTTATAAATATCTTCAAGTCATACATTACCAAATTACTTATGCATATGTTACCATTTCTGGGAGTATCTATTATTGGAGCAGTTCTTTCTAACCATGTTTATTATATTGCTGTCTGCCAATTTCAGCTGCTAACAATGTATTTGTTTACATTCTTTTAATTATCTATACAAATAGAGTATAACAAATTAATACTACAAACTTACAGTTCATTCTTTTCACTGTACATATCGTCTATATTGTGAAATGACAGATGGTGTTCATATGCATCCAAATGATAAAATATAGCATCACAAAGTGGGCACCGTAGGACATCATCTGGACTTTGGTTTTCGTCACTATGATCATCTGCGATATGTTTCTGAAACATATACAACATACACTAGTTATTAAAAATAGGAAAATATGAAATAAATAAAAACACTTTCGAACATTGCAAAGATTTATCTACTTCAACTGGTTGGTGCAGAAGCTGGATTCAGAGGCTGGTAATATTTTGAGGTTGAGTGGTGCAAAGGACAGCCATTGTTTCATCAGTCAAAGGCAAAACATGTCCCATCCTATTTAATGTTATAAACATAAAAGGTTGTGATAATGGAAATGAAGATGTTTTTAATCCTTAATTTTCTAAAAGCTGAATAGTAGTATCTGTTGTAAATTAAAACATTGATAGGTATGACTTGGATAAACAAATAGGTATCTACACAAAATGATATCTTATCTAACAGGAATAAATCATGTCATAGCGAAAGTTTATTCTTAGTTTGTATGCTGTAGCCTTTCTGACGAATTGGGCATTCAAATGCAAAAATAAATTTTTACCTTGGGAAGTTACAAAGTTAGCACATTTGCTGCCAAGAAACCTATAACGATACATATTATATTTGTAATTATTTTGTTTATACTTACATGTAAGTTGACTTTATTATTGTATTCTTGGCCACAAAAGGGACAGTAATAAATTGCTATTGAGCACTGAAAAATAAAACATATATAGTTTGTTCTATGTGTTAGTAAATGGGCAGATGACATATAGAGATTATGGGGCAAGATCTGTGCCCCTAGTATGAGTTTTTCTTAATGCAGACGCTAGCGACTGCGTTAGCGATTTAGTATGGGAAACCTGTACAGCGCCTCTGGCGGATAGTAAGGCAACTAAGAAATTCCATACAAAATCCCAACGCAGTCGCTAGCTCTGTGTTAAGAAAAACTCATACTAGGGGCACTGGGTAAGAAAGTCTAAGACCACAATGGATAACGAATGCATGAGGAGACCTACACTCAGCTGTGGATGGAGAATTGTTAAAGAAGATGTAGTTTACATATGGGTTTCACAAATGGGTCACACATTTGATGATCTAGTATGGAGTGTGTATGCCCTACCAATCTGCTTGCTGAATCTAGACAATAGAAAAACAATTGTTGTGTGCTGCATTCATGCGCGATCCAAGCAGAAGCATTAAAGTTATACAGAAATATCCTGATTTAACCAGTCCTTTTCTTTTATTTTTCATCTTAGCACTTTCCCAGTTGCATCCTCAGCCTGTTTACTTTGAACCTAGGACTGCTATTTCTTCTCCATTATAATAGTCTTAGGCATCCTTGATAAAAGTTTGTTAGCACTGATATCCTGGACAGGGACATCAAGCAGCTTGGAGACCCAAAGGAGGTGGCATGGCCAGACAATTGTCTCCAACTTCACATACTGGTTTACTTAGATGTGATCATGTATTTTATTTATTTTAACAAATCTTATACATATTGCATAAGGGACATACCTGGTTAACCATCTGCAATTTTTTTGACTGACCTATAGCTGGCAGATCAGTGTCTTGTCTGTGAAAGAATTTATTATGGTACAACATGGCTGATGAGACGTGAAACGTTACATCACAACAATCACATGGAAAATGTTCACTCTCACTTTGGTCCATGTTTGCATGATTTGCACTAATATGTTTGTTGTATAAATGCTGAAACAAATTGTAAACACAAATTACTTAACTACGTCAAATAAAGAAAAAAAAATAACATTGGTAAAAATTAAGATTGTGTGCAGCAATAAAAAATTTCTATGGGTTGATTGGGGCCAAGTAATCTGTCTTCAAATGTAAAAATAATAGTTAAATAGTTCATAATAACATACATTGGATAAAACTGTTGGGAGACAAAGCATCCCTGAAGTGTTATCACAATGTTGGCTAGGTATAACTTTCAAAAATCATACCTACAACCTGAGGCTAAACATTGATAACAGATTATGAGGTGCATGATAATAAAAACAGTGGTGATGGGAGGGGGGAGGACGCAGTACAGAGGTCGGCGTTTGACAGCCGACGGTAGCATACTCATCGCCTCATCGCGACATTTACCTTCATCGTGAACAGCTTCCCGCACCACGGGCAGAAGTACTTCGCGTCGTGGTCTGGGTGGAACTTGTGCTTGTGAGTAATTGCCTTCGAAATCGACGGAAACAATTCCGTGCACACATCACAGCTTATCATCTCAACCTCTTCACTAGATTTCTCCCCTTGTGTATCATTAGGCCGTGCTTTACTTTTCGTGCTCTGATCAAACTTCGGGTCTCCATGTTTCCTAAAACGAAAAAATGTTAAGTAGAAATCCTGCTAGTAAAATATTTTTAACCCCGTAAATGTGACAGTTCTCTTGAAGCGTATAAAAATTAACCTGAAATGTATTTGTAGATCTTCTTTACTTTCAAAAGCTTCTTTGCAAAATATGCAACTGAATTGTTTTGGGGGTTCCATTTTCTTGAACTATTTCTTTCTGGCTATCGGCACTGTGTACATCATGTCGTAAAAGTAAAATTAAAAATTCACTCAGCTACTCAATGATTGATGTCAGTTTTAATGCCTTCTAGTTTTATTAATTACATTTGATTAAAGTTATAGCACCAAGCAAATAAACATTCCAGGTAAACAAATTCCAATAATTCAGAAAATAAGTACCCAAACAAAACCAGCCATTTTTATTTATTATTTTTTTTTGTCATGTAGAGGTGAGACGTATTTACTGGAACAGGTTTTTGGAATAGGTTTTGGCTTGGACGCGTAAGTACGCGTTCCCGCATGCGAGTCTTTTAGCGTATCGAGTATTTACGAGTACGGCGACTTCACCGGTACGCGCAACTCAAAAACTAGGATGCGAGCGTTCGGGACTATATTCGGAAGACGTCGTCGTGAAACTTCGGGATCGCTCGACTCGTCCGCTGCCGCACCTAGCCGCCGAGCGATGTATTTCGGCGAGTTATTGTTTATTCTAATAACACTTTGATTACAAACACAATAAGATCATTTTCTTTTGGTAGCATATTTGTTTTGGTGTGAAATAATACTTGTTGTTTACTTACAATTTGCAATTTTAAAAACAAACAGTTGTTAGTTGTTAGCTTTCGCCGAAAGTTCAATATGAAAGTAATTACTTATATATAAACGTATTGAAAAAAAAACAAGTAAACAAAATAATAAATAAAAAAAGATTAAGAATCACTTTGTATATAAAAAAAATGTAAATAAAAGTAATCAATGAATATAAAATCTATTGAAAACTTCTAATATATATTTTACTTAAATACTCTTTCTGATTGAAATTTTAATAAAAACTGCTGACAGTCCTAAGCCTGTATAAAGTATGAAGAGAGGTTTTAAGACAATATTAAAAAAATTGGATAAAAAAAATACGAAGTGTGAAGACAATACTTGTAAAACTACTTAGTCCATATACGCAAGACGCGCATTTACGGGAATCATTTGGTTACGCAATGAGTCCATTGAGTCGCGTACTCGTAAATACTCGTGGACCTAGTCTTTGGATCTAGTCTTTTTCTGGACGCGTACTCGCAAGACTCAGTCCGCGTTTTACCTAGTATGTCTCACCTCTAGTCATGATTTAGAGGTGGCCGTCTGGCCGTTATTTCAACTAATTGTTTCATTCAACCGTTTTTTACACGATTCAACTAGTTTTCATTATTGGAAAAGTAGTTGAAATGACCAACTGGTTTGTTTTAAAAGAAACACAACGAGAGAGAGAGAGGGAGATACGTGGTGGAAACTAACGAACGAGTAACGATACGAAAAGTTGAAAACAACCGAATATATATGAAACAAATACATTAGTTTGTTTTGTTTATTATTATTTACTAATTAAGTAATAACTAGTTTGATTGTAGCCAAGTTGAAGGTCAATTAAGTTTCCGAAATTTTTGTCGCGACGTGAACAAAAATTTGGCAATTAATTAGTAGTATTAATAGTAATGTCTGACTTCGATATAAGAAAAAATAAAAACTGACTGATTATTTTCTAACTTGTTATTCCACAACCAGTTTGCCTCATGCTATGCGTAACGTCAAAATTAAACGCTACGAATCGGATGTAACAACTCCATGTTGATTTGTCAAACCAGTTGCCAACGTCAACTGGTTTAGTAAATAGTTGCTCGTTGAAAACCACTATTTATCCCACCTTGTATTGTTGAATGATGAGTTCAACCCACACGGTCATTTACCTATATGAATTGCGTCCATGATATGAATATGAACATAGACAAATCTACTTGAATGATGGCGAATGACATTGATCCGGGAAGTTACTATACCATTACACTTTTTTAGCAGGGTAGGGTAGCTCCAGTGAGTAAGGGAGATGTCGCCTTACATCATGTGTTGCGCGGTCCCGTTTACTCACTGGATCTTGCATGGTTTTAAGAGACGGTAGTAACCCCCCTCATGGCCTACTATCTCTAAAAACCATGCAAGTTCCAGTGAGTAAGCGAGACAGCGCAATACATGATGTAAGGCGCTATCTCCCTTACGCACACTCGGTCGATGGTCAAGTGGTGGAGGCGTTTGCCAGTAGACCCGGGGGCCATGGGTTCAATTTCCGAGGGAAGCATACTTTGTTTAGTAACTAGTTTGGTTAAGTTAGGTTAGGTTAGGACATTGCAGGCTTCCTCTCGCTGTCGACCGTTGTGAAAGCGATGGTCGATAGTGAGACGTCGTGGACAGCGGTGCAGGCCTTTGCGGAGAGTGTTATGCTCCGCAAAGAGGAGGCGGAGAGGGAGCGGGAGGAAACGACCGACCTCCCTATCCGCCGCCGACGTACGGGGCGAAGAAGGCGGGCCTATGGCCTGCACCTGCTTCCCCTACAATAAGGCCAGTCTAGCGACGGAACAAACGGGGTTCCGTCGTTAGACTAGAGGCCCGGGTATACCTAAGCAGGATATGATGGCTACGGGCCCTACCCGTTAGTCACTCTGAGGAGAGTGGCTGAGCCGAGGCCACCGTGGTTGCGGCCGCCGCGCCGGGACTGTGGAGTATTAGTAAACACATAGTCCTGGCAATATGCGGTAGGCGTTGACAACGTGTTTTTTTTTTTTTTAGGACATTGCAGGCTTGAATCACCTGATTGCTTTATAATAAAGTTGATTCCGTGCTTCGCAAGGCACGTTAAGCACACGTTAAACCGTTGGTCCCAGCTGTCATCTGGTAGTCGATAAAAGAACCACATCAGAGACCGAGAGGCGGTTCCGAAGAACTGATACCAGGGTGTGCATGGTTGATATTTTTAAATAAATAAATATAAATATATAAGGACAAGTCACACAGATCAACAGAACGAAGAGAAGCGGGTAACGTTTATTTGGGTAAAAATGAACGTTATCTGAGTAAACGATTCCTAAAACGTAACGTTAAGTAACGGTATTGTTAAAATTGCCAGTCTTTATCCGGCAAAAAGCCGCCGCCGCGCCGCCGTCGCCGCCGGTCCGGCTGTAGGCTGTAGGCGCGATTTACGTAGTATCTCTATTTAGTTTGTGGGCGCGATCGTTCTAGATTCCTTGCTTGTATTCTTTTGAGTGACATAGGCTATGATGTGACATCAACATAAAGTTGATAAAAACATAATAGCGGATTTAGAAATAATATAGATGTTATATACAAGGTGGACACAAATCAACTGAAAATATTTTAAGGGCAGATACAGACCACTATACTGAACAACTTTTCCAAATAAACTTATATCGAAATATGAAATTTTATTTCTCACTCTCCATACTAAACTAGATCAGCTGATTCTCAATTTGTATGGGAGGTCAAAAATTTTTTTTCGTATTTCGACACAAGTTTATTTAGGAAAGTTGTTCAGCTTAGTGGTCTGAATCTGCCCTTAAAATATTTGCAGTTGATTTAAATTCACCTTAAATATTCTATGAGGCTTATTAATATAACGGGAGATCGAAAAACCAACCTCTGCCAACGCATTAGTTTGGCTATCCAACGAGGAAATGCTGCCTGCCAGCGTCTTCGGCACAGAACAATATTACTCCTAGCGGAGGTCTTCGGTACCTACAATGCCGCAGGGACCATTTTTATTTTCAGTTTTGTATTATTATATTAACTTATTTATTTATGTAATTGGTGTAATAATAAAATATTACGTACCGTAAAACTTGGCGGCTTTGCCTATTGGATCTGACTTTGCCCAGTCAAGTGTTTTTGTTTTGTATTCGGAAAACATCGGAACCATTGCGGACCCACCATACCACTAGCCCTACCCCTGGTGGTAGGGTGGGTCCCAAACCATACCACCATCATGCCATCAAGTAATAGTGTTGTTATTAAAAATTAAAACATTATTAAAACAAAAGTTTTGACATATACATACACTTATTATTATTTACAGCAAATAAACTAAAATGGATACACCGCTATTAATACACATTAAAAATTAAAAAGGAACAGAATAAAAAAAATATTATGTACGCAATTTGTCCAATGCATGACCAATGGTAATTTCTTTGTTGACTAATTGCATTTGTACATCAATTATAAAATCGTCGTTGATAATTTGGTTTATTCGCCGTTTTTTAGGTACCATATTTGCATCATGAATCTTATGTAATACATTCAGTAAACGCATTAATGTCACAGTATTCTTGTTAAGTAATTTATTTATTTTCGAATGAAATGATTCTAAAACGTTGGTTGTTCGATGGCGCTCACCGAAAACGCTAAATACTACAGGGGAATGTATTTTCAACCAAAACGTTTCGATGTAGTTTATAAACTTTTCCATTCGTTTCAAACTGTGACATTCTGATTTTATATAATGAAATCCTGGTAACACCTCATCAAGAGGTAGTAGTGGTAAGGCGGCAGTGAGAGCTACTATTCTCCTTTCAGGTTTATTTTGCGTATTCTTCAGGGATTTCGCCTTTTTCCAAATATTGCGCACCCAATGATAATAACAACCTTTTAAAGTAACGTTAGGGAATACTTTTAAAATTGCGTTCATTGCCGCTATTTCATAATCACTGTGAACTTTATATGGTTTCCATCCAGGTATTTGGGACAGAATCATATTAAACAAAATTACATAACTCTTTTCTTTCCGGTCTGACATAAGTGCAAATACTAACGGCACGACTTTAGTTGTTCCCGTGGTACTCCTCATATCACCATGAATATTATATAATTGAGAGAAGGGTGCTGGACAACTATAAAAGGTGCCGTCAATAAAATATTCTTTAATAGTTGGAATTAATTTTCGGGAATCATTGGAAGAAAAGACTAATATACGGGTTTCTTCTCCTGCTTGGTCATGGTAGTAATCCGCTAAAAGGAAATCTTTGAACTGAACTGGTACCTCCACTTCACCAAAACTTTTGAACACTGTCTTTGATACTTTTGCAAATTTATTTCTTGCGTCGTGTAAAAAATGTTTAACTCCTTCGTATGGCGGTAAACTCCCCATTCCTAAATTTAACCCCTTGTCTGTGAAATCGTTATATTTTTTGTCATATACCCTTTGAATGGGTTCATCTGATGACATTACTTTTTCCCGCAAGTCACATATTTCTTTTAGTACTTGATTTTTATGTACATCTACTTCACAGGTATGCTCTTTTCTTCTAAGGATTTTCTTATCCTAAAATACATAAAAATAATTCTGAACTCTTTCAGCACCAATCACTGAACTACTTAACGAAATCAGAGCTAATTGATTAGATTAAAAATAAGTGGACTAGTGATACAAGGGGAATTCAAATTCTTCATTGTTTGTCTATTATATTCACAGGACTTATAACTAGTCTTTAAACATATGGCCTACTCACCTCTGTAATCGTTACTGTACCGCAACATTTGGTAGTAAAATACGACGTACACCTCCATATCACTGAACTATTTTTATATTTTTTGTGTCGGTGATACCTATATTTTCCGCAGAGCAAAGCCGTTCCGCCATTTATATTAATAAAATCAAGTTCTTCTGAATCCATTTTTAATCAATATTATTGCAAAAGTCACTTAATAAATCAGTTTTTAAATGTCACTTTAAAATAAATCGTTTTTTGAAAGGAGTTTTTCACATTGGCGGACTCATTTAATGTCAGCCAGTGTATATTTAATGTAGGTGCTGGGATGATGAAAGGAATATTGAACTTGAATTGCATGATAAGACTTACATTATTGCAACAAATAGATAATAATAGTTGCGGAAACAATAATCATAGATAAATAACCATACGAGTACTTTGTCACATCATTATGGTGGTATGGTTTGGGACCCACCCTACCACCAGGGGTAGGGCTAGTGGTATGGTGGGTCCGCAATGGAAATATTTAACATTTGTTTTTCTTCTATTTAATGGTTTATAAAAGATTATGTTTCTGGCAAAACTAAGTTACGGACCAATTACTACGGCACGTCAGTTGCTTGACAGACAGCGTCAAAGTAAGTTGTTTATTTTGCGGGCCAAAACTATGGTGAAAAACTTTGTTTCAAACTCGTTGTTGTCGTCGCAGCAAATAAGTAATTTTTTAACCATTGTTAGCTAGTAAAAGGTGAACAATATTGATCGCAAATATAACGAGAAATCGCTCCTAGATTCGGAGTTATGATGGTGGGCAATGTAACCATAGCATGTATGAAGCACTACTTGGCGACTTTGCCCATCTCAGTATTACTGTTAGGGTTGTCACTAAAATCCATACTAATCCATACTAATATTATAAATGCGAAAGTCTGTCTGTCTGTCTGTCTGTCACTCTTCACGGCTAAACTGCTGGACCGATTGTGATGAAATTTGGTAGGGATGTAGTTAACGACCTGAGGTCAAACATAGGCTACTTTTGGGCGCGATATAACCGAGTCCCACGCGAGGCGAAGCCGCGGGGTACAGCTAGTAATATATAGTATTTTATTTAATCATTTCGTTTCTTTCGTGGTTTCATTTTTAGTGGTATTCTGGCTTTCTTACTAATTATTGTCTTTGCTATTACAGTAATAAAAACTGTTTTTACTTATAAAAATGTATTAATCCTACCTTACAAATAACTTAACTATATTATAAAAGCGAAAGTGTCTAAGTCGGAGTCTCGGGGGATCGACATAAACGCGGGCGGAGCCGCGGCAAAAGCTAGTCATATTGATATGCGGCACAAACAAATCACATAAAGAGTGACATCCCTAGTTGATTAATTAATTTGTATGAAAAATGCCAAATGCAGCCTGACGACTTTGCCCACTCGATTTTAGGTCCTTATATAAAAACATTGAAGTGCTAAAATCTAATTTTGGGTGTCATTGCCCAGTTTAATAACAAAGTCTTTATGTCCAATGAATAAGATCGACAATAGCTGAGTTTCAAAACTAAAGTATTAAATGGGCAATTTCGCCAATTGGTCTTAGTTTTTGGCCCACACTCGATAGTTATTTTATTTTCAAATAAATATTGGTTTTTCGCACTTGTTCTTTAATCATGCGAAATAATCAAAAATCAATCTTATTGTAGTGAAAACAAACTGTTAAAATACATTAATACTTTAATAAATATTTCACCGAACTTAAAAAATAAAGAAAGAAGTGGGCAAAGTTGCCACGTTTTACGGTATATAGATGTAGTTATGATTTGCCATTTGGTGACACAAGGTCAGCAAACGGAAAGGGTTTAAGAAGGGTGGACCGAATTTTGTCCTATCGATCAAAGAGAGGTGTATCAAAATGAAAGGTCTTAACTTAACAGGTGATTTTAAAAATGCATATCCGCTCAAACTTTATATTATAAAGGGCGAAAGTTTGTATGTTTGTTACTTCTTCATGCTCTTAACATAAGGCTGGGCCAATTTCTATCATCATCATCATCATCAGCTGTTTACAACCCACTGCTGGGCATAAGCCTCCCTCTGTCTACGCTATGCATCCCTACTCTGAGCCACCGCAATCCAGTTGTTGCCAGCAACCTTCCTAATATCATCGACACATCTAGCCGCTGGACGTCCAGTACTTCGCTTTCCGTATTTAGGGTACCACTCCGTTACAGGCTTACTCCACCTACCATCGTTCCTTCTAGCCAGGTGTCCTGCCCAGTTCCAATTAAGAGCTGCTGCAACCCTAGAGAGTACGTTGTGAACTCGGAGATCCGATGTGAACTTTCGTTCTACGCGTCGGATCTCCGAGTTTCTATACATTTCTATACATTTGACGAAAAAAATGCTTTATTTGTATTGTCTAAACTTCATTCAATATGCTCCAAGAAAGCCGCAGATAGAGATGTGTGGAGAAGAATTGCAAGAGCCGCGGTAATTGAGATACCCAATCTATAATCACGACCACTGCCAAGAGTGTACGACTAAGAAGACGAAGAATAAGAAACTGCATTCGTGATTTTTTTTCTTCTTAAAATAATCGGCACTGACTTTAGATTTATTAAAATGTTTGATATGAAGCATATTTAAACAACAATGTATTAATTATTTCATCCTTTTTAGTTGAGGAAATGAAGTCGGTTTGGTTATTTTGGCAAAAACAATTATTGGCAAATACAATTATTCTCAATGTAAGGTCGTTACAGATTTTATTATCTCTTATATCGAGCCTGTCACCCACAGAGATCTGTCATGTCAGCCAATTATTCCCACAATATAAAAAAAAATTAATGGTCCTTTCTTTTATTTCATAGGTAAAATGGCAAAGGTGTTTGGAATTACTTTTCACATGAATCGCTTATATTCATCAGCCGTGCCCAAAATAAAAGCACAAAAGTATGTTCTTACTAAGCATTTTCAAGGGGAACCCAAAAAAAGCGATTTTCAGATTGTCGAAGAACACTTACCTGATTTGAAAGATGGAGGTAAATAAGACACTATACTTAAACGTTTCCAAACTACTTATCTATTCAATACATGAAGGGTATCAGTCTATGGGTATCAGTGTTGATAACGTCATTTCTTAAAAATATATTTTTTTTTAATACACTCAAGCAAACAGGCATACAGCCCATCTAATGGAGAGTGGTTACCACATGCACAGAACACTATTACTCCTAGCAGAAGTGGGTGCCGTAGTCTATGTATAAAAAGTTTGCTCTCTAGGATGGCACCTGTGTGACCCTACTTTTAGTTAATCTATTATATGCAATTTATTTAAGAAAAATAATAAAGATTAAGAAATAAAACCAATGGAGTTAATAATGAATTCCACTTAGACGAAGTCGCGGGTATCATTAAGAGTTTTGAGGAACTCGATAGTAGGCATGCATGTACTTCAATGAATAGCGCGCGTCAAGCAACGGCGAGTGAGCGACTAATGCTTGGATTGGTCTACATTATTTATTTTATTTATTTATTTAACTTCATTACATACAAATGTAAATGGCGGACTTAAAGCCATAGGCTTTTTCTACCAGTCAACCAACCAGTGGTGCAGAGAAGAACATCTTTTTGGGGTAAGTCAAATGAGAGAACCAAAAAACAGTATATAAATATAAATCTAAAAATAAATAACTACATAAATATAATACCACATATAATACATACAAATATACATAAATACTTAATATATTCCAAAAACCAATACATATACTACACATATAGGTAACTTTTAAGTCTTATTGCAATCTGTCTGATTGTTCTCGAAGAAAATGTGCTCGAACCGCGCGTTTGAACGTTAAACGAGTCTTGGATCTCCGGATATCAACAGGTAGGGCATTCCAAAGCAGAATCGCCTGGACCGTAAACGAATGCGCAAAAAACCTACTCCGATGTACAGGTATATAAAGACGAAGATCGTTTGAAGAACGGAGACTTCTGGCATGGATATTGCCAAGAAAGGTAAATTTATTAGCGGCATTTCTATCTTGAGCTCCTCCGCGCTTTGGTTTGAAATATTCCCGGGTGTTATCGACAGATGGCAGTCCCTAGGCTATGTCAGATGCCAGTCCCTAGGCTTTGTCAGATGCCTTTAGGCAGCCTGAAAATTTGACAGTGTTGGCCACTATCACACCCGGATCATGTTATTATTCATCTGGTTCCCCTGTAAAAAGGGTTGCGAAGGTCAGATACGGCAGTCGCTCCATTGTATAATAACCAGTATCCTGGGCTCTGAAGCGTAAGCTGAAGATGCAACCAGGAAACACGCTAGGATGAAGAAGAAGTTGCGGATATCAGGTAGTGGATAGATAGATACTTGTAAATAATAGCATGTGTTTTTCACTTCATTGACGACTTGGAAGATTTGTATAGAACTTTGACTTGTAAATATGATTGCACATAATTTATAGAGTTACGATAGTCTGATTTGTAATTATAATTAATCGCTCTTATTGTATACATATTTCTATGTATTTTATTTCCAGAAATTTTAACTGAAGCAGAATTTCTTAGCGTTGATCCATACATGCGCGCATATATGATTGGATATAAGCTACCAACTGATATGATCGGAGGTCAAGTAGCAAAGTAAGTTTAGTCTTGGTATTAACTTTTTATTACACTCTAATTTTCAGTACCTACTTGTATAAGCTTAAGTCCGTTTGCAGGTGGCGGACCCCGCCACAACATTAGAGCCGAACATAACCAACTGCAGCGAATGATGATTCGACATCTACTTCACTGACGTTCCTACTGATCTCGTTGTCTTACAATATACTCAGTTGTACTTCTAAATAGTCGTTTTTATTTGGAAGATACCAGTAACCAAACCTTACACAAATACAGTTCGCTACCAAAATGGTCCTTCGAGCCTGATATGAAAGGACGTCAAGTAGGTACAGAAAATTATAAGGGTATATGAATGTATTTGGAAGAAACCAGCAACCAAACCCAGCACAATTACAGTTCGCTACACTACTACCCATAAATAACAGAGCATTCCGAACAATTCCAACATTTCCGAACAGCGTTATCTACAAGTATAACACCTTTTCATGTGGTTTATTATTTTTTCAGGATCATTGCAAGTCGTAATAAAAATTTCCCAGAGGGAAAATATGTTTCCGGATCGTTTGGATGGCGGACCCACACTATATGCAATCCTTCAATGGCACCAACCATCGGATTCTTGCCTACAACCCTTCTGCCAGACATTAGTCCTCATCCGATGTCTCTTGGTTTGGGCGTTCTCGGCATGCCTGGGTAATTTCTAAAGTAAAATTAAATTAAAACAGCACATGTTCCCGCCTGTTTAATCAAGTTTAAATTAAATCCGTTGTTATTTTCTTACCGTTGTTTTTGAAAAGTTTAATTTATATTTACAGAAATACAGCCTACTTTGGACTAAACGAGATATGCCAGGCAAAACCGGGTGAGACTGTTGTGATTACAGGCGCTGCGGGGGCTGTCGGCTCTCACGTTGGACAAATTGCTAAAGCACTTGGTAAGCAGCTTGCTAGACTAACATATTATTATGATTCGTGTTTCTCAGATTTTTTTTTAATATAATAGACTTAAATGATGGTTATAAATTATTTTACGTATGTATCTATGTAAAAACTTTATTGTATAGAAAGAACATTGATGATACAACATAGAACACAATAAAAGGCGGATTTCTTCCTAACAGGGATCTCTTCCAGTCGACCTGTATTTTATTTAGATCCTTTTTGTGAATGATTTTAGTGATCTACGCGGGAAGGAAAGTTATATATTGGTATTTTTCATGTACATTTCATTATTTTTCTACGGTTTTTAGATCAACAATATTGGGTCTTACAAAGATAAATCAAACAATCAAATTAAAAAATATATATTTTATGGCAGGTTGTCGAGTTATTGGTTTCGCTGGCAGCGATGAAAAATGCGAATATTTAGTAAAAGATTTGGGATTCGACAAAGCATTCAATTACAAGACTGCCAACATCAGAAATGCGCTAAAAGATAGTGCACCTAATCGAGTTGATTGCTATTTTGATAATGTAAGTACTTATTTAAACTAAAACATGGTATTGTAAGAGGTTCTGGGACTCTAGGTTCGATTCTCAGTGAGGGCAACTTGGAAAAAGGCCATTAAATTGAACTGGGAGTTGGATTTTATGTATTTTTCGTCATTCGAGCGTATTCAATTAAATCAGCCAAACAATTCAATCAAATGTGGCAGCAGAAATAGGTGAGAGTGAGTTCCAGGCGACACAGTGTAATGTAAATGACTATAAGGTAAGATAAAAAACGGAAAAAAGCGCGTATATACATCCGAAACGTTTCAATTCAACCGTATTAAAACGTGTGGTCGTTATAAAAAACTATAAAGACTTATTTTAAAATCCTATTGCAGGTTGGTGGTGAAATCAGTACCAGTATAATGAACTACATGAATAAGTTCGGGAGAGTAGCAGTTTGCGGGTCCATTTCATCTTATAATGACACTAAACTACCAAAAGGTAATTTTTAAATACATTGCGTTTCGCAACTAAAATTACTTATTTAATTAAAAAAACTAACGAAAATCGGTTAATCCGTTTGGAAGTTAAGATACCACAGACAGATACACAGAGACGTCAAACTTATAACACTCTTCTTTTTGCGTCGGGGGTTGAAAAGGAAGGAAAGCGTTAATGAATGGTTGTCCTAGCTGTACCGTCGCTCTAGGCTTTGTTGCCTAGTAGAGATTAAAATTCTTATCTATTTAACAGTTCTTTTTAGTTACAATTTTGCAGCCAGCAATAGTGTACTGTCTAACGTCAATAAGGATTTCATAAGAAAAATCAAGGCCTTCCTTTGTTTCCTACCCTACACTTATATTAACATTTCTTTTTTAGTTACAATTTTGCAGCCTGCAATAGTGTTTAAAGAACTGAAGGTTGAAGGATTCTTGGTCAATAGGTGGATTGATCGCTGGGACGAGGGTATCAATGAAAATTTAAAACTGTTAAGAGAAGGAAAACTGAAATATAATGAAAAAATATATCATGGTTTTGATAATATGGTTGAAGCTTTAGTTGGTATGCTCAGAGGAGAGAACACAGGAAAAGCTGTTGTCAAAGTTAAATAAGAAGAACCTCTTGGTATGAATTGCACTTACTGATTTTTTTTTATTTGTATAAAAAATGGACCTACTAATAAATTATACCTATACTTAGGCATTTTATTGCTTTACTAAAACACTAACAACAATGTGGTCAAATAATTATAATAGGCAATAGGTATAATAATTAGTTAGATAAATTCAGTAGTATGTATACATATGCCAACTTATATTATAAATGCGAAAGTAAGATTGTATATTTGTTTGTTTATTAGTTTATTTGTTACGTCTTCACCCCCTATCTACTGAACCAATCTTCCTGGAATACCTTTCGTCCCGGAAAAAAGCACTGTTTCCGAGGGAATCTCACGCGGGCGAAAGCTAGTAAATAATGTTTAAATTATAAAGTTTAAATATAAAGTTTTATTAATACAGTTCACCATTAAATAGGTATTGAATAACATGAGATAAAAAGAAAAATAATAAATAAAAAACATTTTTATTAGTTCATACTTTGCAGGATAATTATTGTGTAAGTAACAACAACAGAGGTAAGAGAAATTAACAAGGAGTAATTGAGAGAAAAGAAATTTGCCATGTTGAAACTTATTGGTTTAGATTGTATCAATGCCTGCAGTTCTTTTACATCGTCACGTAAGAGTGGAGCTGAAAATAAGAAAATAATTATTAATTAATATATTTATTACATCATATTTTTTCCCAGTGCCAATAATTGGGTAGGTTTCCTTATTCGTCACATCACACGTCAAATTGGTTTAATATCAATTTGGTTATTTGACTATTTTATACCAGTTATAGATTTTTACTTTACATTTTACCTTTGTCTAGGCTAAAGAATATAATAATCTGAAAATTTATATTACGTAAACCCATTGATAACAATTTTAGGTAATTAATGATTTCTTATGTTTTCGCGATTGTTACACATTAAATTATACTATTTTATACGGTTTTCTATCGTGTTTATTGCTTACTTATTTATACCTAACGTTTCAAGCACTTTACAGAGCTCATGGTCGCAGGCAGACTGAGTTGACATTCGTCTGTGTCATTTGTTTCTGATGTCACAAGAATACAAAACCATAGCTCATAAATCATTGAAAACTATTTCGATTCACACAGTATTGGCTGACAGTATCAAAAACCCTTGCAGTCTTCCGATGAGTTTGAGATTTTATTAAATTGATAACTGGGTCCCAAGCTGGTGGTACTTGCCATCCATCCTCTCTATTGAAATTAGGATGTTTTTTAATTTCGATCGCTTCACGTATCATCCTTGGTATAAATCTGTTTTCTTTTGCAAGGACTTGAGGATTATCAAAACGCATGTAGTGGTTGGATTTGTCAAGTGAGTGTTCACAGACTGAAGACTTGGTTGAGCGTCTATGTTTCATGTCAGCAATATGTTCTTTGATACGGGTACCAATGCTTCTCTTTGTTTGCCCAATGTATGATAAACCACAGTCACAGTCAATTTTATAAACTTCAGCATCTTGCTATGGGATATTGGATTTAACAGGTCTTAAAAGTTGGTTTATTTTCATAAGCGGCTTGTAGTAAGTCTTGATTGAAGCTCGCCTAAGTATGTTACCAATCTTGTCTGTGACTCCCTTTATGTAAGGTAAGATGGCTGGGAAACGGTCAACTGTGTGTGGCTTGGGTCGACATCTGTGTCGTATGTGTGGAAGGCTGAGTTTGTTGCTTCTCAAGACAGACTTGACTCGTCGAAGCTTTTCTTTGAGATGGTGGGTGTCGCAGATGCCTTGTGCTCTCTGAAACAAAGATTTGCCTACGGTAGCTAACTGACATGGATGATGATGAGATTTTCCATTGAGGTATTTATCGATATGGGTTGGCTTTCTATACACAGTGTGACCAATAGTATTGTCAGGATTTCTCATTATTAAAATGTCAAGGAAAGCTAAAGAATTATTATTCTCAGATTCCATTGTGAATTTAATTAAATTAAACGTTAGGTATAAATAAGTAAGCAATAAACGCGATAGAAAACCGTATAAAATAGTTTAATTTAGGTAATTAACTTCATGAGATTGACTTCACCCCCATATTAGGTGTAAATAAAATATCTATATTATCATAACATCAAAATCCAAAACATCCTGTTATAATACCGGTTAACTTAAGCAGACATCCCTTTCCAAATAAAGCTTTATCACCTTTAAGAATAACCAGCTGATCAAAGTTTATTGAAGACTAGCTGTTACCCGCGGCTCCGCCCGCGTGTAAGTCGCTTTTCGCGTAACCTGTGTTACATTGAAATGAAATGACGCAATCGAAATAGCCAGGACATTATTCAAATATAAACAAATATCATGTTTCAGAGTTAAGTTCAAAGAATCTCTTTGTAGACAACATTAGCAGTTCTTCCCTCAGAGGCTAATAAAAATAGATTTTCGGCGCTACTGACCCGCGAGCAAGCCACATACAGTTGTCCATGCGAGAAACATCTTGTTCTTAGGTCGATGCCAGCTACTTTTAGGGTTTGTCCCTGCGACTTATTTATCGTCATGGCAAAGCATACAGCAACTGGAAACTGGGTGCGTTTAAATTGAAAGGGGTAATTGTTGGGGATGAGTGGTATTCGAGGTACCGTTTCGCCTGAACCACACCCTGTGAGAATTTCGGCCTGTATTAAGTTGCGCTGCAAAACCGTTACTTTGAGTCGGGTCCCGTTGCATAGTTTAGGCGGAGAAAGATTTCTTAGGAGCATAATGGGAACGCCGACTTTAAGGGTAATTTTATGAGCAGGAAGACAAAAACTCCTGGACTCCGAAGCCCGAGATGACGCTCGCGGTCAGCGGACAACCGAGACTCTGTCAGAAGAAGTTTCTAAAGACCAAGACAATGCATGGCGTTGCCTATCTTCATCGAGTCACATCTGTCTATCTATCCGCATTCGATTCTTGAGATCTAGCCAACGCCAACCTTCTGCTTTTAGCTATTCTGGAATGATGCGACAGATTAGATCGTTTCCTCCTAGGCATTATTTAAAATAATTAATTTTTTTTTAAATTTCTTTATATAAGACACGATCGTATGTTCCGTCAAACAACAATTGAAACGACTGGCTGATTATTTTTAACCAAAGAAGCCAAGCCAACCTACTCGTATCAATTCAAGCAAGACAACCAAAGAGTATGTAATCACTACGTTTAAAGACAACTAACAACCGAACCGTCCATTAACCATACCAATCGATCGATAGACAACAACCAAAGAACCAAACCAAAAGAACTATAAAGACAAAGACCATCAATTTTTTTTTGTTTTGATAGGTCTAATTTCAATCTGTTATACCATAATACGAAAACGTAACCATAGCGAGTTGTTAAGTAAGTCAGCGCCATCTATTGAGATTTTATGTTACTTAATTTCCGATCAAATTCAATGTGTTATTTTATTAAAATTAATAGGTGAAGTACGTGTTTTTGTCTTTATTGATATGTATAATATAAAGTAGAAATTCTAGCCTTAACTAAATTAAATTAAACGTAAGTAAACGCATTATAAGTTTAAAAGTTTTGAAGCAGTGTTTGAAGTAAATTTTCAATGGACCATAACTTCTTTTTCCCTTAACCGATTTTGACGAAACAAAGTTTTGACAACGCTCCTAATTATATGTAATCCAACTGTGAAAACCGCGTTCAAATCCGTTGAGTATTTTCGAAGTTATAACGTACCAGACAGACATACATACATACAGACAGACCAAAATTCTAAAAACTGTCTTTTTGGTTTCTGTTACTCTTTTTGAATCGCACTCTATCGGTTTTTTTGAAAAATATTAAATGTATAGACACTCACATTTTAGTGTCTTATTATATGTATTGATAAGAAGTTTTTGCATACCAACGAAGTTGTTGGTTTTCATTTTTCGAAAACCTAGTAAAAAGTTATGATATTTCAAGGAAAGTAAATCTTACTAGGGTTCTTATCGATAAGCAGGTGGTTTATAACGTTGAGAATTTCATCATTCTGCCGGTAGACACGCTCGCAGTGGTATACTAGGTTCACAAGGATGGCGATGCACGTAAGCAGGCGCATTGTACTAGACACAGCGGGAAAGTAATTTGAGTCATATACCGTTTTCTGTAAATACATTAATACATTGTTTAAAATATTGACTAAAATCTAAAATCGTTAGTCTCAAGAAAATATGTAAAAAGCAGTATAAAAAATAAAGCACTAATTAGTACTTCTTGATATATCACCTGTGAACCGACTACTACTCTCACAGCTATATTTAGGAATCGGATCATGTCAATCAAAAAGCTGAGCACATTTAATAAAATCTGAAAAAGAAAACATCAATTATAACCCAAAATCATTTGACAAGGTACACTTGATGAAGTAATCAATAATTCTCTTACCCTGATACCAAACATTCTGTTGATGAATGCTACTTGTTCTGTAAGCATGAGATAACATCTAGTAAGCGATTTGATGTCACGAGAGACAGAGTATGGAACCTTGTCATGTTGCATTTGTAATTTTAAGACACGAGAACACGAATCTGAATACAACCAATCTTTGTTGTGAATATAGTCTACTTTCAATTCAGGAACACAAACTATTCTGGTGTAGCATGCTTGAAGAATGTCGCATAAACTTTGAAGTCTGCATTCGATGTTTAAAGCGTGGGCAGACAAGTCCAAGGTAGTAAGAGTTTTAATTAAAAGATAAAAATATGATATCGAATATATAGTTGGAATTAACCAGCCAAAGCCTATTACCCAAGCTGCATAGTCACATATAGAACTTAGCAACCATATAGAAAAAAAAGTTGCTATTAATTTTACCAGTTTGACTTTCACTGCTGAATAATAAGAAACACCAAGTATTTTGTCAACAATTTCGTACAGTTTAAAATATTCTACACTCATAGCTCTGCCATACCGGTAAACGAAATATAGATCTATAATGTATTGCCAAAAATCATATATCATCTGAACTACATCCGTAAATTGAATCGACAAATTTATTTGGTCATAAACATAGAAAAATTTGTAATACAAAGTGTAAAAATTAAGTGACCCCAAAATCGCTGCAGCTGCGATACTTTTAAATATAGCATAATATTTACTAGATTCCCTACCACCACAAGAATTCAAAGCGAAAATTTTCAGAAAGATATTTAAATTATAAAATGTACTATAAGCGTGGTATACATTTGTTTTAATTGTGATATCGCGTACTAACATAGTGGCATAAATTGTTCGCTACTTTTGAACAGTAAATTATGACTGAGTGCTTCATCCTTCGCCGTCAATTTAATTATGTTAAGTACTCGCACCCAATCGCATCGCAATCATCAGATGACGACCGATAACGAACAATGAGCGTGAGTGACGTAAGTGTGAGCTCAACGAAATTAATTTATTATACGGCTGCTACATGCCACCTTCATCTATTAGTTTACATTAAACATACAAATTATTGTCCCTTACTACGGGCACAGAATATAAAATACTTAGTACCTATGCTATGGGCAATTATAAATTCTGTGTTATGGGCCCCATGACAAAGCTCAAGGTCATCCAAAGAGCCAGGGAGAGGGCCTATACTTCAAGTTCTTTGGAGAGGGTTATGGTCGGTGTTGCTCTATGAGACCGAATCAGAAATGAGATCCATCCGTGTACCGAAACGAGGAGAACAAAGGTTGCTGACATAAGCTTAACAGACTACTTTGACGCTATTAGGCACACATCCTTTTGGATTACGATTAAGATCAGAACCTACCTACACATGTATTTTGTCAATGAATGGATTGTAATCTGTGTTGTGTGTTAATAAATGAATAAATAAGCCAGTGGATTAGCTCTGGAAGTGAGTTGTAGTGGGCGGGGAACATAGCGCTACGAAACAATAGCCGATGGGGCAGAAAGGTTCTCGAAATGCCAACCACGCACCGGCAAGCGCGGCATCGGGCACTCACTAACTAGGTGGTCAGATGACCCGAAGAAGGTCACAGGCAGGCGCTGGATGCAGGCCGCTTGCAACCGGTCATTTTCGAAATCCTTGGAGGAGGCCTATTAACAGCAGTAAACAGCCTGCGGGTGAAATGATGATGATGATGATGATACAAATCAAATAATACAACAGTTGTACGCCACGGAAATCAAAACCTCGCCATTGTAGTGTATGTTAAAAAGCTGTTCTAAGTACTTAAAAATGGTATTTATATTACACTAGCTGTTGTCCGCGGCTCCGCCCGCGTGCGCCTCTGTTATATCGCGCCCGAAAGTAGGCTATGTTTGACTCCTATTGCATGACTATATCCCTACCAAATTTCATCACAATCGGTCCAGCAGTTTAGAAGAAGTTCCGTGAAGAGGTGACAGACAGACAGACTTTCGCATTTATAATATTAGTATTGATTAGTATGGATATGGAAGTATGGATATGGATTTTAATATTATTATTTATTACATAAAAAAAATATCGAACCTCGAGCGAACGCGCACTGCAGCCGGACCGGCATTTTGCCGGATTTAACGTGAGGCACACATTAGACGCTTAGCACGCATGTTGGTTTTCCATCAAACAAAGGTATGGTCAAAGAATTTATATATAACACTAGAATGCTTACGGAGGACAAAAGCCGTTACGAAATAAAACCTAAAGTTTGTAGGTATCTCTTTCTAGCAGGTTGTATAAAATTCAAGAGGAAAAGGGACACCTACAAATTTTGGACCTTTTGCTGGAACGGTTAGGTATATGTATGTAGGCTTTAAAGAAAAATCAACTTTAGAGTAGAGTAATAAATATTAATTTTGAATGTTGTTTTTTGCAATTATTATTATTCGTAAGCATTCTAGTGTTGTATATAAATTCTTTGGGTCAGAACAATCTGAGGGTATGGTATGGTATGGTACTCGAAAGGTGAATTGAATCGACTGATTTCCAACGGTTTTAATTTTCACCTTATTTTGGATGAAAATTAACGTTATCTGAGTTAACGATACCCAATACGTAAAGTAAGATAACGTTATAACGTAAGTTAGAAGGTATCGATAAATTACCGCAGTCTTGAGCCAGTCCGGCTCTAGTGCGCGTTTGCTCCTCTTTAATGGTTCGCAAGAAGTTTACTCTATATTTCAAGTTCTTTGTTGTTGCTGGTTTTTGGAGGGAAAGAAAATTGTCTATATGTCCGCGCTGTATTTAATTTCCAAAACTTAGGGTTTTTCGAGTATTTGTGCATAATATTGGTGGATTATTACTCGCAAAGTGTTCGTGAACAAGCGTGAGTGTTGGGAAGTGGCACAGTACGTGACTTTTTATCTTTTTCACCAAAATCTCCATGATATAGCTAAGTGAAATTCTTCCACCGCTTCACTTAGCCATCTGACTCTGACTAGACTTACTTACTTGACTGGACTTGACTACTGACTTGACTTTTTGACTCGACTGACTTAAGTAGGACTGAAGAAGATTAATAAATTCAAGAAAGGCCTTAAAGGACTAGATTCCATGGCCGTAAAAACTATTCAAAAAAAATAGTTGCGTTTGTTTGTTGTCAAAGGTTTTTTGGAGGGAAAGAAAATTTTCACTATGTCCGTGCTGTATTTAATTTCCAAAACTTAAATTTTTTAGAGTATTTGTGTATAAAATTGGTGGATTATTACTCGCAAAGTGTTCGTAAACAAGCGTGCCTGTTGGGAAATGGTACAGTGTCGATTACGTGACTTTTATCTTTGTCACCAATATCTCCAAGTTATAGCTAAGTGAAATTTACCGCTTCACTTAGCCATCTGACTAGACTTACTTGACTGGACTAGACTACTGACTTGACTGACTAAAGTAAGACTGAAGAAGATTAATAAATTCAAGAAAGGCCTTAAAGGACTAGATTTCATGTCCGTAAAAAGTATTGTTTTTTAAATTGTTGTCAACAAGTTTTGGCGCCAATAACGTTGTGTGTTTGTGTCCGTGAAAAAACCTTTAAAGAATTAAAGATCTCTATTTAGTTTGTGAATTAAAGGACACTACAACAAGTGAAGGAATACTATACTCCTCTGACGAGGAGCACTACAATATTAACCTACGGACCCTACAGTATTAAAAATATATATTTGTATTGTATTGTAAATTCATTATTCAAAAATTGTTATTTGATTGTAACGAAATGTGATGAAGTAATTTGTGATCATTATAAATCGAAAGAGACAGCGTGTGTTAACTATAGGCACAGAATTAGTAACTATAGGTATATTTGAGTTTAACAAGTGAAGGGAGTGCTGTAAAATTTACAATGATTTTATCAAAACTTCTTGAGAATTATTCCAAGGCTACCGACAGGGTTGTATACATATCTTGTTTTGAAACTCCCGTGGGAAAAATAATTGCTGCAGGTGATGAAAATTACATTTATATGATATCCACAGAAGACTCAAAGAATTTTGAGAAACATTTGAAAGTTATTTCTCAGGAGTTGGAATGTAATTATACTAAAGGAAGTACTAAAACTATAGACAAATTGAAAAAAGAACTAAAGGCTTATTTCGATGGACAGCTTAAACAATTTACAGTACCAATAAAAACTTTTGGTTCTGATTTTCAAGAGGTATCTACCTACTTACCATATTTTTTATGACTGATGATGTAAGTAGTATTTTGCATGGTAGCGGAAGCACACAAAGAAACTTGATAACTACCTTAACTTTGACTTCAGTAAATGAAAATAAGAAAATGCCTTCATTAAAAGTATATTCAATATCTCTTTTTGTTTGTTTGAATGCTTATAACTTAAGAACTACTGGTCCGATAAAAAAAATATTTTTGCATGTGATAGCCTGACTCTTAATGAGTGAGAACTTATGGTCGAGATAAACTACAGGGAACATCTGGTATTATTAACTAGCACACAAACTCATTAAAAATGTAAAATTGACACATTTATCAATGCTGTACCTACTTCGATGATCAAAGATATCTATTCTGTGCCAGAATATATTTTTATATTGGAATAAAAGCTAGTCATGGTATAATAGGATGATACAATTCCTTTAATATGTATTTCAGCAAGTATGGAAGAAACTTCAAGAGCTGCCATTTGGAACTTATCAGACCTATGGTGATCTGGCTAAGTCATTGGGGAGGGAGTCTAGTCACTCCCGAGCAGTTGGTGCAGCTTGCGGTGCCAATGCTCATCTCATTGTAATACCATGCCACAGGTTGGTTGGATCAGTTTCTAAAGGTGGCTTCAGTTCTGGAGTAGAAAGAAAAGAAAAGTTACTTGACCATGAAAAGAAATATACTAATGGATAATAATATATATTTATATATGTAACATGTGGTTTAATTTGTTTTGTTACAAAAACTAATAAATTACCTACACTAAGTACCTATGTATGATTTCATAACTAGTATATTTAATTAAAAATTAAGGTACCTTTGTGGTTAAAAAGTAAGTTGTTATTTTGTAAATGTTGTTCCAGAATTATGATTATTATAGACTAGCGACCCGCCCCGGCTGCGCATGGGCATAAAAACCTTCCTCTTGAATCACTCTATTAAAAAAAACTGCATCGAAATCCATTGCATAACTTTAAAGATTTAAGCATACGACTTTGTTTTTTACTATGTAGTGATTATCTTTTCTATGGTATAATATACAGAGTATATCATAAATTATGTTAGGGTATCAAGTAAGTAAAAAAGGGTTCCCAGGGAGAGCACTGAGATGAGGAAAGAATGTGTCTTTGCTGCAAAGAGCTGTGTTGGATGAAGCGATAGCTATATCTCATCCTTCAAATGTCTTATTAATTTGAAGGATCGGATTTGCACACCTCGTTTTCGGGGCCATATGCTGCTGCTGGTTGGTTGGTAGTGGCTTCTTTTCATCTTCTACAAAAATTTTATAAGTATGTTTTGTATTTATTTTATTGTGTTGTATAAGTATTGTGTACTTATGAAATAATCTTCGTCCGAGCGTGTTTCCCGGTTACATCTTCAGCTTACGCTTTAGAGCTCATAGTCCTGATTTGGCGGAACTGGTTATTACAATGGAGCGACTGCCGTCTGACCTACACAACCCTTTTTTCAGGAAACAGACCCACAGGTACATGACCCAGGTACCAGAGAAGCAGCTGGTACATTCTGTTTTTCTTTTTCTCCTAGACCAGCAAGGAACGACTTATGTTATAATAATAAAACTAAGTGGAGCATAGAACTCTGGTGAAGATCTGGTAGCTTACCACCATCTCAGGCCATCTCTTAAAACCATGCAAGAACGATTGAGTAATGTAGATGTCGCCTTACATCATGTATAACGCTGTCAGTGCTGTCACGCTTATTCACTCGTTCTTCCATAGTTTTTTTTTATTTTATTTGGCTCAAAGAATTTATATTTAACACTAGAATGCTTACGGAGGACAAAAGCCGTTCCCGAAATTATACCTAAAGTTTGTAGGTATCTCTTTCTAGTAAGTTGTATAATATTCAAGAGGAAAAGGGACACCTACAAATTTTGGACCTTTTTCTGGAACGTTAGCGGCCATTCTCAAAAGGCTTAATTTAGAGCGTCCAGTGCAAAATTTTCATGTAAACAAAATAATATTATGTGCAGTTTTTTTTGTAAAGTAGCTATCAACTATTTCTATGTGTTGCACTTTAAAAAATATCATTATATTGCATAGTATAACAGATTTATTTTTTCAAATCATTGTTCTTAAATTACCACGACGCGTCCACGCGCTCTCCCAATTTGGAAACTTGTCTAATACTAATTCAGAGAAAGAGTTTTAGTTATTTTAGATGGTTTTTTATATTAAGGAATATATATTTAACAACATATCAAAAATACAACAAGTTACTAGTACTTTCTTTTTCAAAATTATCAAATGAAGACGTGTCCGACCTTGGACAATAATTGCCAACACCACTTGCAATCGAGGGCGCACATCCCTAAATAAGAATATCTGGCATATTACTATAGCACAGATCCCGAGCCGTCAGTGTTGTCGAGGTACTCGTTGAGTGTGGTTGTGCGCTGTGTCGAGTAATCGCCAATTAGACACCTAAGTATCTAATTGCCATGACTTTGGTTTTCGATTTTTCTAATTCATGTAGCCTTGATTAAAAACTTATGAGTTATTGTTAACTTATTCCTGTTTATTGAAAATAAAGCAGATTTCTGGGCTCTATGGATTATAATGTGTCTTTATGAGAATTCTGTTTATTAAGTACCTTTTTTTTTGGAAAATCATGTTTTTCTCTAAGAGTCACGACGCTAATTGCCATAACTTTTTTAATTGCCATCGCTGCTGTTGTTTAAAAATAAGTATATAACAGCTGTTATTTAAGGTGATACCTCGGTGAACACTAGCGCCACCGTCAATTAAAAACCAAAACAGCTGTTATTTCCGTTTGATTTAAGCAAACTCTAACAATAATAAACTAATTATAATGTTGAATTGTTGCGTTTTATATGATTGTTTCTTAACAAAATTAATATATATAATATGTAAATATCTTCTTTAAATACATAAGCGGTCATTATTCAATATACTTATATGGAAAAATTCAAGTTTCTAGTTACCAGGACGAGGTAAAATTATAATTTCTAATTGTCACAACCATCAAATATTTAAGATACCGATAACTTGGATACTACATAAGCTAAATAAATGCCAATACGATTAAATTCACAATTGATTCATATTCATTCTCTCTACAGTCATATTTCATGAATAAGTTCAAGAAATTAAAAGGGTTGTGGTAATTAGACTAAGAATGCCAAAATTGAGAATGGCCGTTAGGTATTTGTATGTAGGCTTTAAAGAAAAATCAATTTTGCAGTAGAGTCGTGCAAAGCTAACTTTGCAATAACCAAAAAATGGTAAATTTTGTAAATTTAAATATGGTAACACCGAATGTATGAGGAAAAACTATCTTGATACTATTAAAAAATAATTTATTTTATGCAAACAGTACCTATATAATCACTAATTTTATGCAACCGGGAAAAGGATAGGATGAGAGTAAGTACTCAGCTGGGATGCGCTGGATAAGTGGAGTGTCATGGAAAGACTGCATAAAAAGAACCCACACTCGGGGTAGTCCATGTACGGACATCGCGTACAGGCGGCTTTTGGAGAATCGCGATTGTGCGTTCTACGAAAACCGCCAATTTACATTGGGAACAAGTGTCTAGCCATGCCGCCTTTGCCAGGCTTGGGTAGAAGGGGCAGGCCTGAAGTGTGATGGCTCGAAGTCGCAGTAAAGGATATGCGTGCTAATGAACTTACAACAAAAGATGTAAAATGGAAAAGTAGGAAAGCAGATGATCCTAGGCTCCAGAGCAGGCAGAAAAAGAAGCAACGGGGAAAGCTAGCTAAGATAAGAAAGAGAGAGAGATGGAGTACTCCATATACATAAAGGTATACAAACAGTAAAACATTTGAACATATAATTTTTTTATTTTTATTTATAATACAAAAAAACTGACTAGTTTCCGTGTATTTATTCTATTCCGTTTCTTCATCCTCAAAGTCTGATTCCAAAAATTGAATATCTTCGAAAATTGGTTCGTCACTTTCTTCATCATCGCTTTCCGAGTCTTGGACATTAATAATAAAAGGTGTAATATCAGAATCAAGAAGCGTATCTTTGCTTTGGTGCTCCAGTTCTAACTTTTTGACATGGTCTACATATTTCTGCCAATCTTCAGCAGTTACTAAAGAAAATGCTTCCTCAATTTTTTTTGGCATTTCATTTGCATTGCTCTTTACATTTTTTTCTGCAATTTTTCGTTTGACTTGGCTACAAACCATTTCTATTGGATTTAAATGGCAATGGTAAGGTGGCAATCTAAGTAACTCATGGCCATGTTCTTTCAATAACTCGTCAATGTAATATATGGGATCAGGTTTATGTTTTTTTACCAGACATAGCAGTTCAGCTTTGGTCAATTCTTCTGACCATATTATATCATTTTCTGTTAGCCAGTCCCTGATAGCTTGCTTGCACGAGTTGGTATTCGGCGCTTTATTTATTTGAATACTATGATAGCTCGCATTATCAAGCACTATAACACTAGGAGTTTTCAAATTGGGCAGCAGTTTTTCAGCAACCCACTGAGAAATTCTCTGCATTCATATCATCATGGTAATCTGCACTTTTCGATTTCGTGCTGAATACCAGAAGAGCGTTATTCACAAAACCATCTTCCGTGCCAGCATGAACTATAATAAACCTTTTGCCTTTCGATATACTCTCAAACATTTTAGAAATTGAAGGTCCTTGCCAACTTTTTTTGGGTTTATAATTTTGATGAATGTAGGTTTCATCAATATAAACAATTGGTTTTTGTTTTTCTGAAGGCTCATTCCTTAATGCTAAATTTTTTCTTATATATCGATGCCTCCAAGCAGCGACATCATATTTTTCCATCAATACAGTCCGCTCTTAACTGTTCTTTTTAAACTCATATCCCATTTTTAATAAGATTTTCCTCAGAGTTTCTCGGCTACCATCAAATTGAATAGCCTCTTTCAATTCTATGAGTAGTTTTTTTAATGTAGGTACTTCCTTTTTGACCAAATAGTATTCATCAATCTTATTTCTTATTGCGCATTGGTCAAAGTTATCTATATTTATTTTTGTTGCTCGGGTTGCCCGCTTCTTGCCTGGCGTTCTCCAAACACCTTCGTTGGACTGACCCTCTTTTTTTATAGTCCAAAGTGTCCGTTCACCTACTCCTGCAAAATATACATAATTTTAGATTAAATTTTTCACACTCATAAATATAAAAGTTTAAAATATTAAACTTTTATATTTGTGAGTGTGAAAAATGTATCATGTATAATAAATATGTTTCATGTTCCTAAGTAATCAGCAAAGCAAAGGGTGTTAGTTGGTGCTAATAGATTTCCAATCTGTCCAATTTGAAACGACCTACCCATGTTAAGGTGATACCTCGGTGAACACTAGCGCCACGGTCATTTAAAAATCATTACTCACTGAAAACACAAGTTATCAAAAATCCCTCTGCTGTAATAAAGGTTTTGGGTCTGAAGTTAATTTTAAACATATTAAATTATAATTCCCTATAGTTACAAATTGCATTATTGCTTAAAACGGCCACTTTTAGCAGTTTTGCAATTTGTAACTATATGGAACTATAATTTAATAATTGAATATGATTTAAATTAACATCAGATCCAGAACATTAATTACAGCAGAGGGATTTTTGATAACTTGTGTTTTCAGAGAATAATGAATTTTAAATGACGGTGGCGCTAGTGTTCACCGAAGTATCACCTTAAGGGAATATTATATATGAAAGCAATGTTTTTTAAACAAAAATTAATTTAGTTTAGTTTGCTAGTATAGAACCCTCAATGGGCGAATCTAACTTTCCTTTGATTAGGTTTATTTATCTTATGTTAAGACTTAAGCTTTGATTTTTTTTTCTGCAGTTGTAGGTGAAGTAAGTAATTATTTCCATCGGTGAAAGGTACACATGCATCACTGTCTATCAAAGTCTATATAAGAGCAAAACCGTAGCTTACAACTAAGTAGTTAATATAAATAAGTGATTACCGAGGCAAAAAATCTTACCCGACATATTAGAAATGTTTTTCATATGTTGCTTTTCAGTAAAAGTAAATTCTTCCAAATCTTTAAGTTTCATAAGAACAGCTTGCAAATGAGGTTTAAGTTCCTCACTTATTCCTCCTAAAAAAGATAAAACATAACCATGAGGTTGGTGGATATATAAGTTAACAAAGTACCAGTATGTCAAAGTAAAAAAAAAAATACTAAAGTCAAAAAGGTCAGGATTAAAAAATCGTAAAAAAATAATTAAATCCCGAGCATCAAGTCCCTATGTATAGATCAAGTCACTACATTTCGAAAACCATGGCCCTATGAAAAATTGCATATGACCTTATGTAATCGTAATGATACAATACATCTTATAATAGGTATACGATTATAAAAGATAGGTATGATAATATTGATGCTGCACACTTTTTCGGATGGGTGCTCCAACGTTTCTAACCAAAAAGTAAGTTACAAACAACTATTATCATGAATATAGCTTAGCTAGTAAGATAGTTTATCTAAAAGGCATGCTATCAATGAAGAGGTATGTACTTATGTAAAAACAAAGGATTAAAACTGTTTGGGTCAATGGGGTAAACATACCTGTCAACGACTCGATTTCTTGGAAACATTGTTGTTTCTGCAATGCAACCGATTGCCTTGGTCTTTTAGGCCTCCGTAAGAATTAAGCATACGGAATAGTAACTTCCGTACATCGCTTTTATAAGGTTTCACCATATTTTTAATTTTATCACAAAATGAAGTTTTTTGGGGTTGCCATTTAAATTCATTGCAGAGTTAGGTTTGCAGGACTCTAGAGTAATAAGGATTAATTTTGAATGTTGTTTTTTGCGATTATTATTATTCGTAAGCATTCTAGTGTTGTATATAAATTCTTTGATTTGGCTATAATCCACAATATGGCAATCAAACTTATAGCTTATTTTTGCCAGTATCAAGTTTTATATAAATGTTCTTCATTTTGTCGAGTCACAGAATCAAGTCAAGTCGGTAGTCATGTCCAGTCAAGTTAGTCAAAGGCTAAGTAAAGCGGTGGAAGTTTCACTTAGCATTATCTTGGGAGATTTTGGTGACAAGGATTAAAGTCACTTATACGACATTGTACCACTTCCCAACACTCACGCTTGTGCACGAATAATAATCCACCTTTATTATGCACAAATACTCGAAAAAACACAAATATTAGAAAATAAATACAATGACGATAACTGAGTGACTTTAGCTTGGCGCCAAAACCCACCTATTCAAGGCGCAACTTAGACGCTTATTTTTATTTGATGGAAAACCATCAAACATACGTATGGAACTCGAAAGGTGAGAATCGACTTCAATCAATTCGACGAATTCAATTCACCTTTAGAGTGGAAAACCATCATGCATGAATAAGCGACGCGCGAAAGGTGAATTGAATCGACTGATTTCCAAACAAATCATCGGAAAATTATTGACCGAGCGAGCGAAGGTCTCTAAATCGAGTTGGGGGCGAAAACACAGTTTGTAGCGCGATAACTGCCGAACCGATGGTCCGATTTTGATGAAATTTGCTAGGCATGAAGGAAATATCAATAGAATTTTCAAGTTCGTTGTGCATCAAAATCAGTTTATTAGTTTTTGAAATATTAATAAAAATATCCGCGATTATATTATATGTAATACAACGCGAATAATACCGGCGAGACACGAGACTGGGCTTATTTGATTTGTCTTGGCAAGATCTTAAGTGCTACATGATACCCAGGGTCTGATGATGAAGCCGGAAGGTGTCCAAAGGAACTTCTAAACTAAACAACATAAGCTCACCGTGTTTGGGCTCATTTGATTTGTCTTGACAAGATCTTACGTACTACATGATGCCCAGGGTCTGATGATGGGGCCGGAAAGTGTCCAAAGGAACTCCTAAACTAAACAACATAAGGACCGCGCTTGGATAGCGCTATCTAGGCAATACGTAGGGAACTAAATTGTGTTATAAATGTCAAAATCAGCCTAAGAAAGCAGTTGTTTATACTTGTAGCGAGACACTCGCCACTCATAACAAACCTCAACCTATCGTTTGGCAACGGCTGCGCGCGCAATGAAAAACATCGACGGATCGCGGCGGTCTTCATTTGTCGGTCCTCTACGATATGACACGCGTGTCTGGTGTCGATCTTGTAATATGTTAAACTGTGTTATAATAATATAATATTTATCTGTATAGACTATCATCTTTTGCTATCAAGATCCTTTCTATACCTTCTACGCTTTCTACCTACTACTGCTTCGCCTGCTTTCTACTGCTACACTAGCTACACATCGTGTGCGACTGAATGCCGAATTTGCTAGAAGTTGGTTTAGTGGAAACCCACACGCCACCTTCTACATACTTAATACTCGCGAGGTCTATGTTCGCGGCGAACTACTAGTAGACTTAAATTAAAAAAAAATCGAGTTCCATCCGTATGTTTGATGGTTTTCCATCAATCATGAATAAGCGTGTAAGGTCCGTGCGCCTATGAGACGGTAGGTAGTAACCTCCCTGGCTTACTACCTTACTACCATATCTTAAAACCATGCAAGATCCAGTGAGTAAGCGATCTTGCATAATATAACACATGACGTAAGGCGACATCTCCCTTACTGGATCTTGCATGGTTTTAGGATATGGTAGTAGCCACCCTGGAGCCGTGGCAACTTGGCAAGCATGGCAATGGATCTGATCATCTGATCCATTGCCACGCTTGACAAATTCTGAACACCATCATCTGTTGACAACAGAATTTCTCTACAAAAAATAATATCGATGTATCGATCTTTTTCCGACATCCCAAATATGACCTGTCCTGTGGGTCTAAAAACGCCACTTTAGCAATTCATCGAATAGAAATTCATATTACGAATTCCTTATCAATCCTTTAAGAATTCCTATTTCTTTAAATTTTTTTGAAGAGGAATTGCAAAGTTTTGTTGGCTATTTTACAAAAAATAGAGGAATTGCTACAGAATTGCTAAGGAATTCGTAATATGAATCGATTCGATGAATTGCTAAAGTGGCGATTTTAGACCCCCTGCTGTCATCTGTCAAGTCAACGTCATAGTCATAGAGTCATAATATAACCACAAACTAAATAGACATATGAATATAGCTCGTTCTTGCTTGGTTCGTTCGTTCCATCGTCCCACATTGGTCCCACATCACATCACTCACCTAGTATAGTATCTCCCACGGGCAGTAATCTTAGTACAAAAAAAACGCGACTCGGTCTTGCCGGTAAATGGTAGATAGCGAATAGAACATGACAGTCAAACCCTGCTCCCCCCGTAACTTCCCCTCTCTCGACAATGCCAATGCGGCCATTTTATTTGATTGACTTCGGACGTCATTGAATACAATCACAATTTCACTTATTTTCCACCTATTTCTTTTCCAATTTAAATAGTGATTGTGCTTTCGATAACGATCGTTTGTGCTTTCTATAATTATGTATTACAAGTGCTGTGTACCGGGATGTACCAGTTCGCGACAGGACGCTAAATTACACAAGTTTCCACCTTGTGCTATAAGAATAAAAAAGTGGCTTGAACTAATACCCTGTGATTCCTTTAAAAATTTGAGGTCCAATGACTTTGCCTACATGTTTGTATGCCACAAACATTTTGAGAAACGCTTTACATCTCAAAAAACGAAACCACTTAAGATATTTATCCTACACTTTTCTTAGAACTTGAGATTGTGAGTGGTACCCCACAAATGCAATTCGACAGCGACAGCGGTAAGTATCATATTTCCATATTTACAAGCTTATTCCTTAAAGGAAAATGTCAATTTCTAATTCTATATTTTATTATTTCTAATTAGTGTATAACCTTAGCGTGTAACTAAGTTATTTTCTAGTTTTTATGTTTATCAAGTTCAAAACCTGGATAATCTTTGATGGAGGTAGAGGTTGAACAAGGGAAGGTTCACAAGTCTCAACCTATCCTTGTAATAATATTATTTGGAAACTATGTTTGTAAAGAAACAAGTATTTTTATATTTTACACTTAAACTGCAAGTAAGATAAAGATAGATTTTATTTCTAGGTTACAATAATCATATTTACATATTATTATTTATTTTAACTTAGCCTTTTTAACCATAGATTGTCCTCTGACCTAGGCCTCCGTCTTTCCATTTTGATATAAATGTCATGTAAACATTTTATTTATTTATCATTTACTTCTATTATAGGTAATTTTGATGTTATTGCTGACCACCAATATGCAAGTAAACAGCATTATGACCATACTTATTGTAAGGAAACAAGTTCAGAGTCACTGGTGCAATCAAATCATCAATCAGGTAAGAATTTTATTACTTTGGTTAATTTATTTTGTGATTCTATAGCTAAACCTGTAAATGTCAAAAAATAGTAGCCCCTTGTTCTTCAAAATTACTGCAGCTGCGGCAATACAAATCTCAATATATCTTCAGTGTGTCATAGAGATATTTCATTCATATAAGGTGAATATAAATCAACTGCAAATATTTTAAGGGCAGATTCTGACAACTTAACTGAACAACTTTCCCAAATAAACTTATGTCGAAATATGAAAAAAAAATTTGATCTCCCATACAAATTGAGAATCAGCTGATCTAGTTTAGTATGGAAAGTAAAAAATAAAATTTCGTATTTCGATATAAGTTTATTTGGAAAAGTTATTCATTATAGTGGTCTGTATCTGCCCTTAAAATATTTGCAGTTGATTTGTGTCCACCTTGTATAAATATTCTTCGTTTTTATATGGCCCGCTTTCACACTAAGAAAACATAAAAACTTAGCTCAAATCACACAATGGTTATTATTTTCAGAAGAGCCATCTACCTCTAAAAGGATGGATGTGGATTTGATTAAATACAAAAATACACTACAGACACTGCTCAATTACCAGGTAAATACAAGCTATGAAAATTATGTTAGAAAAAAAGCACAGCTTTGTTTGGGCTTGACTAGTTTTTTGACAAAATAAAATTGCACAAGTCTTCGCTTTGTATAACATTTAGAATGGATTGAGTGGAGAAAGTGTACTTACTAGCATAGATCTTTTATTTTTCATACTAGAGAGCTGCCTTCTATCTCAGTATTTTTCGGGTTTGCAAGGTTTTTTTCTCCTTCAAACTGCCTCTGTGGTTCAGCACCTTAAGCATTTGTCTCTTACTTATCTGTTGCTGGGATAAATTAAAATCTTAGCTCAATTTATGAAATAGTGATTATGATTATTTTTCAGCAGACCAGCCATCTACATCTCAAAAGGCACATAAGGATGTGATTGAAACTCAAGTTGCTACTTCTTCAATACTAGGTAAATACAATCTATACTTATATAGTTACTAGCAAAAAGTACAGCTATGGCTAGACTATGGTTAAGCGGAAAGTGTTTATTATATACTTTAACACCGTACTGCATCTGTGGCCCAGTGGTGTAGGTGTATGCCTGAACACTAAGTTCGTGGGTTTGATTCCCATTGGAAACATACTCTCAAGTTGTTTCCATGAAATTGAGTGAATAATTGTTCTTATAAGCTATGTATGTATAGCTTCTTAGCACGGATCTTTCAATCTTCGACGAGCACGGCCTTATTTCGACTGGTCGCCACTGTAACATTTCTTTCCCTCGTCTGATAAAGATGCATTTAGGATACACACAATCAAGTGAAGTAATGAAATAAATATTCTTCATGAAAACATGGAAAGTAAAAATTAAGCATTTGACAAGTAAACTGTGTAAAAAATGTTTTTTTTTTAACATAGTTAAATATGAACATACTGTTCTGTTTTGATTAATTGTCTTTATTTTCTTTTCAGATGACATGATACACATCGGCAGTTTTGAAATGTTTACAATTTTTGATCCTCCAAATCTAATAAAAGGAATGTGGAATATTTTTTTAATGAAAGACTTAAAATTCAAAAACAAATTTTGTTGTTGGGCTGACATTGTAGATGTATATAATACTGATTGTGCACAAGCTGCTGATTCAAGGCTTTTGCATAAACTAAATGATGAGCATGTCATCCCAGAAAAAATAAAAAAATGAAGGTAAATCCATATCCATACTAATATTATAAATGCGAAAGTCTGTCTGTCTGTCACCTCTTCACGGCTAAACTGCTGGACCGATTGTGATGAAATTTGGTAGGTATGTAGTTAACGACCTGAGGTCAAACATAGGCTTTTGGGCGCGATATAACTGAGACGCACGCGGGGAGAAGCCGCGGGGAACAGCTAGTAAATATATATTTTTGAAGAATATACTTTTAACATCACAGTACCAATGTTAATTGATAACTAATCATGGATTAATTTTAGGTCAAAATCTGTGTGCGAGTATTTAGTAAGACAATGACTGGTGCTTTAAAGTACACAGCTGCATTCTGTAAGTATATCATGTACATTTTGATGTAGATAGAACAGTGCCTGTGTTAATTATTCTGATATATAAGCCAGGGTTAGTTACAATAAGTCTTCTTGTGTAGATGTGAATTAGACAACAATGAACAATTTTTGCATCATAGCAGGTAAACAAGCATGTTACTAATTTTACATTATTGTTTCAGCTCATTATGCAGATGGGAGAACAGTGAGCAAAACGTTAAAAAATACAGCTGAAATAGTGTCATTTTTAGATGATTTATTTGATAGTGTAAATGGTAGTGCCACTTTAAATAAAAAGTAACCTGAAAAAACTTTAAGAGTTGCTGTGACGGAGCAAAGCAGACATCATCAGTTTTGGAAAGAAGCGGTGCAGAATTTACATAATATAAAATTCATAGATAACTGTCAGAACAGAATAAACTGGATAGGTACTATTAAAAGTTTTATGAAATTGTGGCAGTTTTGTCAAAAAAAAATATTAATATAATGAGGCCACGTTATTTAAATTCAGACGCCATTGAAAATTTCTTTGGGCAAATTAGGTCTCACAATTATAGAGACAATAACCCGACTTGTCACAATTTTATTAACACTTTTAAAACCTTGTTATCAGGATTCATCAAATTTCATCGTGTGTCTTTTAACTGTGAAGAAGAAACTGCTACACAATTATTAAAACTTAAAAACCTCTTTGTAAAAAATAAAGTACATAGCAAAGTCAGTGAAACAGTTTCGTCTGAGGAATGTATTGATGAAGACACCGGTGATTTTGATGAATCCTGTGTATATCCAATCATTCAGGAAGCAAGGCGTGAACGTTTAAAAATCCAATCATGTGAAATAAATACTTAAATGTACCCATGCCTGACATAAAATAAATGAATTATGAATTAAAAAAAAAAATATGAATTATACCGCAAGATGGCTCATCAGAAAAAAATTTGCAAAAATAAACTGCAGCTCATGCAAAAATGATTTGACAACATATCAAAATAGTAAAATCCACAAATGTATAACTCATTGATAGTACTATGAATTATCAAAAAAAATTGACCTATCCTGTAGAATCAATGGTTAGATATTTTGGAAATATTGTTGACGTAACCAATACTTTTTTTAGAGAAAAGCGCACACCACAATAATATTAGCCAAAGCATTTAAAAACAAATATTAAATAAATGGGATCAAAACTAAAACATCAAATGTACACAACACCAGGCCGAGGTCGTAAATTCATTTATATCAAAAACTAAATTTGTGTATTTATAACTGGTGCACTATAATAAAAAAAATTAAATGGTGCCGACATTGTTCGATTAGAACAACAGTTTCTGCCAGAAATGCATTTGAAGGCACTCAATAAATATAAAAAGAAATTAAAGAAAAAAAATGATCAATTATTAACACCAGGTAAATAAGTTATTAGTTTTCTGGTTTCTGCAATGAAGAATTTCAAACTGAATACAAAATAAGGAAAATCTCTATTCAAGGTCTTTTTAAATTTTATTAATTTAATATACATATAAATATAATATTTTAAATATTAGTATATTTTGTAATATTTACATACATATAAATATTATTTAAAAACATTGTTTAATTCAGTGTGTTGACTTAACAGATTGTTATAGCACATGGTATTTTGTGCCTATACTGTCAACCATACATAAAGGCGTTACCTTTATGTATGGTTGTTTAAATATAATGTGAGCCGCGCAGGCAGGTATTCTATTTTATTATTCTGTTTATAATTTTTACTATTATTTCCTTAAAACAATTGCAGAATTTTGCTAATAAAAGATCTCCTAAAACGTGTATTTGTAAAAATACAAAATGGTTTTCTGACAAAAATATTTTAAATACAAAGTGTAAAATATGTTTGTATTTTATACCTATTTAACAAAATGGAAATATTATGTATATTTATTTTATAAGTTTCAAATGTACTATTAAAAATATCTAACATCTACTTATCTATATATTGTATGTTTTTAAAATAAACAAATTGATACTTATGTCATATGAAGCGATTTTTTACATGTAATATGTTGTAATCAAAATTGGTAGCCACTATTTATTTAAAATTACGTATTAGGTTCATGTAAATGTAGAATTTATAGTTATTATGTTCTAATAAACAATGAAAACGTAAGGTGCATAGTTTCATTTTAATTAACCATTCCCTTAGATATAAAATAATAAATAAAATAAAAAGTAACAATGAAAGGAGGTATATAGATGTATATTTCCTTTGCCTAGATTACAACAACAAAAAAAAAAAAAAAAAAGAAATGTCATACACCTATTCGACTGGACCAATCAGGTTAAAGGTGTCACGTGACCTCAAGTCCGAAAAGAATCCTGGCGAAGCCCCATACATCGTTTGTACGAAAAAAAACAAAAAATATAGATAACTTGAAACAAATCGCATTAGCAAGAACACTTAACTAATTACACGTTTACCACCACTATATAATTATAAACCCCGGGGTTTTTTAATTATTCCGTTTTTTAAAAGTCGTCCTTTTGTTTCATTTTCCATCGCCATATTTAAAACAAAACCCACCCAACCACAACTGAACTGAAACATCATGTCACTCTGACAGTTGCTAGCATTGTCAAATCGACATTGACAGTTGATTTAATTGATTATAGTAGAGTACTAGGTTAGGTTATTGGGAAAGTCAATATATTTATTGCTTTGCACTTTCTTTATGTAGACCGCAATCTACAGAGTTCAAGTCAGTTTGAATGACAGTGACATTGGCAGTTGTAAGTCGTGGCTATATGCGAATGTTTCACTTTCTACATTGCCATATTTAAGTTCTGGTAACATAATTTATAATAAAAATCTAGTTTTTTTCCCGGGGGTTTAAAAATATTTTATTTACAGAAATGTATTTCTGGGACTCTTATGATGTTGTAAAAAAAAAATCAACTCATCCGTATTTTTTTTTTTTATTCGTAAAAATTCCGCCATCATTCTTTAGTTCGCCAGATGTCCGTCTGATACGTAGTATCTCTAGTTAGTTTGTGGTATCTCCTCCTTAGTCTGTGTCACTCACTTGCCATCAGTTTTAGAGTTTTTGGAGGGAAAGTAAACTGTCGCTATGTCCGCGCTGTATTTAATTTCCAAAACTTAGGTTTTTTCGAGTGTTTGTGCATAATATTGGTGGATTATTATTCGCAAAGTGTTCGTGAACAAGCGTGAGTGTTGGGAAGTGATACAGTGTCGATTACGTGACTTTTTATCTTTGTTACCAAAATCTCCATGATATAGCTAAGTGAAATTTTTCCACCGCTTCACTTAGCCATCTAACTCAGACTAGACTTACTTGACTGGACTTGACTATTGACTTGAATTTTTGACTCGACTGACTTAAGTAGGACTGAAGAAGATTAATAAATTCAAGAAAGGCCTTAAAGGACTAGATTCCATGGCCGTAAAAGATATTAAAAAAAAAAAAAAAAAGCCATCAGTTTTTGGTGTATATTTGTTGGTGTTTGTATTGTTGGATTTAATTAAAATTAAATACTCTTTGGTGTTTGGTCTGGCTGGACTGGACTGTGGACTAAAACGTGATTAAATACTCTTTCTTGTGTACTGCAGGCAGCAAAGAGTATAATATATAATGTCACTACGTCCGTCAGGCAGCTGCAACTGGCTTGTTTGGTTTGGTTGGATTGAATTGGATACTTGCTAGCTTGCAAGTACTTGCAGTGCACAACTTATATAGAAAGAATATATCTAATGGCAAAGCATCTTGTCTTGGTAGAACCCTAGAACCAGATAATATTTCTAATTTGTGGATACAACAGTAAATATTTTTCTATGTAGGTAGTTTGTACTTGTTACTTACTCGCAATGAAATGTAATGGGAAGGACTGTTAAAAAATAATATGTCATAAATTTTAGATCTATTTCTCTTAGCTTATGATTACAGAGATATTTATTATATAGATATGTCATCCAATAAAATAGTGTAACTGTGCTCATTAAAATTTCTGTCCTTACATTAATTTATGCCACGAACACACTGGCAAAAACACTTCTTTAATACATACACTACTAATTCTGTGTGTTTTGGCAGATATCATGCTTGGTCAATACTATTACAGTTACATATTATTTATTTCCAGATAAACAATGGGAGGCTGGCGCTGTTCATATCGCAATTGTACCATGAGATCAGATGGCAAAACACATATGTTTCATTACCCTGTCTTTGACAAAGTAAGGTGCCGCCAGTGGTTGGTTAATGCTGGTCGACTAGATTTCCTTAACTTAAAAGTGTCGCAGTTGAAAAACAGGGTGTTATGTCAGAATCACTTCTCTGATGACCAGTTTATGAACTTTAAGGTATTGAATTTAATTGTTTCTTGAATTTATAAACTATTACTTATATGTTCATTCTGCTTGTTTCATGCACAAATATGCCACATAAAAATAGTTTTTCTATTGTGTGTGGATTTTCTGAGCCAACTGGTTAAGAATGTTGACTGTTCAACCATCCTACAGCTTTATTGTAGACATCTTTCCATTGGTTGGTGATGCAATTAAGTTTGCAGGAAAAATCTGGATGCAGGTGTTTTCTGATTGACTGAGGAAGCCTATGTCACATATGTCATGTATGGCAGCGGACTTATTGTGATTGTGACTGAAAATGATGATGAATTGTGCCAACACCCAAGTCTTAAGTACCCCTTAGAGATAAAACCTACTAAATGGAATCTCTTTTAAAATATGCAAAAGCAGAGTAAGCGATCTATAGTTAGCTGTCATAAATCTATTGAAATTTCCACTGTGGTCACCTATGGTCTGCATGATGATAAATAATATCACATTCCTGTGGCTAAAATGTATAGGCATTAAGACCCTGCACTGTATCCCATTACACTATTTTTATGCTGGTATGAAAACATGTTTCCTGTCAAAATTTACATGGTCACACTGGATTATCTAACATGTTCATATTTAGTTTTTCTTCCACTAGCGTGTGGGTATTGACCATATGAATAATTGTGTCTAAAGTTAAGACTATGTTTTTATTTCAGAGAGACAAACTAATTTTTGATGCAGTACCTACATTAGATGGCCCTTTTTGTGATACTATAGAAGGTCAAACCAAAACACATGCAGAAACAACTAATTCTCTGTCTATAATTTTAGATGATATAGAAAATGAGTATATGACTTTAAATGATAAAATAGCAAATTACTCTGTTAAGTATGCTGACTTTTTAACTAGCAATGAATTAGCTGATATTGACATATCTAATTATGTACCACAAAACAATTTGTTCAATATAAATAAATTTTGTGAAATTGAACCATCTGCACATAAAAATGATTCAGCATGTGAAGTCTTTACTCATACAACCTTACCAATGGATACTGTTGAAGGCAATAGTAAAGAAACTAAACCCAAAATCAATAAAAAGCATAAAACACAGCCAGTACTTGTGGTCCCACCTTATGAAAATAAGCCCAATCAAAATCAAGGCCAAATCGAAGAAAATGTTTTAGAAATTCAGCTCCCACCAGGTTTCTTAAACAATAATGCTTTGTTAACAGATAGTAAAGAAAAATATATGCATGAATTATCTGGTAACACTACGTACAAAGCGGTTGAGTCTATCACTCCAAATATACAGAAAAAGCCAGCAAAAGTAAAAATTTTATCAGAAAAAAAAATCTCTGGGCCATTAAATCTAACTGGTCATCTGGAGCCAGTGTCACCTTCAACAATTTTACCTACAACAAGGAAATCAAATCAAGAAGTTTCAAATAACTTTATTTCTAGTTATCAACAGTTGTTAAACACTACCTTAACAGAACCAGTAAATGTGAAAGATGAGAATAAATCTTTTGAGCTGATGCCAATAAAAGCTGACAATAATTCACTTGGACCACTAAAGCCCGTCAGAAAGAAAATTGACAGTAAAAAGAAGGTAATCAATGAATGCGAAGTTAAACAAAATAACAGTGTAAAATCTCCAAATCAAACCCTTCTGAAGAATACGATCACTCCTGAAAGGATTGCTGCGATTAGAGAAAAAAGACAATTCAATATGAAGTTGCGTGATATCATTGAATCTTTTCTTGATAAACTAGACGAACAAGAAAAGGAAGTAAAAGGCTCTAGTAAAAATCAGGGTCAGGAAGTTACTTACTTGTCAAATCAATCCAAATCACCAAAAGTGTCTGATAATACAATTGCTAGTTTAGAGGCCAAAATCAAAAAAATGGAAGACAGTTTATCCAAAAAAATAGATCAAAATTCACAAATGATATTGAAGCTTAAAGACACTGTAGTACGACAGAAACCGATACAAAAGTGTAGTGGCACTCAAACTTCCACAGAAGTCGAGTCTCAGAAGAAACAATTATATCAAGAAATATCACAATTTCTAAGTCCTGATGCAAATAGTCTTATTTACGAAGAACTGTTCATTAATAAGTATGTAGAAGATGTGCCTAAGGTTTCGTCAGCTAAGAGAAGACGTAGATGATAAAAGTTATTAAGTAAGTAATAAATTAAGCAGTTTAAATCTATTTATTTACTTAATGTATTTTTACAAGAGATTTTCCAGTGTTAGCCCCTCTAAACAATCCAATGAAAGCATCAACTGTATTTTCAAACCCATCATAAATATTTTCGCGATATTTTATTTTTCCTTCTTGGACCAACTTTATGTTTTGTTTCACTCCTTCCATTGTGCGTTCTGCGAATCTATTCACGAGAAATCCCTGAATAATAAGTTGTTTGCTCACAATGTAAGGTTGAAGTGCTGTGGCTAGAACAGTAAAACAGTAATTACAATTGTGATTGTGATGTGATGAAATGATTAAAGTACACTTATCGACGCGGCATCGGCTTCAGCCGGTAAGAAAAACATTTATGTTAACATAATAAGATCCAAGGAAACGTGACAAGAAAGGTTCTCGAATGGCGACCATGCACCGTCAAAGCGCAGCGTCGAACACCAATTGACCAGATGATCAGATATATTTTAGGGACAAGTCACACAGATCAAGTTAGCCCCAAAGTAAGTTCAAGACTTGTGTTATGGGATACTAACTCAACGATACTATATTTTATAACAAATACATATATAGATAAACATCCAAGACCCTGGCCAATCAGAAAAATATAATTTTTCATCTTGACCTGACCGGGGATCGAACCCGGGACCTCCTGAGTAGCAGTCAGGCATGTTAACCATTACGCCACGGAGGTCGTCAAATGACCTGATGAAGGTCGTAGGCAGGCGCTGGATGCAGGCCGCTTCAAATCGGTCTTTCTGGAAATCCTTGGGAGAGCCCTATGTCCAGTGGACAGCCTGTGGCTGAAACGATGATGATGAAACGTGACATAGAGGGTATTTTTTTTTACTGGGATGCTTCTTTGATTAATAACATAATCATTAGATTGAAATAAATACACTTATCAAATAGATTAGGCAGTAATAGTCGTAAATGGGCTTATATTGTTTATATATATAAAATTTTAATGTTTTGAAAATGAAATTATTTAACATGTGGCTATATGTTAAAAAAAACATTTTTAATACAGACCTTTCATTTTATTCGGATTTGTTTCATTATAAGTTGATATGGAGCCGCAAACTGCGACTCTACCACATTCATTCATCTTTGACATTACAATACTGCTGATTTCTCCACCCACGTTATCAAAATAACAGTCTACTCCTTCGGGTGCGTTTTGTTCAAGAAACTTTGACATATCGACTGTTTTGTAGTTTGCAGCCAGGTCGAATCCTAATTCTTGGGTCAACCATTCGCATTTTTCATCTGAACCAGCAAATCCAATGACTTTACATCCTAAAATTATTATTACACTTAATTTTCATTCAAGGAGTTTATGCTAATTTAATGTGGCTTAATTTTACCCCTTAATATTAATATTTGAATTCCTACTTTGATGATGCGAGCGAATTAATATTAATAGAAAGATATAAAAAATACTTATACTCAAAGCTGTTTTTGGATTGGTCGTCTAATTTAATGAATCGTCTAGTTTCCAGCAATTTTAATACTGTTAATGCAATTGGGTCATTTTCCGAGTAATCATACATTCCAAAAATATTTTAGCGGTCGTTCGGAATTGACACAAATGGAATGGAACCGCAGAATAAACAATAATAGGACTAACGTAATAGCACGAAATGGTACACTTAAATAATACAATTTCGTCATTGGGTAATTTGATACCATAAACCATAACTGGATATTCACATCCTATGGATAAACTAAGCTGAAAAATAATTTAACAATCCATATCCATCCATACTAATATTATAAATGCGAAAGTCTGTCTGTCACCTCTTCACGGCTAAACTGCTGGACCGATTGTGATGAAATTTGGTAGGGATGTAGTTAACGACCTGAGGTCAAACATAGAATACTTTTGGGCGCGATATAACCGAGTCCCACGCGGGGCGAAGCCGCGGGGAACAGCTAGTACTTATATATTAACGGATATAACGCTAAGAGCGTTCTCTACCATGTTCTTCTTCAATGTCGTCAATGACAAACTATTAAATATGATTTGATAGGGGTTGCGATATCGTTTATCCTAAAATAAATTTGCAAATGAATTTATTTGTTTCTTTTCAAAATTAAAAAAAAAATGTAATAATATAATTCTAGAAAACAAATAAAAAACAAAATCAGAAAATTATTGTTTGTGACAGGATTCGATCCAGCTACTTCCAGCTACTTTTTTGAAACATTTCTTTACTAAAGTAGTAAAAAATTTTTAAAAATTAATACAAAACGAAAAAGAAGTAAGTAAAAGTTATGGTCAATTGAAGTTTACTTCTAGCAAAATTTTTAAACAGTTTTTTTTTATTCATTATTAATTTAGAGGGGTTTTGTCACGCAGTGACTATGTCACCCCCGTAAGGTTTAAACAGAGTTGAATTCGGTTTACATAAACGCATTTCATTTAGATAAAGCAAGAATTTCTGCTTTGTTTTATCGATATCAATAAAAACAAAAACACACTGCAGTCTCTATTAAATTTTAGTAAAATAACACATTGAATGTATGTGGGCGTATAATTTAGTTATATAAAATATCAATAGATGGCGCTGACTTTATTTTAATTATTTTTTCGCATATGGTTCATATAGCAGATTGAAATTTTTCCTTACGACAATTAATTCTAATTATTTATAAAAAAATTTGGTTCTTGATTTAGTTCTATTGGTTGGTTTGTTTATCGGTCGTTTGTTGTGTTGTATTGTAAGCTATTTGAATTGATTGATTGGTTTGGTTTGGCTTTGGTTTAAAAAATTATCAAATCAGCAAGTCAGTTCCGTTGTTGTTTGACGGAACATACGGTCGTATCGTAAGGTCTAATTTAACTAACTTATCACTATTTATTGTGATTTTCTCCACTTTTCACACCCACCATAACTTTAGGAGTGGCTTTTAGATTCTAATGACCCTGCATGTAATAGGCTGCGTCTACTCTTTTAGAGACAAAGATGTGATAGTATGAATGTTAATATTTTCAGTTTGATATCGTAGCAATGGCTTTATAGAATTGGCGCGGGAATAGGATACTACTTATAGATTTAACTATAGGTCTGGATAGTTGTAGTTTCCACAGGTTACGCGAAAAGCGAACTACACGCGGGCGAAGCCGCGGGCAACTTATATTTACTCTAGTAGTTATTTATTCTGTGACTGTCGCCATAGGTTAGTGATGCCGACATGAAAGTACTAAGTACGTAATTTACCCATTATTTTTGCTATCTGTCCGACGTGGGAGCCCACAGCACCGGCAGCTCCGGATACCACCACGGTCTCTCCGCGCTGGGGCTTGCAAAACTCAGTGAATCCAAAGTAAGCTGTGTTCCTGAAATCATGATGTGACTTAAGCAACTCTCCCTCGAGACAGCTTAACAACTAGCTGAAAAGACTCCAAAAGAGTCATCTTTTGATTTTTTTATTATTTTGCTTTGGCTTTATCCGAAAGAAAAGACAAAAGTCTTCGCTTGACGTCGCTAAAGATGAACATGGCCTCATAAAGACTTAGTTTGTTGTATTACTAAAGTTGAAAAGAAAAACAAGTTAGGTATACGTGAACCTCGAATCGCACAACATACCCGACTCTGCCACAAACTCCAAGACCTAAAGATATGGGTAAGCTTTCAAAGTCTGGCAACCGGTACAAAAATGGTAGTTTGGTAGAAAATTTTTCATCTTCAGGTTTCACAACAGTGTAAGTGCGCCAGCCAAAATGACCCATCACCCAAGATCCAACAGGGTAGTCCTTGTTTCTGCTTTCTATAATTCTAAAAAAATAATTAAGTAAAGTGCTTAGGTCACAGAATAAAATTTTAAAACGCACAAAATACCAGGAGATTTGAACTAATTTAAAGTAGGTATGTACACTAAAAACTTAGTGGGGTTTTAAGTTAAGATAGTGCCCTATTTAGGACTTTTTTCATAAATGTTATACTTCTCTTGGTACCAAAACTGACTTTGCGATTTGTCCTCCTATCATATCGTATGGATATGACTCATCACGTTGCCATCTTTGGTAAGGATCCACACTGAGGTAGGCAGCTTCAGCTAAGAATTCTGAAATTAAGTAAATACAATATTGGAAGGTTCTAAGAATTCTTTAGTCAGTTAACATAACAACCACCCAGGAAGGATTGGACTGGACTGGGTGATCTGGATAAGTGGCCAACACTGTCAGGTTTTTCAGTCAGCCTTAAGGCATCTGACATAATTTAACGACTGCCGTCTGACAATAAAAGCCCGAACCAATGCCTAATATGCTTTCCAGAGCACGAGCGGAAATCAAGATAGAAATCCCACTAGTGGCGACCAATCCAAGTTAGGCCATGCTCGCCGTGGTCACTCGACATTCGCGATCGTTACGAACATGCGTATGCATCGCTAGGGCATCAAGCTCCAACAGCTCCTCGACTTCTCGTCTTATTTTATCTTCATCATTCTTCAAAATCTTTTTGCGTGAAAATGAATTTTCCCAGACATGGAACCTAGCTATATTATCGGGGTCGCCCGTCTAGAACGTCAACCCTAAATGCGGTTGAAGTACTTACCTCAGTATCATAAAATTTTACAAGTTTCAAGTATCTTACCATTTTCTTTTAAAGGAGGTAGATCTTCTTCAACGATTTGAAAGTCGCTTCTCTTTGGCTCACCCACAAATGGATTTAGAACGATATATTTTTTAGCTTTCATCGCTTATTATTTTATAACTACAAAGAAAATACAACTCCAGTGGTTAAATAATCTAGTAAGTACTAATAACTCCGCTAAAATAATACTTTATATGAAAACCACACTAAGTCATTTAGTTATTACTATACCTATCTATTTTGTGACTACCACAGAAAAGATAATAAACACTAATGTAACTTTAGTGAGTTGAAGCGTTTATTGTCACGATGATATGAGATATAAATAAATACAGTAGGTAACGCAGTTTTCTGTTCCGGTGGCTAAAAACTGAACTAAGGAAAATTCTTACAACTTTGTCCAATAGACATAGTTAGTGGCGCCACCACGACCGGCATAGATAAGTTTGACAAACAATAGATATGTGATTGTGTGACCGATCAATTTATCTTCACAATAATATGTGTGTAGATTGTAGATAAATAACAAATACACACACACATTGTCTTTCTTTAAAGATATGCAGCTATCTGTAGGACGTGTAGGCAGGCACCTACATCTACGTGGTATTAATTACTAGCGGTTTCCCCGCGGTTTCACTCGCCATTAGTGTGTATGTACTCTAGCCTATAACCTTCCCCAAGAATCAGGCTTTCATATACAAAAAGAATTTTGCCAATCCGACCAGTAGTTTTTAAGTTATAAGCGTTTAAAGCTAACAAACAAACTTGTAGGCATTTTTACCTCCGTCGCAAAAACGATGGTGTGATAAGTTTTACGTGTCTGGCTGTGTTGGTGGTGTTTGGGTAGTTTTTTTTTTTTGTTTTGTTTAAAACATGGATTAGTCTGAAGTGTTCTTAGCTACTGGGCTTCGTTCCCGTTATCGTGGGAATTGCCCAAAAATTCCCTTTTTCTTTTATACAAAGTTTGTCATGACCAACACAAAAAAAGAATTACTTATCCAATTTGGTGCATTTGCATGCATTGAACCTACCGGACCAAAACAGATGAAATTTGGTAGGATGGCGTAATCCTGTGACCCAAACACAGATGTGCAAAGTAAATATTTTTTTTATAAGTACCATTTTCGGGGGGACAAATTAGGAATTTAACATTGTAACTCTTGTTCTACGATGTTATTTTTACAATATTTCTTAATTGTAGAGAAGGGCAGTATAATTTACTGGGTACTGTTGCGATATATATCCTAGGGCCTGAGTTGGCAGCATTTTATTGTCACCTCAAGGTTTCAATAACCAAATACCTTTATGCTATCAATGTAGTTGTATAAAAAACTTCTAACTCGTGCTCTATGACTTTATAATATTTCTTTAATGTAAACTAATCATTTATATAATGTAAAAATAATGACTTTTAACAAACCGGTGCAGGTGTAAGTTGTTACCGAACTTGGTACATAAAAAACGACATAAAAACATATTCCATCATTTCAGTTTACTTTTTTCGACCGACCATATGTCACTTACACCAACCTACTCTCTACATGATTTAAGGCGACATCAATTGCTGTTCGTTATCTGGCTAAAACTTAAGAATGGCTGGGCCGATTTGGTAGTATTTGTGGAAGTTTTTCTCAGGTTAAACGGTAAGAAAAGTGCGTTCAGGCGGTACGGAGTTTCTTGGGTCAGCTAAGTACGTGAATAAAAGAAGCAGTACTGTATATCAAAGTTTAGTCATTTATAATGTTTGTTTGTGACGGGCTTCTGATGAAACTGGATCTTCTTTGAAGCCTCACAATCTGAAACAAATACGAAAAAACTACATTATTGATTGACAACATTCCATAGGTAAGTATATAAAATAGTATATTGTCACGAACTGCTGGACACATATATTGATAGCGGCCGCCAGGTGCTCCGCTCCTTTGGGAATTTTTGGGACACCCGTTGATTATATCAAATCAAATCAAATTGTTTATTTTCAATATAGGATATTCTTATCACTTATTGACGTCAATTGTTACTTATTTTAAGTTTACCACCACTTCCAAAGCGCAAGTGGAGAAGAAGTGGCGCCACAAACTCCACAGCAGCATTTTCTTCAAAAACGTCAATTCACAAAATTTGAGTCAAATCAGACGAGTTTACATTTGAATATTTTTATAATTATTAATAAAATTATATATTAAATAAATATTGAGGATTATTGAAATAGTTTGATAAAAATGTCAAGTAATAAAAGATGTCATGATAAAATAAAAAAATAAAAAAAAAAATAATGTACTGAATGTACATATGATCAATTTTTAGCTATAGTTTGGAGGACTCCGCACCAAGCTTAAGTTACACATCCTTGTCATTGAGAAAATCATGAGCGCTATAATAGGCTTTTTTACAAAGTAAATTCTTAACATGTGCTTTGAATTTTCGGTCAGGCAAACTAAGGACCGACTCTGGAAGCTTATTGTAATAGTGTATACAGTTACCCAAAAATGAGTCATTAACTCTACTTAGCCGATATGATGGGAGATATAATTTATTTTTATTCCGTAAGGGTCTATCCGTAACATCGCAAATTTTTTTAAAAGAAGAAATATTTCTCCTGGTATACATAATAACCTCAAATATATATTGAGAAGCGAGAGTTAAAACATTAATATCCTTGTAGAGGTTGCGTGTGCGGAGATGATTAATATGCCAAGCCCAGATTCGTAATAATTTTATTTTGAGAAACTTATATTTATATTTACAGTAGCATGCACACTTATCTAATATCTAAATTAAACCAATAGAAATTCAGTAAAATATATACAATCGTGGCGACAGCGATTAACTGAGGCAAGTCAGCGGGGAGCACCCCCGACGGCATCTGCGGTCCATATAAAATGAAATTTGCGGCCGTGGCTGCCTCAGAACACGTCTTGTTGATACGCTGAACGGCGGCGGCTAAATATGTATCCCATATCACTCCCCTTCAAGCGAAGCGTACGGTTTTCTTTACTATTCGTCCGCTCCTAGTGACGTATGGATCTTGATGTTTTGTAGTAGTGGAATCGCTTGTATTGTTCGCTCGGTCGCTGCGGCTGTCGTCTGCTGTCGATGTTGATGGAGTTGGATTATCGTTACGGACGTAGGCGGGCTTCAGACGGTCCAGGGAAACGACTGTGGTTCGAGTTGGCATTTGGATCTTGAAATACTTGTCGTGGCGGTTCAAAACTTGAAACGGTCCGTCATATGGTGGTACTAAGGGTGCACGCACGGTATCATTGCGTACAAACACATGAGTACACGTCGCTAAGTCCTTGTACACGAAAGGTTTTTTTTCATTGTTGTGGGAACGGGTTGCGGGCGATAGTGACGTCATCACATCAGTGAGGCGGCGCACGAAATCTGCATCTTCGATTTTCGACTGAGTAGGTACGAAAAAGTCAGATGGTATGCGTAGCGTTGCTCCGTAGGTCATCAGTGCGGGACTTAGGTGATTATCCTCTCGTATAGCCGTGCGCAACCCCAATAGCACAGTGGGCAACTCGTTGGACCACTCAGTTGTTGCTTGCCGAGCCATGAGTGCAGCTTTGAGCGTTCGATGTAGGCGTTCCACTTTGCCATTGGATTGAGGATGATATGCTGTTGTCCGTATCCTCGTTATCCCGAATTTCTTCATTAACTGGTTAAATAGCGTGGACTCAAATTGCTGAGCACGATCTGTGGAGATACGAAGCGGGCATCCAAACCGTGCAATCCAGTGTTCATAGAGGACCCTTGCGACGACTTCTGCGGTAATCTCGTACACTGGTACTGCTTCCATCCACTTCGTGAAACGATCAATAATGGTTACGCAGTATCGGTAGCCATTTGATATGCGTAATGGGCCCACAATGTCAATGTGTATGTGCTCGAAACGTTGTGAAGGCGGGAATGCGCTGAGCGGAGTGGTAACATGACGGTGTACTTTGGCACGTTGACAGCTGATGCAGGTCTTCGTCCAGGTGTTTACATCTTTATTAATTGATGGCCAGAAGAATTTTGTTGTCATCTGCTTGCGAGTTGTTCTGATGCCCGGATGGCATAACTCGTGTTGCGCTTTGAATGCAGCGTAGCGATATGCCATAGGTAAGTATGGGCGCGGCGTCGTAGTAGAAACAACTCCCTAAGCGACTCCCTTGGTCTTAAACCATAAATGGCACGAATTGCCCGCTTTTGCAAAATAAAGATAGTCTTTATTTCACTTGCCCTTCCCCAAAGCAATAGTCCATACGACATTAAGCTATGAAAATAACTAAAGTACACTAGTTTAGCAGTTTCCACATCTGCTATTTGTCTGATTTTTCTGACAGCATAAGCGGCAGAACTAAGTTTTTTAGCTAGGCTTGTAATGTGCGAACCCCATTGCAATTTAGAATCAATTGTGATTCCTAGAAAGGTGGTATTATCTACAAGTTCTAAAATCTCTCCATTCAACGTGACATCAACTTGAACCTGCCTCACGTTTGGTAGTGTGAATTTTATGCATTGGGTCTTATTAGCATTAAGCATTAAGTTGTTAGTTGAGAACCAATTAGAGATGGTATACAAAATATTATTCACATGATTGGTATTTACACTACGGCGATTCATTTTAAAGATTAAAGATGTATCGTCTGCAAATAAGACTATATCAGCGTTCTTTTCAACCGCGTAAGGCAAGTCATTGACATAAATCAAAAAGAGGAATGGTCCAAGAATTGAGCCTTGAGGCACGCCAATTTTTACTGTTGATCCGTCTGATTTGACACTATTTATATCAACAGTCTGACATCTATCACTTAAATAAGATCTTAGTAACTCAATTGACTTAGTATCAAAGCCATAATGAGAAAGCTTGAGCAAAAGTGTCTCATGATCAACACAATCAAATGCTTTAGAAAGATCACAGAAGACCCCGATAGCATCCTGTGATTCTTCCCACGCGTTGTATATATGAGTGATGAGTGCCACTCCCGCATCGGTTGTTGATTTACCGGCAGTAAAACCAAATTGTTGACTGTGAAAGAGGTTGTAGGTCTTAAAGTGCAGTAGCATTTGGTTGAGCATAATCCTTTCAAACACCTTGCTCAATACTGGCAAAATGGAAATAGGTCTGTAATTGCCAGGTTCTAATTTATCTCCTTTTTTGAATAATGGGATTAGTTTACTGTATTTCATTAAATTTGGAAAAATACCTTGATCGATACATTCATTAAAAATAAAAGCTAAATCTGAAGCTACAACATTGATAATGTGATAAATCACGCTAACAGACATACCCCAGTGATCCTCGGACTTTTTTAAGTTAAGCTCTTTAAAAGTTTTAACAATATCACTGGGGTGTATGTAAGAGAAATTAAACTTGGAGTTGCAAGGGGTGACATTCTCTTTAAGCAATGTTTCAGCAGCTTGTGGGCAAGAATTTATATTTGAAGTTATTTGCAATGGAATGTTTGTAAAATAATTTTCAAAAGAATTTACTATTTCTTTAGGGTAAGAAATTTTTTTATCTTTGAATTTGATTTCTTGAATATTTTCCCTTACTTTACATTTCCCAGTTTCTTTATTTATGACCCTCCAAGTCTCTTTCATTTTGTTAGGAGCAACATTAATCTTTTTTTTAATGTAATTAGCTTTAGCCATCCTGCAAACAATTTTGAAAGTCTTCGAGTAGTTTCTAACATAATCAACAAAACAGCTATCAAAAGTGTACTGTTTTTGGGCATACAAATCGAACAGTTTTTGTCTACTTTTATGAATACCCACAGAAGCCCATTCACTAAATTTTAATATATTATTGCGCTTAAGCTTTTTTTGTTTAAAATTTTTGGAGAAACTGTCAGAAATAACACTAAATAGTTTATTATAGTGACTATCAGGATTGTTATCTGTATAAGTCATTGAGCCTAGTTTATTCTCTATTGAGTTTTTAAATTGAGTAATTTTTTCTTTTGTGATGGGTCTACACATAAAACTTTCTTCTGTTACACGCGAATTTTTATTAAGAGTTATCAATTGACCACAATGATCCGAGGGTAATTTACTGAAAACAATTTTACTTAGCGGTTTTTGGCTACTGAAAAAATTATCAATACATTTAGCCGAAGTGGCTGTAAATCGGGTTGGTTCAAAAAATACATTATCTAGATTATAGCTACTAAATAGGTTTAGAAATTGGGAGCTTGTTGCAGAATTTACTAATATATCAATATTAAAGTCGCCACAGATAATTAATCCTTTCTTACTCTTTGATGCTACTGTAAGAACACCATCAACAACTTCCAAGAAGTCACCGAAATTACTACTGGGTGGACTGTACACACATAAAATTATAAATTCCTCAAGCTCGGCGCAGGATACCTCAGCACAGCGTTCAACAGAAAGTCTAGCTATGTCTGACCGCTCTTTATAGCGTAGACCATTTTTTATATAAATAGCGGAACCTCCTCTAATTGCAGACTTCCTCCTGAAACAGCTTGCAACATTAAAGTTGTTTAGACTAAGCATTGTCTCACACTCTTTAATCCAATGCTCTGTTAAACATAAAATATCTACATTTAATGTATCTAGAAATAATTCTACTATAAGTTCTTTGCCGGGAAGCCCTTCTAAGTTTTGATGTACTATTTTTAATTCCTGAGGGTTTCCCATTGTCTGGGTTTTCAGTTTAAATCTGCTATTGCGTCTCCTGAGTCACCATTACAAGTATTTGGCAACTCAGCAGATGTTGTCCTATGACTAGATGTTTGTTTACAATGTAAACTCGTCCAAAAATTAATAGTATAAGCTACAAGTGTAGCAAGCTTATGTCTATAAAAATTTGAAAGATAAAAATTATCTTTTGTCATAGAACATCCACTAATAAAGTTATTAGTGTCGAAATAAATTAATTTTTCATTATGACTACATGTCAAAGTATGTATTAAGTTATTAAATGAGTTAATGTTCTTATTTATGTTTGGAGGCTGGCAACTAAGATACGGAAATGCACATATAATTACTTTGAAAACATTTAAATTATTTAGGATATTAATACTAGAGATAATATCTTTTTTAAGCAATTTCTTACAGTTACCTACAAGTAATACAATAGTTGTATTGCTGTTAAATTTTTTTTGTTTAATTTTTTCTATTATTTGGTTGTAGGATGAATTAGGAAAGCAAAAACTAGTACAATTGTCTAAAATATTATTAAAAATATGACCCATATTACGACCTAAGCTGTCAGAAAATATCAGAGTATTATGAGTTGGGTTGTCAGTTGCGACACAAGCTAATACAGCAGATCCTAACAAATCACTATCACATGAAGATAATACAGACACAGAGTTACATATGTCGGGTTTATTTAATATCCCACAAGTACATAGTTGTACTGCTGTTGTTAATTTCTCTTCAATATACCTACTGTCATTAATCAGTTGCTCCGTAGCCAACTCATGCTCAGTGATTTGCTTTTGCACCGAATCATACTTAATTTTAAGGCTGTAAAAATCGTCACTTAGTCTACTAATAAAAGAATTAAGTTTAGCCGTGTCGACACTGTACAACTCTTGACTTTCCGCCAATTGTTTTTTACTTATCTCGAGGTCTGAGCAAATTTTTGAATACATTTTCATACCGTTTTTAATTTTTGATATACAAGACTTCACTAAACAATTTTTTATCTGAGATTGTTTTTTCTTTATTATTCTATTTAATTTACAAATTTTTTTACACTTGTTATGACTGATTTTTGCCCGAGGCAAGTTAATAATGCTGGGAGATGTGTCATTAGTTAGATCAATTACTGAAGAGTTAGCTGAAGGAGGCACAGTGGTAGATACAATGAGCTGGTCATAAAGGTTATTCACCTCCGATGACTGATGAGACTGCTTGTCTTGCTCGCAGTTGTTTATTTGGTTTAGTGCCTTCTTCAGCTCCCTCTCCAACTCAGTGTTACGTGTAAGGATTTCCTCATACATATCACTGCATTGGCGGAAAGAATCTATTTTGGACACCAGTTGGTTAAGTTGGTCGTTTAACTCATCACAGTTTAATCTACTAGCCGATAGCTCAAGCTTCAAGTTCGAATTTATCTCTAATACAGATTGAAATTCCAGTTCGTTCTGTTCCCTTTCCAGTAGAAGTTTGTCATTTTCGTCTTTTAAAGCCTTTAGTTCGAGTAAGGCTGACTTTAACTGCATTTCCACTTGACGGGCAGTCACGGCTCTGCTTGAAGTAGACATTATAGACAATACAGAATAGATTTATATTTGCAAGGAACAGAACGAACAATTTATTTGCAATTAACCAGTAAAACCAACTGACCTACAGTCTGTTCCAATCAGGAAAAAAAACTTTGTAAACAATGAAACGTCAATGACCTTTTAGTATTTAGTGTTGTACCCCATACTATCTGAACGAAAGAGTGAATGATGGAATGAAAAAACCACAATGAGTACAATATTTTTTTATCACAAATTAAGGCTAGTCTTTAATTCTACGCGGGTGGAATCTACAGAATGTAAACAAATATATAATAAAATTTTATAATAAACTTAAATGACCAGCGGATTAACTTAGATAAAATGTTGCTAAGTGTTTGTTCGTGCAGGAATAGGTATTTATTTATTGAACAGTACATTCGTCTGCTAAACTGTGAAATAGTTTGCCCTCAAACTATTATATTAAATTTTAACAAAAATCTCGACACAGAAAAATTAAAATAACAAAACAAATTTTAAAATAAAAATATAATTTATTTCGTTTATAATATATTGTTAATGACATTCATTATCATCATCATCCTAGCGTGTAATCCTAGTTCCGTCGTCAGCTTACGCCTCCGAGCCTAGGGTACGCTGTAAGTCATGGTCCTAGATTTGGCGGAACTGGTAATTACAATGGAGCGACTGCCGTCTGACCAGCGTAACCCTTTTTACAGCAAAACCAGACCAACATGACATGACCTGAGGTGTGTTAGTGGCCAACACTGTCAGAATTTTTGAAGGCTGCTCTAAGGCATCTGACACAGCCTCACGACTGCTATCTATCGATAACAACCTGGACCAACGGATTAACGTGCCTTCCGAAGCACGGAGGAGCTAAAGATAGAAAATGCCACTAAATGGCGACCAATCCAACAGTGGTCGCGTCACGTCGTTCCTTGAAATCTATAGTTGCATATTGCATTTTCACGCATGATATGGCATCACCCCTTAGTAAACTAAGTACTCCATGGTATATACTTATGAATATAAAAACAAAGAAACAAAATATTTTAAAATGAATATGTTCTCGCAGATAGGACTCAAATTACGAATTTATGTATTTTGTGCATCAATAAATACATTATTTTGTTCAAAATACTACAGTATTCGGTTTAATAACATTAATCAGGGCGATTTTGTTATTTCGGATCTTGTTGTATCGATTCCTCAATCGATAATCGATAACTGTCATTCGTTCATTATATTCGATCATTATCATTCAATGCCGATACCCATCCCTAATCTTTGCATTAGAAAAAAGAAACAAATAACCTTAAAGTTTTTCACATCATCATATTTTAATAGTTTTGCAAGTTTTATCTCCAATTACTACTTAAATGATATTTGATAAGTTGGCGACGGCGTTTTCTAAGTGACGGATGTGAAATTTTTGTGTCTTGGAAGAAAGATTCTTGATGAAATCCATAATTTTATGGTTTGTTTACAAAGTTTTTTTTCCTGATTGGAACAGACTGTAACCTTAACGTCAACTACCTACTTGAACAAAAATAAAAATACAAAATTTACAAAATATTGATTGTGAAAGTAAGTGAAGCGTATTTTAATCTGATAATCAGTGTTCAAAAAAACGTGGTGTAAGGTGAAAAGGAGTAAACGAAGCTAAATAGTTACCGATTTCGCCTTGTAAAAGTTGTAAACAAACGATACCGGCTTGTTACCCACTAACCCTTTTGTTCACTATTTATCCACCAAATACACTTATTTTCACTACACAAATATTTAAATTCACAAATATTATTACTATTTTATACAGTTATTGTACTTTTATTATAATTTATGTGCATTAAAATTTAATTAAACAAATAGAAATACGGAGCTAAATAATTGACAAGTGAGCTCCAGTGTTGCCAGCCGCCAAAAAAAGATATGCTAAATTACCAAATTTTTTTGCGAATAACTTCTCTCATAAGTACACACAGTAAGTAGAGAGGTTTTGATTTTAATATAAGCGATTCGGTGAACTTTCACATTTGTTCGAAGAGACATTCGGAACCCTTGACCGTCCTTTGGTGGTAATTTCCTGATAAGCAAATTTACCTATTATTGAAAACAAAAGCATAAATACTATACCAAGCAAATAATAATAAAAAATCAATGATTCTGGCACTTAAGTTTCTAAGTAATACATAATAAGTATTTAGTACACTAATATATACATAAGGAGGTAAGTAGATAGGGTTTTCCTTAAAATGGAAGACATTTGTTCACTTCATATCGCAGTCACGTCGGATTTCTGTGCTGCGAGAGCCGTAGTGCTATTCTTGTATAATATGAACCAGCTCATTAGCCTACTCAATGAATGATTGTAGATGGAAATGTCTAAAGCAGAAAATTTGACGTAGGAATTTTGTTTAGGCTAATTAATTAGAAAATAAATATACTAAAAGTCCCTTAAAACTTACTCCCGTAAACTTAACCCTTCGAAGTTAGCCCAGTTAGTAAGTTAGACTTACTAATTTTGTGCCAGAGGGAGGGGGTTCCTTCCAGGTCCATCCACCCACATACCCCTTTTCAGCACTTAACAAACTACTAAATGCATTATTTAACGTGCAACAGTAAATAAGGAGTTACCGGCAAAAGATAAGACCAAACGTTAGTATGTGTTTTCGTTTGAAATAAATACCTACCATTTAAGGAGTAGGGGCAGCCATGGCGACGGCCGTTAGCTGGGATATGATGCTGCCAGCCGCCAAATTGCCGTAATAGGCTTGAGCAGCGGCAGCAGTGCTCCCGGCAGCTATGCCTGCACTCCCGAATCCCAGCAAAGGAGCCACCACTCCGGTGGCTAGACCGCCAGTCATATATATGGCAGCTCCTCCCACCAAATTTACAGCTACTGCCGCAAGGAGCCCCATGATTCTCTGATAATAAAATAAGTTAATTACATATATGGGCTACGAAATAAGTATGCGCAAGCTCTTTTGCGCAACTTCATTTTCTTGTAAAAAATGCGGAGTAGGCAGCAAGAGATGCATCATTCATTATTTTATTTAAACTATAGGGCATAGTATGAAATATATAAAAAAAATGTGATACATACAAAATGCGCGCGCATTTTGTATTTATCACAATTTTTTTTAATTATACCTACTTACCTGTTTAAATCTTATTTTTTTATTGTTTGTAAATATTAGCGAAAAGTATGAAATAAAAAAATTTTGAATGTATCACAATTTTTTTAAAATGATATTTTTAATTTATGTAATTAATATTTTTATTTTTATTTATACATATTTTTATCTATTTTTTTTTTTAAATTTATATTAGAGGCTTTAAGCTCTAAGAAATTCACACTCGGAATATTCCGATTTTCGTTTTAATATATTCTAGTTTTATTAATATTTTTTTACGTTTAGGTGTCGTACGTAATATAAAAGAAATATGGTAACTTATTAGGTACCTATGTATTGAGAATCTTCTACCAATTTATTCGTATAACCAATGATTATTATCCATAATAATATGTATATATAACGTTTATTATACATAACAACGAATCGATTTGTTAAATGTTATAATAATAAAACGGTATGATAAAGGTTTGATATGTTGAATAATTGTTATAATAAGAGATTTTAGTTTTTTTAAACTTGTTTCTTTCGATTTTTATTTTAATTGATAATTATACTGACCAAAGTTATATATTTCGTTGATATTTATCTTGTATAATATTGAAGCTATGGAGATCTTAGGTTGTAGGTTGTGGAAGACTGGTTACTTGGTTTGGCTAGAACTAAAACTTCACCACTGGAACTCACTGCATTTTATTGGACTGGGTTGTAATGATATATACACTGAATTTAGAACTAATATTTGGACTTTGACCTTCATAACTTGGACTATTTCCATATACGCCTACTTGCACTCGAACTAATAACATTGTTGACCTCTTTACATATTTGAACTTGAACTCCTATCTAATACTCGAACTATAATGATTATTTACTTATTTACAGATTAACCTAAAACATTTGTGCTAATTAAAAGGATCTCATGACAATAATAAAAATAAAAGACAGTCTATTTAGAACAGAAGGCGGCAAAACATAACTTTTTTATTATGCTTACATATTATTTCTTTCCAGCCAGTAAGTATTTACAAATAAATGCAATTATTATTTGTGTTGTTGATACTACTTTTTTAAACATATCTTAAAATATATATATTTTGTGTTAATATGTTATATTACTTACCCATAATTTCTAGTTCAAATTTTAATGCATTGTTAACTGGTAGAAAATTTCGACAAAAGTAAAATCGAACATGAGTTACTTATTAAAAATGAAATACTAATTTAAACAAAATAGATAAATGTTTTATCATGTCACGATGTCCCAAATTCCCCATACATTGGTAACCTTACTAACTTTGAGTGTTATATATTATATCTCGAATTATTCCTATCATTTCATCAACTTTTAAGTTTAATTGGAATAATTCGAGGTCTTTTGGTTTGTGGTAAAATTAATAAGATAATTATATATAGAATGATTTTACATATGTATCTATACTAATATAATAAAACTGAAGAGTTTTTAAGTTAGTTTGAACGCTTATAAATTGAAAACTACTGGTCGGATTTGCAAAATTATTTTTGTATATGAAAGCCTTATTCTTGGGGAAGGACAGAGCCTATAGTAGACACATACTTTACACTTATGGCGAGTGAAACCGCGGGGAACAGAGCTAGTGTTGTTATATCAAAATAAGTAAATAGTCCCAGAATGGCAACTATTTTGCGACAGTTATGATTTCCGTTTCCTTTATGAGCCTCTACTTTGGTGTTCTATTTTATTTTTTGGTTATGACACCGTCGTTTAGCCAAACTGGTGGCCTACTATCATCTCTTCAAAAACCATGCAAGTTCCAGTGAGTAAGCGAGACAGCGCAATACATGACGTAGGACGACATCTCCCTTACTCACTGGAACTTGCATGGTTTTAAGAGATGGTAGTTGTGATTTCTTAGTGCCGTGTCGACAAAAAGTGTTCCAGTAAGTACAAGGATTTTGAATAGATGAATATTATTGTTTTAACACGTCAATTATTTATAGTTATGCAAAAAGTATCTACGATTATATAAAGTTTATTTAAATTGCAAATTCCATTGTATTGACAAAAAATTAAATTTTTGAATAAAAGTTAAAAAAAACATGTACTTTCGTAACGTCAGGGAGTATAGCCGGAAATTGAAATATTTTTTTAAGTTTCGCCCACTGCTACGAGGCGCCATCTTCGCGTCTTCGCAGTGAAAAAACGTCACTTTTTCCAACCAATAGCATCAAGCTTTGTTTGACATTAGATACAGATGGTGTGTATATATATAATAAAAAAATAAAATTCTAAATAAATATAAAGAATGCAATAATATTTAACTTACCTGAGTGACTTGGAATAAAAAGAAATTAACTTTATACAGGTTCAGATGAGCCTAGTTAGACAGCAAGTGAGCTTGCCTTGCGCAACCAATCACCTACTAAACCACTACACTACTGAAAGTGAGCGAGCAACAAGGTACTATTTATAGGCAAGCTAGCAAGAGCAAATAAATATCTATCTAGATGCTTAGGTAAGTATATGCGTGATGTACCTACGTGGCGTGGAACTCCCCGATCATAGACAAGAGAAATAAGGTGAATGTATCAATAACTGGCATAGTGATTTTATGATGTATTATATTATTTAATATCAGAAATATTTATATGAAGTTATGGGTATTAATCAGTTAGTATGAAACCAACCAAAACAAATATTTACCACATTACCTGGCTGTCCGAGGGTAATGTTTTTCCAGCGAAAATACGAAAAACGTCTAAGTATATAAAGTCCGACTGACTCGGCCGTAGATGTTCATAATTCATAATTCATTTATTTTATGTCAGACATGGGTACATTTAAGGGTGTTAGTACTGTTAGTATTAAATTAGTTAGGCATACAAAATTGGTATTAATTTTATAAAACAATGGTATACTCGTAAATAACATTCATGCAATTAATGTCAATTAAATTATCGAATTAAGTTAATTATCATAATGTCAGTCATTTCAAATTTACATTATTTCCATTTAAATTTAATAACATTAAGATTTTGCATTAAAAAAGATGTCAATTAAATATTAAAACATTAAAAAAATATGTCATAAGAAAAAAAAAAACAATAATAAATCACTAAAATACGATTACATGCAGTTTCTTGTCATTTTTCAAAATTGTTACCTAAAAATTCTTCCACTGAATAATATGCTTTTTCTACTAGTGTTCTGAAAAGTAAATTTTTAAAATTCTGAATTTCTTTACAATTTCTGATAGATGGTGGAAGAAGTTTGTTATATATTCGTGGTGCCATTGAGTATATACTATTACGTAGAAATGCGCTTTTTGTAATCTATTCTAATCTAAAAATAATCATATTACATTTTACAAAGACCGAAAACTCGTAAATATACATCGAGGGAGCTGTAAGTATTTTTAATTTTTTAAAGTGTGGTTTACTCGATTCTCTTGGTTTGAGATTACAGAAAGCTCTAATGCATTTTTTCTGTGCTATTAGTACATTTTTGTTGTAAGCGGCATTACCCCAAAATATTATACCATATCTGAGTGTTGAGGCAACATATCCGTGATATGCTGATATTAATGCTGTTTGATTAGCTATTTTACTGATCATGCGTAAAGCGTATGCAGATGAGTGTAGTTTTTTGCAAACATGTTCTATTTGGGTTTTCCAAGACATGTTGCTGTCAATAAATAGTCCTAAAAATTTTGTACATTCTATTTCTTTTATATTTTGGTCATCATAAATTATATTAAGTTTAAATTTTTTATTATGTCTTATTTGGAATGTCATAACGTTTGTCTTTGTTAAATTTACTTTTGTTTTCGTCTAGCCAATCAATTATTTTTACTAAATTGTTATTAATATCTATGTTAATATCTTCATAATTGCCTTTAAAATTGCCAATATAATTGCACTATCGTCTGCGTATAGGGACATTTGGTTATTGGTTATATTTGGGAGATCATTTATGTAGACAAGAAACAAAAAAGGTGCTAACACTCTACCTTGAGGTACACCTTGTACTATTATTTCATTAGCAGACGAATATGTTTCTAATGTTTTTGTAGCTACATTCAGCCTATCAATTTGTGTTATTTGTTTCCTGTCTTCTAAGTACGATTTTAATAAGTCATATGCATTTTCTCTAACGCCATAAACACTTAATATATGTAATAGTTTATTATGATCCACGTAATCGAATGCTTGCGTCATGTCCATATACATTGCAGCACTAGGTTTAGTATTATCCATGTTATTATTTATTTTTTCCAAAAAGTTGTAGATAGCTGTATTAATATTTATTTTTTCGAAACCCCATTTGTTCTTTGCAAAAGATGTTATTTTGTTCGAAGTATGGATATAAGATGTCAGAAAAAACCTTTTCAAAAATTTTTGAAAATACTGAGCGTATAGCTACTGGTCTATAGTTAGATACTTTATTCCTGTCCCCTTTTTGATAGAGAGGTTTGATAATACTTATTTTAAATTGAGTAGGGAATGTTTTACTTTGAATACTATAGTTGCTACTTTTTTTATTACCTTTGTGTGTATGTCGTCATGTCCTGTACTATTTGTATTCTTAAGGTTACTTATTATTTGTATTATGTCATCAGGTATGGTAGGTTTAATAAATATAGATTTAAAAGAATTATAATTGCATGTCCTGTTTGTATTTGCCTGTTTTGTTTTATTTGTTTTGTTTTTGTGTACGTAATATTTATTAAAATGTTCTACTATTAGTTTAGGGTTATTTTCATTTTTACCATTAACTAGTAATTCTTTGACGTTTTCTTTGGGGAGATTAGGCTTAATTGAATTGATGATACTCCATGTTGCTTTAGATTTATTTTTATGAGTTGCAATGAAATAACTATTCCTAGCTTTTTGTGTTAGTTTCAAAACTTTTTTGTATCTTTTTGTGTAATTTTTAAATGTAAACTTTTTCTTTGTTGGGATTAAGCCTATACTTCCATAGCAATTCCCGTCTCTTCCTGCTACACATTTTTATGCCTCTACTTATCCATGTTGCTTCCTCCTAAGCAACATCTACCTACGGCTGAGTCAGATAAAGAGAGCACAACCACCTTTTGTGCATGAAAATGACAACCGTTAATAAATCATAATAAAAAAATATTTTTATACATATAATTTACATTTGTCTGTTATCTATATAGTATAACTAGCTGTTGCCCGCGGCTCCGCCCGCGTGGGACTCGGTTATATCGCGCCCAAAAGTAGCCTATGTTTGACCTCAGGTCGTTAACTACATCCCTACCAAATTTCATCACAATCGGTCCAGCAGTTTAGCCGTGAAGAGGTGACAGACAGACAGACAGACTTTCGCAATTATAATATTAGTATGGATATACTAATACTACTTTATTACTTATTTATTGTGTTTCATAATAAACATACAGTTCTAACTAAATACTATACAATTAAGTCACTGTATTTTAAAGTACCTACCTAAGGTAAAAAAGGCACCTATTATGAACACGGTCTAATTATGGACAGTTTTTAATAAAACCTCCAAAATTGGGAAACAAATAAATATTTTTTTTCAAATGACTACACTAATAAATTTTACAATCATTCCAGACATTGTATAAACCATTTGTGACAGCAATCAGCCTTTAAGTTTTCAACTGTAACAGTGTTTCACTCACGCAGTGTTTTTTTGTATCGAAAATCCGAACTTCTTATAAGGATCTTAATGCTAGTAAGTAGGTACATTTACTGTCTTTTTTTTCCGACAGGTGTAAGGTTTTTGCTAAAAATCTTATTATTTATTGATTCATTGATAGCAAAAAATTATTTATGCAACTTGACTAAAAATATCATATAAATTTTACCCTTTAAATTTATCAATGTTTATAATTGGAATTTTTTTCATCTTGTGCCCATATATGGACAAAATGTCTATAAAGTTATTTTTCGTTATGTTAATTAGACATCATATATTACAATACAATCATTTAACATTACCTTTTGTAATAAAATCTGCAGCAAATTAAAACTGTCAGTTTAACAACATTCTGTTCATAATTAGGTGTCCAAAACTGGTTTACTATTTTAAACGACTAATTTTCTAATGTAAAAGTATATTGCTGTTAATGTCATTCTACAAAATTATATAGACCTATCATTATATACCATTTGGGCTTAAACAAGTACAACTTGACTGATTATTAAAAAACCATTGAACATTTATTACCCAGCTAAAATGTCCATAACTAGCTGTTCATATTTGGATAATGTCCATAGTTGGGGGTTCATAACTAGATTTTGCTTGTCCATAAATGGAGTCTCACTTAGGGTATTTTTATAAAATTATATTTAATTTCAGCTAGAAGTTATCTTATTTCAAACATTGAATAATCATTAATTAAAAGGCTCTTTATTTATCTTCAAACCCCTAGGAACGTGTATTGTAAAATTCACAAATTACAAATTAAAAACGCTATTTTTTTTCTTGTACTGTCCATAATTGGTGCATTTACCTTACCTAGGTAGGTACTTTGTACAAATTGACATTGTATGTTAAAAAGCCGTCGATGTTTTTCCTTTTTACATTGGATCTTTCACCGCTTTATCAGAATAGGTAGTACAGAATGAATAACGGTGGTCTACTATTATCACTAAAACCATGCAAGTTCCAGTGAGTAAGCGAGACAGCGCAATACTTTAAGCGACATATGTTTTACGCTTTACGGCTCTGGAACGCAAGTTTGCAACCATAGACAATCCTATGTTACCAGCAGTGTCAAAGTAGCAGTGTTGGCATTCATGGATGTGGCACACCTTAGACGCTCATTCATGCATAATGGTTTTCCATCAAACATTTTTTTTTTTAATATAAATCAAATTGTATGTATTTCCGCATTTACGGGTTGCATCTACCTCTTCTAAGGTTTTAATAAAGGACAGCGACCTTGGTGGCTACTAGTCTACTACCATCTCTTAAAATCATGCAAGATCCAGTTGATTTGGTTTTTTTTTATCTTTGAGTTAGTACCTACATGATATCCAGGATCTGATAATGAAACCGAACGGAAGGTTAACGGAAGGTGTCCAAAGGAACTCCTAAACACAGACTAGGGAGGAGATACTATGCTCCTAAACAAGATAAGTCCATCTTGTTTGTTTGTGATTATTTAAATTGTCTTGCAAGATCTTACGTGGTACATGATATCTAGGGTCTCATGATGTTGCTGAAAGGCGTCCAAAGGAACTCCTAAACTAAATATGATATGCTTATTTGATTTGTGTTGGAAAGCTCTTAAATAAATAAATAAAATTCATTTATTTCAGACAAAATATTGGTCCATATACAATTAAGTACGATATTTTCAAATTAAAATTAAAATAACATCAAATTAAATCTTCTAAATTCATTAAAATATTCTTGGAATAAGAAATAATCATAATTGAAATCAATTTAAAAATCAAATTTAAGTACTATATGATATCCAGGGTCTTATGATAGAGCCGTAAGGTGTAGAAAGGAACTCAACTAAACAAGATAAGTTCAGTGTTCGGGCTTATTTTTTTTGTCATAGCAAAGCTCTTAACTGCTGCATGACATCCATGGTCTTAAATGGAACCGAAAGGTGTCCAAAGAAACTCCTAAACTAAACAAGTCCATAGTGTTTGGGCTTATTTTTTTGTCATAGCAAAGCTCTTAACTGCTGCATGACATCCTGGATCTGGTGATGGAGTGGGAAGGTGTCACAACGAACTTCTAAACAAAATATACCCCAGATACCCATCGTATTTAGGCTTATATTTGATTTTCCTTCAAGTTAATAAATATACGGGGTCTGATAATAATGGAACCGGAAGGTGTCCAAAGGAACTCCCTATTTGTTGTTGAATTTATTTATTTATATATTTGTATTGATAATAAGTAAGTACCTAATGTATCTAATTATATTTTTTCTAGTGCTGACAGTCTGCTGGAGTGGTTTTTATGAAAGGTAGGTAATGTACCTCATAGAATTTTTTTTTTAAAGTAGCTAAGTATACCTATAGGATACATATTTCCTCGGAAATATCTAGAAAGCACGCATATCCTTAAACTTGTTGATATTATAACATTCTATAGGTAATATGTGCTGACATTATCTATAGATAGGGTGCTTTTCTTGGAATACGAGTACCTAAGATAACAAAACAACAAAATCTTATCATTTATACTGAATTCTGATAGGATATCAATACTTTCCTAATACCACAGAATACCTAATAGTACTTACTAACGTACTAATACCATTGGAGCTAAAGTGTATGTCCAATTCCAGATGGGCAGATGGTATACATAAACATCACGGACAGATGCTTAAGGGCACAGCACAGCTAGTAAGTATAGTCAGCCACATATCCTATACTATTAAAGAGCAATATACATATACATTATTTGTACCTACTCGCGTTTTACAAAACGAATCTAACGATTTCTTTGAAATTTTAAGCATAAGTTCTTACATAGTCAATAAGATAATTTAGCTAAGCTTCATGTCTGGAAAAATTCATTCTAGCCATGTTTTCACGCAAAACGATTTCCTGCATATAATGGTAGTTACAGTAAAATAAGCGAGCGAAGCTCGGTCGCCCAGGTACTAAAAGTATGTATGAAGTAAGTATATGACCATAGATTTGATCCTTAGGAGATGTGATCATGTGAGTATGGTACTTATGGTTTTGTCTGTGGCCACCTTATAATAAAATCGGTCAAGTACCTAGTTAGTCTTTTAGTAGGTACCTAGTACCTTTTATACTTAGGTATTTAAATTATTTGGATAAAAAAGCGAGTTGTCGCCTTATATTATTTATGGCACCATCGCGCTTACTCATTAGTTTCGGGCTTGTTCAAAAAGCTGATGGTAGGTGTTGTCGGTCGTGATTTTCTTGAATCCGCTGAAATAATACATTTTACAAAATATACAGTCAAACTTTATTACTTCCATGATATACAATGAGGTACCTATTTCTTAAGAAAAATAATACTTACAGATCTAGTTAGTTATAATAACAGTATAAAATTGCCTTCTAATTAGGTGATACCTTGGTGAACACTAGCGCCACCATTATTTAAAAATCATTATTCAGTGAAAACACATTATCAAAAATTCCTGTTATGTAACTATGGTTCTGGATCTGAAGTTAATTTTTATTTTAAAAAATAGTTAATTTTAATCATATTAAAATAGTTCCATTTTACAAAATTATGTGTAGTTACAAATTGCAAAACTGCTAAAAGTGGCCGTTTTAAGCAATATTGCAATTTGTAACTGCTCTTGGGCTTCGTTCCCGATACCTATAGTGGAATTTCAAGAATTGCTCCCAAAATTCCCGCGGGAATTGCCCGGGAATCCCCCTTTTCTCTTATAGAAAGTTTGTCATGATAATAACCAACACAAAAAATTTGGTGCATTCGTTCCAAATTGCTATATATTTGCAGGCATGTTTAATTCAAATGACGATAACTTTTTTTTAATGAACCGATTTTGATGAAAGAAACTTTAGATGTTCTTCCGAGTTAAAACAAAACAATTGGTGAGTTTTAAGCAAATCGGTTTATTAAAAAGGTATCGTCATTTGAATGAACTCAAGGCATGTTTGATTTCGAACAAATGCACCAAATTGGATAATTCTCCTCACGTTTCTTCCTCCAAACGTTTTCCTCAGTGATCTTTACTTTTTGGACTTATTTAACTATTACGAGTACTTTTATACTTAAGAAATAATTTGTCCTGTTCAGTTGAGTCCAAAGCCTCTGTCTACAATTAGTTATTGCAAACACATTCGTTATAAGCGACAGCATTAGCAAATTTGTATATAATATCTGCGAAGTGCTTTGTGTTTGTGAATATAGTTAGTTTTAAAGGTGTACTTCCAAACTAGGTACAACTTGAGTATCTTCAAAGCTGGAGTAAAAAAAACTATAATGAGCGAGGTCCATCTTTTAAACCTTATTTGCGGTTTTAAACATCTGCAGTTAACATTAGGTGGGATCTCGGTTAATCGCTGGACATCTATATCTATACTACTTACCTATAATAAATCTGTAGAGAGGTCAATTCTGTACATGAAATATATTTTCAAAATAACTATCAGGGGGTGATTAGTGATCGATACTGATGCCAAAAATGCAATCAGTAAAATTTTTGTCTGTCTGTCTGTCTGTATGTTACTTATAGAAACAAAAACTACTCGACGGATTTTAACGAAACTTGGTACAAATATTCTTCATATTCCTGGGCAGGTTATAGTATACTTTTCATCACGCTACAATCAATAGGAGCAGAGTTGTGAAGGGAAATGTTGGGAAAACAGGAGAAGTTACTCCATTTTTTAAGCTTCCGTCGCGTGTGCAGCCTTAATGGTTAAAGTTACATAGAATCATGTATGACGGAAATATATTCTACATAAAATTGTCTTAAAATTTCCCGCAACAGCATATGTCTATCTTTTATGGTTGACTCACAATAACACGTGTAACTCCTGATAGCTTAGCAGTTCGGAGCATTCTGATTATATTTGTTTACTCTTACGTTTATAATACTCTCACTCATCCCTAATTTTAAAAAGTTAACATTATTACCTATTCAATAAAAAAAGAATCATAGAAATCGGTATAGAAACACCAAACTTATACATGAAATAAGCCATCGCGCCGTCGCACATGAATACTGAATCATGCTTTAAGGATTATTAAGACCACCACAACTTTGCAATGGAACTCGGCTTAAAGTAACCCAGTTGCAACAAAATGTAATCGAGGCTCAAATTTTAACAGGTTGCGGTGCAGGAGAAACCATCTTTATTCCCAGAATTCCCATAATACCAAATAATTTTCCATTCCAATTTAAAAGAACGTAATTCCCAGTATCGGTGTGTTATGCAATGACAATAAATAAGGCTCAAGGGCAGACTTTTCGTGTTGCTGGAGTAGATCTCGGTGTCAGTTGTTTTTCACATGGTTAGTTATATGTCGCACTTTCCCGGGTTTTAGCAGTTCTAGAAACCTTTATGTTCACGTGCCGGACGGGTCAACTTTCAAAGTAGTTTACCCGGAAGCTTTGCGCTGAAGTATTTTCATTCTATATGTACTTAAGCCTCATGTGAAAGTGATCTAAACAATATTACCAATACATTAACATAATAACATACAAGGAGTTTACACGCTGATGGTCTCGGGGCACAGCTATTAATAATAATATTCTGCGGTTCCTTATTGCGATATTTTTTAACAGTATTGTGGATTGACATATTATATTTCCCTACTAAAATACGAAAGTTAATCTGTCTGTCACATCAAAACCACTGAACCCTGAGGAAGGACATATGCTACTTTTTTTTTTTTTTTTTACGAAAAACAACGAAAACGCGGACGAAGTCGCGGGCAAAAGCTAGTAATAAATAAAAAAATAAACAATTACATACGCCAATCCCGGTCGGTGATCAATTGTGAGAGCATTTCTACTTACTTATGTCATAACTAGCTGTTGCCCGCGGCTCCGCCTGCGTGTAGGTCGCTTTTCGCGTAACCTGTGGAAACTACAACTATCCAGACCCATAGTTAATTCTATTATATCCTTTTCCCGTGCCAATTTTATAAAGCCATTACATTGCCACTTCTTTCTCAAATACCGTTTTTAAAATCAATAGGAATCAGTATTAAACAGTCGTAAAATTCTGAAAAAAATATATGTTTTTAGTTGAGGATCTAGCAGAGTGAAATTCGCTTACAGTAACAGTAACAATATCAGACAAAATTCGCTCGATAGAAAAATCAAAGTTGCCTCCTTTGGAAGTTTATTTTCAATACTATGCCTATAATAATAAGCTTATTGTCCTGCTTTTTATACCAGCCTTTAGATAAAGTATTTATATAGTGAAAATCGCTGAAGTAGATGTTGTAGTGTTATTTTCCCAAATATGATGTCTAAATGCCTACAAAATGAGTGAGCGCCGCAACTAGGCGGCTTACGAACAACGTACCTTCAGAAGAAGGAGCCCTTAACATTCATACTATCAATCTTTGTCTCTAAAAGAGTAGACGCAGCCTATTACAGAGTCATTAGGACCTAAAATCCACTCCCAAAGTTTTAGTGGGCGTGAAAAGTGAAGAAAATCTCAATAAATAGTGATAAGTCAGATAAATTAGTCCTTACGACACGACCGTATGTTCCGTCAAACACAGATTTGATTATTTTTTAAACCAAAGCCAAACCAAACCAACCAATCAATTCAAATAGCTTACAATAACACAACAAACGACCGATAAACAAACCAACCAATAGTACTAATTTTTTTTTTAATTATTAGAATTAATTGCTGCCGTAAGGAAAAATTTCAATCTGCTATTAAAATAAAGTCAGCGCCATCTATTGATATTTTATGTAACTAAATCATACGCCCACAAACATTCAATGTGTTATTTTATTAAAATTTAATAGAGACTGCAGTGTGTTTTTGTCTTTATTGATATAAGTAGAAATTCTAGCTTTATCTAAATTAAATACGTTTATGTAAATCGCATTCAACTGTTTAAAAGTTTTGAAGCAGTGCTTGTAGTAAACTTTAAATGACCATAACTTCTATTTCCCTTAACCGATTTTGATGAAACAAAGATTTTACAACGCTCCTAATTATATGTAATTCACCTGTGAAAACAGCGTTCAAATCTGTTGAGTAGTTTTGAAATTATAACGCACCACACAGACAGAAAGACAGACAGACAAAAATTGCAAAAAATGTGTTTTTTTGGTTTTTATTACTCTTCTTTAATTGCCCCGTAGAGGTTTTTTAGAAAAATATTTAATGTACAGACACTCGATTTTTACTGTCTTATTATATGTATAGATAGATAAGTACTTACAAAATACTTTTATATTAACGGAATTAACGCTAAGAGCTTTCTCTAAGTAAGAAAATAATTCTAGAAAACAAATAAAAAACGAAAACAGAAAATCATTGTTTGTGGCAGGATTCGATCCAGCTACTTTCTAGAAACATTTCTTTACTAAAATATTTAAAAAAAATAGACTTCTAAAAAATTAATACAAAACAAAAAAAGGGTACATAAAAACAAAAGAAAGTAAAAGTGATGTCTAGCAGGATTCGAACCCTCTACTTAAAAAAATAATCCGCGACCTCTACCGATAGGCCTATATATATAGCCGATAGGATATAAATTTCAAATGGGTTTTGTCTATAGGTACGCAAATCAACGCATTAAAAGTTTTAAAGCAGTGTTTGAAGTAAATTTTCAATTGACCATAACTTCTTTTTCCCTTAACCGATTTTGACGAAACAAAGTTTTGACAACTCCTAATTATATGTAATCCAACTGTAAAAACCGCGTTTAAATCCGTTGAGTATTTTCGAAGTTATAACGTACCAGACAGACATACATACAGACAGACAAAAATTCTAAAAACTGTCTTTTTGGTTTCTGTTACTCTTTTTTAATCGCACTCAATCAGTTTTTTTGAAAAATATTAAATGTACAGACACTCGCATTTTAGTGTCTTATTATATGTATTGATAACAAATACATTTTGTTATAGCATTTGTCTCGTAAACCATTGGGCATGGATCTATGCACAGAGCAATAAGGTTTCACATTGCTTGGGTGCTACAAAATTATTCCGTGCTCTGTGGAACCATCTAACTATCTCTGTGTCGGATGTTCAATTTCTTTGGTCGGATGTGATAAATCAAAGGTTATTGACATTCGAGCAACACGGCCTCCTTACCGGAAGGGGGTAGCCATACGCTGCGTTCCCCTCAGTCAAAGTATAATCCTGATCGGCATATGCAATGTATTAGTGTGTGTAATTCATACATAAATAATTTGCTGTTTTGTTTCATATAAGTGTCATCATTAGATACAGTCAGGTGACAGTATCTATAAGTATTGTGTGTAGGTATGCAGATGTTCTTGTGTGTATTTTCCCCCCGAGAAAAACGCCAGATTTAATGAAATATTTTAAAATATTGCTAAGGTACAGAAGCCGTGTTGACGTCCTGTATTTAATTTAACACAATTACTTACTATGACAATTTTTATGTACAAGGGTCCTAATCTATAACTTAATTAGGTAACCTATAATTATTGAATTTACATACAAATGAATGAATACTTAATTACAGTGTAACATGGGGGGAAATTGGGAAAGGCACAACGCAAAATAGAAATTATCAAAGAGATACATTAATTTTATCATTAATGTATCTCTTTGATACATTACTAGCCCCAAACGTGTCTGTCACATCCAAGCTGCCCTTGACGACCACTACGCCAATGCGTCAACAATTCTCAACCATGAGATATTTCAATCGCAGACGATAGAGACTGCGTTAGATATCGTAGTGTATTTCTTAGGCCAAGGGCGCTTTACGGATTTGGTATTAAAAATGCTTACGCAGTTGGTAACGTCGCAGTCGAAATCGTAACAAACAAACGAACTTACTTTCGTATTATAATATTAGTTTGGGTCTTTGAGATCCCCCTTATTATGATAGGAAATTAACGGTCGTTACCGTTACACACGAGCAACTCAAAACCTAATGCGTGATCCACAATCCACAAGAGCTTGACTCCTCTCATACAATTTTAGAAGTCAGGTAATCGAAGTTATTATTTTTTTTTCTACTAAGCTAAGCAACCTATTATTTTATTTTATCGGGTAATTAACTCTCCAGGGTGTTAGGTCAGATAGATATTTTCGAGTACAGCTATAATCTAATTGGTAATATAAGTTAACACACATGCATGCCCAAACCAAACTGACTAGTTAATGTAAAAAATAAAGCGGCGTATCCATATGAGAGTTCTTCGGCTCAATCTGAAAAAAAAATAAAAATAAAATTAACCTTTTTTCAAGTCTCAAAAGTGACTTTTCATCATAGATTTGTCAAAATGGTAAGTATGGTGGTAACAGGTAAGTTTATCATTAATATTTTTTATTGATTTTTCAATTGTTTAAGCTATAGAATATATAGGGCATATAGAAATCTACACACATACATATATGTATACTCGAAAAACATAACACTCTTTCTGAGGTAGCTAGGTAAAAATATAAAACATATACCAAACGAAAATGATCGTATAAAATACTATATTTTTCAACGCGATTCGAACTCTGATCCAGGCGACCATAAATAAACCAACGAAAACCTGTCGGTTCGAACGGCCGAGGCCGGTGGCTCTTTCTGAACGACATAGGTATAAATGAAGAAACATAGACACAAGCCAACAGAGGGATAGTCATAAATACTGAGAAGCACGATGTGACGATAGCATAGCGGGGCATGCTTGAAACGCTAGTGTGCGTGTGAGCGCGGCCATGTATATTAAAACTTCAGTGGCGGCCATGTTAGATTGGTCGCCATCAGTCGCTACATGTGGCATGTCTATCTTGGACCCTTCGTGCTTTAGAAGGCACGATAAGCTTTTGGTCCCGGAAATTATCGCTAGGTAGCAGTTATTTGGCTGTGTCACATGCTTTTGATAATTTGACAGATAGGGACAAATCACACAGATTGAGTTAGCCCCAAAGTTAGTTCAGGACTTGAGTTATGGGATACTAACTCAACGATACTATATTTTATAATAAATACATATATAGATAAACATCCAAGACCCAGGTCAATCAGAACAGTGTTGGCAGATTTTGATTGTGATGGATATTTGTCTGGTTTCCCTGTGAAAAGTGGTTAATGGAGGACAAAAGACATTCGCTCCATTGTAATAACCAGTACCACCGTATAAAGAACCAAGATTAAAAGCGTACCTTGGGCTCTGAAGCGAAACCTTAAGATGCAACTAGGAAAAACGTTGGATCGAATGAAGGCAGGGGGTAAGTTCCTATAATAAGTAGGTACTATAAATAATTATCTCAGAGTAGTTATGACAGTAAGATAGAAGTCACATCATTGGGCTGTGTATTTATTTTACAAAATTTATGTTCTTTCGAGTATTTGTGCATAATAATGGCGGGTTATTATTCGCTAAGTGTTCGTGAATAAGCATAAGTGTTGGTTAGTGGTACAATATCGTTTAAGTGACTTTAAGTCCTTGTCACCAAAATCTCCAAGATAATGCTAAGTGAAATTCTTCCACCGCTTCACTTAGCCCTCTGACTTGACCAACTTGACTGGATATGACTGACTACTGACTTGACTAGACCCTGTGAGTTGACCGAATGAAGAAGTCAACTTCTTCGGTCAAGTCACAGAACATTCAAATAAAATTTGTTACTGGCAAAAATAAGCTACTTATAAGTTTGATTGTCATTTCATGAATTGATGCCACAAAAAAACAAGTATCTCAGAGACAGACCTCACGACGTCAGTTCATATCTTTAAGCCGGAGGTGCGCGTCATCGGAGGACAGTCGGCTCTCCTCGGTGACTGCCGTGCTGGTCACGTTGGTGCTCTTACGGAACTCGGACGTGACGGGCGGCAGGCCTCGGATACTGCGGTATCTGAAAAAGAAAGTACGTCTTTATGAATAACGCAAAGTAATCAGGTACGTACAGGCGAAAGAAACAAGCGACAGGTCTTAGTACCGACACTTGCGGTATGGGCGTTAGATTCTGCAGTCTTTACTTTTACAGTCAGAAAATTGACAATACAGTGTAAATGTCATTTGTTCAAAGTCAGTAATTCAAATGATTTTCATTCTAAAAGACCGTGATATCGTATGATTTTCATGTTAATGTGGTTTTTAGCGAGAATCAGGTTTCAAAAATAGCACCTCACATAATAATTACGTCTCAAGACTGCAAAAATGGCCGACGGTGTTTACGATAGGATTTTAAAAGTGAACTTTTGAAATAAGTTTTGCTGCCCTATAGGGCTCAGAAAAATAATTACTTTAAACAAAATACAAGTCACGTACGTACTTTAATAACTTCTGTTGTTATATCTGTGACAATACTTAAAAAACCGATGATGCCTGATGGGCAAAGTAGTGTACCAATGTATGAAGTACATAATATTATCAATGATGCGTCACACTAACGCAATGCCTGTTAAAAGCCCATTACACAGACATTAGATAACGCGAAATGCTGTTGTCAAAAGAGGATTTGTAACCCTAAGCGCAGTGGGTCAGTTTATGCCATATAGCAACAGTAATTTGGGCTTTTCCTTTATTTTTATTAAAAAAATGTTCAAATTAATTGTGTTCTTGTATTTTTGAATGCTTTTAGTTCTTTTATTACCTATTGTTTTTTTTTGTTAGTGTAAATCTGGATAAATTTGAGCATATTTATAAACAGCTGTATAAAAACACTGAGTTACCATAATAGGTACTATAGAACTGTAAATCATTTCTTGTGAAAAACAAAAACACGGTTCGGTTTACCTATATATATGCATAACGAGTATAAATCGAATAGGTAGAGATGTAGTTGAGCCGATTTATAGGGATATCCTAGGGAGTATATTTATTATTCACTGCTATTGAACGTGTGGTGAAACATGGCGGCTCATATTGATAGTAAATAATGGTAATTTGTCAAGTATCCCATATCCTTACTGGAAACCGTGTGACTTAGATTGTTTGCTCTTATACACCGTTATTTTTGGAGTAGTACCTACATTTAAAATAAGGGTTCCGTTTTTATATTTTTGTACGGAACCCTGAAAATGGGGCATGGTGTACAACGGGTACTGATCACATTTGCAAGAATAATAGATAAAACATCAAAAACCTAAAATTTTCTACCCATTGATTTAATTAATGAGTAATTATAACATGGTCGTTTACGTCACATAATTTTGTTTTTACGCATTCTGCATTAATTGAAAAGTACAATAAATTTACACGTATTTTAATAAAAAAGTCGAATTAGGTCTCAAAGTCTGAGTTCCCAAAAATAATGATGAATAGACTCTACATTATAGAGCACTAGCTTTGGCCCGCGGCTTCGCACGCGTGAATTTCCCTCGGGAACAGTGCTTTTTCCCGTGATGAACCGTATTCTCAGTACGTGGTGTATGCGAAATTTCAGAAAGATTGGTTCAGTAGATAGCGTTATGAAAAAACAAACTCACTTCAGCATGTATAACTTAGATGGAATTTAGCATTTTCTATACGTTCAATAATGGTACAAACCTTCTCCGGGCCAAATTGCGGACCTTCTTCTTCCAAACAAAGATGATGAAGATGAAGAAGCCAAGCATGATGTTGGAGATGTCAACCAGTATCCAGTACCAGTTGGAGCCGCCGGCCGCGAAGCTGATCAACTCTACTGTCCAGTTGATGCCCATCACTATGAACAATTTCAGGTAGAGAGAGTACCTGCAATTGAAAGCATAATGTTATATAGTTTTCATAAAATTTGGAAATAGTTCTCCCGAGCAGTTTTTTTAATCTATGGTATTTCTAATTCTTATTTTATAGTTCGAGTTCGTGTTAGGTTAGGATTAAATGTATGTACAATTTTTTTGTAGAAAAATGATGAAATAGGGTGATCGGATTTTCACAGAATACGAAAGATATCATTAAAATCTGTATATTTGACTTGGACTCTAATTATTATTTGAAATTGTATATTTTGGTTTCATTTTGAGAAGGTTTATTATCTGTTTTATTTTTGCCGTTTTATTTATAATTTATAACTATAAATCATAGATTAATAAAAAAAAATTGCGTCGCAGACAGCGAGATTCGAACTTCTTTGCTATAAATATAATTGCTTTAAATTTATTATTTCGAGATTAATAAAAAAATACTTTCAACTTATTTAAACCGTGAACGCACAGCCAAGAATATTTTTTTGAAAATCGCAAAAAAAATTACCTGTCGGTTCTTAATTTGCCGGGAATCAAATCAAAAGCTGAAAACAGTCTTATTGAAATCATTCATACCTTTGACAATTCAGATTGATACAAATTTTATGAACATAGCAACCACGACTTAATTTCCAATTAATTAACCTAGGTATGGTATCCTAAGGAAGGAGCGTCAGGCCAACTCATTACAATTTCATTAGTCAGTAAGTACCCAATATAATCAAATTACCTAAAACGATATAGGTACTAAGATACGAGTGTATACAGGCAATTATCATACGGCCATAGTTTACTTTGTCTAGTCTAAGGCAATATGTATCGTCACTAATTAGGTGGATTTTTACTAATTAGGTAAGTACTTAGTTCATAAATGTGTGATTTGTCCCTATATATATATATTTATATTTATTTATTTATAAAGTATAGGCATTAGAACTTTTTGTTATCTTGTGTAATGTATGTTTGTTGATATTGTAATTGTAAGTTTAGTTAAATATTACAAACCAACAAATCAATTACTTGAATCACTATCTACCTATTAAAAAAACCGCATCAAATCCGTTCCGTAGATTCAAAGGTCTTAAACATATATAGGGACAGACATGTAAGCTACTTTGTTCTATACTATGTAATGATTTGCCACAATATAAACCAATGATCCGGTTCCGTCTCGTTTGGGTCTCTTGCATACGGACAAAAAGTAGGTTTAACACGTTGGTGGACGTTTTTGAAAACACCATAGAAGTTTTATTGTCATAACTGCTATATCAGTAATACCTTTCGAGGTTCTAACGTAAGTTAAGGATACTAGCAAAAAAGTTGCGTGAGGATTTCTGATAAGCTCACTTACAGAAAGATATTTTTTTTTTTTTTTTTGGGAAGTGGGGCTTGTGAGATCGAAGGAGCATAAGTCTTCATTTTTACCTTTGTTTGTCTTGCTTCAGCTTAGAGGTTGACTTGGAGCCTTTCAAAATGGCGGTCTCCTGCCGGATGGAGCGGATCCTGTACGCCGTGACGGTGAACAGCACCAGGTTGCAGATCACCAACACCAGCACCGGTGGATAGAAGTATACTAGCTCGCTGACCCAGTCTAAACAAATAACAGCTCATCAAGCATAGGACCTAAATTATCTATAGAATATAAGGTGGACACAAATTAACTACAAATATTTTAATGGTAGGTAGATTCAGACCACTATAAGTGAACAACTTTTCCAAATAAACTTATAATGAAATACTAATTCTTTTTTCATTCTCCAAACAACTAGTTCAGATGATTCTCAATTAGTATGGGAGGTAAAAAAAAAATCTTTATTTCGATATAAGTTTATTTGGAAAAGTTATTCAGAATAGCTGTCTGAATCTGCCTTTAAAATTTTTGTAGTTTATTTGTGTCAACCCTATATATGTGAATGAATTCTTAAACCCCTCGCCTCGCTGTCTCATGAGACCGCGTATCGTTATGGAATCTGATGTTCTCTTTAGAGCTGAAGAAATAATTTTACATGTATTTAGCATTGTAGGTGTGTTTGTCGACATCACCGTTTTGGATTCAATGTTAGCCTAAAGGTTTTTGATAGGCTTCGTTGTATTCGCTTATCAAATAAATTAATCGATTAAAATTTTTTGATGATGAAATTGATGAGAAAAAGCAGGACCACACTGAAGAAACCAGCTGAGATTGCTACAGGGAAAGCGCTAAGATATGAGATCAGATAAGCTAAACTAAATCTGTGGCAACTGCATCCATAAGTATTTCAAATGTTCTGTATCTATTGTTGTAGTAAATAGCATGCAGGCTGAATTCTTCAGAAATGCTGCATGACAATTTCATACTTAGGTACTTTACATTCTATTACATACAGCTGAATATTTTAATTTAAAATTGTATGAAAACGCTTTGAAAGTGTGTGTAAAACAAAAAAAAAAAAAAATAGATTCAGAACTTAAGATATTTTAACAAACATACAAAAACAATAATTAAAAATTTAATCGAACTGAGAATACTAATAATAAATGATAAACTATAGGTATAGTAAGCACAGACATACTAAAGCATGGTTTTGGTCAATCACTATAATGAGTGTTTACTTCAAACTAAAAACCAACAATCCTATGGGATCGCATGCTAACGACTTGTTGATTCGTAACATCTGCTTGAATTAGAATCTTATCGAACAAATATTTGGTAAAAACAATGGTTGGAGAGCTATGTTAACGTAGACTACACAGCAAGTTTTATAAAATACCTAGGTATAAGCTGCACTACCATTACATTAATGCCTTTAATATTATAAAGGAGAAAATTCGTATGTTTGTACTCTATCAAACGGCTGGGCCAAGTTTTAGAAAATTTGATATGGAGGTAGCTTAAACCTTGAATTAAATTAACACATAGGATACTTTTTATCCCAAAAATACGCGGTTTGGTCAACAGTCTTATTAAAGAAGGTAGATGGCGCTGCTGAGTATGATAAACACGGCAGGGTATAGCTTAGTTAATTATACCTATTTAGTTTAAAGATATGTGTCCCATCTTCGCACGCAGTTCCTAATTTTATTTTATGGTCGAAACCAGTACAGCATACTACATAGGTATAGATTTCCACATGCTAGACTTTTAAAGAGCTCATCACTTCCCGAAATAGCTATTTCTCTAGTCGAGCTGTAATGAAAACCCACATTTATAAAAGGAGGGTGTTCCCCTTATTCCCATATGAACAAAGAGCGTAGCAAGAGCTATTAATAGTTTTAACATTGATTGGAAACTAAAAATCTCTGTATACGTAGGTTTACGTCATAGGTGGATATTGCACGTCTATATTTTGCGTCTTGCTTGTCTGCTTATTTTATAATGATTTCTTATGTTTTCGCGATTGTTACACATTAAATTAAACTATTTTATACGATTTTCTATCGCGTTTATTGCTTACTTATTTATACCTAACGTTTCAAGCACTTTACAGAGCTCATGGTCGCAGGCAGACTGAGTTGACATTCGTCTGTGTCATTTGTTTCTGATGTCACAAGAATACAAAACCATAGCTCATAAATCATTGAAAACTATTTCGATTCACACAGTATTGGCTGACAGTATCAAAAACACTTGTAGTCTTCCGATGAGTTTGAGATTTTATTAAATTGATAACTGGGTCCCAAGCTGGTGGTACTTGCCATCCATCCTCTCTATTGAAATTAGGATGTTTTTTAATTTCGATCGCTTCACGTATCATCCTTGGTATAAATCTGTTTTCTTTTGCAAGGACTTGAGGATTATCAAAACGCATGTAGTGGTTGGATTTGTCAAGTGAGTGTTCACAGACTGCAGACTTGGTTGAGCGTCTATGTTTCATGTCAGCAATATGTTCTTTGATACGGGTACCAATGCTTCTCTTTGTTTGCCCAATGTATGATAAACCACAGTCACAGTCAATTTTATAAACTCCAGCATCTTGCAATGGGATATTGGATTTAACAGGTCTTAAAAGTTGGTTTATTTTCTTATGCGGCTTGTAGTAAGTCTTGATTGAAGCTCGCCTAAGTATGTTACCAATCTTGTCTGTGACTCCCTTTATGTAAGGTAAGATGGCTGGGAAACGGTCAACTGTGTGTGGCTTGGGTCGACATCTGTGTCGTATGTGTGGAAGGCTGAGTTTGTTGCTTCTCAAGACAGACTTGACTCGTCGAAGCTCTTCTTTGAGATGGTGGGTGTCACAGATGCCTTGTGCTCTCTGAAACAAAGATTTGCCTACGGTAGCCAACTGACATGGATGATGATGAGATTTTCCATTGAGGTATTTATCGGTATGGGTTGGCTTTCTATACACGGTGTGACCAATACTATTGTCAGGATTTCTCATTATTAAAATGTCAAGGAAAGCTAAAGAATTATTATTCTCAGATTCCATTGTGAATTTAATTTTACTATTAATGGAATTTAAATGATCTAATAAAACTGAGACTTGAGTTTTAGGGAGTACAACAAAAGTATCATCTACGTACCGTTTGAACGTATTTTATTTTTTATTATATAAAAATTAAGCAATTTTATTTTATGTAAGAAAAATCCTATGGCTTTTTTCTACCAGTGTGTTCACAAGATATATTGGGAAACTAATATTTATTATTACGGTAAGTACGGCTTAAGGCGTCATAGTAAGTATTACATGTATCAAATAAAGAAATTATTTATTTATTTATTTATTTATCAAATAATTTTTCGAAATTCTAACCGAATTACTGAAATTCCTTATACAACTTACCGCGGAACCAGCATTTCTTGTCTCCGAATCCAGGCTTGATTACCCAATGAGGCAGCTTGGCGAACTGCATGCTCACAGTGCAAGCTGTCAATAGGGCTGGCACGCCCCATGCATACAATCCGTACACAGCAAATCGTCTATGCTCCCGTTTCTTCGTCGAGCTGCTACCTCGGTACCCACTGCATCAACAAACCAAATAAAAATAGCAAACATATTTCTATAAAAGAAAGTCCTGACCATAATTAGATTCGATGGTTTATTTTGTAACGTAAACAAACCAATATCTTATTGAGGTTTGTGTGTTTTTTTTATTTCTAATTTTAATTTACGTACATATACAAAAGTTTTTACTATATTTTTTTAAGGTTTGTATTAGGTAGTTAATAAATATCATTTTTTCTGATTCTTATTTCTTTTTTTCAACTCTTAAGTTAGAAATTAAAGATCTGTTGTTAAAACAGAATTATATGACATATGAGTAGGTATAGTACGGAAAAAATCATATAATTCGATGTATATAAATAGATACATCAAGCCGTTTCCACTTGGCGCACCAATACCTATGTTAACAATAAAATTAATGTACAATGAAATAGATAGGTACCACGATTAAGTTAGTACAACTCCATCAATGTCTTTATATTTTAGTAAATAAAAAAATATTCTTATCAGCCAGTTCTGAATCAGTCACAACACTCATAACACAAATCATTTAATTATCTTGGTAAGTACTTGGACAAGTCAGCCGTTCATGGTGTTTCGAGCATATCTTTTTGAATCAAATGGTTACATCTCGATTATTACTTATTTAGTACCTATCTTACTTACCATTCCTAAATCGTGAAGTTCCATTGTTCATATTTTAGTTACTTATATCATATTATTAGGTATAGCAATTTACTCATAGATTAAAAAAAAAATTGCTTGGCGCGCGCGATTCCAAATTCTATGCCATTTACTACTTCAAAAAACGAATTTTTTTTTTTTTGCCGGTTTCATCATATTTCATTTTGAACACCAGAAGTAAAAATCGAATGTGTTTATTCCATTGAATAAGAAATCGCGCGCATTTGATACCAGGCAATTTTTTTTATTAATCTCTGGTTTATTTTCATATCTTCATATGTGTCAAAACGTGAAGACACATGTGTACTAAACATTTAGTATGAACAGATGTTACATTATAACACATTTTGTGATACCGTGAATCATCGCATCTTCAGAATATGGTTCTAGTTTAAAAAAGCGTCAAGTGCTAGTGGAACTTCCGTTGTTATTTCGTCCCCAGAATTTTCCTTCAAACTAGTAACAACATAAACTAACTGTGCTTTTTTCAAAATTTTAAGAGAGATATTTTGACGTGACAACGTCTTATAAATTGGTTTGCCGGGTGACACTTCAAGAAACTGCGTTACGCTCCGCTCACGTTATGCGCTCACAATGAGAGCGAGTGAGAGGCACGCGTCCCTTCCACTCGGGCATGGTTAGCCCGCCACTCAAAGTCGTTGTCACGTAAAACTTTCGCCCGTATACCGACTTTACAGGCAACCAATTTTTTTTTTTTGATACAATTGACTGTCGCGAGCATGTTGCCGACCCTGAAGGAAACTTTTTAGAAAACCATGGCAGGGAAAGAAACGGAATGGGGATAATGGGAGGGATGATGACGTTTTTAAACGGTTTTATTTAGCTCACCCCGTTTGTTTTATTCTTGAGTCAAATTTAGTAATTCAAATTTCACCCTCTTTCTGTCAACCGATTAATCTGAAATTTTGTATACACTTTGGATTTTGGTGACAATACAATTATGTTTATTCATTATCATAATAAATTAAAGATGGCCGCCGCTACAAAATGGCGGATAATTTATGTTTTATTAATCCCATCAATATGGGTATCAAATGAAAGGGCTCAACAAGCAGAATACAATATACTATAAAAAATTGAAATCCAAGATGGCGGCCGCTACAAAATGGCGGATAAAGTAGGTTTTATCAATCCCATCAATATGGGTAACAAATGAAAGTGCTCAACCAGTAGAATACAATGTACTAGATAAAATTAAAATCCAAGATGGCGGCCTCTACAAAATGGCGGATAACTTAGGTTTTATCAATCCCATCAACATGGGTATCAAATGAAAGGTCTCAACAAGTAGAATACAATTTGGTATGCAAAATTGAAATCTAAGATGGCCGCCGCTACCAAATGGCTGATAACAATTTTTTATCAATCCCACCAATATGGGTATCAAATAAAAGGGCTTGACAAGAAGAATACAGTGCACTATACAACCTCAATATTTAAGATGGGCGCAGCCACTAAATGGCGTATAATAATAAGATTTAAATTTAGAAATTGAATCTGTAATTTACGTATCTGATTAATCCAGCCTGAATCCACCACCCAAGTCAAGATTTTGTATCGTGTTGAGGACTGTGTGGCGTTAGGGTGGCTAAAATGATACGTCGTTAGCGGTACACCACCCAAGTTAAGGTGAAAGGTTAAAACGCGCCGAGAACTGTATGGCATTAGCGTGGATAAAAATGATATGCAATAAACTAACGGGCAAGAAACCTGGCAATAATGAAGCACTAAATGAATTAAACAGAATGCGAAATAAAAACTAAAAACTAGAAAATAAAAATAGGTAAAAAAACTTTTTAAGTTAAACGGTTTTATGTTAAACATACATTGCAATGTTTAAGATAAATGTACTAAAAACCAAAAAATAATAAAATAGATACAGTAGTGGGAATTATAAACATATGCATAGACTAGACTAAAATAAAACCGTGGGGCACGTCAATTGTCTACAAATTATCGACTTAATGTGCGATAGAAGAATCGTTTAATTCGTCGTTAGGCAGTTGGCCCGCAGACGGTGAGGAAATTACTTACTATTTTCTTGCTCATGGAAATTCCAATAGTTATACACTGTAAATAAAAGAGATGTTTCAACTAGTTTATCGTTGGACATTCACACTGCTGGCTGGCGAGGAATCGTTTCACTGCTCGTAGTTTGTCTTTAATCGACAAAACATATGATAAAAGTACTACTCGCTCACCACTATGAAACCCTAAAACTCGCTTATAATCGAGCTTGCTAGCTTGTTTCCACATTCTAGCCCTACTTATCACACGTCCATCGTTGTCGGTTGAACAACTGCCTAATTATAGTGTAACATTACAAAACAAACATTTTAATCAACGATTGTAGACAATTGACGTGCCCCACGGTTTTATTTTAGTCTAGTCTATGCATATGTTTATAATTCCCACGACTGTATCTATTTTATTATTTTTTGGTGTTTAGTACATTTATCTTAAACATTGCAATGTATGTTTAACATAAAACCGTTTAACTTAAAAAGTTTTTTTACCTATTTTTATTCATGTTTAATTTCAAAGATACCAATCGAAATCATTGTTAAATCGGTATTGTTAAAAATATTTTTTTAATTATTTTTTAAATACATAGTCTATGAAAATTTCAAGTCTAGCTAATACGATTACGGACGGATGGACAGCCGACTAAAACCCGAGTTTACCAATATAATGTTTAAATTTAAAACAACCGTATAGGTACTATTTAAACCGTCACTTTAAAACAGCCATTATAAGATAAAGGTTGTTCTTAATGTTGGTGAACGTTGGTGGTAGATTTATAAACTATAGTTTATAAATTTTACGTGTGTAGCCTTATTACCACGAAACAAAAAACAGAGATAATAATTAATATAAATTTGAATTTATGTACAGTATCATAAAATGTGTATGTAATTCATTAAACGCCGACAATCAGATTTTCTGCTTGTTCCAATGGTTGACTGCTAGAGTATGCCATATGGCATTAAGTCCACCATTTGTACACTTTGTTTTTAATTTGTACAAATTAATTAATTACAAATTTATTGATTTACCACTGTGACTGCTGAGCTGTGGCTGCACTGCCGAGGCTTTTCCAAGGAAGCATTAGAAAAAATAATAAAAATAAATATTTATAATACCTACTTAGATCGTGGTTATGATAAGCGCTCCATTCATCGCGATCCAAAGAGATGAGTCGCGACCACAGAATAGAGAAATTATCTGAATAGAAATGTTTTGTCGCGGATTTAGTTCCAGGATCAGTGTGGCAGCGTATTCTGTCTTTTTATCTTCAAGTAATACATGTAAACCCATGTAAACCACACCACACCTTATAAGAAATGTATTACGTAGCTTACAACAAAGCCATCTAATATTATCGACCAATAACAGTGGCAATAAATGACGCAATCAAATCCCCGCCCCTTTTTTTCGGTGTGTAACGTTAGCTTACAAGCCAAACTAGTGATACGTTTTTCGTGCGCTATGCCACTTGTTAATATTTCTAATTTCTGCGGTCGCGACCTTTGGACCAGGTACGATCAAAGGCGAAATTTCGGACTGAATTTTACTTTGTTCTTAAACCATGTTTGTTTTTATGAATAAATGATATACTTCCATAGTAAGTATTATCTAATTCTTATCAACAATAAGTATTCATGCTAGCATTGCCTATACTTGTGTAAATCTTTCTTCTCTTTTTCTTCTTATATCTTTGAATCTTACATCTATAGTCTGGGCTGTCCTGGTCCCAGTTGCCAGCTGGTGGTCGGAGGCCGAGAAGCAGTTATTAAAAACTGTGACACTAGGGTCTGCAGGGTGAATTAATCTTACCACACAATATTTATTTGGGTAGATTTATTGGTAATATTGACGACCGGCGTTTTAAAAAGGTGAAAGCGTTAGAGAGTATTTTTTTGCCAATTAAATATCATCTTATCTTTTTTTACTATCTATATTATTATACTTACTCTCATAAAGAAGAGATTATTATATAACCCGTAAATTAAAGATGGGCATTGCCATTTTTAAAAACAACAAAAGCCTTGCACCACATATATATTTACCTTGCCATATTTACCTTGAACCACAGATTCCTAGAAAACTATTGAGGGGAGTTTTTATGGACGTTAATTACTGCATCAACCCCGACATTAAGTAGATGATAACAAATCACGAGTTTTTTAAAAAAAATTATAAATAATATTTTGTCTTTTAATTTCTAAATGAACTTTATAGCAAGTTCATTTAATACGATACTAATAAAGCTGAAGAGTTTGTTTTGAACGCTTAAATATAACTTTCAAACTACCAGATGGATATACAAAATCATTTTTACATAGAAGCCAGATTCTTCAAGAAGTTTATTATTTATGTAGGACCTTCACAAAGAATCCCGACTGGGTGAAAGAGCAAGGCACTTTGATTAATCTCCTGAACTGTTACTGCTTTCTATCAGATAGTCACAGACTTTCGCCTATGTTAATATATTTTCCAAACATAGAAGAGAAGAATAGAGAAGTAGCAGTGAACATAGATAGCTATTAATAAAAAGGATCAGGTAGATCATCAATGTGAAATTTGATAATACCATCCATTACACTATACTAACATAGACACTGAACAGTGAACCAACTTCGTTAGGCCATTATAGAAAACAATATCAACTTTGTTATTTGTCAAATTAGGTAAATCATGCTAAATAATAAGTGAAATATTCCCACGAGTTTAAATTAGTATGTGTAAGTTAATAAGTGAACGTATAATTATTCTAATTTAATTTAACTAGCTGTATAGGTACCTCGTTATTTCCGATTAATTTCGTAGCTGGCTTTTCGCGTTGAAATGTAGAGTCGTTCTGGCTTGATTCATATGATTTTCACTTATTTCTCTGACTTTCTCTTATTTCTCATCATAGCGCTTTCCCAGTTGCGTCATTAGCAGATTGTTACGGAGCCCAGGGACCGCTCTTCTCTTTACTACCACTTCCCCTGGTCTTCGGCATCCAATATTTCTCTGATTTTAATCTGATTATAACTAGACCTTTTCAAAAAATATTATATTTGAGATATATTACACGATTTCCGAAATAATAAAATATAATAGATCGCATTCGTGCTACGAATTTATTTTATACTAGCTGTTGCCCGCGGCTCCGCCCGCGTGTAGGTCGCTTTTTGCGTAACCTGTGGAAACTACAACTATCCAGACCTATAGTTAATTCTATTGTATCCTTTTCCCGTGCCAATTTTATAAAGCCATTACATTGCTATCATTAAATATTAGGGCCACTTCTTTCTCAAATACCGTTTTTAAAATCAATAGGAATCAGTATTAAACAGTCGTAAATCAGTTTTTTTGAAAAATATTAAATGTACAGACACTCGCATTTTAGTGTCTTATTATATGTATTGATATACCTATGGTTAATGTTGTAACAACGTATACCCGTTTCAGTTTTACCTCCATTCACCAGGTTACCGAGGTCTCCAGGGTTATTATAGTAAAAACTGTTACCACTTGAACAATTAGCACTGTGTAATACAACAATGAGTTTGTTTGTTTGTTTTATAGTCCGCATCATAAACAACTACACATTGAACATGTACTTAGAGGTTAATATCTCATTCATTTTGTTTATGTGGTTCAGTACTCGTAAAATAAGATTTATTTCTTTCATAGAGAATAGGAAGTGTGTTCCGGGCCCACGGAGTTCCTGATTATTTATGATTTATTGAATGTAGTTATAATTATTAGGGTTATTCAAGTGATAATTAAAATTTGTAAAAACCACAAAGCATGGAAAATTTTGAAATAAGAATTCTATACTCTATGACGAAAACTAAAGTAAAATTTCGAGTTTTACTTAAACCTCATAGCTTAGATAATTCTAAGCTCATAAGTAAAACTTCCGTTACCTCTGTATGCCTAGTTTCGTAATGATCACTTTTCTAATAAGATTAGATGAATACAGGATCATTTGGAAAGTGTATGATTATGATGCGGACCATTCGACCATATTAGCAGGTTAGAGAGGCACACAACGTGCCAAGGCTACAGACATCGACCTGCGAGCTAGACATGAGGACCTACAGGTAGACACTGCCCCCTGGAGGCGCCGCTCTCACTGATCTGTGAATCAGGGTCAATTCTGTTACATGGTATTATCTGTAGCGTAAATTAAACCAAAACTTTAGGGTTTTCTCAACTTTTATCTCATATTTTGACACCGACACATTATCCATTTGTAATTTTTTAAAGGTTGACTGGCAGAGAATGCTTATAATTCACTAAAGTTTTAAATAAATAAATGGTCAGGCGGTCATGTTATTGCGAAAAAGGTTGTTTTGTGGTGATGAAATTTATAATATTTCAGAATATTTCGCTAATCTATTCCAAAACGATGAAAATAGCTAAACACTGAAAAATTAAAGAATTATATTGCGATGTATGATATTGTCTATAAACATTTTTTTATTAGTTTTATTTCGTTATTTGCTTAGAATCTTATAGGTAAGTATTATTTTCATCTGATGTTATATAATAAAAAAAAATGTTTTTTAAGTAATAGAAAACCAACTGAAATACCTGAAAGTTCTCCAAATATCGAAGCACATGACGTTGAGCCAGAAGAAGCTAGTTTGGAATGCGTAGTAAACGATGAAGGCTGAAAAAGAAAATCAGTATCAACAGTCAAAAATAGTACTAAAGGATCATGACTGAACTAAGGCATTTTTTTTCGTCTTTTATTTTTATTTCTTGAGCAAAATGTTGGAAACCGTTTTAAAAGGTCGAATTTACAGGCAAAGAGACAAGCCTGTCATTATTCATAACCAGCCAATCCGGGTTATTATTCCATAGCTGGTGGCCGTTTTGTTATAGTTCATAGAATAGGTCAGGTTTGTAATATTAATTGGTATTAATTATTTACACTGCGTCTAACAGGGCAAAGCTGTGTAGTATATCAACATAGCTTTCTTGCATAGATTGACTAAGTAGTAGTCACCCTAAGGTTGACTGGAAGAGATTGTATTAGCGATAAGGCAACAGCCTTTTATCTAAACTTATTAAAAAAAGTGTATACATTTGTTTGTAGGTATCACAGGAGCACACTGTAAGTAATTTTGTAGATGACGAAAATTTCAAAAATAAAAATAACGAGCTTAGCCGACAATTAAGCATGGATGGATAGAATCATGAATATGAATTCTTCTGGAAAATAAATTCCTTCGAGTAGATTTAATCATTTATTTTAGTACTATGCATCGTAGGAAACACAATTTTATGGCTTTTCATGTGCTAAATTAATTTTGTTTTGTTTTGAGTAAAGTTGAATAATCTTAGGGTAGACAAGTTATGTAGTATTGTAGGTTCATGTTCGCAAACCTATTTGATTTTAAAAATATTGCCTGAAAAAAGATACCTGCCATTACTTAGTACTTACTGTCGGTTCGGTGTCCGTTAGTGTTACGTAAGTATTTAGGTTAGGTACTGCACCCCGCGGTGTTACCCACGGTCTTTGATTATAATCAAAGCCCGCGGTTTATTATGTAAAGCAGTGCAATCCTTTTTATAAAGTCTATTTTTTTGGAATCGCATATTTTCGGGATAAAAATAGGTAGCGAGAATAAATAATCTAAGGTTAATTATCAGCTACTTCCACACCAAATTTCATTAATATTGGCCCAACCTTTTGAGCGTGAAGAAGTAACAAACATACAAACCCTCACGTTTATAACATAATTAGTGAGATTAACGAGATAATTAGGATCTTTGATTAAATAATCAAAGGTAAGAATATATATAGTGGAATTCGTTGCCGTTGTAAGAAGAATTTATAAAAATCAAATAGTCCTTTATATGGGGGCTGTTGTCCAGGATGTTCCAATACGAAAATTGTAAAAAAAGTTTATATGGATTCGCAGGTATCAAGGTGCTGTTACGAAACACTAGGTTAGCAAATCAGAATAGTTCTTGACCGCCTAAATTTTTATCTTACAAACATATCAACATCCGATCTCCCATGGATCTGATATTTATAACAGCAGGAAAACAAACAAATCGCATATTTCACCCACATTTTCAAATCTGCCCGTATGTAGGTAAATTGGAAGTGACGCACTTCCAGAAATACTTATCTTTTGGGACTACTGAAATATCAAAGGGGCTTTCAATTCAATTGATATACTTCACGGACACATGAAGGAAGTTTTAGAATTTTGGAACTATTATTTATATATTTATAATATACTAGCTGTAGCCCGCTACTTCGTGCGCGTGGGCTTCGTTTCCGTTATCGTGGGAATTGCCCGTGAATCCCCCTTTTCTTTTATACAAAGTTTATCATGATAATAACCAACACAAAAAAAGGATTATCCAATTTGGTTCATTGGTTCGAAATTGTTATTTAGGTATTTGCAGGCAAACATGCATCAAATGACGATAACTTTTTTTTTTATTGAACTGATTTTGATGAAACAATCTTTAGATGTTCTTCCGAGTTAAAACACAAAACAATTGGTGAAAGTTTTATGCAAATCGGTTCAGTACTTTCGAAGATAAGCGTGATCATACATACAGACAGACTAAAAATTAAAAGAAACAAAAATTATATTATTATTATTTTTAAGAGACCCACAAAATATTTTTCCTGTTTTATTACATGTATAAGATTTTATATAATCCTTATAAAATTGTAACATCCTGATGTCTGTATGTTATAATCACATATAATTCATTGGAGCAACAAAAGAAACTAATATGTTTCTTAAAATTATATATGTGTCTATTTTTAAACGCATCACGCTCTTAAAGTAAGGTAGTATAATATTAAGCCAAATGGTAAATAGGTATTTGTACTCTCCCATCTACTGTTAATTTTGTCCCATAGTGAATCCATCAATAGAATTTCACCCCAAACATGTTGATGTTAGGGGTGAAATTCGAAATAGGTATACAATTTCCTATCATATGTCCCCAGTAAAAGCCAAGAGAGAATAAACATCTGCGTGGTGAAAGATTGGTCAGATGACCACAGCCGTATAAAGATTTCGAAGGATAAATATTTAGTTAACCTTAATCATCAAATGAGATAGATATATCTCCAATTAGAGTACAAGTAAATATTTACTCTGCGTTCCAATTCTTTGGTCGGTGTTTAGTAAGATACTCTTAAGCGTGAATCTTAAAAGAAAATGTATATGTTATCTAAGTTATGTTAGTTTATGATTGATCTCTTTATGATGATTTCGTGAAGGCAAAAAAGCTTCTTGTAAAATTATCAAGTCTCTAATATTTATTATATATTATACTAGCTGTTCCCCGCGGCTCCGCCCGCGTGGGACTCGGTTATATCGCGCCTATGTTTGACCTCAGGTCGTTAACTACATCCCTACCAAATTTCATCACAATCGGTCCATCCGTTTAGCCGTGAAGAGGTGACAGACAGACAGACAGACAGACAGACAGACTTTCGCATTTATAATATTAGTATGGATTTGTCTACATATATATTTGTTTCATCGTGGTATAAAAAGGAAAATAACGATAATATTAGGTACATTATAGATAACAATGTATTTAAGATACTAAGTAAGTACTGCACAAAGGTTCAGTAGGTACTTAGTATGTTAAATACAATTTTTAAACTAACTTTTGGGCTAGCTCACTGTGTGATTTGTCCGTTGGTTATGCTCTGGACTTGTCCATGAAAATATTTATTTTTATTTAAATTTAACTAGCTAATTAAATTTAAAGGCTAATCTTAATTACACTCTATTATGAGTTGCCTTGAATGACTCATTTGATGGATCACGATGCATACGGATACTGATTTTTGTTAGTCGTGTTGCTTATCAGAAGTTAAATATAAAAATATTCTACAGATAGCTACCGAAATAAATAATCAAAGCCGAAAGTATTGATAAGAAGTGCGAGTTATTAGGGAATTAAACCTACAATTCATTGATTTTACAACTAACATTTTAAAGTTAGGTCGGCAGTCAAGCATACGGTCCACAACCATGGAGCCTCATAGGCTTGTGTGTACCTCATACCTTGAGAATGAGCGCTAGCTCAAACAATTGGTGGTCTATAATTTTTCGCCAAAGTATCCACTACTCCACCCAGTGCAATGTCTCTCAGACACTTCTATCCGGTACACAACAATGCAACAACACAAAAAAATATATAAATAAATAGTTGAAATTGAGGTACCCAAGCAGTACGACTTTTGTACAAAGGTTAGATGTAGTGTTAGTTTGTATTTGACCACATTCAGAACTTGGGGGTTACTAATGTTATTATGTTACCTCCTTGTTACCACCAACTATTTTAGCAGGCCCGAAACGAGTTAGTAAGTGAGATAAGCGCAAAATATGATGAATATATCTCCCTTGCTCAAACGTTTTTGCATGTGTTTTTAGTTTTTATTTGCCAAATCACATTATTAAAGTAGCGTCTCAATATAATTATAGCGGGTGCTATAAACAAAAGACTGACGTACTGTCATTTATTGTGGTCACACCTTGACATGTCATGCCTAATTAAATTAGTGAGAGCTAATATTTTTTGGACGATATTATGCAATTATGAGGCAAGCGAGGTGCGTCATTGTAAGGTGTGCATACCAACACCCGTTTAAGTAGGTAGGTACGCTTCGCACAAAGGTACCTACCTAGATTAAAAAACGAGAAATATCCATTATATCCATTCGTTATCTGCAGAATTCTTCAATAACAAAAATAATAAAAATGTATTTGTCCTATAGATCTGAATACTAAATTCAACCGAGGCGTGAAGGGCTGAAAAAAAAACTAAAACCCCCGTAGTTAAAATGTATTTCGTCTCGTTCTTTCACATGATGTGGCAGGTAAGAGAGAAAGAGCTAAAACATATTAAGCTTATAAAACGTTTCTTAATACGGCGGTAAGTTTTTACATAATATAATACTTTTCCGCATTATTTTTACGTTCAGGATATAATAACACGGTTCTTTGTTTACAAAATCCGTTTTTCAAATCTAACAAATATTTTTATGCTGACTGTAGGAACATTCCAATAGGAAATGTTTAGTGGAATACAGATTGTTTTTAACTGCGGCCTTTCTGCGAAATGTCACGGTGGTTTAGGACACGCGATCTTTCCATGCGAAACATATCCACCTAATTACGTCATTTAATTTAAACCTAGTTAATGTTCATTGTTTTAAGTTTGGACAAGGTAAAAAAATTTCAAGTTTGGTTCTCAATGAACGACTCTCGAATCATTAAAATCCATATCGTGATTCCAGTGGGATAGCACAACTGTCCTTGTCAGAGAGGCAGTCCTTTAGAATCTGATAGCAGTTGTTTTTCCAGCAAACCCAAATTACTTTGAGAGATCTTAATACTTTTGTGTCTATTGGTAGAATATCTTACCTATGATCATGCATCCTGTCATGGTATCCCCGCCGTCTTCTCCGAAGTGCATCTTGAGGTAGGCCAAGCAGACGTACGCGACTATCAACCCTGAGCAGTAGGCCATCAGGCACAAGCCGTGGAGATTGCGAAGCTCCGGAATGAAGGCGTACACCATGAAGGTAGCCAGCAGAAATGGCACCGACAATATCAGGCCTGATAACCAAACAAAACCTGTAGTTCATCATTATCATATCGTGTGGATTTGCAAGTACGATTAACTCTGTACATCCTGGTGTCAGAGTTCTTCTAAACCTCTTTTGACATAGTTTCTTAAAAGAACATCAAATTGCAGCCTGGCCAAGAGCGTTATACCAATCATCCACAGCCCCAGCGCGGCGGCAACGGCAAGCCTGCAAAGACCTAACAACTAAACGAAGTATGCTTTCCGTGGGAATCGAACCCGAGCGACTGCCGCCTGGTCAGGCGGTCAGGTAATTTGTTGAACAAATTCTGATCTAAATGTCAGTAGTGATGCGAGGAGGAAATACGGGCTGCATAGCTGATGGATAAGAATTGTAAAAATCTTACCAACAGCATAGGATATGTAGAGAATTGGGCTATCATCGGTGTTGTTGGTGTTCTGGTAGCAGACCACGGCTACCATCCTCAGTGTCTCCATGCCATCCTCCATCATCATGTCCACACAGTATTCCGATGATGCAATCCATTGCGACTTGTCGTGAGTGACGCTGTATTCGAGTAATGTACCGTTCTGAAAGAGAGCATTTTGGTTAGAGTTTTTTAATTTCTCCTCGTAATAGGATTTGTTGTGGGGGAAGGTTATTGTGGTGTGTCTTTGGTGCCCGGATTCCGCTTAAACGCAATGTCTTATGAGATTTTTTTCAATGATCGGTCGCCTGCTTGATGTTAACCCTCAATGCTGTTATTGGAGGAATCCACCATTAGACGGACTTAAGTAGTTTTTTGCACTATTTGCACCAATAGAAATTAAACTTTAATTGAAAACGTTATTATCAATCTTTTCGAGATGAGTCAGTTGTGTATGAATATTGCAAAAATTTTGTTTCTCTTAAAGAACAACGATCAAATATTTTTGTCAATGTACTATAATTGACAATGAAATATTTCAGAACCTTCCAAGCTTTATTGTCATTTTCGTAGCCGCCCCTTGTCGTAGCTCGTAGAGCTTCGTAGATTCGTAGCGAGAGATAATGTTGTAGTCGTAGGTAGTTTCTGTCTCGTAGCGTAGTAGCATTTATTTTGATTGAAGATAACTGTTTGTATCATAATAAGTTAAATTATCCCTATAACGATTTCTATTCCTATTTCCTACAAACATTATTGATGCGAAAGAAACTTTGTCTGTTGTCCTGAAGAAGGACAAAGGTTATTTTGTGGCGTATGATATGAAGGGCAAAAATACATTACGTTTTATTTTAGAGTATCCGGTTTTTCGAAGCCATACGACTTTGGATGCAACCGGGATAACGCTTAGATAGATTAGAAGAATACTTGCTTTTAAAATTGTATTGAGCCAACAAAAATGCAATTTATTATACTGCTTGGCATGTGGACCACGTATTCGACGGTAGCACTGCTGGAATTCAATTAAAAAGTCATATTTATCATTTTTGCGATAGACAATTATACATACGTAAAGTATGTCTCATTTGGCCTCGGCTTCTTCCGCGTGGTGCTCACTTTAATGCATCACTATATAGAAATATGAAGGCTTTTGAGAATCATGGCGACCCTAAGGAAATATGAAGACTCTTGGGAATTATGGCCACCCTAATTAAATATGAAGGCTTTTGGGAATTATGGCGACCCTAAGGAAATATGAAGACTCTTGGGAATTATGGCCACCCTAATTAAATATGAAGGCTTTTGGGAATCATGGTGACCCTAAGGAAATATGAAGACTCTTGGGAATTATGGCCACCCTAATTAAATATGAAGGCTTTTGGGAATTATGGCGACCCTAAGGAAATATGAAGACTCTTGGGAATTATGGCCACCCTAATTAAATATGAAGGCTTTTGGGAATCATGGCGACCCTAAGGAAATATGAAGACTCTTGGGAATTATGGCCACCCTAAGGAAATATGAAGGCTTTTGGGAATCATGGCGACCTTAAGGAAATTATAGAGGCTATTAGAAATCAGTGCGGCTCTAGTTTATTAGTCCAAGTTGAATGAGTGAAAATTTAAGTATAAACACATTTTTAACACACTTAACAATAAGTGATAAGAATATCCTATATTGAAAATAAACAATTTGAATTTGAATTTAAACCCAAACTGTAACAACTAGATAACTACTAACTAGATTTTAAATAATATTCTAGAAAAAAAATATTATGTTATTAGTACCTATCTAAGAAATACAAACAACATCGTATCAATTCTGAAGTTAGGCTAGGCAAACAATAGGAAAATAATATTTTTTATTCATATAAGTACCTATACATTTGGTTAATATTACATTACTAATACCTCTAAGTATTGTTATGTCGACTTCTCTAAGTGGGTAATGGCATTCCTTGACTAATGGCCACTAAAAGACAGTTTTAGTTAGCAATAACACACATTTAGATTGCGTTTAATTTAATGTTGGTAGCTATAGGTAATAACCTGGTCAAGCGCGATTAGGGTTTTCCGTAACGACACTTTCAGGTTATACTGAAACTACCTTTTAGTTATACTGAACTTCAGTTATTATTTGTTGTTGCGTATAGGAGCAATAGAATTAAGAATAAGAGAAAAGAACTAATCTGTAAACATATTACGGTTTACGGTTCATGAGATACAGCCCCTTGACGGACAAACGGATGGAGAGCGCAGACTTAGTTATAATATTTTTTATATTTATATTTAAAGAGTCACACAGATAATGATATCTTGTACTTGTACTTTCGTATTTTTCGTTAATTATGGTTACTGTCTTGTTTACATTCAACACAAAATGTAATAATCTATATATATAAAAGAAAGTCGTGTTAGTTACTCCACTTATAACTCAAGAACGGCTGAACCGATTTAGCTGAAAATGAATGTCAGGGAGGTAGTTTAGAGCCAGGGGAAGGACATAGGATATTTTTTATCCCGGGGATAGTTCCCGAGGGAAGTTCACGCGGGCGAAGCCGCGGGCAAAAGCTAGTATTCATATAAATTAAAATGGAAAACAACATAAGTATAATTAGGTAAGTATTAAAAGTGTCGGCATATGGGAGTTCTCATGGAACCACCAAGCATAGGAATAACAAGCCGTTTGAAATAATAAACAGTACATACTATAATCCACTGTTGCGAAATACAGTCAGCGACGAATTTTGAAGGTTAAATATATTACTATTGTATTTTTTATAATATAACTAGCGAACGGCCCCGGCTTCGCATAAAAACCTTCCTCTTAAATCACTCTATCTATTTAAAAATGCATCAACATCAGTTGCGTAATTTTAAAGATTTAAGCATACAAAGGGACATAGGGACAGAGAAAGCGACTTTGTTTTATACTATGTAGTGACATGAAAGTACATGAACAGTATAATAATATAAATGTAAGTTACTAATTGAAATCTTGACACATTCTCAAAAATGAGTTTAAAGTTTCCGCACATTACGATTCATTATACAAAAATAGCTATCGCCCGCGGCTTTGCGCGCGTAATATTAAAAAATGTGATAAATGAAGAACCGCTCGACCGATTTTGTGCAAACTTCACATAAACCATCTACTAAACAATCAAAGCCAACCGTATCCAAAACATTTGGTTTGGATAGGTGAGCCCGTTCTTGAGTTATACAATTACAACGAAAAGTGGAATTGATTTTTATATATATTTAATGTGTACAATAACAGTGTAGTTATAAATAAGTCAATACTCACACGTCAATGTCAATTTGAAGTCCGTAAAGTACGTATGTTTATATGAAAGTCGTGCGTTGGCCAAGTTTCCGTGCCGACTGTATTTGTTAGCATTCCGCCACAACCAGTATTTAGTATTAAAACACGTTAGTTTTATTTATCCATTTTGCAAATGTCGAAGCTTGGTGTATTTGTGTGATTTAAATCACCCAGAATAAATAAACTCTGAATGTTTTTCTTGAAATAGTAAATACTTAAGTGCCATTGTTTTAAAATTTCATGTTCATTTAGCTATAAATTTAAATTCTTGTTAATAGTTGTATTCACTCGAAATTGTTAGTCGTGTGGGTTCCGGATAAATAATAGACCACTTCTTCTCTTCTTGTGACAAGCAAGTAACAGAGGTCTCAATTTAATTTTAAATAAAATCATGCTCAAAGGTAGACGTTAGGCAGGTGGCCAGTCATAAACATGATGTTGGTTTGTTATAAGTTTGACGTGTCTGTCTGTCTGTCTGTCTCTGGCATCATAGCTCCCGAACGGATGAAGCGATTTCAATTTAGTTTTTTTCGTATTAAAGGTGACTTACGGGCGAGCGTTCTCAGACATGTTTGATGAAAATCGGCTGAGCCGTTTAGAAGTTGTGGGGGTGAAAGTGGGGAAGAACAACCGAATGTCTGCAAATATACTTGAGTGGGGTCTCAAATGAAAGCGCATCACGTGGACATTGATAATAATATGTTTAATGAAAATCGGTTGAGCTGTTACAAAGCTCTGGGGGTGTAAGTGGGGAAAATACCTAATGTCTGCAAATAATAAGTGAGAAGTAAATCCGTCGACCGTCACCACTAAAAAGAAAATGAGTCTTGAGTTTTTTTTTAATTTTAAATTTAATGTTTTTAATATTGTAGTAGTAAGTACATAAATAAGAACAAGAAGCCATGCGACTTGGGATGCTCCTTGTATTGTAAGGGTGACGCTTTCCGCTATCCACGTAAACATAATATCTCATAGATTAAGAAAAAATGCTTCGGTAGAGAGACCGCGCGCGATTCGAAATTCTTTGTAATATTTATTTATCAATTATAAAAAAAATTATGGCCGACGCGACGGTCAGCTTTAAATACGCTGGCCAGTGCGTTTATATTGCTAACTTCTTCCTGCCAAGTTTTCCTAAACTGAACAAGTTCATAGTGTGAACTAGTGATGGGCAAAATAGTAAAAATTGTTTTGGACCGTTTTCTAGCGTTGTTTATTCTCAACTCGACCACAGAGGCGCTAAATCAATAATAATAAATCAATTCAGATATAATTAGACGCAATATATTAAGTATCTTATCCATCTTATTTAATTTAGTTGTATCAAAAAGTTACTTAAGTATATTACTTGTTTAATAGCTAACTAGATATGTTCTTGTTACGAGAAACAATGAATATACTTATCTAGTTTTAACATTAATGCTATCATACGTAACTCCATATATCACTTTAGCATATATCCCTGTTTATTTTCTCTCCGATGTTAGAAATGTATAGTTAGTTTATTATGGCAGTTGCTTGAATTACGATGCAGTTATCTGTACTAGTGGTTGCCTGTGGTTCTACCCGCGTGGTATTAAGTATCTCGCCAAATTGAACCCTGTCCTTCTTCGGGTCCTTAACAATCCTCATACTATATTTCTTTAAAATTTCAGATGTTAAAGTGTGATAGAGTCAAAATCATCCACTTTGGCATTTACGAGTTAGTAAAATACTAATCCTAACTTCCTAACTAATATTAGAACTGCGAAAGTGAGTTAGTTTGTTTGTTTGTTACGCTTTCAGCTCTATCTACTGCACCAAACTTCCAGAAATTTCGCAATAATAGATAGAAATATTAAAAAGGATATTAGATACCTTTCATCCCAGGAAAAAGTACTGTTCTCGTGGCATTCACGCGAGCGAATTTGTATACAGTAGATTTTTTTTCTACGAATACACAACGTAATTATTCATATGAAAGAAGATACACACTTGACATAAATATTTAAATATTTGATAAAACCAGTTACATAGTAGGACTAATACAACTTGTATCCAATAGGTACACAAACGGAGACGTTTGCTTACACAAACCACCTAACGTGACCAGTTTTTCGAGATAATCACATTTTAAATAAAAAACTGTCAGTTTTCAAGAACAAGTAAATCACAAAATCTAAAAAAAACGACTAGTCAGAAATTTTTCATATATGTAGGCAACTATATCATGGTGATACACATGATATAGGTATCCACATATATGAAAAATACTAATGATACATATTTGTTAACAAATTGAAATGTCGCTCATATCACTATCACTACATAGTATAAAACAAAGTCGCTTTCTCTGTCCCTATATCCCCATGTATGCTTAAATCTTTAAAACTACGCAACGGATTTTGATGCGGTTTTTAAAAATATAGAGTGATCCCAGAGGAAAGTTTTTATGCCCATGTCGGGCAGGATCGGGGAGGATCGCTAGTTTTTAATAAAAGTTGTTGTAACAAAACATTCCGACGAATTGGAAATCTTCTCTTTTTGTGTAAGCTTATGATCCCCGTAATTTCGTTTCGACTGCTAATGAAATTTCTACAAATAGAGCGTATCCTGCATTGATTGCTGTCTGCATTTATTTCATGGCTTATATATATTTTTCAGATATATTTCGACGTCTTAAAAATTTTTTTTTTAATTAACCCAAGTTGTCCCACTGCTGAGCAAAGGTCCCCTAAAAAAACATTAATTTATAAACATAAAAACTGAAAAATTATTTAAAAATAAATCTACTTATTTTAATTAGTAATCTTCTTCTTCTCTTATATATGAAAATCTATTTCTGTTCGTTAGTCTCGCTAAAACTAGAGAATGACTGGACCTATTTGGTTAATTTTGGACTTGAATATATGGGACGTTCTGGGAAGGTTTAAACGGTGAGAAAAGGGAGTTCAGTTCGCGTAATAATAGTATACAATACAGACAGACTATATACAAGAAGTTTAATTTTGGTATTCTTAAAATTTTCTCCTCAGTAACATTCCACATGTTTGTTGATAACATTATCTGTTTAACGACAAAAGTTAACCTTGTCGAGATGTCTGCTATACGGAACCACATGAGTGATTCATACTACATTTACAAATTAGGTAATACAAATTGTTTACATTCTCTGACGTCAGTGTCACCAGCACCCCTAAATGCACGTTTTTACTAAATGAGGCATTGTTTGACTGTGTTTACGAGTCAGGGCGAAGGGCTCGTACACAGTCAAGGAGCGAATGGATGTAGAAAAACTATTAAATATTTTTTCTTTTTTCTCATTATTATTTTGTTTATTTCTATTTCGCAATGTCGCGTGGTCATGTTTTTACATAGATTAAAAAAAAATATTGCCAGGCCGCGCGCGATTCGAAATTCTTTGTGTTGTTGCCCTTTTTTGATGTAAAGGTAAAGCTGCGTGAGCGACATGTTGTTGCAAAAAGGGAACTAATTTTTTGTAGTGACGTCACGTGGTAAATGGAGATCGTTTCTATAATACTCATGTCAATCAAATATATTAAAACTAACGATTAGGTTTATTAAACATTCAATCAACTACTAATTAGAAAGAAAGAAGAGTGGTTTTAGTAGGAAAGAGCTATTTTTATTTTTTTTATGTAATAATTATGTGTAGGGCAATATCTCGTTTGTGCACAAGCCTTGACAAAGCACTCGTTGTGATGTTTCGTGTCGGTTTTACTACCAATAGATCGTGGACATTGAGGCGGCCGCGGGAAACAAACACTGGTAATTTTACGAGCTATTCGCACTTTATTTTATTACGGAGAGAGAAAATAATAGTCGTTGAAACTGCAATCTGTAGACATTTTTGCTAATTTGGAAATACTGCTTGTGTCTTAATTAAAAATGAATTTAATTTTAAATTAAGTGGACAAATCACGCAAATTGTGCTGACTTAAATAAAGTTTGTATTGAAATTTGTATAGATACTCGACGATAATGCTCATTATAATACAAAAACATTATGTTAAACTGCCTAAACCATTGGTATTATTTGGATACAAACTCTAAGATAATTATTATGCAAAATTTAACATTCTGTTAAACTGCCTCTAATTTATTAATCTGATTTGATTAAATTTGCATCAAATGGCAGCTATATTTATTTTAACAGTCAAATTTGATTCTCCGATCCGTTTTCAGCCGAATTCTTATAAAGATTAGGAGGATTTATATACAACACGCCAAGAAATATAAAAAGAGTTTCTCCCGTACGCAGATATTATTTACTTTATTGATTTCTTACATAATCTAAGCGGTATCCCGGTTTGGAAATATTGCGTTGGTGGAATCCGCTATCAATCTGACAGAGGTTCAAAGAAAACCAAGGCCTCTCTTATTCCCCTAGTCGCCACTTACGACAGGGAAGATAAAGAATCAATTTTAACCACACAGCTTAATTAATTTAGCCTACAGTTTCGTGCCCATTCTGCCCACGTCGGATAATTCAGATTTAAAACAAATATTTTAACTTTTCCTGGCGCTAGGGCCGCATCTGAAATAAAGTCTAGCGGTAAAAAGGTTAAAAACCCCCGCTTTTTGCCGAAATCGAAGTATAGATTTCTACTTATTGTTGCACTGTCTTGATAAGGATTTGCTTGATATGATAACAACTCCAACGCATACTTATTTATATCTTTGTTTTGTTTTTATACCTAATGTTGTTTGTACTTTTTTAAACAACAAACTAAATGGCCTGACATTTAAATCTCCTATATTATGACAAATTATGATTCATCTTTTTTTTTATAAGCGGCTACCAACAGGTATTTAAGGGACATATTTTTTGTTGGTGACAGATACGTACGAAAATAACAAAATATTAAGCGTTCTATTTTCTAGTAAACTTCTCAAAGTAGGTAAGGCAAACAAACTATCGTTTAAAACACGTAATACTTACCAATTACTATTGCTAATAGTTTACAATTACCGACTTTTATACCTTATGGATATATCTGCAAAGAAAATAAACATTACTTACCTCTTGAATATAAAGCTCCTCAGGCTCAACAGCAGGATCAACGAGGTATTTGTGGCACTGTAGATCATACAAATAGAAAAAGTGCAGATGCGCGGTGATGTTCATCAGGTCCTTCCCATTGAACACTTTCGGGCTGAAGATTCGTAGTGTTTCATCAGTTGCATCCTGACATGACATATTCAGATACAAATTTCCAGGCTTACAGCACTTCCTTAAACAAACTTTATCTAGACATGGACAACCCAGACGAGACACAATGCCATCTTCTTCGACTTCGTACCACTGTTCAGATTTATATACAGTCCCCTCATGTAGGATCGAGTCTCCATCTTGGAGATCACCACTTGTAATGTTCACACTCTGCTGCCTCGAACACAGTTCACATTTAACCGACGATATGACTAACACATTTGTCATAAGAACCACAAAAAGTTTCCCACCCATTTTAAATTATTCTACCTCTACAATCACTGTTCTTAATTAGGTCAAAATCACTTGACGAATTACTAACATTTTACGAGTATTTTTGTGAAAATTACCGTATTAACGTTTTCGATAATAAATATTGAAATCATAGCCCGCGGGACGTTTATCATGAGTGTCGTTTATCAGCTAACTCGCGAGGAAATTCATTGTACACTCTATGATGATACTGATAAGAGATAAGATGATTGAAGCCGAAGTCTTCGTCCGTTCCGGCTATGGTCGGCGTGCAGCCGGCGCGATTGGTGGGCGCTGACTGGGGAGATGATACTAAAAGCCACTTAACACCTGCACTAATCACCCACGCAACGTATTTAAAACAATGTTTATTAAATTTTGATAGCGACCGAATAATTTCTTTCAAATTTATGCTGTAACATGGAACATTTGATTAGCATGGAACCTTTTTTTTTTATTTATCAGGTCGGGATTGTCATTTAAAGTTTGTTTACTTTAACTGTTATAATTTCAGAACTACGGGTCGAATTAATTAGAAATAACTTTTTTTCTATATAATGAACCATATGATGACCTGATTATATATAGTCATACACACCAAGGGCGAGTAAAACCCGGCTTACTTTATAAAAGCTTACAGTTATATCTATTGTAAAAAAGTTGTTTACATATCTACCCACGGATATCATAAAGTAAATATTCAAAGCGTAATATGAGGATGTTCAAATGCTTAAAGTCACACTATATTTCTTAGGTTATTTAAGCGAAAAATTCATGCTTTCACCTCATCAACCCTACAGGTTTTAAAAATTCTTTCACCAAGGAATGCTACATTCACCCCGAGTGACATAAGGTATGTATATATGTACCACGGGCGAAACTGGGGTGGATTGCTAGTTCATACATAAGTTACGGTTAGAAGGTCAATTGATCCTGTACAACCTACCTCTAAGACTGCAGAAATTGGCGTCTGAGAGCTTTGTCTTCTTCGTCTGAGAGCTTTGTCAGCTACGACGTCCTCGTAGCATATCTAAAAAGGACGAAATAGTTAAATTAAAAAAAAAAAATTAAAATTCATTTATTTCGAATAACAAAGATCCATATTCACATAAAATAAAAATTAAAAATTATTACAGTTTACAATTTAACATATTTGAGATTATTAAAGATTTATAATTGGATTTGAAATATAATCAATAAAAATAAAATAAAAAGTCAAACAAATATGTACTAAGTATAAATAATTAAATAAATCTAAAAAAAAAAAATATAAATAAAATAAATCGGTCAAGTGCGAGTTGGATTCGCACTCTTAGGGTTTCGTACAACCACACAACACTATAAAAGATTTTCTTTAATTTGATTCGAAAAATAAATTTTATTTATATTCATTTTCTTAAAATTTTACAAAAAAATTACACACGTTTTTAGTTTTGTTCCTAAATAATTGTTATTTGATATTGCTTCTTACCTAATCCTAAGTCGATGAGAAGTATTCCGTACTATTGATTCTTGAAAGATTTACGAAAATTTCCAACATTTACGGTCATCTTTTGATGCCCGTTAAAGTATACTTTTGATTATTTAATAGTTCAAAGAGACCGTAAGACTACTGAGTACATGATATGAATTTCAAGGCTCAGAAAAAAAGTTTAACAGGCAGACAGACAATGGACAATAAAGTTATCTTATAATGGTTTCGTTTTTGCCTTTTGTGGTATGAAACCCTAAAATGAAGCACGAAAATTGTAAAGTGTAAAATTATTAAAATTAGACTATAATAAAATTAATAGTATATATTATAATTATGTATATAATCGGCTTCCGAGATATAAGCTCATATCCAAGGCTCGTAGTAACCACCCTTTATATGTATAATGCTACGAGCAGTTACGAGTTACGACCTACGATGTATGCGCCCTCGTACTCGTAGCACTGTAACGTTGCTACGCAAACACAGGATTTTGTATGTATTGTGATTCCACTTAACGGAATTAATATACAATGGAAATCAGAAACATCAAGGTAAGATATTAATAATTAAAAAAATATGTTGTATATTAAAGGTTGCACCATAGTATTCTGTAATCTTGTAAGTGCCAAAAAATAACGGTATGAAATTGACATTATTTGATACATACTGGACCATATTTTAGCACACACGAACTAATTATTTTATTTTACATGGTATTATATAAATTGAGATTAACGTCAGGCAGGCGGGGAAAGTGATAAAAATAAATTGTAGTAGCGCGCCATCTAGTATGTAATTTCAGAACTTTCTCATACATACAAAGACGGTTCTTTGAAGCATATTGTAACTTTTTGTCGTAATTAGGTTCAAACATTATTTACTAATATCGTTCCTTCAAAGAGGGCGTTATACGGTTCTTGCTTGTGAATCTTGTGATTCTTTCTACTATTTGTTTGTAGATTTAGTAACAGGATCTTTTGTTTTCAAATATACAGCTTTTTATGCAAAGAAGTTCGAATCGCGCGCGACGCATTTTTTTTTAAATCTATGTTTTAATGTGATCCTGAGAGTATAATCAAGCATTATTATATACATTACTTATACTTATTGTAAAATTAATGCACAAGCAACTCTGTCTGTTACGAGTATCTCTCTCTTAGCGCTTCCCTAGTCATATCGTCAGCTGCCTAGCAGCAAAGCCCGTGCCCGTTTTCTTACTTTCTCTTCTCCACTTTGCCCGGTCTTCAGCACCGTTGGTTCTGACACTGCATGTACATCCTCGACATTGACGAGAAACATTCATGACAAGCCACGGGGGTGGCTCATTATTCTATCGCTGATCCTTGATGATCCATGATGTTCGCTACTTCATCTACTTACTATTGAACTTAATACGTGGGTTGTGGCAGGGCCTATTTAGCACTGCCACAAAATATACTTAACTAATATAGTACTGACGTACGCTGTCTTCAGCAAGGAAGCAAGCATAGCTAGGAATAATTATGTATACTTTCAGAACTTAGTCGTCAATCGCTGATCATAACCATTACGTAAAAAAAATTATAACCCGACTAAATAAATAAATGGAAATAATTCAGATAGAAATCCAGAAATGCATAGGTACAAAGATGTCATGGTCACGAAGCAAATTTGCTTCGTGGTCATGGTAGAGCCGTGGTCGCACCCACTGTATACTAACAATGTTCGTTTAATTAATGGTGTTCCTGCCATCTATTTGCAAAGGGTAAAATTAACACAGAACAGAATAATAAGAACACAGAACAATTAATAGCAACAGTCGTATGGCCAACTTAATCGTCGTCGAGTCGTAGTCACCGTAGTATAAATATATACTAGCTGTTGCCCGGGGCTCCGCTCCCGTGGGAATTCCGGGACAAAAAAATTGCATATGTGTTGTTCCAGGGTCTAAGAAATCTCCATTCCCAATTTCAGCTAAATCAGTTCAGAGTAAAAAACATCCATATTCTTACAAACTTTCGCGTTTATAATATTAGTCATTATCATCATAAATTTAAGAGCTAGGCTCTTGTCGGTAGAGTAGAGTTCCTTCAATTTTTATAATCTTTACTTCCATCTTTAGCAAGTTCCTTTATTTCTTGACACGACACGACGTTTGTTTTCTCTTTTATTTGTTTCATATAACTATGCCTTGGTCTACCTGGACCCCTTCTTCCTTCTATCTTTCCTTCAATGATGTTCTTCATAAAATGTAATATTAGTAGGAAGTAGAATATATATATATATTTATTTCGATCTATGTTAGCTCTTATATTCTATTTTCTTGTTCAAAACCATTAGATTTGAAACCTTCGATAAAAGTTTTCAAAGTGCCAACGCCCAATACGGCGAAGCCTTGGCTGACTTCCGGCAGAACTAGCAATTTGCCTATTTGCATGTCCGACTTGGCTTGGCCCAATTATGGATATGACAAGATCGTTTCACTTCTTTACTGCAACCTTTGTCTAGTCCAAGGTAAGGATACCTTCTTTCCATATCTTACTACAATTGTTTTTATCTACAGGGTTCCGAAAAGAAGGTTCCTACTTTGTATGATTTTTTAACACTTATAACTCGATAATCTAAATCAATTTTTTTAAATAATTTATCTATCTTTGGGCTATAATAGCGCTTGTTTATAACGAAATGCATAAACAAATTTATATAATATTCGGAGTTTTTCGACTTCGTTGCCATATTCTGGTTGAGGTGAGAAGCAGTGACAATAAGCACTGGCAGATTTCATAGGCCTATTAACGACCGCGTTTGCATGCAAAAACTCATGCTAGACTCGCTTAGACTCGTCTGTAGGCGAATCAAAGAAACGTCGCTAGTTATACTTAACTATATTTATTAAAGGTACTGTACATCTAGAAAGAAACAATCAAATATCATGGCCTCGTGACTCAGATTTCTTATAAGGAGAAAATATTCGAGGGCGGAGCGATGTTTGGATGAGTAATGCAATTATGTGGAGGATGACCGGTTACCTTATACGTAGGTATGTTCATAAGGTTCGTATCTACGGCCTGAAAGTTTTTGTTTGTTTGTTGTTGAGATTAAAAAAAGAAAAGTTCGGGCTGGTGTTGAAAGATACCGTCAGAGCCGTGCTAGGTGGGGTTTCTCTGGCAGCAGCGTGTGACTGCGGCGCGATGCAGTCGATGACTCACCTTCTGTCATGCACTAGATACCCTAGGCTGTCTTCTGCACAATAGGGTACTTGAATGAGGCAAATGACTAGGCGATGGAGGTGGCCATGTACTGGGCAAAGTAAATATAGAGTCTATATATGAATCGAAAAGAAGAATATTTATATGGCCTTTATAAAATTTAGCTAATATATAATTTAAAATAAATAAATAAACTTATGTCAAAAATAAAACTAAAATTAAATCTACTCTTAATTTAAGTAAAAAATAGAGCCCAAGTCACTGTCATCACATGGTAAAGTACCCAAAAGACTGGCGGCATTACCTCTTTGTACTGCTAAACTTAGCCTTTGGCCAAAATAAGCACCAGCCTTTGGGTCCCCGGAAACATCGACTAGGCGTGCGGAAATCTCCTGGAATAAAAGCTTTATAAAATGTTTGGTTGGCTAGTTAGTTATTAATAACTGAAAGTAGTAAAGAACTTAAGAGGGGACTGAATAAATTAACCCGACTTTAGTATTATAAGCCAGGCTTGGTTATTTTTATTACAACTTATGTTTATGATCATTTCGACGTTTAATAGGTACTACAAACGGAAAATGCCAACTCTACATTAAATTAACAACTCTATATTAAACTCTACGTTAAACTGTATTTTTTCAAGGTACAATTTTACTGTCCCTACCTATAATATCTATCGATACTAAATATATATTAAATACAAATAATATCCACTCATATTAGAAGTTTAGTCGCAAAATAGTAGATTGTTATACAAGGGAAGAAAGGAATAATTCCCGTGCGAGGTATTTAGACTATAGTCCGAGCAGGAATTATTCTTTTTACCCGTGTTAAACACTCTACTTTTCATTTCGAATATAAGGAAAGTAAAAAAGGGAATTTTTCTAAAATTAATAATAGTAAAAACATGAGTAGTGCCTTCTTAAATGATATTGTGTTGGTAATTCAGTTTTAAATTTTAAATATAGAACATACCGAGCGCTTCATGGGGGCCTCTCCGTTCCGCTTAAGATCAGCGCACACCAAGAGCATTGCAGAGGAGTTACCATCAACTGTTTTAGCGGGTTTAATTTTATCAAAAAAATTAAAATGAAAAATTAATTAAACCTCTTAACGTGATGTTCCTGACCGTCGCGTTTGTACGTGAGTTTATTTTTCACTGTATGCCCAATTGCCCATATTCATGAAGTTAATATTTTAGTGTTATCAGAAAATGCTTTGCTCTTAGTGAGTACTGACCCTAATAAATATTTTTTAAATTAACACTGGCGGTTTATAATACCACATTTTTTTTTGTTGTAAAAATTTTTTGTTGCCGATTTCCTTCCAAATTCACAGGCAAAATTATGTTCTAATTTTGAAACTTCTTTCCCGCCCTAAGGAAGAAAGTGATTACTATGGGCTTTTTCGGCCCGTGGGAGGGCATGAAGCGTTTTCCACCCTATACATACTCAGATCTGGAAAACACTACTTTCTGAGTATGAGAAATGAAAAAGTACTTTAATTTGTTAACATACTATGTCAATAAATTGAAGCAGAAAAAAGGGACAAAATCCTAGTGAGAATTTTTGCATCATATACAATGGTAGGTACAAAACAAGTTCTCATGTAGCTTGTATTATAAGTACTTACTGTCTCTATCAAAGAATGACGAGAGGTCTCTAGACAAAGTCAGTACGAATTACAAACAAGTGAGCAGCGCACGTGAGTGACTCACCAATTCACCATACAAGCCGGAATAAATAAAAAGTGTTTTATATTCAGCGTCGATAAGTCTATATTCAAATGTGTCATTATTGGATGTGACTTTGACCGGAAGTGTGCGTGCGATTATGGTGTAAAATGTCAGTTCTATTGAAAAATGTTATTAATTGCATCTGGCACGCGTTCGATTCTTTGCAAAATAAGGATGTGGTGCATAAGTCGAAATTAAAGGTAAGATTTTATATAGGTATTAACTGATATATAAAGAAAATATTATCTATATATTTAATTCAGTTATTTTGTTTTACTTAAAGAAAGTTTTTATCAATGAAACAGACCAACAACAAAAAAAGTCGGACTGGCAGAAAAAGTCTTTACAGCTTTTCAGTCAGTAATTAATTCATATTTCTTTAAATTTAAAATTGTAATTTTTTACCGACTTAGGTGACATTTTGCTTTCGTGCGTTTTCTAAAGGTATAATCCCTATACTAAATCTAATATATTATTTTCATTTCAAATATTAAAGCCAATGTTTCTTATTTGAACAAAGCGTTCATATATAACCTTTGAGTGGCACTGTTATTTTTTTCTATAGGTAGGTACTAAAAGTAAATTCAAGAAATTGTGTTATCAACAAACATAATCTTCAGCACCATATATTAATTTTTTGTTGAATACTGCAGTTTGTTGAACACTACAATATTTAGATGTTAAAACCAATCTATTTTGAGGCAGTATCGACATGTTATTAATAAGTAGGTACAATTACTTGACAAATAATTTATTTACTAAGCATAAAATGACCCAAAAAGGTTCGACGTGCTTTTAAGATGAGTAAAAAAAGGTTCCGCGACGAATTGATACGAGTAACATTCTCTTTTTTTGAAGTCAGTTAAGTAATAAGTACTTATTAACCACATTGTTTGGCTAAACTGTAACATACTAAAATTAGTCTAGACGTAACTTACTTACCTACATTAAATAATTAGGTAGGCATCATGTTATAGACCTATATGTCTATGAAATGATGTCATTTATGACTTGTTTGATCTATAATAAAAAGAGGACGAATTCGAAGCTGTGTTTAGAGTAGGTAAGTATGTCTTTATTATATATATACAAGCGACCCGCCCCGGCTTCGCATGGGCATAAAAACCTTCCTCTTGAATCGCTATCTATTTAAAAAAATCGCATCAAAATCCGTTGTATAGTTTAAAGATTTAAGCATGTATAGGGACATAGGAGGTGAAAGCTCAAGGTCGCCCAAAGAGCTATGGAGAGGGCTATGCTCGGTGTTTCCCTTCGAGACAGCATCAGAAATGAGAAGATCCGTAGAGAAGGAGAACAAAGGTTGCCGACATAGCCCAGCGGATTAGCTCTTTGAAGTGGCAGTGGGCAGGGCACATAGCGCGACGAACCGATGGCCGATGGGGCAGAAAGGTTCTCGAATGGCGACCACGCACCGGCAAGCGCAGCGTCGGACATCCACCGACCAGATGGTCAGATGACCTAAAGAAGGTCGCAGGCAGACGCTGGATGCAGGCCGCTTCCAACCGGTCGTTCTGGAAATCCTTGGGGAGGCCTACGTCCAGCAGTGGACGACCTGCGGCTGAAATGATGATGATGAAATGATGATGATGTATACATTAATACCTACAAATATTATTTAAATCATCATTAACTCCGCGGCCGGAGCAGGCTGCCATTTTCTGAAATAAGTTGAATTTCTATAAATGTTTAAAACTATTTCAAGATAGGTAAATACCTATATCTGATTTCAAACAATCATCTTATGTGGTGTTAAATAATTTACAATGTAATCTTATTGGAAGAGCTTGTACTTTTAAGCTTCAATGGAGTTTGATGGAGTTCCTCATCAGATTTAGAAATTGTAAAATGAATTATTATAGATTTGTTAAACCGATCTATTTCTCTTGCAGACCACAAAGATCAAGTCAGATTTAATTAGTTATATCAAAATATATTATCTTACACATTTAAATGAGCTTTTGCATTCCGATAACTTATTAAGCTCGCTCGTAAAGGCCCGTAATGGGCAGACACAATAAAAAATAACTGGCTCCCACTTTCCCTTGTTACCCCGGATGCGGTTACGTATACGAAATGCCAAGAGGCTGGTCGGGTGTTTTTAGTCAACTACAGTGAAATATTACTTACAAAAATATTATAACTCCATGATTTGTGTTTAATTTGTAGTGGAATATGTACTTAGTTTTATTATGTTGCAGGCGTCCATAGGTTACAGACTGTTAGGTACGGTTACCTTAGGTGAGCATCTTATGTCCGTTTTGCAACTAAAATTTCAAGAAATCTGTTCGTACCTATTATTTTTAAATTTTTAAAACTTTTAGATTGCAGTCTGATGAATCTCTTGAGTTATGCGCATTTGAATGCGCTTAGATCCGACGTAGCGCCAGTCGCCGGCTTGTCCATAATTGCATCATTACAGAATGCACTAAGTTGTTTAGGGTTCAGTACTTGAACTACTATAATGAAACCACAGAGTACTAAGCGCACTATAAGTACAACAGTATTGACTATATACCTAATCTGAAAGTCAGTCGGCAGTCACTCCATTGATTTAACCAGTACTTACCGTCAAATCTAGGACCATTAAAAGACGTAGCGCTATCGTTGTGGTTGATTCAACTAGAAAACTGTCATATGACGATGAATTAACCATAAAATCTGTTTTTTATATAAATCATTGGATAAACAAGTAACTTGTTCAGAAAACTGAGGTGAGGACCCGCCCCGGCTTCGTACGGGTGCAATACTATATAATACATGTATTATACATATAAACCTCCCTCTTGAATCACTCTATCTATTAAAAAAAACGCATCAAAATCCGTTGCGTAGTTTCAAAGATTTATGCATACAGACAGCGGGAAGCGACTTTGTTTTATACTAGGTATATAGTGATAGTGATAGTGATTTGATTGTATATAAATAACTTATAAACGTACAAGACTAGTTTTCAAACATAAATACAAGAAATACTCTCTACATTACTACTACTCTACATTAAAAGACAAGGTTGTTTAATTGTGAATTTTTAATACCTTAAATTATTTTAGCCATAAGTCACTATTACGCACGTGTAACTTGGTAGTTAATTGAATATTTGCAGTTACTAAAATTATTTAACGTTTCGATGGTTTACGAAACTGTACTGGTAGGTTTCGATCACGTAACTACACATGCTCATTTTTATTACCAGAATACCTATTTAAAGCTTGAACAGTGGGCCACATAAAGATATCTAAACCTTTCTTACCCTTACACATAATATAGTCTGTTTTCTATGCATAAATTTTGGATTTACGATTGATTCGGAATGCAGTGCCTTTATTTCTTACTCCTATGATTATATCTCTTACTTCATATAACATTAGTAGTAAGTACACTAATAAATAAGTAGGTACTTACCTGGACGACCGAGCTTCGCTCGTTTTATTATCCTTTTTGCGTGAAAATATGGGAAAAATGAATTTTCTCAGTTATGGAACCTAGCTAGATTATCTTTTTCACTATGTAAGAACTTATGTTTAAAACTTCAAATAAATTTTTAGTCATTTTCGAAAACGCGAGTACAAATAAATTTTTATTGACCTATATACAAATATTGCTCGTTTAATAGTACAGCAAAAAAAAACCGACGAAGAACAATGGAATTGAGAACCTCCTCCTTTTTATTGAATTCGGTTAAAAAACAGCCAGCAGCATAAAAACCAATAATATACAACGAAGAAATACAATAGAAGGACAGTTGCAACTACATGCCATATCGATATAATGTCATGTTTAACAAAACTTAAGTCGTAATCAACAAGTAGGTACCTACCAGGCGGTTCGGCCATCAGACGATGTGGGTGTAAGGTCATTCCACTATTTCATAGTAGACATGAGCATATCTACTGTTGTAGTAAGCATAGATAGGTAGGTACAATTACAAATAGAAGTGAGTCATGCTATGTAAAATCTTACGACACCACGAGGATAGGTAGTACTGTGAGTAATTGACTAATCTATCTATATATTACTACTACCTAGATATCTATTTATTGGTTTTATATTCAAAGTTATTTTCTATGGTTCCTAGAAGGTACAATAGTATAAATTATGTCGTGTGCTGATGGCAATAATGGCAGCTACTAAATTGGGTCACGGCCAAATCCTTTGTAAAAACCTCTCTCAAATTCTGAAAAAATAATTTTGGAAAGATAAGGTCGAGATCTCAAAGCAAGAAACCCACCCACTTTAAAACAGCTTTTTCGCTCTTTTCCAGTCAACCTTAGGGTTAGGTACCGCAAACTTTCAACTAAATCCTTTTATTAAGTAATGTATATCTTTTATTAAGAATTAAATAATTTACACGTCGAAATCGGTAAAATATGGATGAAGAGATGTAACATCATAATCTGTAACCCATATTTAGTAAATAAAAATATTCTGTTCTATTCGCGTAAAGAAGACGATATAGATACCTTTCGAGCCAAAAAACTGAATAGGTTACCGAATACTTTGATTAAGTTCCCAATCATGTTATTCCTAGGTACCTGTTACAGGTACTGACTGCTAACATCGGTACTCTTCTTGACCTTTACGGAGTGGAGAAAGGCTTGGACCACTTTAAGTCTTCACAGGAGTTGAGTTTCGACGAGTTCCGCTACTACCTTCAGCATGAGGTCTTCAGCGCCCTGCCTAAAACTGTCACACTGCCAGTCATAAGGGAATATGAGAAGAAAATCAGCGAGGTAAGATCCATTCAACTCTTATGACCGAAATGTAACAGTGGTCTGACTTGGATTGGACGCTATCAACGGCACATGAACCTTGATCTCTTACGTGCCGGAAATTTAGCCGTTGATCCCGGCTGTCGGATCATGATCCTAATGGTCTGGTTTCCCTGTAACTGTAATATTAAAATATGTGGCAATCGCTCCATTGAAATAAAATGTCCCATCAAACTAGGACAGGAGGACTAATATGATAAACCTCTGAATCGTAAGGTGAGGATGTAACTGGTAATTGAGGTTGTTTGTTTGTTTGTAATAACTTTATTATACTAAAACAAAGTAAATTGCGGTTTAGGAAAATACCCAAAATAAAAGGCATCCAAGAGACATCAAACCCCTGTTCGATTGGTAGTGGACTCCAAATATTTTTTTACTTCAGAACCCTGTGACGTGCCTACGTTTATATGAAAACTCTGACGATATTGATCGTATGTTCAGTCAGCTTTTCATGGAATGCAGTCGGCTTACGATTTGGCGAGAAATCGATGTCTATATTGATTTGACCTTGAACTAGCATTGATTATTCTACTATTTATATATTACTAGCTGTTCCCCGCGGCTCCGCCCGCGTGGGACTCGGTTATATCGCGCCCAAAAGTAGCCTATGTTTTACCTCAGGTCATTAACTACATCCCTACCAAATTTCATCCCAATCGGTCCATCTGTTTAGCCGTGAAGAGGTGACAGACAGACAGACAGACAGACAGACAGACAGACAGACAGACAGACAGACAGACAGACAGACAGACAGACAGACAGACTTTCGCATTTATAATATTAGTATGGAAGTATGGATTTTGATTTGTTTGTTAATGGTAAGTTCTTTTATTTCTCACATGTGAATTCAAGAGAAATACCGCCAGATGTAAAATAAATTATTAGACCTCTCCTTTTGCAACATCTCCAAGAAGTAATGGAGTGGTCTATTCTTAATTATTAACCACAAAACGAATCCTCTATCATCTTAGCCTATTAACGGTACCTAATTAGTTACTTCCTATTTTTAAAGAATATTTATACTTACAGTCAATTAAAGCGCACTCGTTCTCCGTAATTGTGATAAGAGTTTACGAATTCAACTGCAATGTGGAACGCGATAACAACGCATTGCTTTGTTTCAAAATGTGCCGTAACTGCATGTTGTGGTTGAAAACATAGAAAATATATTTCAGGATTTGATGGTAGATTTCCACTGAGTAATTCTTGGTACCAACTTATTAGCCCCCGATTCAAAATTAAATAATAGGCACTTACATTTTATAAGTGGGAAGGATATATTTTTTAATTTTATGCTGTAAACACAGTGCCAGATTAAGATACCTTTCCATAAGTATACAGTACGTTTATTAAATTCTTGCCACCCCTATTCCCTCATCTTAACGATTACTCTAATGTGTTCTCAGCTGATCACTTCAGGTTCACGTTTCTTATTTCTTCGCCCAGCCTTCGGAATACCCGGTTGGAAGTCCAAATAGAGAAATAGATAAGTAATAACTTTATTTGTATAACTGAGGCTCGAAAGATACAACATTCACATTAAAAAAAACACTGGCAAGGTACTAACAGTGTTAAGATTACTTAGAGAGCAAAACAGAAACGCAAAACATAAAGCAAAATTAAGAGGAAACATTACATATCTTTCCACTTTCTTGCTAGCTTGTATCATTATTAAAACACCAAAAATAATGTATAAAATTCCCTATTTTCAGGTGTGCTGGCTGGTCTGCCGAAAGAACCTGCTTTCTCGAGATAAACCAATTTTCGACGATGAATCAGTGTTCAAACTATTTAGGATATATTGTCTTCTAGCTGACTTAGTGCAGGACGCGGACGATCCCGACCATTATGTGGTAAGAGTTCAATTACATATAAGTAAAGAACATATGGGCAAATACCAAAACGGGGAGTGATCTGTAAAATTTTGTATGATAATCTGCTATTCAAGGTCGTTTCATGTTTAGCTCAACTTTTATGTCGCAAATTGTACTAAGCTATAAAAAATAGATTCATTATTTCGGCCGCAAGAAGGTAGCCTCTCTACTCCTGTACCCCTAGTATGGGATTTTATAAACGCAGACGCTAGCGAGTGCGTTAGCGAGTTTGTATGACAAACTTGTACAGCGTCCCTAAAGGATAGAAAGGCCACTTAGAATTTCCATACAAAATCCTAATGCAGTCGCTAGCGTTTGCGTTTATAAAATCTCATAGTAGGGGTATACTAGATAGAAACAATAGATCTTCTGCGTTAGCTACACCTGCCTGCTACCAATTTTTTCAGCGAGCTTAACGTCATCGTCAGTCCAAATCATCTGAAATTCCTACGCAGCGTTCGTTATTCCGTAGCCGCCAGTACCTCTAGCATAGCACCTGGCGTAGTAAGGCAACTAAGAAATTCCATACATAATCCTAACGCAGTCGCTTGCGTCTACGTTTATAAAATCTAATACTATTTTCTAATGCAAATATAATTGCTTATAGCTATAAATCCACCTATTGTGTTTTTTCCATTTGTTTTTGTACGATTCGTTAGTGTTATTTTACCTCCGATTACATTATGTGATCAAGAAGTTCATTTCAAAATCTTTGCTAAAAAACATAATAATAACACGAATGCCGTAATCCCGTCGCAAAAAAGGCGATTGTCCGAATAAGTAGGAAGTTCGGCCTCGCTCTACATTGTTGCTGTGCAACATTTTAGGTTTTATGTTAGTGCCTCAACTTGAATGTCAAGGCAAATTAGTATTTGCAACAAGGACTTAAAATTTTCAATTGAATAGTTTGTTCTTTAACGCCAATGTTATTTTGATATAAAGAACTAGCTGTTTCTTCACTCGATCATAGCGTATGACCATAACATTTCCCAACCAAGAATAGGTCCCTCAAATGTAAAAGGATTTATTCAAATCAAAGCATTAAAACAAAACAACTTCAGAGTTATTATATTATAGGTACTTATACATATTATGGACTAAACACACTTAATCTTGTATTACAAATATACAAGGAATTACAAACTTATCGACGTTAGCATAACGCATAAATTTTAATATTGGTTTGCAACTAAGGTCGTTCGAATGTTTGCTTTATACAGTTATTACGAGCTTCTCAAAGTGCTCATATAATTGTTCCGTCTACAATCGCATAACTAAAATGTCCGTGAAACTATATTTACCTACCTAATAAATAACTTATGACATAATATAATATGGTTAGTGCTCATTTGAAGAGAAATACTACTGCACTTAGTGCTTTACTTAACTTATGATCTAACTTTTGTATGACGGGCATGTCAGGCATAGGAACTTTGTTTATCCAATTTTTAAGGAAATGCTAGACTAATAAGTATTTTATTTACAAACAAGGATCATGACGTCACTCATTCATACTGGTTTAAGGCATTCTTTCAATGATAATATAGCTCTATTAAGCACCACATGTTGTCCAGATGTCATTGACAGGATGTGAGGTCTCGAGAGGTTGTTGACTTGGATTAATAAGAAGCTGTCATGTCTGAATCTTCCTCGAAATAAAAATAATAAACAAAAAAATAAGTAACATTTAAATCGACAGTTCGAATCATTGCCGATTTTCTTTTGTATCTACTTACTTCCTACTCTCGCGCATCGAAGCGTTTTCCCGTGCATACCAAGCTGTTTTAAATCATCTGCTAACTAAAACAATAATGAGTCTTATCGTATTTATGAGTATTATCCTACTAATATATTATAAACGCTTTGAATAAATAATCAAAGTATAAACGTAGATAAGGGTGGCTCTATATTTATTATGAAAGAGTTTCAATTCGTTTAACATAGGTATACTACCACCAAAGGGAAGTTTGGGACAAAAAGTATTAAAATATATGTGTTTCAACTCATTAAAAAATACATTAAAACACCAACTACGCAGGAGTATATGAACCCCTCGTCTCTACCAACTATAAATTTCCAACGATCCTTACAGATTTAGTTACCTTGCGTCTACTCCATATGCCATATTGAATAAGCAAAAACTGATCTGAAATCTAACACCAGGGCGTTCAAGGTTAATTGACTTTACTCACGCTATGGATCATCTTATTATTATGTCCTAACTGCCCTGGATCTGGGAGCGGCCAACGATAGAGCAATCAACGTAGCCACAAACTGGTCAAAAATAATTTAAGAGTCAAGCCATTTCGACTCGACAAGAAGAAGAAGACTACTAACACTATGAATGAAGTTAAAACTTCTATTCAGGTAGTCCTGCAACCGTCAGAAGCGGGTATCGTGGCCGAACAGTTGGTCCTGTGTCTCGGCCTGCGTTGGGACACGGCAGACTGGGAGGCTCTGGGCAGCTCAATCGGCCACTTCAAGTGGGCAGCCTTCCTGGCCGTGCTAGAAGCCAAGTACTGTGATCAGCAACTACATTCTAAAGCATTGGTGGAAGCCGTTGACGAAATCTACGATGTTTTTATCGAGGATATTATCAAAAAGGTATGTTTATAAGTCTCTATGTCATCGTTTATTTATAATATCTACTGACTTATTTATTTAAATTAAGTAAATAAGTGCAGACCATCATCTATGTATTGTCTTACAACCCTAGTCACCTGCATACTCAGGGACCTATACGAAGCCACTGATATGACTTTTTACTAGCGGAGTTTTGGTTATCACAATTTTAATTTGGCCGAGTTGACTCACTACGATGAAGTGCGTTCGAAATATTGTCGAGTAGTGTAGTACTTACTTAGTTCCTATTGCTTTAGGTTTGCTTACAAGGAAACAAAAATAGCATTGTTGAATACCGAACCTATCAGGGGACAATAGACTCGTGATTAGTGGGTATCGTATGGAAGTATGGAAACCTAACCTAACCTAAACCTATAAGACTGAATCATTGTTCATAATATGGCTTGAACATTTAAATTTTAATAAACGCAATGTAACATCTAATTACTTAAGTAAATTTTCCTCATACTGATTCTGATGTTCCATGATTTTGAATCTTTTACCATCTTGTTTTTGCAAGTTTCAAGTCTTTGTTATTTTTAAATAAACAAAAATCAAACTCCCAAAATAATTTCAACTAACCACTTCTGTTAAGTCACCATTAATAACATTCAGACTATAGGTACAATACTAAGTACTTTTATAAAATTGGTTATTTTTAATTTAATTATTTATTTTAGGGCTACTTATACAAACGCGGGTACCTCCTCCCCACAATGCGGGAATACTGGTGCGTTCTTCAACCGTGTGCTCTGACATACTACAAGAGTTCCTCGCAGAAGGAGCAGTGTGGGCGGATAGCCATCGACGAGTACTGCTCGGTGGAAGCCAGCGCCGGCGAGGGAAGGATCCAGAAGTTCCAGGTCATCACACCTGAGAGAACCTATGAGTTCGGAACTCAGGACCATAAGTAAGTCTGAGCTTGAAAGCCTATGTTAGTCATCTAGTCATTCACTCAAAGATGGTCACCTTATAAAATAACTATTAGAGTGGCTTCTCATCTACTATTTCTTAAGTTAATATTAGTTATATGTCCCTTAAAAAATATATGTATAGGATTTTCTATAATTCTGTATTACGAGTAGCACTAAAGAAATACAACAAAACTGCAACTGCAGTGAAGTGACATTGACGATGTTTATCTATCTATACTAATAAGGTGGACTCAAATCAACTGCAAACATTTTAAGGGCAGATTCAGATCACAAAACAGAACAACTTTTCCAAATAAACTTATGTAAAAATACAAAAAAATTTTTTTGGCCTTCCATACAAATTGAGAATCAACTGATCTATTAGTATGGAGAGTGAAAAAAATAATTAAATATTTCGATATAAGTTTATTTGGAAAAGTTGTTCAGTATAGTGGTCTGAATCTACCCTTAAAATATTTGTAGTTGATTTGAGTTCACCTTATATATCACTAAATAGTATAAAACAAAATCACTTTCTCTGTCCCTATGTCCCTTTTTATGCTTAAATCTTTAAAACTACGCAACTGATTTTGATGCGGTTTTTTTAATAGATAGAGTGATTCAAGAGGAAGGTTTTTATGCCCATGCGAAGCCGGGACGGGTCGCTATTTTGTTATAAAATATATTATCGTAGAGTTAGTATCCCATTTAACACAAGTCTTGAACTTACTTTGGAGCTAACTCAAATGTTTATGAATTGTAATAAGCCGTCGTGGTAAACCCCCAGGAGTCGCCTTCAATGGATATCAGCAGTGCGGCAAGCCACGGCGTTGTCTGGTGGGGTGGAGAGTTTCCAGAGGAGAGCCAGGGCGTACAGGCGCGGGGCGGGGGCGCGGCGCGAGCAGGAGGTCAGGGAGGCCCGGGTGCGCCTGCAGCGCGAGGTGCGCGCGCGGCTCGCCGCTGAGGCACAGGCACAGGTGAGTTTGAGTTACTGAAGAACACTTGTTGCATTGTGTTTTAGATATTTTGAGATTACTAGTAATTAAGACTTATTGGTTACAGTTAGACTTAGTAGTATACACCGTTAGTTTTCCTAATAAAATAAATATATAAAAAAAAAATGTAAGTCCTCCGACAGGGAAAGTATCTTTTTAATAAATTTTTGATTTAAACTTTATCGCATTTTTTAAAATAGAACCGGTGGACTTAATGTTTACGACATTAAGTCCACCTATTGTATTTTTAAAAATAAAGTATGGCAGGGTATTCATACCATAATCACAACGTACGAGGATGTAAATTCCGCTTGAAGCGTACTGTACGAGGTGCGAGGATGGATAGATGATGGCTCATATGCTCAATAGTAACGTGGACGTGGATAGTCTATATTGTGAAATGACGCATTGTTTCAGGAATTAGCAGAGATGGCGCAGCAGGATAATAAGAAACTAGAAGAATTGAAGACTACTCAAACCGAATTAGAGAAGCTGCTTCAAGAAGAGATCCAGGCTAAAAGAGATGAGGAAATAGTACGCGCTTTACAAGCTAGGTTAGTAGCAAATATGAATACATTTATATCGGCGATAGCTTCCCAAAGTCTTAGGTACGTAAAAAGACCGTTCTTCGTACTTAACCTTACTAACAAAAATTTTTGCTTTTTCGGTTGAAGTACGATTACAGATACCCTAATACTTTGTAGAGTATGTACGATGGGGTATACTTACTCTTGATTTCATAATGCTTTTCGAAGTTCCGTTTTGATCTCTTGTATATAAGTACCCTATACTACACAAATAGAAAAAGAAACGATATTGCTACTGCTAGGTATATTAGTTGTCATGTTATTTTTTTTTTCAGAGTATTAGCAGAAGAATGGGAAAAGAGAGAAGAATTAGAAAGGTTACAAGCAGAACAAAATAAAATGTTAGAAGAAGAGCGACTGAAGCGGAAAAAATTCGAAATGTTACAGGCCGAAAAGGAGGCACAATTCAGAGGTAAGCATAAACTCAAAATCCTGAATCCAGGTAATAAAACCAAAGAGCAATCGCAGCCGTCATTTCTGGTAACCGGCGACTTCCTTTATCTTTGCCCAAAACTAATCAAATAAGGATAGCTTACATAATTTTGGACTTCATATGATAAGGACGAAAATTTCAGAAGCAGAAAAGCGTCTCAAAGAGCTGGAACAGGAAAAGCAGCGGCTAGACGAAGAGCTGAAGGCAGCTCAGGAGAAGATATCGAAAACTGAACTGACTGCACAGGCGTTACACGTCCACCTCAGGGTAAGAATTGTTTTCGTATTGCAAACATTCCATGATAGCACGAGGCTAAGCATTATTTTTTATTATAACTGAAATATTGGAGTATGTATGACAGTGCTTCCAAATATTGAACCAAAAAAATTGTGTAAAAGGTTTCTGTCTATAATTTACTTCACTGTGGAAATAGTGTACCTGTTGAAAAATATCTAGGCATAGTTACCTATATGAAGCAAATAAAGGAAAAGAAAATGCTGTGTTGCATCAAGAAATAAAAGGACTCGCTAATGAATGATTAGACAAAAATGGAAGGAACTCCACTGTCTAGAGCCTACCTTTTTTTTAAGATGAGTTGGAATTCAATCAATCAATTTTACTTGACAGGATATAAACCCAGCACTAAGAAACGGCGAACGGGCTCGTCGTGCTATATCCTTCGTGCCCACCACCAAGAGCTCATCCGATACCCTCATCGACCTTAGAGCTGTTCGACATTTGAAAGTGATAACACAAGACCAGATATGATCTGGTGACTATATGTGGATATTCATTTAAATTGGGCGCGTTTTGACAATATCACGCAAACTTTAGTTTAGTTATTAGTCTTTTCGAAATCTCGTTTTATTGTACTTAGTACTATCAGTGTTGATGTTCTTTGGCTTAATTATATTGTAAATAGAACATGCATTAAGTACTTTCGGTTTTAACAATTGCTTGATTATAAAAAATTAAAAATTTCTGTGTATATATAAATTTTGTAAAGAATAATGTAAAGGATTTACTTGAAACAATGATTAATGTACAATGCAGAGCCATTTTATTATTATGTTATAAAAATACATTCTTATAAAATAGTCGTTATAAAAATTAACGTAAGTACATACCTATTTTATAGTATATTTTCAAAATTTGTAAATGTTTAAAAAATAAAGATTAATAAAAAAAAAAAATTTTGGTGGTCTGTTCTTCAATTGGGTATGGATGCTTTGCTCTTTTTGCCAACTGATGAGGTTGCTTCAGCCGCTCTTTGTTTAGCTATCAATTTCATCAGCTGAAAATAAAATATTAGATCAGTATTCGCTAGTTCGAGCCAGTTCTAGCTAGTTGGGTTAAGTAGAGTGCACGTATCGTATTTTATCCTTAGCATTATATTATACTAGCTTTCGCCCACGGCTACGCCCGCATGAATTTACCTCGGAAACAGGTGCTTTTTCCGAGATGAAAGGTACCCTATGTCCCTTTCAATTCTCCTAGCTATGTGTATGCAAAATTTCAGGAAGATTGGTTTAGTACATTGAGCATGAAAGCGGAACAAACAAACTCACTTTCGCATTTATAATATTGGTTAGGATTAGGATGAGGGTAAGCTCAAAATTCTTCTTATACTTACTATCGTGGCGGGCAGGCATAATTCGGCGTGGTGTGTGTGACAGAGTCTCAAAGATTTATCAAGCGAAATTAAGTACATTCTTTAATCTGTGGTAAGTACCTAATAAAAACTTCGAAGAAAAATGCGTTTTATATTAAAAAATGTTTATTTAAAATATCAATAATTCATAAATTAAACATAAAATTAATCCTACAACAAAACAGTAAAACCACTTGTAACAAAAAGCAATAATGTACGAGTAGAGGTAAATCTTATTTTTTCCCGCCTTTTTTCTCCGCAGCGGCGGCCGCAGCTGCAGCCGCTTGCATTTTCTTTTGGAGCTTCTTCAGCTGAAATCACATACGTTTTACAGGATAAGTTACGAAGTCCACAAATTAAGTAAGTCAATAAAGTCGTGATTTCTTTGACGATTAAAACATATTGTCATTCCCTGGTTGCATTCCCAGCTAGTCGCTGCGAAGTCCAGTCCAGGGTGCGCTAATTATTATTTTAAATGTATCTAACACATATATTCTTAGTACCTATTTTAGTGAAACTGTATATATAAAAAAAAATGTGTTAATATTTAGAATTACAAGTAAATGAAAATAACAACTCTGTACCATACTTATTTGATATTATTTTTTCTTTCCTTTCCTCCCCTTTCCTTTTTGCTGCGTGTAAAAAAAGTAGATAAATCAAACATTGTTAAAAAAAGATTTAAATACACAATACCCTTATCATCAAGAAACAAATGTTTTACTTAATTGAACTTTTGTTAGTTTTATTATAATTTTAATTTGAAATGTATGCTAACTTGACTAAAATTATTTAGATAGCGGATTTATAAATAATTAATAGTGACTATTTCATCGACAAAACAAACGAAAATCATCCATTTGATAGAAATGAACGAAAGAAGAGTTTCATTACCCGTTTCTTCTCTGCTCGGTTCGCGAGGACATCGCGCCAGGCGACCTGGATGACTCTGGCAGCATGCTCCACGAGGAACTTGTTCATCTTCTCCGTCATCTCCTGGTGGTACTCCGCCTCTCTTTCAGCCATCAGCGGTTCATATTCTTTGTTCTGTTCCGCTAGTTTCTCCTACACAAAGAAGACATTCAATGTATTCCAGATTTTTGATAGAAATATTTAAACGCAGTATTTAATAAAGAAAATTGAATTTTGTACCACTTGGTTGGATGTGGACCTAGATCATTTTGTTCGCTTTAGTCATTGTTGAGAAAATCTTGTAACCCAAATCTCAAGGCATCACGTACAATAACATATTATGTGGCGCAGCTAGAATCAGTGCCCCTAGTATGAGTTTTTCTTAACGCAGACGCTAGCGACTGCGTTAGCGATTTAGTATGGCAAATCTGTACAGCGCCTCTGGCGGATAGTAAGGCAACTAAGAAATTCCATACAAAATCCTAAGGCAGTCGCTAGCGTCTGCGTTAAGAAAAACTCATACTAGGGGCACAGAACTAAGATATGACGACAGCACGCCCAATTTTCGCGAGCCGTGTTACTAATTGTAAAAAAAATCGACAGAGTCACATTTATCAGCTAATTCAATGTGTTTATATTATAGACAACCTCTAGTATTTCACACTGCTGGACTTCATCCTCGTACTTCTCCGTGAACTCGTCAAGTTCCAGCTGCTTGTCCCCCATCTCCAAATCATACTTCTGCAGCCACGATAGAAGCTGAGTTTCCACTTTGAACCTGAAAGTAAGATTACCCATTCGAAAATGTGTCTGTCCTATTGGTTCCATCCAGATATTTCAAACAGTTTTCGTCCCAGGAGACCACAGAATTTGGAATGGAGATCCTTTATTTAAAATTTCAATTTCAAATCAAGATTAATACTTTTAAATACTTACATAATAAATAAATATTATATATTCAGTTCAAGTTAGTTTGAAATTTGAGTAACTTTTTAACTGTCGCAAAAAACGTATTTTTGCTGCTAGCGCGTTTTTGTTTAGAGTAAGCTCGTTATATTTTAAATAACCTTTGCTCATTGTATAACAAATTACTATTTGTGTGTAATTAGTAATCATTTGTCCTGTTCATTCCCTGATGATACTGATTAGGTAAATTCAGTTACCAAAGTGGGCGAAGGGATAATGAGGATAGCCCTTAGAGACCATGCAATATTGAAATACCTTCTAGCCCTCTGGTTCTTCTCTTCAATCAGATGACTCCTTAGCAAAGCCTCGTATCCCTCGCGTGACTCTACCTCTTCCTCTTTCAACATCTCTGCTTTGACAGCATGGGCACGTGTTGCTAATACCATTTGCCGATCAGAATCCAGGCTGGAAAATTAGCAGGTTTAAGCAAAACGAAAAAAAATACTCGTATATCCTAATATACTTACGATTGAAGTTGAATTAAGTTGAAAAAATTCTATTTGTAAATATGTTTAAGCAAATCTTGAGAGTTTAATTGACTCAGGTTAATGTTCCAAGTGTAAATATGAATCTATTGGAGTGGGTACTAGACAGACAGAAAATACTAACATTTTCTTCTGCAGCTTGACGGTGGCCTCTTGATGCAAAAACGTCAGTTCTTGCTCCAACCGCTGAATGATCTCCGCTTTCAGAGCCATGGTCGTCTCAAAACGTTGGTTCTCTTCTTTTATTGTTGCTGTGTATTCTGAAATTTTCACAAAGTTCTATTTGTCATGTATGTTTGTTCAAAGGTTCATATTTATCCCCATAAATATGACCTTTGAACAAACGCTTCCCTAAAGGAAGCAAGTTAAAACTTGTCATTTAACACAAATACAATTAATCCTTAATTTTGCGCATCTTTGATATTGTATCGTCACAGAATTGTATTTTTACATTGTATCGCATATAAAGCGAAGGAACTTCTTTAACAGAAAAATGATTGGAAGCAAAAATATTCTAGACTAGAAGTATTTTATGAGTCCGTTGATCCAAGTTTCTTCGAGATCTATTTTCTTTTTCAAATGTTTTGGGAGAAAGGTCTTCATCATCACCACAGATTACAAAATACCATAATCACTGACTGAATCTTTGCTTTCTCGAGTCTTTTGTTTTATTTAACTATAACGGGTTTTATTTATATTTAGGTAGGTACTCATTTCTCACAAAATATATTTTTATGAAATTTAAATTGGCAAATCTGCCTAACGTACCTTAGTTAGTACTATACAACATACCATTGATATGCTCAATTAGCTTCTGATTGGACCCCTCCAGCTTCCTCGTGCTGATCTTGGCAGCGAGCTCGTCAGCCGCTGTGGTGTTCATCTGGATCACCATCAGCTCTCGGAACTGCTCCAAGGTGAGAAGATATCCGAAGCCATCCGGAAGCGACTTCGAAAAAAAAGTTATTTATACATTTGGATAAATGTTTAATAAACATAGTTTTTTGTCACCATACCAAGAATTTTCAAAATCGGATCGGAGCAGTAATACCGTCAAAAACGAAATAGTCATTATAATAATTTGTCATGTTTCATTTGTTTTGATGTAATACTTCTCATCTTTTCAGCGGACCCTGGGCTCCGAAGCAGTCAGCTGAGGCCTAAGGAACCGGGAAAGCGCTAAGATGAGAGAGATAGAGAAAAGACTTCCAAACTAAAATATACTTAAATAAAAAATTACCTCACTATTCACTTCACTCTGGATTCTCATCTGGAATGTTAAATCAGATATTTATTTTATAAACGTACATCTATACCACAGTTTACAAAATACTATACTTACTTACCTACACTGCATACTTATTGCAGAAAAAAGAAGTCGGTTAATAACGTACATATTTAAAAAAACATAGGTACTCACAAGGCGGCTATTTCTTTATAGTACCTCATCAGCATCATTTCGTGTAGGTGAAACGGTCAATCGACCATGCACACCTTGATGTCAGAATTCTTCGGAACTGCCTCTTGGCCTCTGACGTGGTTCCGTTTACCAGATGGCGGCCGGGACCACTGGCTTAACGTGCCTTCCGAAGCACGTATATAGTGACATAATATATTACAGATTATTATAAAACGTAATGCGGGGTATTTATACCATCTTTAGTTAGTTACTTGTAATGTGCTCATAAGTTACCTTTTGGATCATTTCTTCTACTGGGGGCTTAAGTTCAGGGTAGCTGTTCAAGATGTACATCAGATGCCCCAATTCAGGGTTCAATCTGTTCTTCAATGAAATATCGCCCTGCAATCATAATCTTAAGAATAAGTTTTAATAATAAAAGAGTTGATCGTATGAGAGGTGGTCTAGAAGTCTTAAGTTTGCCTAGTGAATTCAATGTCATTGCAACGTGAAGCATCTTTTGAAACTGGGCTTAAGTGACACCTGATAAAGATGATTACAAAAGTCGTCTGCAAGGACTGTAAGTTACCTCTCTCCTCTTCTGTTTCTGCCGAATTGTGCTCAAATTACTTATTTAAATTATTCTTTGAAGGGACAGATCCTATGGAAATCACTGGGCAGGTAGATATCCTAAGCATTGTATTTCTAACTTAATAATATTATCTGCCTTATTAGCATCCTCTCTGTCACTCGCTGGTTGACTGTAAGAGATCCCTTTCTGGGATAACAAGTCCGCCATTGTACTTTTTAAGGATCCGTGCCCAAATGGTAAAAACGGGACCCTACCTATATAATCTATGCCTATATACGAGTACTAAGATTTCGCTGTCTGTCCGTCATGAATCGTGATAGCTATCCGGTTGAAATTTTCACAGATGATATTCTTCTATTGCAGTTATGGCAACAAAATACTAAAAACAGGATAAGAGATATTTCAGGGCTCCCATACAACAAACGTGATTTTTTGCCGTTTTGTATAGATAATGGTGCGCAAGTCCGATTCGCACTTGACTGATTTTATTGTTTTAATTTTTATAGTTTCCCGAGCACCTAGTCCATTGCCGCCCTTGCCATTGAAAACATATTGGTACCTACAGCCTGAATATCCTCCATAGCAGCCATGTTCAGCAAACTTGTGGAAAACAGTGGATTATCATATTGCTCAAAGATAAATGTCAGGTCATCCATGCTGTTATTCGAGAGTATAGATGCTAATGTCTTGTATTCCTGCACTAGTGTTGGTAAGCAAATAGCTAGCTTTGTTTTGTATATCGCTTCATCCAGGATTTTCGTTATCCGTTCAGCTTGGATGTGGCATTCCAGGTCGATGGGTGAGGCGGCTGGAACAAGCAGCTAGAGTTTAATGTTTCTTAGAACAATGTCAGGCAAGCGTAGGTATGGAACTACAAGACCCGATTCTAATTGTATAGATATATCTATCCAACTTATCGGGAAAAGGTTGGTAAAAACGCTCAATCAATGATCCACCTCCTGTCGTATCACAATAGTCCGGCCTCTTGCTACTACTATAGAGGATATTAATATGTCGAATTATCGGGTAATAGGGTAAGTGTGTTAAGTACTTATTGGGCAAATTTTGTATAGTGCAGTCAATAGCCATTTTGACTTAAGAAGAAAAGAAATGCGACAAAGACGCTTAAAGCGCTGAACTTTTCTTGCATTGTAGCAACGTCGAACGTATGTATCACAATACGATATTATTAAGTGTATCATCATGACAGTTATCTACCTATCTCGGTTGCATTCAAAGTCTTATATTTTTCCTTCATGAGGTACACCTAGTACCGTTAGTAGTATAATGTGTTAGTAATCTATATTAATCTATAATGTGCTAGTAAGTACCTACTACTTAGACATATATAAAGACTAGCGACCCGCCCCGGCTTCGCATAGGCATAAAAACCTTCCTCTTGAATCACTCTATCTATTTAAAAAAACCGCATCAATATCCGTTGCGTATAGTTTTAAAGATTTAAGCATATAAAGAGACATAGGGACAGAGAAAGCGACTTTGTTTTATACTATGTAGTGATAGTGATTGGGCACAATTTTACGACCGACCGCGTGTCTAACATCATCCCTCCTTGGGAATGCTGTAGTTGGTGCTGCCGTCGGATAGAAGTACAATGTAAATTAAGACCCTGGAATTCCCTTTCTCCTTTACGACACTCACGGCAAAAAGGGGGTGGTCTATTATTATGTCAAAAACCATAGGATGAGAATACAATACTAAGTACTTAGCTGTAGTGTATGCAACAGAAAGAAAGGGTAGTGTCATGTCTCTAGCGCATTTCTGGTCGTAAACAGATCAGCTTCAAGCGGTAGGCACTTCAGGTGGCCTACTTTCATCTCTTAAAACCATGCAAGATGTCGTATTACATCATGTATTGCGATGCTCGCTTACTCACTGGAACTTGCATGGTTTTAAGAGACTGTAGTAACCCTCCAGTGCTGATAATCTAAGTATTCGTATATTTCTATAATAAGGGATTTGAGAATACTACACTAACCATTATCTTTGGTCAAATCTCTGTCCTTTTCCGTCCCAGCACTGGCAGCGGATCTACTGCTTCCTGTCTTCGACCCACTTTCGGAATACGTGGAGGGGGACTGCAAGGTCCCGGCAGAAGACTGATTCTCCATCAAATCCAACTATATATTATACTACAAAAGAGATACTATCATGTACTCGTACTTGTACTGCAAAATAGCAAGCACCCACCCAATTTCACCCAAATCACCAAGCGAAACACCTGTTATTTGACGTTTACACGTTGGATACCATGGTACCTGCGTCGTCATGGCAACAGGTTGAAATTTGAATGAAATGAATGATGGTGATGACTGCCGTCTAATTATGCAGATAAACGATGTGCATGCACCTTTTGTACCTTGATTTAAGGGTCATGAGTCTCGAGAATCTAATGAAACTGCAGAGAAAAACCTTATATATTGTACACATTGCAAAAAAGTAAGATAAGTATGAGTTTTTAAGTAGATACTGTTTTATAAACTGTTAAATAAATAAATTACCTATAAGTAGTTTATTAAAGAAGAGGCTTCTTCGATCACTGTTGTTAGTGATGAAGAGATAGAAGCGTTAGAGTCAATGTATTTTTAAAATACATTCTTACAACAAAGTTTTTATAATGGCGTTTGTGCTCCAAGTCTTATAAGAATCAATAGAAACACAATCATAAGACAGAAAAAGTTATAAAATATACTTCGAAATGGGGAAATATATAGTTTTGATATGCTTAACTTTTTTTACAACCGTACCCACCCATTTACACCAGCCGAGCCCTCCCCGTGCCGGTAACCGCGTTCCAGTTTGTTCAATAACTACTATCTTATCTAGCAAGTGATTAGTACAGCAAGTTAGTAACTTAATAAAGGTAAATGTCTTACTTATTTTTATTTTATTTAACTTTTATAGAAATTATGTAAAGTTCATCATCTTGATTGATGCTTGTAACTTTGACTTCCGCAAAGTAGCACCTGAATCTATTAAATATCTTTATTGATGTAAAGTTTATAAGTAAACATAATGGTAATGTAAGCATTTAATTTTATCTTATACTTACTAGCTGACCCGGCGAGCTCCTTACCGCCTAAATGCACTTTTCTCACCGTTTGAACAATTAATGAATTTCCACAAATATTTCAAGACCAACATTAGCCAAATCTGCTCAGTCAAATTGCTTTTTATATAGAAGATTTTGAGCGTTAAAGTGTTTTCTAAACTATCACCCAATTATATTTATTGATGTCTGTCTATCTATGTCATCATATTCCAAAACAAACGCACGATTTTGACGAATTTTGTATGTTTTTGTTAATAAACTAACTTTTGTTTTTTAATTATTTCTAAGTGACTGTTTTTTTTATTTATATTTTTTGTTACACATAGGTACAACTAAGCTAATAAGAAACAAATCTTTTTAACTACCTCTTAAGGTTTATATATTTGTGCCTAAACTCCTTCATAGCGGTTAATCACTTTTTTTAGTACTAGCCTGCAGATAAAAATCTCAAAGTAAGAACTTAAGAGAATTCCAAAATGGGTAAAAAGGGGGTAAATAAACTGGCAAAGATGTCAGACGAGGAGCGAGCTCGGTACCTGCAACATCGAGCTGATATGGAAGAGGAAGCACGCCGCAGGAAGAGAGAACTCATCGCAAGATTCATCAAGGTGCAACTTTGTTTTTCTATCTTTTACCATTTACGTTTTAAGCTGCCAAACTTTAGTTTTTTGAAGTCGACCTAGACTCACATTTCTACTTTTTATTCTCTACTTGGCATGGTATTTTTGTCTACTTACATCTACCTATACTAATATTATAAAATCAGTACTTGTAAATATGTACCGCGGCCTAATAAACAGATTTCAAAAATGCAAGAATTTTTCACCACGGATGAGTGAAACTGTGGAGAACAACTATTACATTACATTATTTTTAACGAATAATATTATTACAACTGCAAACTTTATCAAATAATACGCTGTAGTCTGCCTAAATATTTCTGGAGTAGGTATTTCTTGCAACATATATATTTATTGGTGTTTCAGAATAAATTGGACAAAGAAGAGTCGTACAGTCGCATGAACACAGCTAAAATCAACCAGGAATGGCGATATATCTTAAGAAAAATCAAATGCAAGCAAATGGCACTCGATATTCAGGTAAATAAACTTGATCAAGTTGTATATAATTAAAAAAAGAGACCACAGCTCAACCTAAACCTAATTTTACTAAATCTTATTCATTAGAATCTGTACTTTTCGTGGGTACTTATAAATTATTCTCATAACAATCTTGGGAGATTCGGAGCAGGGGGTTCCAGTTGAACTTAATAGTTTTTTTATTATTTTTTTTATGTAGGTCATGATATCCAGTTTTAACTTCATGATAGAGCGCAAGGATCGTCTCCTGAAGTCCCTGATGAATGCCATCGAAGACTCTGATGATCAGCACCGACGAGCATTTCAAGCGCACACTGAAACCCTCAGTTATTTCCTAGGTAAGGTCATTATTTCATGAGTCTTTCTGCTTGGAATGATTTGACATCAAGGAGCTCGATAACCTAGCGGAGCATGTGACTTGGATTGGTCACCACTAGTAGCATTATAGGTACTCTCTAACAAACAGTGCCGCTAAATCAGGACCATGATTAAAAGCGTACTCTAGGCTCTGAAGTATAAGCTGAACAGGCGATTAGGAAAACATAAATAATTCTGTTTCAGACATCGGCACTCGGCGTTTAGACAAAATTCAAGCAGAGTACGAATTTCAAAAGAACACTCTTCTAGAAAACTGGGACAAGGAAGAGTTGGAGATCAACGAAAACCAAGAACGCGCCGAGTTCAAGCTGAAAATCATCACATTCAAACAAAACTGTGACTTTCAGAACTTCAAGAAAGATAAAGAACTTCAAAGAGCTACAAACAAAAATGATGCCAAGCTTGAAGTAGGTAACATACTGCCACTATTTCTGTTAATTGTGCTGGACTAAAAACATTGAATCGCGGTCTAATTTTATGATTTGAATGGCATTTTTCGACATATATTTTTGCATCAGTATGGGAACGCTTGTTTGCCAGATTTTAATCCACGGACGCATATTTTTCTATCTGCAGAAAATTGGAAAAATCTACTTAAAATTGATGCAGCAATTTCAATACGGATTTTAAATGTTGATAATGAAATCAGAACGGTGTTTGGTATGATATAATTTTTAAGCAATATTTTTATTATCACACATATAATATCAAATTAATATAAATGACGGTGGCTTCGTGGCACATTAAAACTTTAGATCATCTTTCCAGTCGTCACAATTGCTGCGCCCCTTCTCTGATAAACACAGCATTAGATTCTTTGCAAAATCACATTTGTCTTCTGTGTTTTCTATAACAAAATCCAACAGTCGAATATTTTTCATCTCTAGAATTATACAAAATTTTTTGAAGCCCGAAATCATATACTTAAGTGTGATTAAGTCATCTTACCATTATCTAGGATCTGGAAACATTCCTCTATGGACTCTTGAAGGAAATCTCTCAAGTCCTCGTTTTTAACGTCTTTTGTTAAAACATGTGTCACCAAGTATTTATCAGGCATACCATCATCGCCTACCTGTAATTATATTGCATGACTAGTTTATTAAAAAATCCATCTTATTAATCGATTTCCACAGATTTAATTTAATATCAACGATTTACCATCTCTAAATTTTCAAGGAAGCAATGCAAGGCGCAGGCTTTCGAGTCTTCATCCTTGCTGGAGTTCCGACTATTGTTCCTGTTATCATTTCGGTCATTATCATCGTCTTGCGATGACTTCTTCGCGTTTGGATTATATTGACTGCGATGTCCAGAGTTAATGTCCTTATGCCTGTCTCTCCGAAAACGGCGTGGGGGCTGCGTTGAGGAGTAGTAATTGTCTTGTCGAAACATGTCCTATAAATTATTAGTATGTTATACCTAAGTCAGGTCTTAAAAAAGAAATAAATAAATACGAAAAAAGGATAAGTAACTTTTTCTTTGGTGGTGTCTACTGCTAGCTTTATCGGTATAAAAATGTGCGGGTTGAAATGGTCCTGAATAGCTTGAAGAAAATTTTAGTGTTTTGAATTCAATTTTGCGCCACGGCTGGCATCGTTACTCGTTTAAATTATTCAAAAATCCGATCTTATAGATCATATATAATATAACGAACAATATTATTCAAATAAACTATGTAAATGATAGTACTCACACTTCCATAATCGTCACTGGAAAAATCATCTCTGCCTGTCAGATGATATCGATCTACTTCATCATCCTGATACCCCATCCTGCTCCTTCCTGCCATACCATTATTACTCATTCTATCATCCCTACTGCCCGTGTTAACATCCCTGCTTCCGAATCTTTCACTCCTGCTACTTATTCTATCATTACTCATCCTATCGTCTCTGCTTCCCATTCCATCTCTGCCATGCATCCTATCATCTCTATTACCCATTCTGTCATTCCCCATCTTGTCATTTCCACTTCCGAATCTTTCATTTTTACTACCCATTCTATCATCCCTATTTTTATCACTACTACTTCTACTATCCCTATCCCATTCTTTTTGACCATATCCGTGATCTTCATTCCAGTCCTGGTCACTTGAGTATCTTCGGGCATCACTGGAGTTTTTGCCATCTTGTCTCTTCATACAGTTCATGTAAATTGTCTTCAACTCTTCCTCTTTGGGTCCTCCATCTGACCGACATTTGAGAGCCTGTCATTTGAGAAGTATTCATCTTTATCTTATCCATTAACCATTAATATACCTATTGCTATGGGTTATTTGAACGTTTGCTTATTGTTATCGGTAGGTAATCAACAGAAACGATTTATCTTATTTTTCTTTTTAAATGCATTCTATTTTTAAAGTATAGATACTCACGTCACAGTATAAAAATAACAAGGAAACAATAAACACATAGAACTTCAAACACATATTTAGGATCACCGTGACCACAGCACTGACGCGCGGTCATTTGAACACCCTATATAAAAGGGGCACGCTTCACTACCTCTCCTGACAAAGGCTCCAAACAGTGAGCTTTGTATCTAATATCTATAATCATTGCTTATTGTTCGTGCACATGATAATTGTGATCTTTCATTTAAAACAATATTAGAAAATTTTTGATAATTTTTGTTGATGTTTTTTTGGGAGTTTCTTCTTGGTCCAGTTTCGCTTGATCACATTCTAAAGAGTTAGTTACTATTTCTCTTTTTGAATTAAAAATATATTGTTCTCTCTTGCTTTCAAGAATGCATTATTTCTGCACTAGTACTATAATATTTAATCAATAAAATTAAAGTGTGCACATGTTTGTGTCGTACAAACAACGCAGCATCCTAATTTTCATTGCCATTGTTATCACCATCATCCGCGCCATAAGTCACGGTAGCAGCTGTTATTGTTTGCTGGACAGCGGCAGGAGGCAGCTCGTCAACATTGGCGGAAACCGGAGTAATTGCAGGAAAATCTGACGTGACATGAACGTGACTAATTGGAAATAATTTTGTACCTATGTCAAACTAGGTCCTTGGGTTCTAGAATTTATTCGTAGATGATCTCTTCTTTCCCTACACTATAGGTAGGTATATTGTGTGTTGCAGAAAGCAAATATTTTTTTTATCTATCGGCCATTCTCAATTTTGGCATTCTTAGTCTAATTACCACAACCCTTTTAATTTCTTGAACTTAGTCATGAAATATGACTGTAGAGAGAATGAATATGAATCAATTGTAAATTTAATCGTATTGGCATTTATTTAGCTTATGTAGTATCCAAGTTATCGGTATCTAAAATATTTGATGGTTGTGACAATTAGAAATTATAATTTTACCTCGTCCCGGTAATTAGAAACTTGAATTTTTCCATATAAGTATATTGAATAATGACCGCTTATGTATTTAAAGAAGATATTTACATAAAATATATTAATTTTGGTAAGAAACTATCATATAAAACGCAACAATTCAACATTATAATCAGTTTATTTTTGTTTGAGTTTGCTTAAATCTAACGGAAATAACAGCTGTTTTGGTTTTTAATTGACGGTGGCGCTAGTGTTCACCGAGGTATCACCTTAAATAACAGCTGTTATATACTTAGTTTTTAACAACAGCAGCGATGGCAATTAGAAAAGTTGTGGCAATTAGCGTCGTGGATCTTAGAGAGAAACATAATTTTTCCATAAAAAAGCTACTTAATAAACAGAATTCTCATAAAGACACATCATAATCCATAGAGCCCAGAAATCTGCTTTATTTTCAATAAACAAGAATAAGTAAACAATAACTCATAAGTTTTTAATCAAGGCTACATGAATTAGAAAAATCGGAAACCAAAGTCATGGCCATTAGATACTTAGGTGTCTAATTGGTGATTACTCGACACAGAACAGAACCACACTCGACGAGTACCTCGACAACACTGACGGCTCGGGACCTGTGCTATAGTAATGTGCCAGAGATTCTTATTTAGGGATGTGCGCCCTCGATTGCAAGTGGTTTTGGCAATTATTGTCCAAGGTCGGACACGTCTTCTTTGATAATTTTGACAAAGAAAGTTCTAGTAACTTGTTGTATTTTTGATATGTTGTTGAATATATATTTCTTAATATAAAAAACCATCTAAAATAACTAAAACTCTTTCTCTGAATTAGTTATAGACAAGTTTCCAAACTGGGAGAGCGCGTGGACGCGTCGTGGTAATTTAAGAACAATGTTTTGAAAAAATAATTCTGTTAAACTATGCAATATAGAAATATTTTTTAAAGTGCAACACATAGAAATAGTTGTTAGCTACTTTACAAAAAAAACAGCACATAATATTATTTTGTTTACATGAAAATTTTGCACTGGACGCTCTAAATTAAGCCTTCTGAGAATGGCCGCTATCTATCACAATCATTCTTCATACAAATACCTATGGAAAGAAATATAAAAAATATGTCGGTTACGCCTTTTTTACTAACTTCAACTAAAGCAAGGTTTATATGATCTAAGAGCTCTACTTACTTCTGTTTACTTCTCGATATGGCCTTAGGGAAGACCAAATCAATTAAAAAGTGCTAATTAAGTAATCCAGAGTTTGAAAATCAGTGGTGGTAGGTCTCTGGAATCATGGGTATTTTTAAGCTATCACATAGCTTTTATCGCGGGCTATGAGCGCGGCGAGCGAATCAAGAAATTCCGTAACGAAAATAAAACCTGACACCCCCCCACTCCGCCGACCATGTAGCTCGGCCGAGCATTAGTGGGTACTTATTGCATAAGTTGTTAAAAAATGCTACGCAATAGCTTTACCGCGGCAGTCCCTGTGTGCGACACGTTTTTTTTCTAATAAACTTTTTTTTCGTAGCACGAAGAAGAATTACGCAGTTTATGCCGCCCAAAGCAACTTGAGATCGAAGGTTACTGGGCTAAGCTGCGAGAGGTGTACAACACTTATTTGGAACAGCATAATCCCATAATGGCACACTACCAGAGTCTCAGGGAGAAGGACGACTTCTATAGGCGGGACATAGCCCGGAATGATGCTCATATACAGCAAACGTCAGTAAGTTTCATATTCATTGCACACAGCATGCAAACAAACACGTAGCATGCAGCATACATTGTTAATATTCATAATGTTTGGCGCCGAGACCAACAATTACCTATACGTAAAGTGACCATAGCCGTTTTGAACGGGACTGTCCCTTTTCTCAGCTACCTGTCCCGTTGTCCCCAAACAAAGCGCCGGGACGCTAAATAGTCCCGTTTTCCGGAACCCCCGAAAGAGCGAGTATTTTTTTGCTAATTAGGCTAGCCACGCGCATGTACTTAGATTTGTCGCCATTGTTTTGTTTTTTCTCTCTGACAAATATAAATACAATTAAAAAAATATGTTGCATAGAATCATAGATTTAATTTTTTTAAAATGCGTTGTGTCAAAGACCGCGCGCGATTCGAAATTCTTTGCATATAATTTAATAATTTCTGTCAGAGGAACATTACTTTAATAAAGCTGGTTAACTTGTGATTGATTTTAATTTTTTACAACTTGTTTTAATAAAAATAATTACAATTAATATAAATTTAAATATAATAATAGTGAATACTAATTACATTAAGTTACACTTTTTCTAAATAAAGAAAATTAAGAAGTTGTGTTTATGTTCATTATTAACCTGTGGGGTATAAAAACTTATGTCCCGTTTTGAATTCAAAAATAAATGGTCAGTTTACCTATACGGCATATAGACCTACTAGCTGTTCCCCGCGGCTTCGCCCCGCGTGGGACTCGGTTATATCGCGCCCAAAAGTAGCCTATGTTTGACCTCAGGTTGTTAACTACATCCCTACCAAATTTCATCACAATCGGTCCAGCAGTTTAGCCGTGAAGAGGTGACAGACAGACAGACAGACTTTCGCATTTATAATATTAAGTATGGATGCGGTCCAAGTTTTATCAAAATAAAAAATATTGGCACCGATCAAGTAGGACATAAAATTAAGGGTTCTAAAAAGCCTTCAAAAGTTTGGGATATGAAATCACAACTTTATTTCGAGCAGAATTAATTATTGTCATGTATCATAATCAGTATCTAGGAAGTAGGTACGCCAATCATACCATGTCGAATTTGATCATTGTCAAATAAGTAGGTATATCTAAAAAATCAATTCAATAGGTTTTTTAGGTCTCATGATATTATAAGTAGGAGTCAAATTAAATTTTGCATGGCCATTTCAAGCTTTAGTATAAGTAAATGTAATTATCGTAGCTAGGTGGTACCTTAGGGCGGTAGGTACCTATTAGTGAGTTAGTGTATTTAATAGATCTAGGTACTATTTTGGTTTTCCAGCATCTTGCCCTATTATGATGACACTAAGAACCACTAACACCTAACTATTAAGACACCTACCTAGGTACTTATAGCATTGATAATACCTACCTGGTACATATAATTTAACGTCACTACTAACATACATACAACTGTTTATGTATTGTGAAATAAAATAAATAATAAAAAAAAAATTCAAAACTATACGATCCCAACAGGAAACTCTAATGAACCTACAAAAGGAGTGGATTCGAAATAGTAATACGATTGCTACAAAGTTGAAAAAAATGGCGCATCATAAAGAGGAGCTTTCTAAACGGTTATGGCAGTTGAAAAAGAGTTCTAAACACGAGCGCAGGCAGGGCGGAGAGCAGCTGGCTATAATGGTGGACGCTAGCCAAGGAGCAATTAAGGTTAATTTTCTTCTTCTTTTGTATTTTAAGTAATGTACTTAAATAATACTTAATGATAATGTTTAAATAATGTTGTAAGGAATGAATAAATAAATACTTTATTGCACCAATTACATAAATAAGGCACAAATGAAGGCACCCTTTTAAACATTCACATTCCTGTTTCAGAGACTGGAAGAAGTTAAACAGAAATTAGATAAGATCTTACAAATGGAAGAAATATGTCGTAAATTCGAGCAAGCTGAGGATGAGGTTGAGCAAAACACCGAAAGCGATGGCGGAAAACCGTTTGATTTCGAAAATTTAGACGGTGCTATGATTGTGAGTTGAGCTTCAAATACCTTAAATGGTCTTATACATGTACATACTAAGGTAATTTGCGTTCTTCAGTCACCAATTAGTTCATACCAAGGCCAACTACTGCCAGCCGGCGCCCTTACAAATGTTAGTCCCAGAATGCCCGTCACCAATAGTATGCACACACAACCCATGCTACACTTGGTGACTGCGAAAACACGCAATGTAAACACATGTAACTTTAACTTTCACAAAGTAACGCTTGTTTGACTAGGTATTTTGGTTTTCGAAGCACTAGAATAAATAACTGGTAAACCTGAATGCTATAGATACTAGCATAATAGTAAGTATCTGTGATTTATCGTTTGTTCATACCATGACATACCTAGAACTACTTAAAAATGTTCAATACAAACCGCTAATCCATATCCATACTAATATTATAAATGCGAAAGTCTGTCTGTCTGTCTGTCACCTCTTCACGGCTAAACTGCTGGACCGATTGTGATGAAATTTGGTAGGGATGTAGTTAACGACCTGAGGTCAAACATAGGCTACTTTTGGGCGCAATATAACCGATTCCCACGCGGGGCGAAGCCGCGGGGAACAGCTAGTCAAATATATTTTAAACATTACTTTAATCTAATTCTATTTGTGGTTGTCATGCATTTAAATTAGCATTTTCTCGTGTAGTAGCTGTAAGTCTTCCTAAAACTGAATAAATAAATAAGGAAGTATAATTAAACTAAATCAAAAAAAGTATAAGTTTAACTAAATAAAAAAAATATAAATACCTACATAAGTAGGTAGGAAAATAATAATCTATATATATATATAGACTAGCTTTTGCCCGCGGCTTCGCCCGCGTGTACTTCCCTCGGGAACAGTTCTTTTTCCCGGGATGAAAGATACTCTATGTCCTTCTCCTGGCTCTAAACTAACTCCCTGACAATTTTCAGCTAAATCGGTTCAGCCGTTCTTGAGTTATAAGTGGAGTAACTAACACGACTTTCTTTTATATATATAGACTAGCTTTTGCCCGCGGCTTCGCCCGCGTGTACTTCCCTCGGGAACAGTTCTTTTTCCCGAGATGAAAGATACTCTATGTCCTTCTCCTGGCTCTAAACTAACTCCCTGACAATTTTCAGCTAAATCGGTTCAGCCGTTCTTGAGTTATAAGTGGAGTAACTAACACGACTTTCTTTTATATATATAGATGTATATATTATATATAGAGGTATATAAAGCAAAGACGGGTTTGTTACAACACATAACTATAGATCTGCTGAACCAAATTTCATGGTTATTGATTCGTTGGATTTGTCTCCGCCCCGAATAGCAGAATACATCTTAAAAACATTGGAAAAAGATGAAAAAAAATAATAAATAAAAGAAAACATTTTCCCATACAAAATGTCCGTGGGCTGTAACTAGGGTGTAAGGTAGGGTAGGTGTACGGTAGGCGTGCGGCAGGTGTAGGGTAGGTGTTTGGTAGGGTAGAGGTAGAAAAAAGGGCAGGACAACGTCTGCCGGGTCAGCTAGTTGCAAATAATTTTTCAGAACGAATGCAAAGAGTACAGCAAAATGGACAAGTTTATGTTGAAGATGAACCGTGTGAAGGTTCAGACCCTGTGCCTGAGAGCGGAGAAGGCCAAATTAGTCAAAGATAACACACAATTGAAGTTGTATATCAAGAGATATTTGACCGAGCTGGCGCTTCGAGGCGTAGACCGACCCTTGAGTGTGAAGATACAAGGCGTGCAGAAAATAGATGTCTCTGGAAAAGTATTGTACGTACCTTTCATGACATTTTAATTGCCACTCGTATTATATTTGATGACAATTTGTTGCTAGGCCCTTTTAAATTATTTTTTTTGTTTTAAAGTTTTGCTCCCTATGACTTACAACATTACACTTTGCTCCGAGGGCCACCTACTCTTAATTGATTCTGAAATACTATGGGTAACTACTTATACTATTATGGATACTTACTACTATAAGGCGTATGAAAAAATTTAAATTAAATTTTGACTATTTCTGTACAGGGGCCCAGTTCCCATGCAATCATGCAATTTTTTTTTCGATAGTTTAAGCCAATTCACTATCGAAAAATTTGGATCGATTGATGCGATAATTTTTTTTTAAAGTAGAAACCGGTGATATACCCTCAAGAGTATAATCACTACATTTTAGATATACCTACCTTTAAAAAAAATTGGAGAAAATCAGTGGTGAAGTTTTTTATTTTCACAGAAATCGGCCAGTAACATGTATAGAGGGAGCTCTGTCAAATGCGGTACAACATGAAAAGTGTATGAAAACACTGGAGAAGAGAAAAAAAGAGATTGGTGGAGTGAGGGCTTACCCTCGGGTCCAATGTTGGATGTAGTTACCAATTCTCTCTCATCCTAGAGCTTTCCCAGCAGCAACCTAAACAGGAAGGATGAATCAACTTGTTAGTTATATTTTAAAGATAGTTCTGGGTTTATATTTATTTATTCAAAATCAAATCAAATATCTAAAATGAATAAATCAATTTAATATAAATAAAAAACTTTATGAAAATTAAAGAGTTTTATTCTTGTAAAACAAAGAAATTAATAAACTAAGTAAAAGCCTTACAAGCACAATATTTTAGATAATAAAAAGTAAGCATATTTTTTTATTTGTTAGGCACAATGATTCAGATCACAATGATTGTGCTTGCTTTACTCTTGCCTTAAATCTAAATGGGTACTTAGACATAAATGAAAACAACCTTGGGCCCAGCGACCCACCCCGGCTTCACATGGGCATACAATCCTTCTTCTTGCAAAAAATTCAACTTCTTGTATTTGTTTAATTTACAATAATGGACCATCTATGGTGAATAACAAAATATTAGTAAGATAAAAATTTTAATCCTTAAATATACAGTACCAATCAAGAACACTACTCCGTCTACTCCATTGGTTCAACTCCGGCCATGTAGGAGTTATCTTCACCCAGGTTCCAAGGATCGTCTAATGCTGCTAGTAACCTCGCTAAACCCTTGTGACCTTCGGTGTCAATATTCTTGCACATCTCTTGAGAAAATGGAACGTATTCATCACAAAGAATACTCTTTCCTTGGGACACTCCATATATTTCATACCAACCCTCTAGAGGCTCGTCAAGCGGTCGTTTTAACTTTATTAACACCTCATGGTCATCAACTGTTTTTATGTAGAAACCTTCACTTGCAGATACTTTGGTGACTTTTCCCCAAATTGTTACTTTCGCGCCATTTTTTTGATGTAGGTTGCCGGCAGTTACATATGGAACAAATTCGTCATTGTCTGGAAACTGGCTGTCTTCAAATTCATCGTGGTCCATTCTAACGATTTAATAAGATTAACGATCTAAACACAAGTAATGAATAGATTTGTAGATAAATCCTAAATCCGTCCAAAATTACATTGACATCACAAAACCCACCTAACTTTCTTGCTTGTTTGTTATTGTTAAGCTTGACATTGTCAATAAGTTGATTTTTTTTTTGAATAGTTTATACGGCCATGGAATCTAGTCCTTTAAGGCCTTTCTTGAATTTATTAATCTTCTTCAGTCCTACTTAAGTCAGTCGAGTCAAAAATTCAAGTCAATAGTCAAGTCCAGTCAAGTAAGTAAGTCTAGTCTGAGTCAGATGGCTAAGTGAAGCGGTGGAAAAATTTCACTTAGCTATATCATGGAGATTTTGGTGACAAAGATAAAAAGTCACGTAATCGACACTGTATCACTTCCCAACACTCACGCTTGTTCACGAACACTTTGCGAATAATAATCCACCAATATTATGCACAAACTCTCGAAAAAACCTAAGTTTTGGAAATTAAATACAGCGGGACATAGCGACAGCTTACTTTCCCTCCAAAAACTCCGGTGACATTTCTCAATAAGTTGACAGTGACAGCCAAAGAGTATGTAATCACTACGTTTAGTGACAGCTGGCGACATATTTTTTCATCCTGTAGGTGTTCCACGGCCTTGCCCGGTAGATGTATAACTAGCTATTGCCTGCGGCTCCGCCCGCGTGGGCCCCGGTTTTATCGCGCCCAAGTGGCCTACTATCATCTCTTAAAACCATGGAAGATCCAGTGAGTAGGCAAGACAGCGCAAGAGAGAGAGACGCGAGAGATGTAAGGCGACATCGCCCTTACTCACTGGAACTTGCATGGTTTTAAGAGACGGTAGTAACCCCCCAAAAGTAGTTATGGGGGTACTACCCTCTCTTTAAACCGTGCAAGATCCAGTGAGTAAGCGGGATAGTGCGCTACATGATGTAAGGCGAAGGCGACATCTCCTTTCCTTACTCAATCGTTCTTGGGGGTTACCACCATCTCTTAAAACCATGGGGGTTACTATCGTCTCTTAAAACCATGCAAGATCCAGTGAGTAAGCGGGACAGCGCAATACATAATGTAAAGCGACATCTCCCTTACTCACTGGATCTTGCATGGTTTTAAGAGATTGTAGTAACTAGTGTTCTCTATTTAGTTTGTGGTAGTAACTAGAGGTGAGACATACTAGGTAAAACGCGGACTGAGTCTTGCGAGTACGAGACTTGCGAGAACGCTCGCATCCTAGTTTTTGAGTTGCGCGGACCGGTGAAGTTGCCGTACTCGTAAATACTCGATACGCTAAAAGCCTCGCGTGCGGGAACGCGTACTTACGCGTCCAAGCCAAAACCTATTCCAAAAACCTGTTCCAGTAAATACGTCTTACTTCTAGTAGTAACCCCCGAATTCAAATTGTCATTATTCAAGTAGATTTGTCTATGCTTTTATATAGTTTTTTTGTCTTTGCTGGGCTTATATTTTTAATTTTTTTATAGTCTGTGGTTTAGTGAAATTGCAAATGGCTGCCATATTCTGCCATTTTAGTCGGTCGTTCTGAAAATTATTTCAATGTGATGATGTTTTGCATTGTAAATAAAATGCTATAGAATATGTTTAGTTCTGTTTTATTGCATCAACAATAACTTATAGGAGTACAAATAACTAAAGTGAGTGAAATTTTGTAGTAAATGTATTACTGCCGGCTTATTTACCACGCTTGTTTTGTATCAAATTGCGTTGAAAGGTTTATCATTGTAAATTGTGGTTTATAGAAGGCGCGCAGCCATGTCGCTGCCGCCGTATTTACTGGGGCCCAATCCCTGGGCCACTATGATGGCGCAGCAGCAGTTAGCTGCGGCTCAACAGGCGGCTTTGCAAGCGCATGCTGCCGCCGCTGCTGCTGCGCCTCCGGTTCCGCCCGCACAGCCCCCCAAGCCACATCATATTCCTGAAGAAAAGATCAAGGAAAAAGGTAGTGTATATTTTATCTATAATGATTTTTAATGCATGCATGGGTACATCTTTAGGCTCTTTTGGAGCGGAGTATCGCAAAGGCTGCGCAAGTCGAACGCTCGCTTGCTTATTTTGGGGGTCGCAAGATAACCTAAATTATGACCCTCCATAAAGTCGGATTTGTTGAAATTGCCGCAATCCCCTCGTCTTCTTTTGCGTCGTCAAAATCTAAAATATGGTACAACAGAAAATAAGCGTGCGTCAAAAATATTTACATGACAAAGAATGATGGCGGAATTTTTACGAATAAAAAAAAAATACGGATGAGTTGATTTTTTTTTTACAACATTATAAGAGTCCCAGAAATACATTTCTGTAAATAAAATATTTTTAAATCCCCGGGAAAAAAACTAGATTTTTATTATAAATTATGTTACCAGAACTTAAATATGGCAATGTAGAAAGTGAAACATTCGCATAGAGCCACGACTTACAACTGCCAATGTCACTGTCATTCAAACTGACTTGAACTCTGAAGATAGCGGTCTACATAAAGAAAGTGCAAAGCAATAAATATATTGACTTTCCTAATATCCTAACCTAGTACTCTACTATAATCAATTAAATCAACTGTCAATGTCGATTTGACAATGCTAGCAACTGTCAGAGTGACATGATGTTTCAGTTCAGTTGTGGTTGGGTGGGTTTTGTTTTAAATATGGCGATGGAAAATGAAACAAAAGGACGACTTTTAAAAAACGGAATAATTAAAAAACCCCGGGGTTTATAATTATTTAGTGGTGGTAAACGTGTAATTAGTTAAGTGTTCTTGCTAATGCGATTTGTTTCAAGTTATCTATATTTTTTGTTTTTTTTCGTACAAACGATGTATGGGGCTTCGCCAGGATTCTTTGTTAAGATGCTAATGATGTTGTCAACGACGGAATAATAAAGTTTGGTTCATATTATGAGCAAAAGCACACAGATAATTTTTTCCAAATTTTGCACACCCTTTCATATAAGTGCTCTAAAGCCGGGTCCGCTGCGCCGTGTTTTCTAACATCCTAACATGTTTGAAAAACAGAATAGGGGCGTGGCCTAACAGTTTTGTTAGCAAAACTGCAATAATATGTTTGCGGAGACAAATGGATAACATCCCCCGCTTTCGCCTGCGGGGAGGGGAAGCGTCGCATTTTGTATTCGCGCTCATTGAATCAAGACATATCGTTTGTTTACTCAAGAATTAGGTTATGTTTCTATTATTTGTGATTTTGTGTGCTTCGATTATTTAAATTAAACCTATCTTCAATTTTCAGTTCTTGATAAATATTGAAGGAACATGGTAGCAGATAGGGTCGGACCCGGAATCTATTTCGGTTATGTCTTTGTAGAACTAAATCCACAATAGCTATTACAGCTTCTACGTCCTCTTCGTCGGAACTCATTTTTTAAATGAATTGGAATGAAACAATAACAAAACAGAACGCACCGGATGGGCTGTTATCGTAACATGTTTTGCTAATATGTTTTGTTATCATGTTTTGTTAGAAAATTGGCGCAGCGGACCTGGCTTATCCCCTTTCTGCATTTTATTTGTACCTATAAATTGGGGTTTTTAAATATTTTATTTATTTATTAGCCTATATAGCTGATACATGTATCAAAATAAATGCAGATGTGAAATACAATTAATCTTTTGCAGCATGTCCCATTGACATGGGTCAATGGCCTCCCCTAATAATCTGAATTTCTCTGTGTCTTGCGTTTGTCTTGTCCAAAGTGGGCCAGCAAACCTTTTGATGTTGTCTGACTATCTCTTAAGTTGTTTACCTCTTTTACTTTGGTTATCCGGTGGAGTCCATTCTGACGGCAGCTTGGTCCATTTAATGTATTGCTCATGCCACATGTGTCCGTCTAATTCCATTTTGCTATTCTACTTTTTCTAGTGAAAATAAGAAAAAGTAAATTAGTACTGCAGTATTAGTAGACCTGTGAGATCTTTATGTATCAATAAGTATTTTGTGAATTTGTTCAATGTGTTTGAAAGACATTTGTAAATAAAATATATTTTTTGGAAAGATCCCTACACAAACCCAAAGTTTCAGTTTTCAAGCTCAAATTGAAACTATTTCCATAGGGACAAAGCAAATTGCAATAAGATATTCTCTTCCATACAGACCTCCATGGAAGATGCTGAACATTGCATACAAATTGTTTCTTTACAGGTTAAAAAAATTTCCTTGAAAATATGTTTCAATCTATTTGTTAGGTACTCAAAATTATGGAATTTGCAGCATGTATGTAAATGTCTTTTTGGTAGAGATAGTAAATAGTTCTAAACTGATCTTCATTGACTATAAAAAAATCATTTTTATGATTCCACATAACAAAAAAATTAAATAAAAAAAAATTGCTTATCTAATTATGCTTATACTAGCGCCCCCCCCAGCTTTGCATGGGCATAAAAACCTTCCTCTTGAATCACTATCTATTAAAAAAAAAACCGCATCAAAATCCGTTGCGTAGTTTTAAGGATTTAAGTGTACAAAGAGACATAGGGACAGAGAAAGCGACTTTGTTTTATACTAGGTAGTGATTAAGCATAGTAAACTAACCAATCAATTATTTTTTACTATAATCAAACATTATTCTATGGTGAGAAAAGCAAACAAAGAATTTTAAGAAATCAGTCTGCACTTTTCCTATTTTATGGGGAATACTTTTTCTGTATAATCCAGTGTATAATAATGTAGGGAATTTCCCGCCAATCAATTCTACTTCTGTATAAGATAAATTGCTGTAGGTTTTTGTTCTACTATTTTAGACTACTCCCTGAATATCAAACAACATTTATTATAACGTGTTATTACAATTAGTAATGCTGAATCCAAACTAATATTATAAATGGAAAAGTGAGTTTGTTTGTTATGCTTTTACGCCCTATCTACTCCACCAATTTTCCTGAAAGTTTGTATACACATATATGAAAGTATTAAGAAGGACATAGGATACATTTCATCACGAAAACAATAAACAATGAAACATAACTATTCCCATGGGAAACTCACGGGTGAAGCCGCGAGCGAAAGCTAGTAATTAATAACATTAAGTCATCACACTATCTCTTCTTTTAGGCTTAAGTTTAGTGCTTTCCCTGTTACATCACCAACTGGTTATTTCAGAACCCAGGGTCTTTCTTACTTTCTTTTTTTCCATATCCTGGTTTTTGACATCCTTGATAGTGACTAGCATTAGCACACAGATCCTGCACTGTGATTTCAAGCCACCCCATTTTGGGTTTACCTCTTAGGTATCTTTTAAATAATATACTGTGCAAGATAAAAGGAGTAATTCTGTAATTCGTCCCATGTACCTACGGCCCATTTGGGACGAAACACAGAAAATCAAAATTTCATTCTGCAATTCGTCCCATGTTTATAAATGGTACAATCAGTAAAAAAGTGTTAGTGTAGAAATAATAAACATTGAATTTTTCATTAAGAAATGTAATAATCATAGAATAGTTACATACAGAAAAAGACAAGTATTTTTACTAGTAAACTTAAACTGACATTAGGCCTTATGTCCGTTTTAGTTTCTTATTTACGACTAGCTTTTGCCCGCGACTTCGTCCGCGTGACGTGTTATAAAAGAGAGATTTTTGTGTGTGTGGGATAAAGGTTAAAAAATGCTTAATTTTATTATTTTTAAATGAGGTTATAGTATAAGTAGCTCAGTTGAATAATGAATTGTTATTAATTAAAAGATTATTAGTTTATGATAATTTGGTTTGATATAAATTTAGGAAAATACGATCAGTGGAGGCTAACCCTAAAGTACCTATAGGCTTTCATCTGGAATTCAGAGATGAGAATGTGGATATCAGTCGGTATGAAAGTAAAAGTTTGACCACATAAAAACTAAAAACCGGCCAAGTGCGAGTTGGACTCGCGCACGAAGAGTTCCGTACAAAATAAACAAAAAATCATCGTAGACTTACAACCTTCAATTATTTAAACAAAATTTAGAAATTACAAAATAAAATTATAAGATAATTCAAGGGCCGTGAAACGTCAACAGTAATCTACAACAGGAAACTACCTACTAAAGATTTAAACCGTCCAAGAATAGTGAAAAGTTCGCCCGCAAAATTCAATATTTGACACGACCATCAACGACGTCTTAACTCGCTTCCCGTTCCCAGGGGAATGCAGTTTAGATTTTTTCATACAACATTTTTTCCCCGCTAACTTAATACAGCCATAATTAAACTTTATATTTACTAAGGTGATTTTGTCTGGGATAAAACATTCAGCAATAACATTTTTTTTTTCACAATCAATTATATTATACTACCTGTTCCCCGCGGCTCCGCCCCGCGTGGGACTCGTTTATATCGCGCTGAAAAGTAACCTATGTTTGACCTCAGGTCGTCAACTACATCCCTACCAAATTTCATCACAATCGGTCCAGCAGTTTAGCCGTGAAGAGGTGACAGACAGACAGACAGACTTTCGCATTTATAATATTAGTATGGAAGTATGGATTTAGCTATGAACAAAACCACAGCAAAATATTACAATTCTAACGAAATATACAATTATCTTAATTCTTGTCTCACTGACTGTACCAAGCGTTGATAAGGTTTAAACTTCCATACAAAAAAAGAATGGGACGAATTGCAGAATGAAAATTTGATTAATTTTGATTTTCTGCGTTTCGTCCCAAATGGGCCGTAGGTACATGGGACGAATTACAGAATTACTCGATAAAAGATTAGCAGTGCAGAAACAACACTTTCACACTTTAGGTTGTGTTATACAAAATTAAAAATCAAATGTTTATTTCTAGCACAAAAATGGCTGCAGCTACAGTCAAAACGCTTCTCAGAAAAACGCAAGTTCGGCTTTGTGGATGCCCAGAAAGAAGACATGCCTCCAGAACACATCAGGAAGATTATCAGAGACCACGGAGATATGACGAGTCGCAAGTACCGTCACGACAAACGTGTATACCTTGGAGCATTGAAATACATGCCACATGCTGTTATGAAGCTGCTTGAGAACATGCCAATGCCATGGGAACAGATCAGAGACGTCAAAGTTCTGTATCACATCACTGGAGCAATCACATTTGTGAATGAGATACCATGGGTTATTGAACCAGTCTACATAGCTCAATGGGGTACTATGTGGATTATGATGAGGAGAGAGAAGCGAGACCGTAGACACTTCAAGCGTATGAGATTCCCTCCGTTTGATGATGAGGAGCCTCCACTGGACTATGCTGACAATATCCTAGATGTTGAACCATTAGAGCCTATTCAAATAGAGTTGGACTCCGAAGAAGATGCAGCAGTAGCTTCTTGGTTCTATGATCACAAACCACTGCTGAATACTAAACATGTGAATGGTTCAACATATAGACGTTGGAATTTGACACTACCACAGATGGCGACACTGTATCGCCTTGCCAACCAGCTGCTGACTGACTTGGTTGATGACAATTATTTCTACCTTTTTGATTCGAAGAGTTTCTTCACTGCCAAAGCGCTAAATATGGCTATACCTGGTGGTCCCAAGTTTGAGCCATTAGTAAAAGATAATTCTGCTGGTGATGAAGATTGGAATGAATTTAATGACATCAATAAGATTATTATTCGTCAGCCTATCAGGACCGAGTACAGGATTGCTTTTCCTTACTTATACAATAACCTGCCTCATTTTGTCCAGTTGTCATGGTAAGTTGCACTCTAGTAACAAGAAGTAGACTAGCCTTACCTTCTTTACTTTTTCATAAAAAATTTATTCTCTTAATTTTTAAATTAGTTACTTTAAATTTTTTATTTTTAGTATTCAGTACTTTTTTATGTAGTTTATAAGTTTCTGGTTTTCCACAGGTACCACACACCAAATGTAGTGTATATCAAAACAGAAGATCCTGACCTGCCAGCTTTCTACTTCGATCCTCTGATCAACCCCATATCTCACAGACACTCAGTGAAATCACTGGACCCTGTGCCCGAGGAGGATGAGTTTGTGCTACCAGAGGAAATATCTCCATTCCTTCAAGAGACTGCACTGTATACAGATAATACAGCAAATGGAATCTCTTTGCTGTGGGCTCCAAGGCCTTTCAACACAAGATCTGGTTTGTGTTTAAACATGTTTACATTTGATTGATATAGAAAATTATTTTTACACCAAAACAGTTTTATACATTCTTAAAAACTGAAGGCATATGTATCTCCTAGCCTCATCTATCTCTACACAAAATAATTCAAAGGAACACAAATAGCAGATGAGCTCATATTAAAAATTTGTATAAACCTCAGTAAATAGTCATCTAAACTGTGTTTTGTGGTGACATACTTGTACTTACTAAATTAACTTTTTGTTTTTAATAGGTCGTACACGACGCGCTATCGATGTGCCCCTGGTAAAGACTTGGTACAAGGAACACTGTCCACCAGGCCAGCCTGTCAAAGTGAGGGTCTCTTACCAGAAACTGTTGAAGTATTATGTGCTGAATGCACTTAAACACAGACCTCCTAAGCCACAGAAGAAGAGGTAACATTCAATCATTTATAACATTAAGTATCATATTTAAGTTAATTTCACCCTGGATGGCTAGCAATTTTGCCCCTTTAAATTGCAATGAATATTCTTTAAATCACGTTACCATCTAGAACGGTGGTCATAGCTGCAATCTCGGATTTTTTATCATTTACATGTGAAGCAAAATGGGTACAGTACTACCACTTTTATAAGTTACGACCATGTGATTTTTTTATAGGTACCTCTTCCGCTCTTTCAAATCTACTAAGTTCTTCCAAACTACAACTCTGGACTGGGTAGAAGCCGGTCTTCAAGTGTGCCGGCAAGGATACAATATGTTAAACCTGCTCATCCATCGAAAAAACTTAAACTACCTTCATCTGGACTACAACTTCAACTTAAAGCCAGTGAAGACTCTCACTACAAAAGAGAGAAAGAAATCTCGTTTTGGAAATGGTGGGTAAAAAATGTATATAAACTTCTTTTAATAGGTATTTTGATGTATAAATGTAGCTACCCGAACCGAAGAGCAAATAAGTCAGGATTTATGATCCAGGTTAAATAGGTATTTGAATTCTTATTAGAAGCGAGTTCATGTCCTATGATTTTGATACACATTTGAAGTAAATGTGTAAACATATTCTAACCCCTCTTACTTGCTACATTTTATCTATGAATCGAGGCCTCTGTTTCTCCCTTTAGATGCCATTGAATTGACAACATCTGTATCCAATCTACCATCACTTCATTACAATCTATCAATTAACAGTGTTTTAATGCTCAAATGGTAGACAATGTCTATAAATATTAATTGTAAAATAGCCTAAAAATGTGCAATAAATGCCTTTTTTTAATAAGTTCATATTTTTTGACGTGACAACGAGGACTTTAAAAGACTAATCGCTAACCTTCACTAGTTGGAGAAGCACCCTTAGAAGAAGAAGAATGTTTGACGTTGTCACGTCGAACTACCGTCCGTAAACCGACTTTACAAACAAACAATTTTTTTAAACAGCATTCCATTTGTGCCGCGAGATCCTTCGGCTTACGAAGCTCATCGTAGACTCTCACGTACAATACCGTCTTAACAACGTGGACTCATTCCAATTGGCTGACGGTCTTCAGTACATCTTCGCCCACGTCGGCCAGCTGACCGGCATGTACCGTTATAAGTACAAGCTCATGAGGCAAATCAGGATGTGCAAGGATTTGAAGCATCTCATCTACTACAGGTTTAATACGGTAAGCAATATAAGTAAATAAATGAAATAGGTAGTGCTCAAAACAAAAATTACATATTAAATGGTAACCTACTACTAAAGTAAGTGAGAAGTATGAGTAATGAGTAACCCATATTTTTCTATTTTTTAGTAGTTTTTGCTTAATATCCACAGTGCATGTATGTAATTTATGTGTATGTTACTTTATTATGTTCTGCAAATAAAGCATCTGGAATCTTGAGAATTTATACTTATTTCGGCAACAATATATGTGAGGAATCATATGAACTACGTTAAACATAGGTAATCGTAGATAATATCTAATATATAATAAGAACTCGAATCTACCTATTGGTAGATTCGAGTTCTTTATTCATTATGGATTTACTTAATTTCACCATTTCAAGCAGCAAAGACGTTATAATGAACCATATTCTCTGTCCAATAGGGACCAGTATCAAAAGGCCCAGGCTGTGGTTTCTGGGCTCCTGGTTGGCGCGTGTGGCTGTTCTTCATGCGCGGCATCACGCCATTGTTGGAACGCTGGCTCGGCAACCTGCTTTCAAGGCAGTTTGAAGGACGTCACTCCAAGGGTATGTAAGACATTGAGAGAAGTTCATTAAATCTGAATTGCGAATCATATTAATTTTAGAAATATATTTTAATGAATGTGTAGTTAATTGAATAATTTTAAATTTGTTAGCCTTTTAAACTCGAAACAAAAAATTATGAGCAATTTTTATACGATTAAATCTGCCCGAAATATGCCTTTTTGATCAAACAAATGTATATTTTATTTACTTCACATGAATGTTTCATAATGTTAGATTTTTTTAATGAGAAAAATCCATTATTGCATGTTCCCTTGCTAATTACTTTCATGCTAACATCATAAATCTTTATGAATGAAAATGCAGTAATACGCAACATGTTGATTTATTTTTTTAATTTGATTATGTACAATGCTAGACAATGTAGAGACTTACCGCCGTATTAAGAAACGTTTAATAAGCCCATTTTAACTAAAATATGTTTTGGCTCTTTCTCTATTACCTGACACTTATGTGAAAGAACGAGACGAAACCCATTATATACTTATTTATGATCATTCAGGTGTGGCTAAAACGGTGACGAAGCAGCGCGTCGAGTCTCACTTCGACTTGGAGCTGCGAGCGTCAGTGATGCACGACATTGTAGACATGATGCCCGAAGGTATCAAACAGAACAAGGCCAGGACCATCCTGCAACATCTGTCAGAAGCGTGGCGCTGCTGGAAAGCCAATATACCTTGGAAGGTGAGTTCTTTTTTTTTGGTTGGAAATACGAAGATAACTCAGATGATATCTTTGATTTCTACTCACTCCTGTACTATTAAAATTCTGTTTGGTATTAAATTGTAGATAATGATCATTAAAGTATTTTTTTTTATTTACAATGTAAAACACAATATTAAATCTTTATTCTTTAGCAAAATTTTAAACTAGAGATAGCTAGCTATATAGTTAGATACATTCTGGCTTCTAAAATCGTTTGCTTGTAGTTTGCTGTCAGAAAGTAAGAAGTTTCTTGACCATCTCTCCAATGTTTGCTGATTTCTCCTTTCTATTTTTTTTATTTATTTATTTTGTACGAAAATATAATCATGTAATTAAACTATAAAATATAACATTTTCTACTAAAAGGTGCCCGGTCTACCAACTCCGATCGAAAACATGATCCTCCGCTACGTGAAGATGAAAGCCGACTGGTGGACAAACACCGCGCATTACAACCGCGAGCGAATCCGCCGCGGCGCCACTGTCGACAAAACTGTCTGTAAGAAGAACTTAGGTCGACTCACCAGGCTGTACTTGAAGGCTGAGCAAGAAAGGCAACATAACTATCTCAAGGTAAATAGCAAGATATAGAATGAAGGTATAGTCATGAATCTTAACATAAAAATAAAATAACTTTTAATTGGAGACAGTTATTGAGAAGCTTGGTAATATAAATATTGTAAAAAAGTGAGAGAATTTTACAAACATTTGTAAAAACGTATGTGTTCAATATTTTTTATATTTTTAGCATTTGCCTGTGTGTTTATTTATACTTGGATGAATTTTAGATGTTGGGTCCTTACCACTTCATTTCCATTAATTTTATTTTCCTTCCACAGGATGGACCATACATATCTCCGGAGGAAGCCGTAGCTATTTACACAACAACCGTTCATTGGCTGGAATCGCGTCGTTTCGCTCCAATCCCCTTCCCGCCTTTATCATATAAACACGACACAAAGCTACTTATTTTGGCCCTGGAAAGACTGAAGGAAGCTTACAGTGTCAAGTCCAGGCTGAATCAGAGCCAGAGGGAAGAACTGGGCTTGATCGAACAGGCGTATGATAATCCTCACGAAGCGCTCTCAAGAATCAAGCGTCATTTGCTAACGCAGAGAACTTTTAGAGAGGTATGTTGAGACTGAGATTCTAATTGAGGAATTCGAATTTGAAAATATTTTTGATTTATTCTTTCACATTTCTTATAAAAGTTGAATGACTTCAATATGTTTATTTTTGTTATCTTCCCGTGTAGATCCTAATAAATGATAATAACCCATATGTGATTGGCTAGTAGCCTGTTATTGTTTCAGTTCTTAAGTTTCTTGTCCATTAAATTGTTATTCACATGTGAATCACATGGTGTGATTCATAGGAAAGATGCCTTATAATATAATTAAATCAATCCTTACAATTTATAGATTGGCATACTGACATCTATCATGAGCCCTTGGATACATTTACTTTAGTGGGTGTTTAATGAGGATAAAAACGAGTAAATTTACTACTGTGCAGGTCGGTATAGAGTTCATGGATCTCTACTCCCACCTCGTGCCAGTCTATGACGTGGAGCCACTGGAGAAGATAACTGATGCGTACCTCGACCAGTACTTGTGGTATGAGGCTGACAAACGTCGCTTGCTACCGCCTTGGGTCAAACCGGCTGACACTGAGCCATCACCGCTTCTAGTGTACAAGTGGTGCCAGGGTAAGTGCTTATATCTTTTTTTCTATAAAATACAAACTGTATTTAATAATTTACTTTAAGATAAGATAAAGAACTATTAAGTTAGTGATAAGTAAATATGTCTTGTAAAGCATATTTGAAATTATTTATATTTAAAGTGCAAAAGAATGTGGGTTTGATGCATACTTATTTGTTTTATTGATGAAAACTTATTTTTGGATTTATCGTTATCATTATAATCCCCATAACGAGAACTTTGTTTGGATTGATTTTGTAAAAACAAATTATATGTCACTAGCTTTTGCCCGCGGCTGCGCCCACGTAAAATTCCCTCAGGAACAGTTTCCTATGTCCTTCTCAATACTTGTAACTATGTGTATGCGAAATTTCAGGAAGATTGGTTTAGTAGATAGAGCGTGAAAGCGTAACAAACAAACTCACTTTCGCATTTATTATATTAGTTTGGAAGTTGGAATTATTTTCTTATCACTATTGTATTTTGTCTGTGCTTTATAACCATCATATTTACCCATGATGCATCATTAAATCGCCAATATTTCATCAATCCTCTATTGTATATGCACAGTCGACTTCACTCCATTTTACCGTTTGTTTTAAATTTATGATATCTTTATACTTTCATTTTCTTTGAGCGACTAAGTTAAAAATAAATCCTTAAAAAAAAATACGTTTCACCTCATATTTCCTTGTTGAACATATTTTTTTCAAGACAAGACACACTTCCTGTGCAAGATTTATAGGAGAAGAGTGAGAAGCGATTGCCCATAGTGTGCGTTGTGGCAAAGGAGATATGTATGTCCATACCATCCCCTTGTTGCAAACCTCACTTTGGTTGATTGCACATTTCGCCGACAGAAGATCTTGAAGATTGACCCTTACCACAGATATTGTAGGCAAAACTGGTAATTCACAATAGGCTTGTGTCCATTAAGAATATTAATGGATAGGGATTTATAATGATTAATTATATTATGGTGAAAATAACAAACAATTTTAATTATTAAAAGCGTTAAAGATTAATAATATTTTTTAAAAATAAATTTCGTAAAGTGAAACCTTTAGTCACGTGACAGTGAACACCAATCAGAAAGCGTTACGTCACGCCGTGCGAATCTCCAATCTTGTCTTTGACGTTTCGAGTATCACTACCGGTTCTTGATAAAATTTTGGTTTTTAACAACTAATATCAAGTTGATACAGTTTTTGCTAATTATAATTTGAAAGAATTAACCATGGAATCTGGATTCAGCAAAGCAGACAGTAATAATTTGCCCAGAATCGATGCCGTTATGCTTGGAAATTTTTTCGCGTCGAACAGTAACTTTTGCCCATCTGAATTTCGCAATGTTAAAACTTCCTTGTAAGTATAAAATATTAATTATAAGCTTAAATGCTATGTGATATTTCAGTTCGGTACACAAGAACTTAATGTTGTGACGTACATTTTGCAAGATACTGTTTACTATTTTACTGTTCCCTTCATATGATACTCCATATAATTAGTCATATCATTTGGCAACTAGAATAATAAAAAGAGTATGTTTGTAACATTAATTTGAAAACTAAAATGAAACGTTCACTCCTAAAAGTGAAACAACTTAACCTGAACTCATGTATTTATTATTTAGAAAATAGGGATTCTACAAAACACATCTAGTTTGCTCGAATTAAGTAATAGATTGTATTGTGTGAAATACTTAATCAAAATGATCTTCACAAAAATACATTCTTGAACCTGTTGATAAAGTTTGTTTGTTTGTAATATCTTTATTGCTTTAAAATACATAGTAAATAGAACATTATTAAAATCAGAAGACAATGGCGGACTTATCCCAGGAAGGGATCTCTTAGCATAAAGTATGATCTCTAAAGTATGAGCATCATCTCTTCTTGCAAGTTTTAGCCACTTTTTCCGTATTTCTCCATTGTTTGGAACATATATAAATAACTTGTTTGGCGTTTTTATAGTCGTGCTATCACACTGGGGCACTATACAGTACTTATAATATGAGAAAATCATTTTAGAACGATTAAAACTAGCTATAACGTACGAAGACACGATCGCTCTTTGGTTTGTTTCGCACGGCGTGACGTCATTCAAGACGCCATGACAGTCTTGTGCGTTTTGGAACCAAATTGAAAAATGGTTTTTTAAAACGCGAAATTTATAATGTAAACGCTCGATTAAAAATAAATAAACCTTTTTTTTCGATAAAATGCCTAATAAGCTAAAATATTAAGCAGTTATTGAAATTTTGTCAACTAGCCTATTAAAATGGTTTCTTAATCGTTCATTACTACTTACTTACTGCGATGGCTCGACGACCCAAAGTGGATCCTGGCCTCCGACACAAGAGCTCGTTCATTAGTTAGGGCTTTTTATCAGTTGATGATTTAAATACTGCTTTTATTTTAATAAAAAGTAGGTAACTCATAATAAGTAATAATTAGAAATTTTTGTGATTTTTTTCTTTGTCGTCAATTATTGACGATGCTTGTTGCGTATGCTTTATTATTAATTAAAAAAATAATAAAGCATGCTGCATATGATTTTGCAACATGTTTTATAAAATAATTATTATATGTATAGATTATAGCAAATTTGTTTTTCATATGTATATCTAATAATTGAAAATTTCTCTTAATTTATTCATTTATTTCCGGCAACAAAATTTACATTATTGGCCCATATTAATAAATACCTTAAAGTGTAAAATACATTTATATGCTCAAATTATTCAGTGAATTTATTTTGGAATGTATCTCAGGTATAAACAACCTACAAGATGTGTGGGAAGTAGGCGAGGGCGAGTGCAACGTGCTCCTAGAGTCCCGCTTCGAGAAGCTGTACGAAAAGATAGACTTGACGTTGCTCAACAGATTGCTTCGGCTGATCGTCGACCACAACATCGCTGATTACATGACGGCTAAGAACAACGTCGTTATTAATTACAAGGTCAGTAATGTAAATTAACAATAAAAAATGGGGTTATGTCCACAGAGAACTATATATTCTCCGTGGATATGTGTTACTAACTTTAAACCATCTTCAAATCAAAATAATTGTATAAATAATTGTATAACTAAGTTGTTGTTTGGATCCAAACAAAAATGAGCAAAAATGGGGTTGGAATGTGAAAAATCTTATGTGTGGAGATAAGTACCTGTTTTATGGGATTATTTTTTGACTTTTTGGGATTGGTAGGTCCCATCGAAATTGACTGGAAAAAGCTGGGCCTTTCCTAAATAGCTGGATTCCAGTAAACTACTAGTACTTGTGTGTTAGAAAGTGTTGAATAAATAAATAAAATTGTTCGTGATAGTTGAAAGGTGACTTGTCATCAAATATCTTTCATATAATTATTTTGTAAATACAGGATATGAACCACACAAACTCTTACGGCATCATCCGTGGTTTACAATTCGCGTCTTTCATCGTGCAATACTACGGGCTGGTACTAGATTTGCTAGTGCTGGGCCTACAGCGGGCCAGCGAAATGGCGGGCCCGCCTCAGCTGCCGAACGACTTCTTGTCGTACCAGGACCGTCACACTGAAACTGCTCATCCCATCAGGCTGTACTGCCGATATGTGGACAGGATACATATATTCTTCAGGTAATTTAAAATTGATATTTGTAATGTGATGATCCAGATTGTCAAATGACCCCTGAAGAAGGTCGAAGGCAGGCGCTGGATGCAGGCCGCTTTAAACCGGTCATTTTGGAAATGCTTGGGGGAGGGCGATGTCCAACAGTGGACAGCCTGTGGCTGAAATGATGGTAATGCATGTAATGCAAGTGAAAAATGGAATGCAAGAAATAAAGAATTTTTTGTAGCAAATGTCAAATGATACTGTATTTTGTGTTTTGTGTTGTTAGTAGGAATAATCTATAGCAAAACAAATTTTTTATTGCTATTACGTTGAAGTAATATTTATCAAAAATTGGATTGTGCAGTTTTGTCATAACACTAAATTAACAATCATAATTTATTTTCAATAATCATTAAGATAAAAGCTATCAACCTCCAATATTCATCTCAGATAGGTAGTATCAAATCCTACTTATTTTCTGCCAGATTCACAGCGGAGGAAGCCAGGGACCTCATCCAACGTTACCTGACTGAACACCCTGACCCCAACAACGAGAACATCGTCGGCTACAACAACAAGAAGTGTTGGCCGAGGGACGCTCGCATGCGGCTCATGAAACACGACGTCAACCTGTGAGTATACAACACTACTTTGACAGAGACAGCTAGAAACCTTATCTTTTACTACATGGGTTTCGCGAGTTTTGATGATGTAATGACATGAATTTGATTTTAGAACTCCCTAAAATTTCATGATAGTTTCAAATACTAATATACCAAATTATTATATTTACTTAAGGTGTCTCTTGAAATGCTAAGGGATAGTATAATGTATGGGAACTTCATTCTGTGCTGACTCAACATTTGAAAGTTGGGTAAGGTGGAGAAGAAGTCATGTAGTCTTACCATCAATCAATAATTTCAAAAAGTAATTTATAAGAATATTTCAAATTTTTCCAAATGTGTCTGTTTTGACTCTTTATATAAATTGACGTTTTTGGAAAACACGCTGCAGTGGAGTTTGAGGCGCCGCTTTTTCTCCACTTGTTCTTTGTTAGTGGTGGTAAACTAAATATAAATAATTATTTACGTCAAAAGGTGAATATCCTATATTTCATTTCACATGTAAATTTGTTTCTGATAAATTACATTTTATCCCAGGGGGCGCGCAGTATTCTGGGATATCAAGAATCGCCTGCCACGTTCTGTGACCACCATACAATGGGAGAACAGTTTTGTGTCTGTTTACTCCAAGGACAATCCAAATCTACTTTTCAACATGGCCGGCTTCGAATGTAGAATTCTACCTAAAGTAAGTAGTCAATGTACAATATATTTATGCTAAGTCTTATCACAGAGTTGAACTAAAATTTTGTGATATTTTTTTACGCCATACTTTTGATTTCGCAATCAAACCAAAGGGCATAACATCAAAAAAAATGATTGTGACATGCGAACAGACGGACATAACTAATCTATAAAGGTTCCGGTTTTGCCATTTGGCTACAGAACCCTAAAAAGTGGCACTCCGGGAGTGAGAACTTAAACAACTACGTGTGTATTTTTGAGGTGTCAGTAACGGTGTCGTGAGTTTAAAACAATTAGTGTCATGTCAACTCGCCTAATATAGAAGTTTTCATTTTATATCCTTGAACACACTAGCAGCAGCATATGAAGCTGATGCGTGCGCATCTTAAGTTTCACTTCAAAAAATAATTACTTATGAGAGACTTAAAGCACCGTCAGTTCTGTTCTAAAAAAATACATCTTTGTTCTCCCTAACCATAGTTATTTTTCACATTTGACAGTGTCGTAGTCAAAACGAGGAACTTTCACATCGCGACGGAGTCTGGAACCTTCAGAACGAGGTGACCAAAGAAAGAACAGCGCAATGCTACCTCCGGGTTGACGACGAGTCCTTGGCTCGTTTCCACAACAGAGTACGTCAGATCCTTATGGCTTCAGGGTCTACTACCTTTACCAAGATTGTTAACAAATGGAATACAGCTCTTATTGGTAAGCATTACTTTTTTTTTACCATAAACAAAACATTGATGAAACAGTGATATGATTCTGAGAGAATGTCTCCTGTTTTCGCAACAGTGTGCAATTTTCCCGACACTCACAAGGAAATAATGGGCCAACATCCAAAGGACGCCTTAAGGCCTATTATTGACAACTACAGTTTATAACATATCTTTGAAATAGTTTTCCGAGGATGTTTACATGTTTTTTTAATATATACCGAAATAATTATTTGGTCTATTCTTATCGCCATTTTTAATTAGAATGGTTTGTCGGTAGTAAAATATTTAATAATACATAAGGCCGATGTAAATGTGCAGAATTATTTTACAGCGCGCCACATGTTCCAGTGTATTTGGTGTCTACTATTTGCGCTTAATTAATGTTTTCCCGTCTATTAATAAATTAGTATTGCTCTGCTATTTTCAGGTGGCTTACTACTATCTCTTAAAACCATGCAAGAACGAGTGAGTAAGCGAGAAAGCGCAATACATGATGTAAGGCGACATCTCCAGACTCAATCGTTCTTGCATGGTTTTAAGAGGTGATAGTGAGCCACTTGTAATTATTTATTTTATTGTTTAGGTCTAATGACATACTTCCGCGAAGCCGTGGTCAACACACAAGAGCTCCTGGACTTGTTAGTCAAATGCGAAAACAAGATCCAGACCCGTATCAAGATCGGCCTGAACTCCAAAATGCCTTCGCGTTTCCCGCCAGTCGTGTTTTACACGCCAAAAGAGTTGGGCGGGCTCGGCATGTTGTCTATGGGACATGTTTTAATTCCACAGGTAAGTTAGTTTTCTTATTATTACATACATACATACATATAATCACGTCTTTATCCCATGCGGGGTAGACAGAGCCTAGGGCTATAAGACTTAAGGCCACGCTTAGCATAATGGTAGTTGAAACAGGAAATCAATAGTGATGGGTTGCTAGCCGCATCGCCTATGACATGATTTCCCCATTCGGAGATTCCCTCAGACGACTTTCTTATTATTATCTGAAATTAATTGAACAAAGTCTTAATAGTGAATCAAACACGATATTTTTGTATGGTCGTACTAGAAGCACACGCACACGAGGTTATTAGTAGGCACATTTTGAAGCCAATAGACATCTCAACTGTCAGTTTAAAAGGCAATGAGCTACCAAATATTTTACATTCAGCAAAAGAAAGTACAAGTGGAAAAAAATATTAACTTTTAACCGCTAATGTTGGATTAATCCGACAAACAGAAACGGGTTTCGAATTGTTTCTATTATTTGCTTTAATAATATAATGAGACAGGAAATGAACACATTGACTATTGATTTGTTACTTTAATGGTATTCATCTAACAATGTAAATCACTACATAGTATAAAACAAAGTCGCTTTCTCTGTCCCTATGTCCCTTTGTTTGCTTAAATCTTTATAACTGCAACATATTTTGATGAGGTTTTTTTAAATAGATAGAGTGATTCAAGTGAAGGTTTTTATGCCCATGCGAAACCGGGGCGGGTCGCTAGTCTGATTTAAAAAGGATACTATGAAATTAGAAATAAACTAGATATTTTTCCTCACAGTCTGACCTTCGCTGGTCGAAGCAAACGGACGTGGGCATCACCCACTTCCGCTCCGGTATGTCCCACGACGAAGACCAGTTGATTCCCAACTTGTACCGCTACATCCAGCCTTGGGAGGCTGAGTTTGTGGACTCGCAGCGTGTATGGGCTGAGTACGCGCTCAAAAGGCAGGAGGCCAATGCACAAAACAGGTTTGTTCATTCATATACTTTGTTCCATCAAGATAAATGTATAATTCTATAGAAACTTAAAATTAGGAAATCTGGTACAAGGGTTCATAATTTTAAGTTTCCTTCTTTGTATTTGAGTATACATCTATACATGAATTAAATAAATAAATAAACAATGGCGCTCTTGCTGTCATGCCATGCCTCTGCCGCATCCTGTTTTATGAACGACTTAATTCTCGCTTTGGGCTTCCCATATTTTAATATTTGTCATTTTATCAAAAAGAAAAGAAGTAGAGAAACATCCGAAAATTTGACACAGTCTCACTATTCTATTTTGTTCTTCTTTTTCTTAAAAAGTAGACTTGCCATTCTTTATAATGTCGTAATAATAAAACGTAATAATGTCTGTCTTCTTCTTTGTATTCTTTTTCTATCTAAGGTTGAACATCATAGTGATTTTAACTTTTGATGCCGCTGCTTGAAATAGCGAGGCCAAACCAGGCGCGCTGGTTTTTTGGCCAAAAATAGAAAACTTTTTGTAGGTAATAAACGCGCAAGATGCCTTCATGGTATTTTCTTTTCTTTTCGACCCTTCAAGGAGGTATTTGAAGTGATGAGTAGCGTAGGGGTCCTGAAACCAGACAGCCGTGTGGTCTGGGGCCGCGAAACTGTGTGCGTGCGTCGATCGCGTGACGCACACAGCCAAGCGGCCGATTGTGCGCTTGCTGATCAAATACCACCTTTATTATTTCTTCTCTCCATGTCGATAGTAACAGATCTTGTCTGACCAGAAATAAGCAACTTAAACGATTATGCAGGTTTTAGAAATAATTGTCTGTTTCAGGCGTCTGACGCTAGAAGATCTAGAAGATTCCTGGGACAGAGGCATTCCGCGGATTAACACTCTCTTCCAAAAAGATAGACACACACTCGCGTACGATAAAGGATGGCGTATACGTACAGAGTTCAAACAATACCAGGTACCTAGATATTTTTTTTTTTAAATATATTTTCGAGAAAAGACCGCCTTGGAATCTGAAAATCAATTCTTGACTTATGTTTTATGTGTGGTGTTTTGCCCTAAAATGATTATTGTTTTTGAAAATATATATTTTTCCTAAATGCATTATAATCGTTGAAATTGTTTATATAGTAAGTATTATGTTTATTTTCATAGGTTCTAAAACAAAATCCGTTCTGGTGGACACATCAGCGCCACGACGGCAAGTTGTGGAACCTGAACAACTACCGTACAGACATGATTCAAGCGTTGGGAGGTGTAGAGGGGATCCTAGAACACACCCTCTTCAAGGGCACCTATTTCCCCACTTGGGAAGGTCTCTTCTGGTAAGTACCGTTTTATATGATCATTTATGTTATCATCTTAAAATAAATTCAATGTTGGTCTGGGAAAAAAGAAAAACATAGAATGTACCAACTGCTTCTCTTTCCGCGCAAGCAGTAAAAGTCGACTAAGGGAATTGGCGAATGGAGGAATCATGACATAGGTGATGCGGCTAGCAACCCATCTCTTTTGATTTCCTGTTTCAACTATCATCATGCTAAAAGGTCTTATGGGCCTAGGCTTTGTCTACCCCGTATGGGATAAAGACGTGATTATTATGTATGTATCTTAAAAATAACGTCAAAACTAAGCAAAATATTATCCAGTTTTATAGAAAACACAAACATTAATAATAGTTTTAAAAAGTCATATATTTATTATTTACGTCCCATGTAACTGTGTAGTAATGTGTTCTTATATTATCACAGTTTTATATCTCATGATCCTTATAAAAATAAACTAAAAACTATATAAAAAAAACAATGTTTACTATTTTTTTTATTGTTTAGGGAGAAGGCGTCAGGCTTTGAAGAGTCTATGAAGTACAAGAAATTGACAAACGCCCAACGATCCGGTTTGAACCAAATCCCGAACCGTCGGTTCACGCTGTGGTGGTCGCCAACCATCAACAGGGCTAATGTTTACGTCGGTTTCCAGGTATGCTCAACATATTTTTTTCTATGAAACATCATTGAAGGAATATTAGTAGAAAGTGATCTAGGAAGGGAGTGTAAAGGTGGTGTGTTAGGAGACTAATTGATAGACCGAAAGATGAGTTAACACTGAATTATATTTCATATTAATCACTTATAAATAGGTTACATTGTCTTCCCTCTACATCTCCCCCGCAGGAGAAATTAAAATAAAATACAGTTTTGTTTTAATTTTATCGATACACAAGTTTATATAATTTTATTAATATCAACTTATATGTAGCATACAATTTAAATGTAAGCAACAAAACCATGTACCGTATAATAAACTATGTAAGTACCATATAATAAAATAAGTACCGTATAATAAACTAAGTACCGTATAATAAACTAAGTACCGTATAATAAACTAAGTACCGTATAATAAACTAAGTACCGTATAATAAACTAAGTACCGTATAATAAACTTAGTACCGTATAATAAACTAAGTACCGTATAATAAACTAAGTACCGTGCACGGTTTGGTACATTAAAAAAATAGAGTAGATATAGTAAATTTTTTTTTTTTTTTTTTTTTTATTTATAAGATTTAGTTTTACAATACACTAATTCAATAACATTCAGGTTGCAAGTGCAAGCTAAAAATAGATTAAGCTGATGCGACATTACAGTATACAATGCAATTGCAAAAAGCTCTAAGTAACTGTTAAATCATATAGTTGATTTTTTATTTTATAGAAAGAAGTAGATAACAATAGTTACTGATCTATATTAAGTTGTAATGTACTAAAAGTATATGAGTAATATGTATGTATTTATTTTATCAAAAGCTATACCGTTCTAGAATTTTTTTTTTTTTTTTTATATATATAGTTATACTAATTTATAAAAGTTTATATTGTTTATTGACTTATTCCTAAAAAATAACAACGCAATAATTAAAAAAATGTTCTACAATACAAGTACAGCTTAAAAATAACTTTCTTTGACCTGACATATTCATTACACAATGCAATCATTAGGTATTTTATGAATCATTCCGACTGTTATCTCTTATAGGCTCATGATAAAGTTTAGTTCTATTTTTATGAACTAAATCCATTTTATTGTTTTTTATTATTTCCACATTTGGAGGAATTTCCTTAACAACCCTGTAAGGACCAGAATAAATACTTTGGAGTTTATTGCCTGTTTCGTTCTTTAATAAAATAAGATCATTTTCTTTGTAAATAATAGAGTTGCTATTTCGATCATACTTTTCTTTCCTTTTGTTTTTACTTAATATTAAATTATCTCGCGCTTCTTTCTGAGAAGTTTGTATCCTGTATCTTAATTCTAAGGGATAGCTATCTACATTATATAATGGATCTACATAATCCTTTGTGAGGTTTGACGGCAAAATACATCTCTTACCGAATACAAGCTCAAACGGTGTAAACTTAGTTTCACTGTGAACGGAAGTGTTGTGTGAAAAACACCAATATGGTAACCATGTACTCCAAGTCTCAGGATGTTTTTCACATTGTATACGTAGATAATTACCCAAACTTTTGTGAGTGTTCTCCAAGCTACCCAGTGTCTGATGATGATAGGCTGTTGACTGCAACTGTTCTATATTTAAAAGTTTACAAACCTCTTTGAAGATTGATGATAAAAACTCTGTTCCTCTATCTGTCGCTATAACCTTGGGAATACCATACCTTAATATAAAATCGTTTACGAACTTCTGAGCTATTTCAACACTACTTTTTGTTATCATAGGGTACGCTTCAACATACTTAGTTAATTCACACTGAATCGTGATTATAAACGAATAATTATTGTTATCCCTATCTATAGGACCTACAGTATCAAGAAAAATCTTCTCAAACGCTGAGTTAGCAGTTGTCGTCACTACCATGGGCTCTTTTATGTAATGTGAAGAATACTTTATTCTCTGACACTTATCACAACGTTTTATGAATTCCTTTACGTCATTTTCAAGCCCTGGCCAATAGTAATATTTTTTAATATTTGTAAACATCCTTCTAATGCCTGCATGGCCACTTGTAGGCAAAAGGTGGAAGTCATTTAAAATAACTCGTTTTTCATCTTTATCTTCTATCCTTTTTATATCATTTAAAACACACAACCGTGGTCCGGACCACTCTTTTATTTCTTTTATAGCACTAATTAATTGCTCAATAAATGTAAAATTATTTTTATTTTTAATAAAACATACTTCACTTATGTCATTATTTTTACATAAAACACTCAGCTCTCTCGCAAACTCGCCTGACGAAATTTGTGATTGAGAAGCTGGATTAATAAAAATGCTCTTTTTCTCTTCAACGTATAATAATGTATTTGTTTTACTACTTTTATATCTAATATTTTTTAAAAATTGCATGTCTGTAACACTCGCAAATCTTAACTCTATAGATGTCTTGGGTTTAATATGTGTTCCTATGACTCTCGGGTGATCAGTCCAATCGTTAGTAGGTATCATATTATTCCCGGAATCTTAAATTATCTCATTCTCACGTCTTTTCTGTGCACGCGTCATTACACTCACCATTTGCTCATTCATTTCCTTTAATTCATCAGATGTTCAGATGATATCCTTAAGCGAGACAATGCATCTGCAGCTGCATTATCAGCTCCTCTTACATACTCTACCACAAAATCGTACTCTTCTAAAGCCATTCTGAATTTCATCAACCTACTTGACGGATCCTTCATATTAAACAGATAAACAAGCGGTTTATGATCTGTCTGTATAATGAATTTTCGACCGTATAAGTATGGGCGAAAATGTTTTATGGCCCAAACTATTGCCAGTAATTCCTTTTCGATAGTTGGATAGTTCTTTTCCGCTTTATTAAGACTCCTACTTGCATACGCTACTGGTTTGCCATCGTTGTTATTTAAAACTGCACCTATAGCATATCCCGATGCGTCTGTCTGAATTATAAATTTATTTTTCTGAGATAAATTGGGATATTGCAAAACAGGGTGAGAAATTATTGCATTTTTAAGAGTTTCAAACGATTTTTGACAAGCATCATCCCACACAAATGTTAAATTTTTTCTGCATAATTGATTTAATGGATGAGCCTTTTCAGCAAAATTTGGAACAAATCTCCGATAGTAATTAACAAATGCTACAAATCTTTTTGCCTCATCAGTTGTTTTTGGGACAGGATAATTTTGAACTATTTTGATTTTTTCTGGGTCTGGTAAAACACCAGTTGACGAAACTACATGACCTAAATATAGAATATCTTTTTTCAAAAATTCACATTTATTCGGATTTAATTTAAGATTTACTTCTCGGAGTCGTTGAAAAATATCCTGTAAGTTTTTATTGTGACTTTCTAGGTTCCGTCCCATACATATTAAATCATCTTGATATACCATACATTTTTTATACGTAAGACCTGTCATAGCTATATTCATCATCCTGGAAAAAGAACTAGGACTAGTTTTTAAACCCATAGGCATCCTAGTCATTTGAAATTGACCTGAACAGAACGCAGTATATTTTCGGCTACCTTTTTCTAAGCTGACATTGTAATAACCTTGGTGAAGGTCTAAATGTGTATAGTAAACACATCCCGATAACGAATCTAATATTTCATGAATATTTGGAAGAGGAAACTTATCCTCCTTAATAACATTATTAATTTTCCTATAATCTATTACCAACCTCCACTTTTTCTCACCTGTGGAATCAAATTTTTTAGGAACCAATAGTATCGGACTTGACCACTCACTTTGACAAGGTTCTATAATACCTTCACTAAGCATTTTATCAATTTGTTTTTGAATTTCATATTTTTGTGAATGTGGTAATCTGTACGGTTTCACGAAAATCGGTTCAGTATTTTGTTTTAATTGTATGCTATGTTCATAAATATTAGTTGTTGATAATTTGTCCGAAGGTAAATAAAATATGTCTGCATATTTTGCACATATATTTTCAATAGATTTTTGCTCCTCCATATTAAGATAATCTAACTTTAACTCCATTAATAATTTTCTTACTCGATCAGCATTTATATTACATTTTCCAAACGCACAAATTTGATAATCACTAGCTTTGTGTACTATAGGTTTTATTTCACTTAATGTCAAGTTCTTTTCAGTCGTATTCAAAATTTGTACAGGAATTTTACCGTTCTCAGGTTTTACTAATGTACTAGCTATGTAAACACCATCACATATTTCAGACGAACATACAACACTTTCTTCTATCAAATCTGTATCAATATAATGTATAGTCTCACATCTAGAAAGAATATTAAAGGAACACTGATTAGTTGTTAAGGGCATGACTATCTGTTTATTTTCGTTCGTATATAAACATAGCGATTTATTTTCAAAATTTAATGTCGCTCTATATTTATTCAAAAAGTCTTGTCCAATTATTCCATTCGCCTTACAAGGTAACGTATCGAATACATAAAACTTCTGAGTAACGCTGTTCTTCATAGGTGGTATGAATAGCTGTAAACAAACGTATCCAATTGCTTTAACTTTACCGCCTATGCCGTCTATCACTATGTGCTCTTTTTGGAGTGGAATATTTCGCTCTCTGACATGTTTATACTTTATAGCCGATATGGACGCGCCGGTGTCGACTAACCAAGAATATGCACAGTTGTTAGACATATGTAATGTTACATGACAAGTATTGTTGCTAGCCAATATTTGATGTTTAGTCACGAAAAAACTGAACACTAGAATTCGTTTCAGCTTGTCCCTCTACGTCATCATGTGAAATCATATGAACTTGATTATTCTGGTTGTTTGTTCTACCTCGATAGTTCTTTTGTCCAAAATTTTGGCGAGGAGTCGAACCTCTATAATTATTATTACGACCACCTCTATTGCGCCATACTCTCGTGCCTTGGTTTCCTCCTCGTTGACCGCTATACACCTGTTTCACCTGATTATACTGAGTGTACCTACCTTGATATACTCTCTGACCTCTATTGTAGTTACCACGGCCTCTAAAATAACGATTACCATTATAACGATAATTCCTCATTGCCATAACATTGTTGGAAGTCGATGGGGATGCGACATCTTCCTCCACCGCTGCTTGAACTGCATCTTTTAAGGATGTAAATTTCTGGGCTAAAATAATAGTGGAAATCCTACGATTTCGCAATCCTTCAGAGAACTGTCTAATGGCTTGATTTTCATTTATACTTTTTAAAGTTTTATATTTTTCCGAATCTCCTTGTGACTGCGAAATGGTAAGATTTACAAACATCTCTGAAAGCTCTTTTCCATATTCTACAATTGACATCTCATTCTGTTTTAATGATAATAATTGTTTCTGTATTGCTGTTGCTGATTTTCTAGCTAACAAGCACGATCTCATCGCAATTACTAAATCAGTAATAGTGTCATATTTATCATTTAAAAGTAATTTTGCACTTTGTGACAACCTACTTTTCAATACAAAATTTATCAATTTCTTTTGTGATTCACTGTCTAGTGTTTCTGAATAATACTCAATAGTATCGATTAGGTGTTTGGTGCTATTTTCCTCATCATTCATAACAGGTAATAAACCCAAAGCTACTTTATGGTTAAATTCCTCCATTGTAACTATATTTTTACTACTTTTACACAAACTTTCTATCTCTTTAAATAAATCTTTAAATAAATTACAATGTTTACACAATAATTCGTAATCTTTACTGTTAAAATCACTTAACTCCTCGTATACCTCTCCTAGTACATTCTCAAATTTTAATTTTATCTGTTTAGCTTCTCTTAATTTCTGTTCAAGAATTTCTCCTATTCGTCTAGAAGGTCCTATTTTTATTAAGTAAGTACGTACACATAATAATTCCTTGTATAAATCATAAATCAATTGAGCCATAACATTACATCAAATATAAGAGCTTACCCTTAACTATTGTTTACTTATCGTCCATCCGTACACGGAGCCGTATCGCGTTACACTCTTCACTGCACTTCATATTTATTAATCGTAATGATTTATTTTTAGATTTTCAATTTTTATGCATTATTTTTAAAAGTCAGTGTCCACTTTTATATATATATTTAAAGGTTCTTTACATATATATTTTTTTATATATATATATATTTTATCACTTCACTTTTATGCCGACACTTGTATTGTATTACACCTTTTCCGCATTTTACGCCTTAGACCTGCTCGACCTTATCTGCATATACTTCACGTCGTCCACGCCATGACCTCATCAGAAATGACTCTCTCTTATTTGTTTGCCTTATCTCGTCTCTAATCCACTTTCTGTGGCATTTTTTGTAAAAATGGTAAATGACAATGCACACCCCGACAAATAGAACAGTACAAATAATGATGAGTATAATGTTCGTTAAGCCCATATGTTGTTCTATTGCGGCTTGATTGAAAGCTCCACCACCAGCTGCATTTTGCCCCAAAATGATTTCCTCCTTAGTTTGAGATGCGCCCATTTTGAGGAATTAAAATAATTACTTCACGCGTTGATAGATAGAGAACAAATATCGGACTGCCCATTGTGCCTTGCAGTGTACCGAGGCGAAATTAGAAACTACGCGCGTCATACCGACACCAAATATGGCAGGGTCGCCATGTAAAGGTGGTGTGTTAGGAGACTAATTGATAGACCGAAAGATGAGTTAACACTGAATTATATTTCATATTAATCACTTATAAATAGGTTACATTGTCTTCCCTCTACAGGAGACCTACCTGGAGGTCGATCTTATAAGTGAAGGTCATTAAACAATATCAGTGGATTAGTTTCTAAAATAAGATGGTCACTTTAATAGGCATTTATAAGTTAAAATCACGCGTGCTCACGCTTCTACGACTGACCAAATTAGCTGAATATGGGACTTTTTTTTTTTCATACTAAGCTCTGTTTTATTGTACTTTACAAAAAAATCAGTTCCGTTTATTAAAATTTAGAAGCGGTTTTTATCATGTGATATAACATGTATACAAAACTTTAAACAGCCCTCAATGCTCTTTAGAACGCGTATAATATCTAAAAATTATTTCCGGCTGATAAGTGTAGCATCTTTCAATGCATTCATTACTAACTCCAATCTTCCCTTTCAGGTACAACTGGACTTGACTGGCATATTCATGCACGGCAAGATTCCGACGCTGAAGATATCTTTGATCCAAATCTTCAGGGCTCACTTGTGGCAGAAAGTGCACGAGTCTATTGTTATGGACTTGTGTCAAGTAAGTGACTGAAAAAAAAATGTATATTTCAAGATTCAAGTGTGTTAAAATCTAGTTTCATTGATATAAAAAATCATTGTCTTTTTGTTCTTTCAACGAGAACAAAAATCCAAAGACAATATTTTTTGTATGGGTGGACCTCTCTTGCTAAATTGATTAGTCTATGGTGAAGTCACAAAGGAATTGTGTTTAATCTAAATGTATATACGTCCATCTACCTCGTTGCTCGTGTTTTGGAAAATGAATGAAGTCCCTAATTTAATTTTTTTACAGCAAGCAATCTGGCCGTTTTTTCCTCATCATCATCATATATTTTAGAGCTAGGCTCTTGTCGGTAGAGTTCCTTCCATTGTTGTCTATCATTTTTTAATTCCTTTATTTCTTGATACGACACGACGTTTTTTTCCTCATAATAGTATTAATTTATAGGTGTTCGACCAAGAACTAGACGCGCTGGAGATCGAAACAGTACAGAAGGAGACAATTCACCCGCGTAAGTCCTACAAGATGAACTCGTCGTGCGCTGACATATTGCTGTTCTCTGCTTACAAGTGGAACGTGTCTCGGCCCTCGCTGCTTGCCGATACCAAGTAAGTTTTCGTTGTATGGACTGCGGTTTTACATGTTGATTAAATCGATAGATACAGCTTATGGTCTTACCTTGAGGATTGGCTATCAAATGGAAATTAGTTATTAGTTAAGCAATGGAACAGTTTATTACTTGCTTTCGAATTTAAATCTATTGTTTTGGTAATTTACTCAATATTATTACAACATAAACTTTTCACATCTACCAGCGAAAAACTCTTTATTTACTTTAGACACAACTGTGTTAACTAGGATAAAATTAAAATAAGTAATTAATTTTTTTTTCCTGCCTGAGTAATTTAAAGTTTTCAATCAAAAACATCAATTTCAGTTTAACTGCTAACCTTATTGTATTTTAAAAAATATGTATCTAATATTTGTTTTTGTTAAACAGGGACACTATGGACAACACAACGACACAAAAATACTGGCTCGATATCCAACTTCGTTGGGGCGACTACGATTCCCACGACGTTGAGAGATACGCTCGTGCCAAATTCTTGGATTATACCACGGACAACATGTCCATATACCCTTCGCCTACAGGGCTGCTCATAGCGATCGATCTCGCTTACAATTTACACAGGTGCGTGTTTTATTATAAACTTTGATGTGTAATATTATCTCCCTAATTTTCCTGTAATCTATTCTATATCTTTTTACATATTTATGGAATTGATTTCGTACAAAGGGATGGAACTTTTTAACAGAATGCCACGGAAGCGCTCGCTATTTAACTAATAATTAATGAACGGTAGATGTTACTACATATCATTAAGTTGATTGGTTCGATTTAGTCATCGGCCTCAATTTAAACTAGTCACTTTTTTGTCATAGACTATTGAATTTAAGGTACAATATTTTAGAGGGATGATAATTACTGAGTTTCCTTTATTTTCAGTGCATATGGCAACTGGTTCCCTGGCTGCAAGCCCCTCATCCAGCAAGCTATGGCCAAAATAATGAAAGCCAACCCTGCTCTGTATGTGTTGAGAGAGCGAATCCGGAAAGCCCTTCAGCTGTACTCTTCAGAGCCCACAGAACCATACCTCTCCAGTCAGAACTATGGTGAACTGTTCTCTAACCAAATCATTTGGTAAGTCTTAGAAATTATTTAATGAGAATAGCTAAGAATAGTATAGCGTTGAAGTGGTGTTATTTCTCTTGCATTAATGTATGGTACACATGGAACACAAACAAATGAAACAATTCATGATTTAATAGCATCTTGTCCAGTTGAAATGGCCTACCCTATTTATAGCCATTATCTGGTGAAGGATGGAGACGAGCTTAAATCGCGCTTTGGATTGTTATCATCATCACATTTCAGCCACAGGCTGTCCACTGCTGGACATAGGCCTCCCCCAAGGATTTTCAAACTGGCCAGTTGGAAGCGGCATGCATTCAGCGCCTGCCTAGTCGGTGGCTTAGGTTGTTACAATACCCAACAAAGTTGACCCTAGTGTGCAAGACAAAACCGTGATTTTGCAAGGAAATGTAGTTTGTCCCACTTATTATTATATCAAAGAACAATATTCATACGCCCATGTAACAGGTTCGTGGACGACACAAACGTGTACCGCGTCACCATCCACAAGACTTTCGAAGGCAACTTGACGACGAAGCCCATCAACGGCGCCATCTTTATTTTCAACCCCCGTACTGGACAACTGTTCCTCAAGATCATCCATACGAGTGTATGGGCCGGACAGAAGCGTCTTGGACAGGTAATTTGAGTCTCGTTTCTTTGTGTAATAATATAGATTAGTAATCGATTAATTCGCTTGATTATAAGATTAGCCTAAGAGATTTTCTCTTTTAAGTTAACATATTTAGCGCATTTCTTTAGCTAAACTTGTATGGATTTCGTATTAACGCAAAAAAGTTCCGTATCGGCTTTGACAACTTTTAAGTCTAGCTATTATGATTCACTTGCTATCACTGTTCATTAGTTTATCTTATAAACTGACACAGACTTATGGACGGGGATTTAGAAATACACCATATTTAAGTGGCTTTCAGTTTGGCATTTGGGTTTTCTACAGAGTTTTTAATCTTCTATGTTATGTTGTGTACAGCTAGCTAAATGGAAGACTGCCGAAGAAGTGGCTGCGCTGATTCGATCACTACCAGTGGAGGAGCAGCCGAAACAAATTATCGTCACCAGAAAGGGAATGTTGGATCCGCTTGAGGTAATTTTCTATTAGCAACTTTACTGTTCAAAACCTACGACTCTCCGACACCAAATAGATCGCACATATTAGGTTTTTTTATTAGCATGTAGAGGGAACTGTTTCGTGTGCTAATAATAATAGGAAGTTTAAATTGCAGTACTGATAATAGAAATCACTGAGATAAACCGTACCACAACATATTTTTTTTTTATGTGTATTTTATAAAAATAAAAATATGGTGAGAAATAAAGTTTTTTATATGTTTTTTGTGTAGGTGCACTTGTTAGACTTCCCCAACATCGTGATCAAAGGCTCGGAGCTGCAGCTGCCGTTCCAGGCGTGCCTCAAAGTTGAGAAGTTCGGCGACCTCATCCTCAAAGCTACGGAACCTCAGATGGTACTCTTCAACTTGTACGACGACTGGCTCAAGACTATTTCTTCGTACACTGTAAGTGTATTTATAAAATTCCCACATTCTTAATGTTAAATGTCATCGCGCAGCCGTATCTCCGGGCTGTTTTTCATACTTATATGTATGAAAAAAACCATAGAACTTGAGTTTCTAATCGCGCGTTGGCTGATGAAGCTCAGTATGGTTACGTTAGTACTTTATATTCTTAGCTATGGGGTCAACACTGGTGAAAAAATTACAGCTATTTATTTATTTCAGCCATGAAGTTTTGTAATGCGTCTTGTGTAAATGACAAAGGACTTAAGTAGTATAAAATTATTTTAATATGCTTAAGGAGGCAAAATGAGAGTAAATTTGATGTGATGAGTAGCGTAGGGGTCCTGAAACCAGACATCCGTGTGGTCTGGGGCCGCGAAACTGTGTGCGTGCGTCGATCGCGTGACGCACACAGCCAAGCGGCTGATTGTGCGCTTGCTGATCAAATTACTCTCAATACGTTATTCGTCTTTTTCTTCTTGTCAAAGTTCCATGGATAAAAAAATATAAAAAAAGTTAAATCAGTAATATTTATCCATCTCAGGCCTTCAGTCGTCTAATCCTTATTCTCCGCGCGCTACACGTGAATACGGAACGCACCAAAGTTCTCCTGAAGCCAGACAAGACCACGCTAACCGAACCGCACCATATATGGCCAACACTGTCCGACGACGACTGGATAAAAGTGGAAGTTCAGCTCAAGGACCTCATTTTGGCGGATTACGGAAAGAAAAACAAGTAAGTTGTGATTTTAAAGTTATTCCATAAAAACAGTATTTAGCAATTTTAGTGCACGAAGTTCCTCATTTCGGACAAAACTATGTTTGATTTTTTATTTATATGATACAGGATTTGGTTTGGTCACATTTTAGTAATCTGTTTTGTAAGCCAATAAGTGGTTACTAGTCCACCAGTTCAATATTTATGTTAGTATATGCTGATGTGGTTTATTTTTAGTTTTATGAAGTATTAGAGGGAGTGTAATTGATGTGATGAATAGCGTAGGGGTCCTGAAACCAGACAGCCGTGTGGTCTGGGGCCGCGAAACTGTGTGCGTGCGTCGATCGCGTGACGCACACAGCCAAGCGGCCGATTGTGCGCTTGCTGATCAAATTACTTCCCTTTTAATAACAAACGTGACTAAAAAATCATCTATTTATGGCTAAGCCGTGTATATAGATTAGCGTGTTTTCAATTTATCTATTTCCAGTGGCAGTTATTTCATACAAACTAAAAGGTTATAGCTGTTTCCTCAGCTCTTGATAATACTGATAGAAAAAGCTGAGGATAACAGACACTATTTTTAAAACTTATGTTGGGGTTCACTAATTTATTAATGAAACAAGAACTTTTTCTGTTCACAGCCTATACTTGTATCGTACGGGATTATTTACTTCTAACATATATACTCTTGTATTGTATTTCTTAACAATTTCGTTTTACTTAACAGTGTCAATGTGGCCTCTCTCACGCAATCGGAAATCCGAGACATCATTCTCGGTATGGAGATCTCCGCGCCGTCAGCTCAAAGACAGCAGATCGCAGAAATCGAGAAGCAAAGCAAGGAGCAGAGCCAACTCACGGCCACCACTACACGAACAGTCAACAAACACGGAGACGAGATCATCACGTCCACTACTAGCAACTACGAATCGCAGACATTCAGGTTTGTGATTTTTTTTCTTAACTGTGTGTTAGTCGCTAACGGTTCGACGTGCTTTATTTAATTTAGGACCAACATAAGATAAGAAAACAACATTGCCTCAGATTTTTTAAGCTAGGAGAAGTCATCTAAGCTTTACATCTGCCATCTAGTTAATTCTTTCACCAAATTGTGGGTTACATAATAATAGGGGAAACAAAAAAAGCCTTGTTTATTTTCATCTTCTCAAAGTTTTGTTAATTTTCAGCTCCAAGACAGAATGGCGAGTGCGAGCGATCTCTGCCACGAATCTGCATTTGCGTACGAATCACATTTACGTCAGTTCGGACGATATCAAGGAGAGTGGATATACATACATACTGCCGAAGAACTTGCTCAAGAAGTTCGTCACTATATCCGATTTGAGAGCACAGGTCAGTTAATATACTTAATTTTTATTAGAAAAATCGCTCTTTGTTATAAAGAAAGACTTCAACTAGTTATATCCAAACCATTTAAACGTTTTATTAACATTTATCAACTGTTTGTATCTAATTTCTGCTCACTGAACAAAGGCGACATGACATCAAGCGGTAAATCATGGATAATGGTTTAACTAAAGGACCTAACTTCGTTTAACTTAAACGTTTGTTTATCGTGTATAACCAGTGCTTAGTGAATAACGGACATTCAAATATTATTAAACTGTATTTTTAAGTGTTTGTTTTTATTTATTTATTTTATTTTCATTTTGTAATATAGGAAAACAAACAGCATAAGCCTAAAGTTTTCACACATAATACATAACAAAAACATCTATTTAAGCACAATCAATTACAATAATGAAGGTATATGCAACAAAAGTTACAAACATACAATTAACATGTGTATTGTGTTTTGAAATTCCAACATGTCGGCGTACTCGGAGTTTCAGTTTTTAATACCTGTCGTGTTCAGATCGCGTGCTACCTGTACGGCACGTCGCCGCCGGACAATCCGATGGTGCGCGAGGTGCAGTGCGCGGTGGTGCCGCCGCAGTGGGGCACTCACCAGCAGGTGCACCTCCCGCGGCAGCTGCCCAAGCACCCCGCGCTGCAACACCTGCAGCCGCTCGGCTGGATGCACACGCAGCCCAACGAGCTGCCGCAGCTGTCTCCGCAGGTACGCTTCTTGCAAGTTCTCCTTCTCTCGTCTCGATGTACATTTCAAGTTTTACTAGCCCAGAAAGAAGCGACCTGTATGTGGCTTCTGATTTATGAGTAAATGAATCACATCGATGTTTTGGGTCCTTTTGTACTTAAACACTAACTTTCATCATTACAGCCGCAAGCAGCTTATTGCTTGACATTTCGTGTTAGACTGATTGAAAACTGCGACTGTTGAGTGTCTTCCATCGATTTTAACTATTTCGTCAAATCATTTATAAGTGGACGACCGCTCCAAATCAGAACCTCTCGACCTTAGATTCTTCACAATATGTGCCCCGTCATCTGCCGCTTCAGCAGACAAATACGTTGGGCTGCCATTTATTTGTTTGTTACAGCACTGGTTTCAATAGATAGGTATAGTTGGCTCATATCCTTTCATTTGCAGGACATAACAACACACGCCAAAATAATGGCTGAGAATCCGAACTGGGATGGCGAGAAGACAATCATTATCACGTGCTCCTTTACACCTGGTTCCTGTTCGCTCACAGCGTACAAACTCACCCCCAGTGGATATGAATGGGGGTCAAGGAATACTGATAGGGGTAACAACCCTAAAGGATACCTGCCCAGTCATTATGAAAGAGTTCAGATGCTACTATCGGACCGATTCCTGGGCTATTTCATGGTTCCCTCGCAAGGAAGCTGGAATTATAACTTCATGGGTAAGTTTTTATACTACTATAGTACTTTATTTTAAGAAACAAAATAATAAGCTTATCGCGACTATGGTTCATTTTTATACCGAATAGAATGGTTTCAAACTTGGAATATAAATGAACTAAAAATGTAATTGTTTTCGGTTTAAACATTTTAATTATAACTAAAGAATAATCAAACGCCCACAAACGCAAAACAGAACTGATATTTTCATATGATACAATACGTATTTATTTCTTGCAAAAAAAACAAAAAAAACCTTCTACAGTCTGTGTTCAGAACTCATTTTTCTTTTTCAGGTGTGCGTCACGATCCCAACATGAAATACGGCGTTCAGCTCGGAAACCCACGCGAGTTCTACCACGAAGTGCACCGTCCCGCGCATTTCATGAACTTTGCTGCTATGGAAGACGCTACTGCTCCGACGTTAGCCGCCGATAGAGAAGATTTGTTCGCGTAGTCGCGTAGTGTAAGAAGAATTTTGTGTTTTATTTGTTATGTTCAAAGAGAGACTTTGTATATAATAATAAGAATAAATATTTCATAAATTTAAATAATGCTTTTAATTTGTATATAATATACCTACTATCTGGTATCACATTGATTCAAAGTCGTTTTCGCCTAATTCCAAACTGGAATAATTTAGTTTTTATGCTTTTAACGATATTTTTGTTTTTAGCTTTTATTGATAGCTTATTTTACTCTTTTTGGACATAAGTTCCATATGCAAGGATGCAGATATAACAACTTTTAAATCAGCTCCCTATTAAAAATATAAATACACAATGAGATTTGATGTTACAAATCTTATTGTTATGACTAGACTAAAAGAAAGCGACAATATTTTATGCTAGTTTATTTCTATACACCTGTCATGAATATTATTATTACATAGAAATCGCCATAATGTTCACTGCATTCTCAATAACTTACAGCTATTGAAAATCCATAGGTGGCGTAAGTACTATATTTTCTACAGTAATACCACTGGCCATTTCCTCATTAATTTCTTCAACAGTTTCCCTCATTAGATTTTCATCTATAGACATATCACTGCTAACAGAATGACTGTCACTCCTCAGAGAATATTCTTCTAAAATTTGAGTGGCAGCTTCAGCAATATCGGAATCGTCATCACTATCAAAACAAGTTTCATTTATTTCTTGTATCGATTTTGTATCATGCTCACTATCAGATTTTTGGATATTTTCGAAATCTCCCACACTTCTATTATCCTTCTCGTCATAATCAATTTGGTCTCTGCTTATACATTGAGAATCATTCGTAGTATTTGTTTTTTCTTGATTAGATAAAATTATACTTGGTAATTCTTGTTGAGAGCAATCTTGATCGTTTAAATCTCTATCCATTTGCATAACAGAATTGAGCAATTCTCCGGATGACTTTACAAGCATATAATTTGTATCTTTGGTGTTATCACTTACCTTTTCGTTTTCTTGATCATCAATACTATACTTGGCTAAAGATTTTAAGTTTTGTGTTAAATCAGTATTTGGTATTGGTTCGATATTTAATTTGTTTGTAGATGCATTTGTATTAAAAGAAATTTCTATTTGTTTAGAGTTCATAGCTGATGAGTAATGTGCACTACTATCTGTCCTAGTGTTATTACTACGGTGTCTTTGAATTCGTAATCTTTCTAATAGATTCGGATATTCATCTTTGAATTTTTGTAATAACTGTTTGTGTTGTTCATCGTGTATCTCATTTCTCCTGAATTTAATTTGCAGGTCTGCATTCAGTTGATACAATAATTCTTCGTCTCCTTTTTCTGGTGTTCTTATTTCTTGAGGCTAAAAGACAAAAGTATTAATATTTTTACAGAATCTTGAAACTTTATTTACTATTTAGTTAGTACTGCTTACTTGTCGACACTGAGTTATGAGCTCTGCAAGTTCTACTGCTAGTTTGACTGTGTCAGCTGGCAAATTTGTTTTAGCTGCTAACGCCAATCCATATCGATCTATAGTTGTTATTCCTGGTTCAACTTTATGTTCATATACGAGTCTCTTTTGAGACTCTTCTGATTCGGTAATGTTTTGTTCGGTAACTGCAGTATGACGGCTAAAAACATTAATGTTTAAAAATACATAATCTTGATTAAAATACTGGCCTTTGAGAGCTTATTACATATTATATGATGAAGACTAAAAAGCAATATTCTTACTTGACTACGTTGAAATACAAATCCCTGAGTCTTGTCAAATAAATGAAGTGCGTAGTAAAAAACGTAAAAGCGTCACTCATAATGAGTTCTTCGCAAATAGCCCAAGCTATGCTAGAGCCTTCTTCCGTGCACGTTCCCCTAAAAAATAACACCAATTTTAAATTATATTTATTTAAGAAAATCTCGTCCCAGTTTCACACTGCTTTTACAAATAATATGCATCGTTGGAAAATATTTTATAATGACGAAGTGTTACTTTACCTGCAAAGTTCATCAATAATGACCAAACTAGATGAAGTTAAACTTTTCAATATATGTTGCATTTCCTTCATCTGTAAAAAATACTGTAATTATAAATGCAACATCGGAAAAAAAAAATTTGGCCCTTTTTTGGAAAATAGCTAACCAATCAAAAGGGTTTATTATATTACTAGCTGTTCCCCGCGGCTTCGCCCCGCGTGGAACTCGGTTATATCGCGCCCAAAAGTAGCCTATGTTTGACCTCAGGTCGTTAACTACATCCCCACCAAATTTCATCACAATCGGTCCAGCAGTTTAGCCGTGAAGAGTGACAGACAGACAGACAGACAGACAGACAGACAGACAGACTTTCGCATTTATAATATTAGTATGGATTGTCTGTTAATATTAAAATTTCATCGAATGTTTGTTCACTAAGAGAACTAAAATTAATTTTACTTACTTCAAATACATAAGTTGAAGCATTCAACTCTACGCTATCATTAAAACCAATTCTTGAAAAGAGGCGATCGCATAATCTTACTACGGCATTGGTTGCTGGCAAGAAACAGCCTAACTAAAAAAAAATACTTTAATTTATTATACAGGTTCATACATATCTACCACGTAAAAAAAAACTTTAATGAAATCAAATTAGCCAGTTAATTTTTTTTAAAGATATTGTTTTAAACAAAATATAACATAAAAACGGAAAAAGAACCTGCGCCATAACTTGTAAAACAGCAATTTGTTTTATGTATATACTTTTACCTCCCATGTTGGGACCCGTTATAATAGTAAAATTTTGTTCCGGACTTGCATACTGAAAATAAAATGTTACTTACTGTATTTAAAGGTTATTTTGAAATGAATACCTTGTGTAAAACAGAAAAATCTTACAATATCATTCGGTACCGGCATAATTTGGCTATTGTAATCTAAAAGAGGATGCACACTATTCTTGATATCCAAATAGTTGCCGAAGTCAGGTCGGATGTAAGAACTAATAGAACTTGCCTAAAATTTTACAAAAAAAGATTTCATTTATAGGTAACTTGCAAAATATAAAAAGTATATGACAAGGGGGGAAATAAGAAATCAAAAAGTTTATTATTTTATACACACTTATAAAATTTAGTTGCATGGTTTATTTAAATAAATAAATTTCATAATGATTTCTTACGTTTTCGCGATTGTTACACATTAAATTAAACTATTTTATACGGTTATTTTTTTTATAAATAAGTAAGCAATAAACTCGATAGAAAACCGTATAAAATAGTTTAATTTAATAAATAAACTTCGTTCATTGTCCCTATTTTTGGGCTTCGGATTTAATCCGACCAATACATATCTACTTCCAGAGATTAGTGACAAGCGAACAAATAACTTAAGCTACAGTATAGTGTAATAAACGATAAGAAATAATATAGATAAGTAGCGTACTTGTGCAAATGCCAATAAAATATCAAGTTCTGCAACATTTTCACACAAGGTGTAGAGACTCGACATAAATGGACGAAGTTCTTTTAGGAGGCTAGAAATCACTCTGAAACAAACAAAAATTGTAGTATATATTTTTTTAAAAGTGGGCACCTTTTTATATTTCCGTTATAAGATCATATTTTTTTTATATAATTGAAAAAGTCTTACATATTGCTCATTCTCTGTATTTCCTTTAGTGATTCTTTGGCTTGTTGGTCCAAAACGACCAGTTCCTCTGTTGTCATGCTTACACTGGCGCCGCTGTTGTAAACCTAGAAATATTTTGTGAGTGAATGGACACGTCTTCTTCTTCGTCCGAGCGTGTTTCCCGGTTGCATCTTCAGAATGAACACGTCTGGGTTGTTTATGAACAACGAAAGATGTGTTCCCAAAATTGAAAGAACCTAATATAAATCGGTACTTTTTAAAATAAAAGTTTTTGTCAAATATTGCCATATCAGATCTTCATACTTGATTGATACAGGGGCCAGGCGCTCTCACTCAACCCATTGATTGCAATCCCGTTTTGGACGAGGCAGTCACGTTACCGACTCGTTCACGACCCGTTGGAGATATTATCACGTTACGTATAATACCCGGCACATAAGTTGGACGTGCGTTGGCTGCGCACGTTAAAATTTGTATGAAAATCGGCTATGCGCATTCAAGGTCATTTCAGTTTATGGCCAACCTATATGCCGCGAACTTTATGCTAGTTGTATATAAAACTGACTCCGAAAACTTTCAGAAACGATACTTGGTCTATATTGATGGAAAGATTCACACATGATCTTAATTAATGAGTGATTGATAACAAAAAGGGTGTGGCGTTGATAGCGTTATCGCGCCGCGTGAAGACAGCGTGCTCTCAAAGTTTCATCAGCCCAGCAGCTTGGCCTACACCTACTGGCGTATTTACAGATAAGTTTAATCAGAAAACAAATCGTTGGCGTTTATTTAAATTTCTTTTTTTAAATAGATAATATTAAAAAAGGTATAAGTTGTAAACTTGGCTAAAAAAAAACCAAAACTAACAAGTTTGCATAAAAAAATAAATTCCTAATGTTAAGGAACATAATTTTACATAAAACAATTACTTAATCCCATTTTAAACCTTATGTATTTTATAATCACTTTTTCCTACTTCTTAAATTTTCACACACAATAATTTACTTTATCTTTATCATCTTTAATATTGAAACCATGTTTGAAAAACTTTATAAAATTTAAAACTGAACCTACCTGAATAAATATTTCGGGCAGATCATCTGCGCTAAAGTTTCGTCTATTTTTAGGAGCAACGGGAAGGACAATGTGAAATCCCTTCATGACATTCTGATTTAGGCGTAAAGGTAAATCATACGTCTCGGCCAATTGTTCAACCATTTTCTGTATATCGTCAATGAGTTCGGAGTAAGTTCTTCTGGCTACGTCTAGCAAACCATTGATTTCTGGTTTCACTGCAAAACAGCGTTGCATACTACCCATTGCACCTTTTTCAAGATGCGCATCTTCTTGGATAATACCTCGAATTCTGTCAGCTATCTCTTTGTAATTTGGATTTTTAAGATCCTGCAAAACAGAGTAATTTAATAATGCAATGAGCTCGTTTACTAGGGGTACAGGTAGCTTGGTACCAATACTAGGCGAATTATTTATTTTTTAAGTTTTTGATTTGATTTTTAAGTTTTCCGCTCATCGCCAGATTCGCCGGCGCTCATTATTAAAACGAAAACACCAAGAGACTACCAATTGGATTTTCAAAAGTCTTCCACTCGTCGCCGACGCTAGTGCCTCTACCAATTGCGGCACGATATCCATCGTGGTTTTCAACAGCAGCATTTGGTTCAACTGGGCTTCGCCTAATTTGTCCATATTCTGGTTCGGTGTCTCCATGCAGAGGAGAAGGATTTTGTCCACATCCGACAGCCTTTTAAGTACATCCTGGAGAACGACATTTTAATGATTTCCTATTCACATAAAAATTAGGTTGTATTTATTTTTCAGTATTGGGTTGTTAAAAAATGTACAATATTTACTTGTAAATCTGACATTAATCCATCTTCATTTTCTATGAGATCCTGCACTGCATCAAGTCTATTTTCTATAAACTCCTTTTTACATGATGGCTGGAGTATGCTAGCTCTCAATGCTCTGATACCGCCGATTGTGTAAGTAGGACCAAGGACTCCAAGGAGGCAGCATGTAGCTCCAGCTGACGGTACGAGAGGCTGAACTAGCTCGAGTTGAGTTGCTGTTCCGACATCTATTTAGAAGAAGATTTTACTTTTGAAACGACATTAATAGAAATAATAAAACTGGTGGACTTGTCTCAAGGCATTTGACCAAACAGAAGGCAAGCGTCAATATAATTTTTGGTATTTTTTTAATGTATATACTAATATTATAAATGCGAAAGTCTGTCTGTCTGCCTGTCACCTCTTCACGGCTAAACTGCTGGACTGATTGTGATGAAATTTGGTAGGGATGTAGTTAAAGACCTGAGGTCAAACATAGGCTACTTTTGGGCGCGATATAACCAAGTCCCATATGCGGGGCGAAGCCGCGGGGCTAGTAATCCATACTAATATTATAAATGCGAAAGTCTGTCTGTCTGTCTGTCTGTCTGTCTGTCTGTCACCTCTTCACGGCTAAACTGCTGGACCGATTGTGATGAAATTTGATAGGGATGTAGGTAACGACCTGAGGTCAAACATAGGCTACTTTTGGGCGCGATATAACCGAGTCCCACGCGGGGCGAAGCCGCGGGGAACAGCTAGTAAATAAATAAACAATAGTAAGTACTTATAAGAAAACGGATAAATATTAAATGGTTAACCTACATACGACAAAAATCATTATAGATTCGGTGTTACTTGACTGAAGTTGAAGTCAAACTTGCAAGTATTTACTAAATTACTTTATTTTCTTTAAATTTCTGATATCGAATAAGATAAAAAATATACCTAATCGATCACGTCACATTTGTTTACGGTTTTTGAAAGGGAACAAACAGCAGCTTATTGTTCATACAAGCAATAAATGGAATTAGTGTGTAGTTTTGAATACACAACAATGTTTTAAAGCTTTAAACATGAAAATTTTTCAACCTATGTAGTGCTAATAGTGTTTAAATTAATTTCAACTAATACTTACTAGTACAAGCACTGGAGTCAGACCTAAGATTCTAGCTATGCTAGTACAAGTACAACTAACCTACAGTAATAGCCTACAAAAAAGAATATCATTAATTAAATGCGCGTGAAATACTGATGAAACTTCGTGATCATGCTGTTAACATATTATGTTTGGGTTATTACATTTATTTGCATTACCGATAATCATTGTGTTTTCTGAAGAATGGTATTCTATCTTCAAGGATTCTCTTACAAATACAATGCATTGGATGTACTCTACATATTTCAAAACTGCCGCTGCCGCCGTCAGGGCGTAAAATCTGGGAAGAAATTTAATAAAAAACGTAATAGGCAAGTAAGTTAGTTTTCTTCGTAACCTATAACCTATTTATGGATTTAGGTCCTATTTCTAACCATCCAAATAAACCATTGCCGGGTAGCAAGGTGGTATTTATGTAAAGAAACACGGCAACATTTAAATATTTGATAGGATTATAGGTACGGGAGAGGTCAATCCACAGGGTCAATCAGTAGTCAAACATCAGTGGCTAGTGGTGTCTTTATATCCGGTTGTCGAGATTCATAATTTTGCCGACAAACTGCCAAGATTTTGGCAATATATAACGTTGGTGTTGGGAATAAATTAAATAAGTAATAATAGTTAAATCCATACTAATATTATAAATGCGAAAGTCTGTCTGTCTGTCACCTCTTCACGACTAAACTGCTGGACCGATTGTGATGAAATTTGGTAAGGATGTAGTTAACGACCTGAGGTCAAACATAGGCTACTTTTGGGCGCGATATAATCGAGTCCCACGCGGGGCGAAGCCGCGGGGAACAGCTAGTCATAAATAAATCCAAGCCTAGGTACCTACGTTAGTAGGTAGGTCTATTAGGGTATGTATGATTTCTGTGGCTCATGGAACTTTTTTATTAATATATAATTATATATTTTTTTTATAATGCCTTTAAAATAAGTTGCATTTAAGCAAAAAATATATTTTAAGACTGGGGGTTACTACCGTCTCTTAAAACCATGCAAGATCCAATGAGTAAGCTGGGACAGCGCAATACATGATGTAAGGCGACATCTTCCTTACTCACTGGATCTTGCATGGTTTTAAGAGATGGTGGTAAGCCACTCTGTCTAAAGCAGCAATGCTAGAAAGTCGTGTTAGTTACACTATTTACAACTCTAGAACGGCTGAACTGATTTGTCTGAAAATTGTTGGGGAGCTAGCTTAGAAAGAACCAGGAAAAGAACATAGGGTACTTTTCATGCAGGAAAAAGGTCCCGGGGGAAGTTCACGCGGGCGAAGCCGCGGGCAAAAGTTAGTTATGAATATTTTTTCCCCGCCATTTCATGTTGCGTCAATAATGTTCACGTGATAGCCTATACGGATAGGTAGGTACCTAACAATCTTATCATTGTCTGGGTTGATGTGTTGATATTCAGTTTGGAATAGGTATAGTTTCTTTTATCTTCCGATCTAGTTTTATCTAGATCCTATGAACACTTTTTGAGAAAAGGACGTTCGTTTGTGATGAGAACTTATTAGTCTATCGAAAAAATTGGAAGTCAACAATTTCACGCGTTTTATTCGTATATGTCCGACGGTAAAGAAAATATACATGACATAGCCTATCGACTGCCATCTACCGATAGAAGCCGGGACCTACGGCTTAACGTGCCTTCCGAAACACGGAAGAGCTCATTGGCGACCAATCCAAATATTGCCGCGCACTCGCCGTAACTTGACGCGCGCTATTGTTACGAACACGCGCGCCGCGCTAGGCTATCAAGCTTCTCATACCTACCACACCTACCTATACAAAGGTATATATAGATTTTTTTTTACAAGGAGAAGCTTTGTCCATTATAGCAGTTGTCTCGCGACACTTCTTGTTTTTTCATCACCTTTTTGGTTTGCCGTCAATATTCGAGTAAAAACAAAAAAATAATAACAATGACCCATTGCACAACGATTCTTACTTGCTTTGCATGTCAGTTGACGTATTTGATATTTGTTTGTGTCAGAGTCAGAGTTCAGCCTTGTTATTAATTATCAAATACATATATTTTAGGCATAGATTAAAGAATTTGTCTTAGAGCCGCGCGCGATTCCTAATTCTATGATATTAGGCATAGGTTTAAAAAAAAATTGCGTCGCGCGATTCGAAATTCTTTGATTTTAGGTAATAAAATAATTCATGATTATTACACTCACTTTTGATGGACTTGCAGGTACACTGCGCTATACTGCGGCGCACAAAGCGTCTGTATATGTTGTCTTCCGGCAGCGTCGTTGAAATGCCTTCGTTGTACTGTTGTCAAATTAACCAGGGGGTATGTGTCTCTTATCAGCTGGTACAGCTGATTGGGTTTCACTCCTTCGCAGAATGTGTGGGGAACTATTATCTGGAATAAGTATTTGAGAGGATTTTGAGATTTATCCTCAAAGGAAAGCAACATTCGCAAATTGAGAAAATAGATTCACTAACAGCTTCTGACGTTGTTTGTATGACTACCATGTGGCGCCTTTGATTTTTTATTCTCATTTCTCAAATAATTTAAGGTGGCGCCCGATACAATGCATGTATTTTTTTATAAGCCATATTACAACATATTTATTTCAAAATAGGTTCCTCCCTGGTCCCACCCAGCCAAGGTAAATCCTCTACTAACTATGGTTAAGATGTTTGTATCTCGAGGATAAAATAATAAAAAGGTATTGTTTTGAGAACTGATAATTTGAACTGAACATGACTTGTAATGGTGATCATGACGAACCTGTAAAGTCCTAAGTAAACTGAAAAAAACAAGAAAGTAGGTACCTACGTAGGTAGGTACTAAACTTAATCAAAGGTACAAAAGTTGGTTGGTTAAACAACCAAATGTATGTAACCATATTTTGCAAAAAAACATTTGGATTATTGATTTTTTTTTTCATTATAAGCGATATCTACAAGTTAAAAAATAAAAATACTAAATTGGCGATGACAAAGAAATCCAAGTTCTTACCTCGACAGGATTAAAGTAGTTTATTTTCGTCAACGTATGCGTATATAGGAGCGTATCACTTAACTGACACAGAACCAGGTGAGGATGTCTGAGGTCTACTGCTGCTATGCCTATTTCGCCTCTAGCCATTCCTCTACCTTCTGAAATTGCTGAAATTATATTATTTGTTGTTAGTTGTACTGTAAACTTGATAACAAACGTATTTTCTGCTATATACCCTTTCAGTCTTTTGTTTGTCATAGTTGTATAGGTATTTCATAAATATATCTAAGTATAGTAAGTAAGTAGTTCCTAAACAAATATATTACAATAGGTATATCTAAGTACAACTAGTACCTAACTATACGCATAGTAATTGGTCAGCTATAAAACTGCCTTAGGACATAGTTTATTTTAACATAGATACCTAATATAACACTAGCTTCAACTGCTGAAGTACTTGTAGACCGCGCAGATCTGTTACCACTATGGCCACCTACAAAAGAAATTGGCTAAAATAGATGCGTAATTATCTAGATTTACCTCTTTTCTACTGTTTACTAAGCCTTCAATATTTGGACTGCAGGGACTGCCACCCATCAGCTGATTCCCGTTTCTACACCTTATTCATCCGCCATTAAAATTGACCCCGACTATTGCAGACCGTTAAAGTAACCACGTCAAATAGTCTGATAGCAGGCTGGGTGTACGTACAGGGACTAATTGCCTTGACCCACACAATATTGTGTAAATAAAAAAAATCTGACTATCAGCTTAGATGAAGCTTGCCTCATATTTTACAAATCAAATAAGTCATGGGAAACCCGGCAAAAATCCTGATAAAACTTATCTCCTTTTAAACAAAGTACTTAGGTAGATAATAGGGTAAACAAGTACAAGAGATATATATAATATGATACTTATATTATTCACTCGCCTCTGCTACTACTGCTGATATATCTGAAAGTAATAAATATTTATTAGTACCCTAAAATTTTCTACTGAATAGTCACCGACATAGCCAAAGTGGTAGCAGAAAGAAAGTGGCGATGGGCGGGTCACATATGCCGCACAAGAGACGAGCGTTGGGGAAAGTTAGTGCTTCAGTGGAGACCCAGAACCGGACGTAGAAGTGTCGGTAAACCCCCAGATGGTCCGATGACCTCGTCAAAGTTGACGGAAGGCTAAGACCGAGAGGAATGGCTTGTATTTTGCTGGATGCCTACACTCAGCATTGGGTGACAATGGGTATGTAAGATGCAATAAGTAAATATGGTAGGTAATTTATGCGAGTATGTAAACCGCGGGTAAAAATTTGTTCAATATAAACCTGAGAGCATTAGGTCTATTTCTTGGCGTGCACATGTCTTGGGTGGAGTCTACTGCAGAATCACTGGCTATGACTCTTGGTCTGGCCTTCCCACTCGAAGAAGACTCCGGTTTAGTAGAGCTGGATGTCACTAGCCTGCGAAATTAAATTCAGCAAATATAAGTAGGTACCTACCTAAGTTCTTATTGCGTAAGTACGTGAGCACTTCGGCGCAACCGTGAATCCAAAATGAATACAATTATAAAAGAAAATGTAGGAGCCCTCTACCTGCGTCTTGAAGAACGCGGTGGGCCGGTTGGTGGTCCCATAGAAGTAGCATTGCTTCCAGAGGGTTCATTGAATTGATAGCGCGGAGCTGTGTTCGCTATTCGACTTGCATTGTAGGAGACTGGATGTAACAAAGGTAATGTACCTCGTATACCTGATTAGCCAAAAGCAAAATAGATTGGTTAAGTAATCAAACTGTCTTTAAAGGATGATGGTCACCTCACCTACATGATGCCTACATGAAACTTCACAATTAACAGTATCTACGCTACGCACGCAACCTAGGTAAAACGTAATTATACAATCCCTTCGTTTCGAATTAAATAAAAAGTTTTGAAGCGTTTTACAGTTAACCTATATGAAGTCAACGGTGGCGCACCGGTTTGGTATGTTTCTATACCTATTTGGAGTATTCCTTATACAGAAACATACCTAAAGAACTTGGGACCTAAGGTACATACCTACTGCTGTATCTTTTCTTACTAACTCATTTTTGAACTTTGATTGTATTTTGGTCTGGATTCGCTTCTCACGTTGAACTACGTTCATTTTAGATTGTTATTACAGATTAACCTCGTAGGAACACGCTATCGATCTATTCAATTAGATTATGTAGGTAGGTATTTCATTACATAATTTTACTTTTTCTTTTTTCTTTTTTGTTATTTTTTTCTTTTTAAAACTTTGCCGCTCTTTTTTCCAGAAGGAGGAAGTATCGATGGCGCGCGCACGCTGGAGTCTATGGCGAAAGTAGACCGGAAATCAGTCATGTCAACGTCAAACACTAAAAAAATAAGCCAAAACGTCAAATTATGTAAATAAACAAATGTCATCTGATGTCATCTTGATGTGGTTTGCGGCGGGTGGAGCTTTGTTATGGTAAGTAATAATAAATAAACTAAAATATTTAAGATAATATACCTACAGTGCTACTACTGCTGTACTATTTAAATGATACTGTATTCCAGAACAATATAAATATATTCTATGACACGAATCTGACTTCAGCACCTGTATATAACCTTGAACTATTGTTGAGCGATTCTAATCATATTTTAACAATGTGATGTTTTAACAAGTCCTATAGATTTTCATAATGATTAGCTAGCATGACATGCGATGACAGCTACGAATAGCCGATAAGATATCAAAGGTGTACCAAAAAACAAAAAAAATTTTTTGGGAATGTAGGAAAATCACAGGCTCTTAACAGACTATTTCACCTAGGTATTAAATTATATTACACAACACAGTCATATATTGCTAGTGCCATTATTAGGTCAAATTAATTTCATACTAAAAAAGTATTGTATGGCACCATGAAGTTCAGTCATTATTCTGGACTACTTATTGAAGTCAACTAAGATTTTTAGTTGCATATTCAATATAATGATGTGTGTGTATATTATTATCCTCATTAATATATCAAAAATGGCAGCCTTACAACAAAGGTAAACTACCCAAAACTTACATACCTACACACATATGTAAAACATCCGTGGTAAGAATTGTCCTTTGCTCTTTATTTTGTCACAGTTTGTTGTACTTTCATTATCAGGACGAAAGCTAGACTGATAAATCAAATGGCAAAATGTACTTTAATGCCTCAGCACTTGAGCAGTCACTTATTGCTGCTTAACACTGAATGCCCAGCGGCCTTCCAGTAACCGACAAACAATTGAAAATCTGTGATTGCGGCATTCAAACTGTTAACTTTATGGCACAGAAGATTATACTATTGTTCCTTTTGGTGGATAGGTCTATAAAAGGGCTAATACATTTAGTATTTTAGTACCATAGCATAGCACTTGGTCTGTATCTATTTAAGTGCATATGTAATTTAATTTTATCTTAAAATTGTCTTATGTGTAAATTTTAAAGTTTATTTGAATTATTATTTTATGCAAACTTACCATAACTATGGTTAAGTATGTTAAGGGTTTACTAACAAGCTAACACTGGTTGTTATGGAAAAATAAAACTTATTAACTGGGATTAGGATTATTGCTTAATTTGTATGAAAGGTAAAAATAAAAACAAAATATTCTTCCGTATATTACTTGGCAAAAGTTGTTTAGTTTCGTGGATGGTGTGTAGTTAGTTTCATGTGTTATTGATTCACATTATTACGTTTCTTGTGTGTCCATATCTAAGACCAAATAGGCACAAAAATGTTTGTCTGAAAAATCTAATCCCTGGTGGTAACAAAACAAACTAAACTAAATTTAATCATCGTCAGCTGTCTACAACCGACTGAGGGGTTCATAATAAACATAAAAATATTATTGTTATTTGACTGACAGTTTCAGAGATTATTATGTTCAAATGGTTCAAACACAATATTAAAAGAACAAAAATCACTCTTTTTAGAAATATATATATATACCTAGCAAAATATATAAATTATAAACTGAAATAAAGAGTAAGTCATTTATCTCTATTTTTTATATTCAGTAAACATTATCATTTGGACATACTGAACACGTAGTATTGGAATGCAATATTGACCTTTAAACCTTACACGAGCAAGAATGATATATATTTAGCTGAACTTTTTATCTGAACCTAATACCATGAACAGGATAAAAATGGACGTACAACTTTATTTGAAATAGAATAGAATGAGGTTTGCTTAAACTACCTAATTTTGATTAAGCTTTTGAATAGATATAGATACAGCCTTGGAAAAGGATATATTATGTCACAGAATAGATAATACTAACATAATTATTTCTTATCTTATTGAATCTGCGGGTAAAATATTAGTATTCTAATAATTACATAATAATATTTTCTTTTAATATACTGACAGAACTTTCAATAAGGAGAAATGTTCTAAAGAATTAAACATTTTTGTTAAAAATGGTATTCTATAATAAGACTTTTAATGAACTGAATATCTATTTTTCTTATTAATTTATGTTTATCCTTTTCCTATCTATAGATAGTAAATCAAAAGAACAAATTTTGCGTCATTGCTAAAAAATAATAACTGTAATAATTATTACTTTATCAAATATATTGTTTAAAATTCGAAACAAAACAAAATTATCTCTTCAATCGTTAATATTATCAGGGCGCAATTCGCAAAACAAGTGTTGCCACAAATATTCCATACGCTTCTATCGCGAGTGAGGGAGACAACTGATGGTTAGTTGCTGCGCTTATGAAGCGGCTCTTGTCTGGCAGCATGTCTTTTCAATGAAGAGCGTGTTGTGACGTCATTCATAGTACGTAGCTCTCAGTTAACGGTGGTGTAGCTCGAGTCTCGTATTATCTTGGTGCGTGTGTATGGATATAAGGCGATATGCCAGTGAGGAGTGTACTGTACTTTGTGATATCATCCATAGCGGAGGTGTGTACGCGGTCCAAACTTACTAACCTTAACATTGTCAAGCACTTTTCTCGAGTTGCAACCGAGCAGACTTCAGACATGGATATTTACAGGTAGACATACCTTATTGCATGTTTTTTTAGCTATGGGATAAAATAAATTCAATCTAAAAATCAAATCAAAATTATCAAATGGGTTTAGAAGTCAATCGGCCCTTTACACCCTGGTGTCAATGTCTAAACCATTGCACTGCATCTGAAGTGGTTTCTTTGACTACTGTCAGTTGACATTAGCGTAGCGAATTCCGTAGCATCATAAGAGCATGCAATTAAGAGTAAATTAATAAATTAATTCATTAATTTACAAACAGTCGATTCTTTTTTAATTTCAAGTTATTAAAGCAAGTATAGCTTCTGGATTATAAAACGAACTTGTTAAAAATTGAACCACAATGGTGAAAAACTGGTTTTTCACCACAAGATTTTCTACCGTGGTTTATGGTAAACAAATAGTATACATATATGATTCGGGTTAATTTAAACGCACAAAAAATTGTTATTAATTAAATAGTAGTTAATAACTACCTGATCTAATAGCTCCAAGGTTTTTCCTGTGTATTTAACTCAGACTAGAATAAATTACCATTTGTAAATTCATAAGGAGTTATAGATACTTGAGCCATTTATAGAAACAAGTTTAAAGTAACTCACAAGGAGATACAATGTTGTATCATATTTGTATTCGCAACATATCTGTCAGGATTTTCTCTTTACCTTACATGCCGCAGTCGCCGCGTCGTCCTAAAAAAAAAAATTATCCGTAAAAGGTTCAAGAACCTTGCATATTTTATTTTTGTTTAGTGTTTAATTACGTAATAATAATTATTATCTGCATTATTATATACCATTCCTTGACCTCCGTGGCGTAATGGTAAACACGCTAGTCCGCTAGTCTGGAGGTCCTATTTACGTGGGCTCGATTCTTATTAGGGCAAGTTGGAAAAATTGTCTTGGGTTTCCTCCTATTATCTATATACTTATGTATTTATGGCGAGTTATTATCCCATACCCAGGTTTATGGCTGCTTTAAAATCTGTGTAAAAATATATACCTAGGTAAGTTCCTATATCATCTCTTTTAAGGCCGTGCCTGTCGTCGATTTGCGATCCTTCCAACTCTTACACAGGTTTTTCTCAAAACAAGTACCTAGTAGCTATTCTGCAATTTTATATGTAAGTTGATGTGTGTTAATTTTGGGGCTTTTAGGTACTTTCCTACCTTGATATTTCAGGTGGTGAGCTTAATAAACGTTTTTTAATTTATACGTAGGGTTATTGTTTTCCTGATATTGTAAAAAGTTGTATACTTATCGGAAAGTAGAACTTGGCCTGATCACAAGTGTAACCTCGTAATAAGGCCGAGTGCAACCACATCCTGCAGACTGCAGTCGGTCCACACCGCACAAGCCGCATGATATAAGTCGTGTGCAAAAGAACAAATGTATAAATATCATAGCTATTATTTTTTTAAATATACTTTGTTTCTATATTTATTGTAGTCCTACATATAGGCTTGTTTTTAAAACAAAAAAATAATGGCGGTCGGTGTCGGTTGTAGGTAGGTATTTATATTTTGAACCTGTCGTGTTAAAACAAATGGAATTATTTATTATTATTTTTAAATTATACTAACATATTTTTTTGTTTTGTTAGTTGCTCCAAAGTCTATGTCTACCATTTTCTTTTTAAATAACAATCGCTTTTGTATATGTAAAACAGACACACATAGTTAACTCGCTTTATTAGTATGGACTTATATCAAAACAAAGTTCTTGCGTAAATCACAGCTGAGTCATTAAATTACTTTGTTTTTATTCAAATAAAAAGAACAATGGTCTGCGACAAAAGACAAGTAAAAAAAGTTAAAAAAATGTTTTATTTTAACACCTTTAAATGAAAATATTATTTGGCCTTGACTTTCAGGTGCCTATGTTTATTTTAAATAGGTAGGTATTGTACCTAGTACCTACATCTTCTTTTGGGAAATTAGCTAGTTTCAAGAGACTGTGCAGTAAGACTTTATATGTGTGTGACGTGGCCCTATTTAAGAACGGAAGACGTTTCGTACGTTTACCTCCCAACGTTGTCAATGTTCAATATTGGTGTTAATTGTACGCTTTAGTCATACCATCTCGAACCTAAAAAGACTGTTCTTTATAAAAATCTTTTAAAGTTATCAGTCGATTAAATTAGGAAGAGTTTCACGTACCTACTGAACACACTGTGTACGAATTAGGCTTGTGTATACAAAAATTACCTATATAAAGTCGTTTAATAAATATTAGTAATAAGACCAATACAAAATAGCCTATTTTAGTGGTCCTAATTAATAGGGGAAAAATAGGTCTAAGAGAAAATATCGGCTGGCAAACAGTCGACCTAATGCCTTATAAAGCGTGTGTCTGTGTGTATACATATATTTATCTTTATGAAAAGTTTTTGTAAGTGCCCCACATAATAAACCTACTTTAGAGCTCCCTCAGTCCATATGATTTGTTGCTATCTATTATTTAATTTTTATATTTTTCCAACAGCATCAAGAAGAACATCCAATACGCCACCCTGAAGACCCTATCCCTGGTGTCCATCAGCGTGATGTCTCCTCAACAGACCGTCCAGGAGTTGTTCCGCACAGCAGACTGCGTCTGTTTTGATGTGGATTCCACGGTCATAAGAGACGAGGGCATAGATGAACTGGCCAAGTTCTGCGGCAAAGGAGATGAAGTTAAGAGGCTGTAAGTCCTTATTTTTATTTATTACTAGCTGTTCCCCGCGGCTTCGCCCCGCGTGGGACTCGGTTATATCGCGCCCAAAAGTAGCCTATGTTTGACCTCAGGTCGTTAACTACATCCCTACCAAATTTCATCACAATCGGTCCAGCAGTTTAGCCGTGAAGAGGTGACAGACAGACAGACAGACAGACAGACAGACAGAAAGACAGACAGACAGACTTTCGCATTTATAATATTAGTATGGATAAGTACTCCTTCGTTATAACTATCCTAAAAGTTTATTGTTTACATTTTTACCAAACCAAATATAAAAAACTTTTACATATGCGGAATGCTAAAAGTTTTTTCTCAGAAAAATCAGATGTTTTGTGCAGCGCAATAAATAATTTTTAAATAAGTATAACCTTACTGTCCGAATTGTACCTACTGATCATCAACAATTCTTGAGAGATCGTGCGGCCATTAAAATATGATGTACAAGGTCGATTTACCACTCGATAATTTCTGCCCGATTAAGTATTATCACGGAACTTATTAGATACTGGTGAAAGTGGCCCTTAAACCTTTAAGGCTTTTAAAGAGAGTGCCAGGTGGTGAAGAAAAACACTTAGAACATGGGATGCGCCTCATTTTAGCTGGAATCATAGTTTTAAATAAACAAACAAGTTTGTTTTCGCTTTGTCTATTAACAGATTGTACATGTGAAAAATATTTATTACCCATTCGCTGAACAACAAGTGATAAACAAGTGGATGATAAAGCATATTATCAAGAATGGTATGATCTTTGATAATATCCTTTATCAAGACAACAGTTTAATGAACATGAATAATTGATTTCGAGTATCTAAGATGGAAAAAATACTTTCTTATCATTTTATTGGATTTATAGTGAATTATCGTGTTGCTTTGCGGAAATTAGTCACATAAATATAGCAATAATAAACAGTAGCACTCACAGGTAGCACCCTTGACTTTTGCTTCAAATTATGATGTCTAGATATTTTTTGGAAGGAAATTGAGGCTGAGGAATTATTTATCACTTTTTCTTTCTTTGATAAGTTCTTTGAGTTGATTGGTAAAAATTGAAACTTGGTCCGTTTGATTTGGATTGTAACAAAGCCTCTCCTTAAGTCACCAAAAAAGTTACTCTATAACTCAACTAATAACTTGTATTTATCACAGAACCGCTGAGGCTATGGGTGGCAGCATGACCTTCCAAGAAGCCCTGAAGAAACGCCTGGACATCATCAGACCAAGTGTCAATCAAATAAGAGAATTTATAGAAAAATTCCCAGTGCAGCTAACACCGGGCATATCGTAAGTTCAATTATTTATATTATGTGGGTGTAACCCAGGTGAAGTGACCCTGAACAACCTGGTGTTAGGAGTTCTTTTCGAAACAGCCTTTCGTCTTACGTGGTTTCTTTAACGCCTAATAGATGGCGGGGACCAATGACGTGTGCCTTCTTTAGCACAGATTCATCTTTCTTATTGAGCAATCAGGTGACCTACCTCAATTGACTAGTCCAAAAAAATTATGATAGTGATTTTTATGTGGTTTTCGACAAAATATACCATTTTAGAGATACCATTTGAAAGGAAAAAAACTTAAAATTGTAAATATTTTTTTATTTGAATTTAATGAATCATAAAGTGCTGACTCAGTTCGTGTCTTCGCGCCCACACTTCAGTTTTCTTGGCATACTACTTACTTTGGGACTAGCTCATCTGTGTGACTTATTCTTATATATTTATTTATATTTATACGTACGCAGCACTTAGACAAATAACCGTCTTAGTGGTTGGCACTATCAAAATTTCTACTTGTTTTGAGATGTTGCTATGCTACACAAACACCGTAACTCAATATAGGGAAATACGGCTATGACTATGAAGCAAAACAAGCTAATTATTCATTATCTGTTGTAATAAAAATAGTGTTTATACAACGCACAATATCTGGTTCACTCTGCCTTGTGGTTATCTGGTCTCTCACGCGGTCACAACTCGGTTTTCTTCAACTAAACATTGTTGAAATGTCAGATGTTAATGATGTTACTTTTTTATCCTCATATTTTGTTGCCGTGGAACGTTTAATCTGGATTTGGAAATCAATATAGGTTGTATTGTATAAGACTACTGGCTTATAACACATAAATCAGGAAAAACTTTTAACATTTAGATTTCTATGGTTTATGTGTGCTTTACATATATATATATATATATATGCAGTACTGCCTATTATCTTACAACAGCATTTCAATCCTTTCTGAATAAAAATATTGTCAGTTATTTAAGATTTTATAGACTGTAGTTTTACTCATTATGTATAGGGTGTATCTAGGTTTTTTTACAATTTTATTTTGTAGATATTAAATTACTGAGGAATGGATAGGCACAATATGCAGACGCAATGGATAGGCACAGATGAAAGGAACTCGATCGAAAAGAACCTAGCTCTTTTTGATGATGATGATTAAAAGACGGCATAAAGTGCTAGACTCACTTAATTTGAGTAATTCAGAGAGTATAGATAAACGATAAGCTTTGACTCTGAACTAGATACGTGGCTGATAACTAAAAGAAACCGGTTCCAGTCTCATATTAAAATGTAATATTGTTTATATCCGTATAGATAATTGAATCATTTTATATTCTATTTCATAATTACAAGTTAAAAAATAAATAACCTAAAAATAACAAACTTAAGTAAACTATAAACTAAACTATATTATAAACTAAAAAACCTAACAAAAAAAATACTTTTAAATAAAAAAATTCCCGCAAATAATTGCCATCGTGAAATGTTTCTAAAAGGATGGCAGCATTGCCACTTTGTATGGCAATGCTTATTTTCTGCGCAAAGAAATAGCCAGCCTTTTGGTCACATGAAACCTCAAAAACTAGCTATTACCAGAGGTTTCATTCACCTTGTTGAGTTTATGTACTATAATCTTACTTAAGAATTGGGCTTATACCCAATTGACACTTATTAGCTAATTTACCTTATCCAAATGCAATATCAAAATTGAGACAAATCTTAGCGTTCTTGAGTGTTCCAGCCCAAACCACACACCTTATCCTTTTTTTTTTTCATTTACTCATAGTCACAGAATATATAATAGTTCATAGTATAAAATTGTTTGTTAACAGACAACTGGTGAAGGAGTTGCACGACAGAGGAGTGGCTGTGTACCTTGTATCCGGAGGATTTAGAAGTCTAATAGAACCAGTAGCCGAGCTTTTAAACATCCCAAAAACGAATATATTTGCCAACAGACTCAAGTTTTATTTCAATGGTATGTAATACAAATCTGCCTACATTTTTAAATAAAAAAAAACTTTATTTAACCTTAAACCTTATCACCGCATAGTATAAAACAAAGTCGCTCTCTCTGTCCCTATGTCCTTTTGTATGCTTAAATTTTTAAAACTATGCAACCGATTTTGACGCGGTTTTTTTAATAGATAGAGTGATTCAAGAGGAAGGTTTTTATGCCCATGCGAAGCCGGGGCGGGTCGCTAGTAATGTATATACTGGAACAAGGTTTAAAAGGCTTTTATAAATTTATTTATGTCATATTTAATGACGCGCGAAAACAAAAACTGCTATTAACTACGCATCTTGGGAATTCTGTATGTGGTAATTTTTTATTGAATACATGCGTAGTTGTTTATTTAGTGCACGCGATGTACGCACGCACTACGCATCTAGTTATCAATTATCATTGACGCAGATGGCTTTTAAATAACTGTTAGACTCACTTCACATTGGCGAAGCGTCGTCGCCGCGTCGTAATGAAACATCAAGTTATGGGTAGTCAAGTATGGTATCAATTTATTTCTTTCACCTAGTTTTTTTGTCTGCGGCTTTGGCTATGTCAGTTTGAAATGTTGTAGTATTTCTAGAAGTTGGTTCCCAAGATTACTTTTTCACATAATAAGTATCTACATATAATCCGACAAAAATTAGTTTCCTTTCTTTTTTGTATTTTTATGAATAGTAGTACTGATATATTATAACCCACAAATGTGTAAGGTAGGTACATAAAATTTTGAATACCTCGTAAAAAACGTTAACGCAGGAATTTCTTGTTTCTTTGCGTTCAGACTGGCCGATACGTTTGCGTATATTTTTGTTCTATGATTTTGCACCTTTGTTACTGGAAATATAGTTCAATATTTCAATAGTCTAGTGAAGCGGAGATTGGCTCCGATTCTACGCCAGTATGATCAGAGGCTTATTTTACACAATTGCCCCCTGCGATTGGTAATTATCAATGAAGAAAACGCGGCGTCATCGTGATCAACTGTATCGTGTAGTTGCTTTGTACATATTGTTAGTTGTTTCCAAGTGAATATAATCTCCTTATCGTTTTGTTATTGACACTGACATGGTATAGACAAAGGTAATCAGCTACATGTTGCCTAGTGAAGATTATATGATTTATAAATAATTTATAGACCATTACTTTTTATCTATTTGCTGTTGCCCGCGGCTCTGCCAGCGTAGTACTCGGTTACATCGCGCCAAATAGTAGCCGTGTGACCCCCGATCTTTAACTATATCTATAAAATTCATCAAAATCGGTCCAGCGGTTTAGCCGTGAAAGCATAAGTATGCAACTATGGATAAATCATCTTAAACTTATTAATTAACTCAATAAATTAACAATCAACATCAGAGTCTGTTAAAACTCCAACAGCTGTGTCGTGGTGCCCCATATAGATAAAGACGTTTTATTTATTGTTAAGGCATTGTTTTTGCTATATGAAACAATATCACAGCATGTCAAGGGTACCATATAAATAACGGAAAATCCTTTTTTTTTGTGAAGTAACTGAAGTAGAAACTTTGCAAGCGCGATCAAGACTTGTACGTGATTCTTGCTTGAGCGCCATCTGTTGACCTAGTTAGTAGATTATGTCTTTGTAGAGTCACTACAGTAATATCAAGTACAGTTCTAACAAGATGAGTCTTTGTTACTTGCAATGAAAATATCATTAATTCATTAACAAAACGAGCCAAGGTTTTCATTCGAAGTCGGTCTATATTAGTTGTAGACACCAGGATAGGAATGCTCCATATATGGTCTATGGCACATCAGCTGTGTTGTAGCTATCATAATTGATGGAAACACAGAGATTATAATAGCGTCGTGACATTTTGACCTTATTCACATATGCACTCGGGTCAATGGTTCAACGAGAGAATAAACAAAATTAGACATTGTGTACTTAGTGATACTGTCTAAAATCGTTGAATGTCAAGAAACATGATGAAATCTATCTTGTCAGTCTCGAATCAATTGCTTGTTTTATTAGATAAAGTCGCGTATGAAGCCCAGAATTATCTTAATATTTAATCATTTAAAGAGTACCTACAGTAAGGGGTTCTGCATGCGCAGTCTTATTTCTAAATAGCGTGACAATAATATCATATACTCGAATTTATCGTACTCTTGTTAATGCGATACCTCGGTGAACATTAGCGCCACCGTCATTTAAAAATCACTCACTGAAAACACAAGTTATCAAAAATCTCTCTGCTGTAATTATGGTTCTGGATCTGAAGTTAATTTTAATCATATTCAATTATTAAATTATAGTTACAAATTGCAAAACTGCTAAAAGTGGCCGTTTTAAGCAATAATGCAATTTGTAACTATAGGGAATTATAATTTAATAATTTAATATGTTTAAAATTAACTTCAGATCCAGAACCTTAATTACAGCAGAAGGATTTTTGATAACTTGTGTTTTCAGTGAGTCATGATTTTAAAATGACGGTGGCGCTAGTGTTCACCGAGGTATCACCTTAATGGCGGGCCGTGTCGGGACTCTGGAGCCGTTACTTTTTTGTGTATAAAAATTATAAACTAGAAAGTACAGTCTCTTTTGTTCTAGTATTCACTTAAAGTCGTTTGCACCGTTGATTGGTCGACCGTCGCGTGTCTCTCGGTTTTCAGCATATAATATGTTTGATATGAAATTATATGAAACAGTTCTCGAAACGGTTGATTGCGATTATCTTATATGCATGGAAGACGGATATATGACAGATAGCCTTATTGATATTTCCATCGGTCCCAGTCGGCAATGAGACTCCACTACACAATCAAATTTTGCCGATGCTATTTACGTACATGGTACAGACGACCGCAGAGAAATCTGACCCCTACAAGACAATGTCGCTACTGAGAACTGGTCCAATATCTCTGCAGCCTTTTGTACAACTGTACTCTATATTTGTATCTCGCTCAGTTGTCAAGTATCCACTCGATAGTTCAATTGCCTTTTTATAAATTGATGCAATAAAACCGTCGCCATACGGACAAACAAGTCATCTTATCGTACACGGCAGCTGTGCGTGATCGCGAGACTTCTATGATGAAATATGTTTTCATGTAAACGCTACAATTGATAAGCCAGTGGGTGTGTGGTGTGGCGTCAATTTGAAATCTATTTATTTAAGATTTATACTATAAATATATTTCGTAGGACGAATCACCAATAGTGTTATTACACGAGTGTTATTAATGGAGATAGGAGTAGGTAAGGTTAAACTACGATGACTTGATTGAGCAGCAGTTGGGGTTGCCATTATAACAGTTAAAAATAAAATAAAAATATTACCATCTCCATTGCAATTTAGGAAAATGCAATTGTAATAAATAAGTTGAATATAATATGCTTGGTTAAATAAATAGACGTTTAAGAGAGATATTAGTAAAAGTAGTTTTTTAATGATAACACGAACAATATAAATCGTCATACCTATGTGCGTCAAAGTATCTTTTTAAGTTCATTAATCTTCCTTATAATGCGCAGAATCCTGCATAATATTAGCGTAATCAATATTTATAGAAATGCTATTTATTACTGCACTTGCAATTCAAACATATAAAAACTACCAAATTGTGGTATTAAATAAATATAAAATTAAATAAATAGCTTTTCTTTCTCTTTTTTTTTAAGTTTGCGAAGAAGAGTTTTAGATTACATTTTCAAATTACCATTTTTGTTGCGACGCCATTTATGTTAAACTAGCTTTTGCCCGAGGCTTCGCCCGCGTGTACTTCCCCAGGGAACTTTTTTCCGGGATGAAAGGTACTCTTATGTCCTTCTCCAGGTTCTAAACTACCTAACGACTAATTTTCAGCCAAATCAGTTCAGCGGTTCTTGAGTTTTAAATAGTGTAACTAACACGACTTTCTTTTATATATATAGATTTCAGCTTTATAGCTCCAATAGTTGTAATAATTTCCGTGTTTATGTGTTTATATATGTTTTCATGTGTTTACTACATAAGTGAGTCAGTGATATTTCGCTTTTAAATGTATAATTCGCCTTTCCTAGATTTTTTAAATTAAGCTTGTTATTTTGGTTTCAGGTGAGTACGCCGGTTTTGACGAGAACGAGCCCACATCCAGGTCTGGCGGAAAAGGGCTCGTGATTAGGCGACTGAAGGAACAGCACGGATACCAGAGGCTTGTAATGATCGGAGATGGCGCCACTGATGCGGAGGCCTGTCCACCTGCTGACGGATTTATTGGTTAGTAGACAATTAGCTATTCACCAAAGTTTCACGGGACAACCGTTGTCTGGCAAACTTAGCTTCACATGAGTTCTGGTTTTGTTTTAGCAACATTTATATAATAATTGTTTCGGTGGCATCCGTTCTAACCGCAGAATTTAAATTTTAACAAGAAGTAGCATAGCGCACGAAAAGCGTGTCACTGGTTTGGCTTGCAAGCCAACGTTTCATTCAGAAAAAACGGGCGGGGAATTTGATTGCGTCATTTATTGCCACTGTTCTTGGTCGATAATATTAGGTTGCTTTGTTGTTAACTACGTAATACATTTCTAATAAGGTATATGTATGAACTGAAGGTGAGAAGAGAGAAAACGCTGCCACACTGATCCTGGAACTAAATTCGCGTCAAAACATTTTGGATAATTTCTCTGTTCTAAGGTTCTAACTAATATAAATGAACTTTATTAACACAAAAACCTTATTTTGTAGGTTTCGGCGGCAATGTTGTTCGAGAGGAAGTCAAGAAAAGGGCATCTTGGTATGTCACGGACTTCCATGACCTTATTCAGAACATCAAAATCCAAGCAAAGTGAACTTTTAATACATTATTTGCCTGTGCATTTGTAATGCACTTTAAGGCCTTGACGTAAGATCTGTTTTTGCGTAATATCGTGTCAAGAAAGTGCGAAAGAAATGGCTGGTGCTATAAGATGCTTTCAATCGCACATATTGTTAATAAGTTCGATTAGCTTTATAGTATTGTATTAGAAAATGTTATGATGTTTTGACTATACATCTATATGAAAGTATAATAGTCATAGTATTCTACCCTACATTCAACTAGGCTGCAATAAACAAAGTATAGATTTTTTTTTAAACTATCTAAAACAGGCAAGAAGCATTTGATTTATTTCGTATGTTTAAATACGCAAAAGAAAATTATTTATATACTCTTCAATTTGACTAATAATAATGTGGTGCTAATTTCGATTCTATATGTTCATATTATTATGTAAAGTATATCAGTTCATATATTGTTTGTGCATTTATACAAATGTTATTTACTTGATAAATTTGACAATGTGATCGTACTTTGAGTACAAGTTTATTGTTAAGTATTTCGGAACTGAGTTCCGTAGTTGCTGAATTTCTTTAAAAATGTCGGCAACGAAATAGTTGAATGTTATTATTATGTCACTTGTATATATAATTTAAGATGTGTAATGTTTCTAGAATTACATTTTGAGTTATTTCTAATAGACCATATTCGACTAAATAATTCTTCATCCTTTTTATTCGTCATCTTATTATCATACCGTAAAATATTTCCTTTAATTTTGATTGTTTTGCTCATTTATGGGCACTGAAGTACTAGAATGTTATTCATTCATACATTTTAATAATGCCAATGTAATTAAATAATTACAATTATTAATTTGTTATGTAATAATAATATTATATAGTTCTTAATATGGATGATAGTTAGATAAATTGTTATTTATTTAAAAATGGCTGTGTACTTCTTAAGATTAAGGAATAAAGATTAATTGTGTAAGCATATTTATCATTTTAATTTTACCAACCCATACAGTATTGTCACTTTGATAAGTTGATGCTATGAAGTTGACGAAATAGCTGTCCGGAAGCCTATTAAAAACCCTCTTCTTTCAATCAATTTTGTGTAACATGGAAGTGCTTTACGCATTTTGTTGACATGTCCGGTGCTGTCTTTAAATTTACCAGTTAACTGTACATCATTTACATAGCGAATAGGGCATTTTAAAACCTTCTGAACATTTTGGATCGGTCAATTAGTTTGGGTGCTACGATCACACAGACGAATATATTATACACACATTCTATACAGAATATTTTGAAACATATTATGTATGTATACATACTAATGTATTGTGAGTAAAAAATTGTGATCAAAAGCCTGTGTTTTCTATATAGAAGAAAAACCTATCACATTTTTAGAATCAGCGAATTATTATTACTTTTTAACCGACTTCAAAAAAAGGAAGAGGTTCTCAATTCGTCGGTATGTTTTTTTTATTTTTTATGTATGTGACCGATTTGAAATTTTTTGTTCGGGATGGTATACTTTCCGATTGGTCCCATATTCAGCAGGTCAGGATCTGATGATGGGATCATGGAGAAATCGAGGGAACTCTTCAAGTTTTGTATTGGGCATAGGTATTTTTTGATATATTCCATGTTAGTAAGTTGAGACGTAGGTGAGACGATGCTGGAAAATTTAACCCACTTTCAAAAATGCTAGGTATTTAAAACTTTTTGATTGTAATTTATCTTGCTCGAATACTCGAAGACCACTGAATCGATTTGTAAAATTCTTTTTTCGTTAAAAAAGGGCATACTTTCTAGAATGTTCCATAGTCATCAGATCAGGATCTAATGATGGAATCATGGAGTTATCGAGGTAACACTTCAAGTTTTATTGCGATTTGGGTATTTTTTTATTTTAACATTTTAATAAATTTGAAGTTGGTCCCAATTTTACGAATTCGTTGACTAGCTGCTGGCCTTTTAATTAGCATATATTATTAAAAGAACCGGCACCGACTTCAGATTTATTAAAATGTTTGATATGAAGCATATTTAAACAACAATGTATTAATTATTTCATCCTTTTTAGTTGAGGAATTGAAGTCGGTTTCGTTTTTTAGGCAAAAACAATTATTAGTTCAGGAATTGGAGTCGGTTTCGTTTTTTTGGCAAAATCAATTATTATTCATTAATGGTTTAACCATTAGCTTCGTTCGGTGGAAATATTAATATTATAAAAAAATGATGTATATTTTGCCCATAAAAGATAAACCAACTCCATTTGTTTACAGAATCCAACTAGCAGGCTGCCTCTATGAACTAGATATGATATATGAATCTGATAGAGGTGGTTATAATAAAGTCAGACCGAATGGCGGTCCACGTTGGTCTCAAAAACGAATGGGTCGGTGTTTTTCGGACGTCAAAAGATAATTGTAAGTTGGTTGAACGCAATTTTAATTGTGTTGTCCATTGCCTTTACCGATGTATGCCACTCCATAGACCGTAGTTTTATTAAAAAAAAAAATATAAAAATTATTTCAACGATTTTAGCTTAGCACTAATAAATAAACATTCAGGTACATAACAGTCTTATTATTTTACACCTCTAGTTCGAAGAGAGTTGGTGTTTCGTGGGAGTTCGTTCGTCTGTCGTCTATATTCTAATAACAAAGATTTCAAGTTTATCTTGAAGGTTCCACTTCGTTAACCAAAACTTTAATCAAATCTGTTCTTGGAGTTTCCGTATCCGAAGATTCCCCTTAGTAATTGATATATTTACATCAGTGGGTTCTTCCAACATTATTTCCGTTTCATAGGCATTGGTATCAGTATTTTCTGACATAACCGTTTCAGTGTTAGTGGCTACAGTATCAAGAGATGAGGTATTAAATGTTTCTGTTATTGATATATCTGCATTAATGGTATCTTCCGACAGTGATTATGTTCCGTTGACGTTGGAATCAGTAGTTTCAAACATAAGCGTTTCTGTTTTAGAAGCTGAAGTATCAGAAAATTCTGGGATTGATATGTCTGCGTCAGTGGGTGTATCAGTATTTTCTGACATAAGCGTTTCAGTGTTAGTGGCTAAAGTACCAAGAGATGAGGTATTAAAAGTTTCTGTTATAGATATATCTGCATTAGTGGTGTCTTCAGACAGTAATTCTGTTTCATAGGCGTTGGAATCAGTAAGTAGTTTCAAACATCAGCGTTTCTGTTTCAGAGGCTGAAGTATCAGAAGATTCTGGCATTGATATGTCTGCATCAGTGGGACCTTCCGATGGTATTTCCGTTTGATAAGCGGTAGTATCAGTAGATTCAGACATCAACTGTTCAGTTTCAGCGGCTGAGTCATCAGAAGATTCTGTCACTGATATATCTGCATCAGTGGGTTCCTCTGATGCTGATTCTGTTTCAATGGTATAAGTAGTTTCCGATATAGTCAGTTCTGTTTTAGTAGCTGAAGTATCAGGATATTCTATCGTTGGTATTTCTGTATAAGTGAGTTTTTTTGATATTGTTTCCGTTTTATATGCGGTGGTGTCAGTAGATTCTGTCATTGACGGTTCTGTTTCAGTAGCTGAAGTATCAGATTTTGTTATTAATATTTCTACATCAGTAAATTCATTAAAAGGTGTTTCTATGTCATAAGCAGAAGTATCAGTAGTGTCTGTCAACGACGGTCCTATTTGAGTATATGAAGTATCAAAAGATTCTTAGGCTCTGAGATTGGGCCGAAGTTGTGTTCGAAGTAGATGTTGCGGTAGTTGTTGGAATCGATTTCGTAGTCGTTTTTGTCCATTCCGATGATGACACATTCACTGCAGTTGTCTATAAATCAAAATACAGACTGTATAAGTACGAGAAGTCATTTTTAAACTTTGAACAGCAGTAAGGTATTCTTACTCATGTTTATTTTTTATAAGATTACTTTATTTCCCTTGCTCTGAAATAATATTATCTGCTCTAAATGAGCGGTACGAGTATGGTGAAGTTCGACCGAAGTATGCAAGTTACGCCGAGAACAATGTCTAGCTTTGACGCTATTAAAATTTCTGTGTTTGACAGGGCCAGACAGAAAAATATTGCACAATATATTGATGTTGTTGTGGTCTTAAATGTATGAAAATGTAAATACTACCAACCAAGACAAAGATATCAATGAGTACTGTATAGTTGAGGATCTGGGAGCGGCCAAAGACAGAGCAATCAACGTAGGCAGCCACATACTGGTCAAAAATAATTTAAGAGTCAAGCCATTTCGACTCGACAATAAGAAGAATGAGACGCTCGAAATATAATCAAATAGTATAAATAACATGACTAATATTTAAAATGAATGAATAATATAGGTGGCCACAAATCAACTGCAAATATTTTAAGGACTGATTTAGACTACTATACTGAACAGCTTTTTTAAATAAACTTATATCGAAGTACGACATTTTTTTCACTTTTCATACAAAACTACTTCAGATGATTCTCAATCTATTGGATGATTCTATGATTTGTATGGGAGGTCAACATTTTTTTTACGTATTTCGATATAAGTTTATTTGGAAAAGTTGTTCAGTATAGTGGTCTGAATCTGCCCTCAAAATATTTGCAGTTGATTTGAGTCTACCTTATATACAATCAAAATAACTGGCTATGAAAAGATAAAACTGTTTTTTATAAAACGAATGAATAGGTGGCATGAAAGACAAACCTTGTAGTCAAATTATTTGAACCAATAATTCAGTATTAGAAGATACATTTTTTTAATCTCTCATATACCATTATTTATTTATGTTCACACACCTACATTGTAAACAATAAATATTAGATAAATCCTCTTTTTGGCCTTTGTTCATTTATTCGTTTTATATTATTGTCTTCATAACTATCTGATGTTTCTTAGTTCGAGTCACAATTAACGCGGCAAATTATTACAAGTCTTCTTTGGGCTCATGTCTTTTAGTTAAATCCATACTTCCATCCATACTAATATTATAAATGCGAAAGTCTGTCTGTCTGTCTGTCTGTCTGTCTGTCTGTCTGTCTGTCTGTCTGTCACCTCTTCACGGCTAAACTGCTGGACCGATTGTGATGAAATTTGGTAGGGATGTTGTTAACGACCTGAGGTCAAACATAGGCTATTTTTGGGCGCGATATAACCGAGTCCCACGCGGGGCGAAGCCGCGGGGAACAGCTAGTTATTTATATATAGTTACATATGTATTGATTATCTTCTATATATTTAGTCTGTACATTTAGTAATTTTGACTGAAATGGATAGAGGGACACTTAAAAAGAAAGCAAAACATTTTTTTTTAATGTTTTGTCTGTCTGTCTGTATGTATGATCACGCTTTAGGTACTTCAAAAGTTCTCAAACGATTTGCTGAAAACTTCACCAATTGTCTTGTTTTAACTCGGAAGAACATCTAAAGTTTGTTTCATCAAAATCGGTTCATTAAAAAAAAGTTATCGTCATTTAAATGAACTTAAGGCATATTTGCCTGCAAATATATATATAAATTTCGATCGAATGCACCGAATTGGATAATTCTTTTTTTGTGTTAGTTGTTGTCTTGTCAAACCGAGATTGCCGGGAAATTTTCGCGGGAAATTCCGGAACAATTGTTCCGCTGCGGGAATTTCCCCGAAATCCCCGTTTTCTTTTTTAAAAGTTTGTCGAATAGTTGCGAATCTCGGGAACAATTCCCGAAATTCCCACGGGAGCAAGAGCGAATTCCACGCGCACGAAGTCGCGGGCTACAGCTAGTTCTTTATAATACTTCTTATTTTATTTCTATTTTATTTATAACTATCTAGTATCTTCCACTCCGAATAAGTAACCATTTTCGCAGATACTCACTTTAATAATTTAATATTCAACCTTCAAATGACACAAATAAAGTTAACTCTTCTTTTTGTTATATTTTAATATATAGTATATTCTTCTATATCTTAGAATTTTCCTCTACCTCTGAATAACAATTTACGCAGTCTTATACTCAGTTAAATAATTTAATCCTTCAACTGAGTATGAGACGACACAAATGATTATCAGGTGGCTCTCTTTCTTGGTCATTTGTCTTATATTCTTCAACATAAAAGTCTTCTTATTTATATAAATAATAATCAATGCAATATTCTTCTATATTATAATCTTCAGAAATTTCCAATCCGATCAACACTGAATAACAATTTACGTAGTCTTATACTCAGTTAAATAATTAATACCTTCAACTGAGTATGAGACGACACAAATGATCATCAGTAAAAGTCTTCTTTTTTTCTTTTAAGGTTCCGTACAAAAATTTGCAACGGAAACCTTATAGGATCATTCTTGCGTCTGTCTGTCTGTCCGTCCGTCTCACAAAGCTAATTTTCTTCTCCGAACCTACTGGACCAAAACAGATGAAATTTGGTAGGATGGCGTAATCCTGTGACCCAAACACAGATGTACAAAGAAAATAAATATGTTTTTAAAATAAGGGTCATTTTCGGGGGACAAATTTTGATTTACAAAATAAAGTTTTGCAAACCATACCGTGTTATATATCAAATGAAAGAGCTCATTATGAGGATCTCAAATATATTTTTGTTATTATTGTAGCATAAATAGCTTTGATTTTATTCATGAAAGAAGATGAAAATTGACCATTGACCCCTGACCTTTAAAACTACTGAGCCTAAAATTTTGAAAAAATACGGAATATAGGTCATTGCCTGTAGATTACAGGAAAACCTACAAGAATTCTATCAATTAACAATTAAGTGGTAAATTTCATATAAAACGTTCACTTACGGAAAACACCACTAGATAGTGATAGTAGTAGTTAACTCGCATCTCATAATCCTTTTACATTAACATACCACAATTGAATATAACACGAAACAATGAAATACTTACACCATACGCTCTAAGTCACAGAATTTAGAAATATTAACAGGAAGTGGCATAGCGCACGAAAAGCGTGTCACTGGTTTGGCTTGCAAGCCAACGTTTCATTCAGAAAAAATGGGCGGGAAATTTGATTGCATCATTTATTGCCACTGTTATTGGTCGATAATATTAGGTGGCTTTAATGTAAGCAAGTAACAATGTAAAATACATTTCTAATAAGGTGTGGTGTGGTTTACATGTATGAATTGAAGATGAAAAGAGAGAATACGCTTGCCACACTGATCCTAGAACTAAATCCTCGTCAAAACATTTATATTCGGATAATTTTCTGTTCTGTGATATAGGTAGTCAATTGGCCTTGCAAACTACTCCATTATCGAGCAAGCAACTTAAAAACGTACGTAGGTACCTTTTTACTCGTCGTCTCATACTCAGTTCGTATTTTGGTAGATTTGCTTCGAGATGTGGTTTTAGATTTGCGAGTAGCTTCTGTCGTTATTTTTTTTGATGGTTTAACGGTGGTTGGTTTTTTTTGATGGTAAAGCCGCGTTTCTGTATTTGTGACTACTGTGATCAAAATCGGTCCTGTGAATTCAAAATTAAGTAGGTATGATGAATCTTATAGGTATAACATTCCTCCACAGATAGATAATAGTATAAAATCAGGATATTTGGTTGAATTTCGAGCTAAGTGCTATTATTTTGTATATAAATAAAACATACTCGAATATTCCTGAATGTTTGGTAGAACTCTTAAAATTTTTGATACGTAACTTACATGTACCTTTAGGTTTATTAAAAAAAAACACACCCTCCAGGTTAAGTCAGGTCCTTCATCATGGATAAGGTAAAGAGAACAATCACAAATCAAGATACATTACGAGTATGTACCCAATTGATTGTATTGAGTATCATTTTTGAGTTTTAGATGTATTGTACACTTAGGTACATACTACGTCGATTTCTAACATATTACTGATTTGGTACATTTCTAAAACGATTGTGCAATCGTTGCTGAAATAAATGTTAATTCTTACCGGGAGGAATTAAACGTCTGATCGGAAATGGGCACAGTTCTTCAACGTTCTTCAACAAATCCACTAGTTTTATACCATATGGTAAATAATTATAGGGTTTTACATTTGATGGCCACCAATAAGCAGATTGCTGGGCAACAGGCCAATTGTACCCTGGCCACCCATTTCCATTCCATCCACTGGTCATCCAAGGGCTTTCTGGCCATTGGGGTATATACTGACTTCCATACCATTGGGCACCTTGATATCCGGGAGTTGCAACAGGATAAAGAACATTTTGCACAGGCAAAAGTGGTATGCCCATAATAGGGGGACGTTGGGCAGGGCATATGTTGCAATCACCACAGGGACACTCAAGGGAGCTGGAGTCAGATGTGTCATCTTCGTTTGAGGTCAATACCGAACTTGTTTGGAGTAAAATAATGAAAATGAGAAGTTTTGCTATCTGAAAATTTTGTTATCTTTGAAAAACATTTTTGACGAAATATTGTCCGTGATTCCGCATGTCCACCATTTTGTTGCTTAAAATGTAGCCTTTAAGATTTTTATTTGAGATCGTTTTGCAATTATATTCCCACTCTTATTTACAGTGGTGCAATTTATCTTATATAACAATTGGTCCTTTACAGGTTCAAAAAATATTATATAAAATATCAAATATTAGTTAATTAAGGCTAATTCTACTTAATATTATAAACGCGAAAGTTTGTATGGAGAAAAAAGGCTGAAACGACTTGGCTAAAAATTGGAATGGAGATTGCTTAGACCCTGGAACAACACATAGGCTAGGTATATTTTATTCCAAAATTTCTACAGGAGCGGAGCCACGGACACCAACTAGTTAAAAATAATTGTTATCAACACTTATAAATTTAAATAAGAAAAAACTCCATAGCCCCGGATCAAATAGACATACACAAAATACCGTGTGGTGGTACCTAACACCAATTTTTATTGAGACCCTTTACTGCCTCCGTGGTCCAGTGGCGTTTGCGTGTAGGTCGTGGGTTCGATTTTCGCGGGATATCATACTTACTTAGTTGTTTTCAGTTTGGTTAGGGCATTGCAGACTTGATTGTCAAGTACAATATGAGCTTATTATCTTTAAATGGTCTGATAGATCTCCCAAAGCTAAAAACTACATCCACAAGGTAACCATTCAAACATAAAATAAATTCTTTTTAAATCAGCATCAGCAACCGATTATATTTAGGGTAAGTTCGTTAGAGATGGCCATAGTTTTTTTTGACGAGTCATAAAAAAAAGAATTGATATATATAATCAAATGTTTATTTCCGTTATAATCTTTTATATTAATCCTTTCAAAAATCAACAACATATGAAATGTTTCATTATAAAAACATTGAAAAACATATAAAAAAATTAAAAACAGGATTGGCCATCTCTCCCAGGTATATCAGTGTGTGTTGGCCATAGTTATACGGGACAGATGGCCACTACCCTTCTTGCCTTTCCCCTTTCCCTTTTTAGATGCTGTTGCATTATTTTGTCCAGCTTTTTGCTTCTGCCCACATTTAGCACACATATCATCAAACGCGGTACAGTTTTCATGTAACCACAGTTTGCAAAGAACACACTGAAGCCAATCTTCAATTAAGCGAGTTTTATAGTAATTTTCATCGCATCCGGCGCAGTTATCAGCCTCATTTTCTATTTCTTCCAGTGAAGTATCACAAAGTAATGGTTCCTCTTCTTCTGAACTACTTACAGAATCTTGCCTGATAGCTTTTCTTTTCCTTACTGTATTCAATTTATTATTAATATTGATTAATTTTTTATTATTAAAATTATTAATTTTCTTGCTTAATTCGACGATTGTTATCTTTCACATTTTTTTCCTCTTCCTTTATTTTCCTGATTGAAATATGCTCTTCAGAAGTCAAAAGTTTACCGATTTGCTTGCTACGCTTACGAGCTTCTACCAGTTTCTGTGGAATAGGAGATATCTGCTTTAAAATCCGAAAAGGTGTCCAATTGTCCTTGTTGTCATTTATTTCAGCGGATGTACCTGGTATTGGTTCGTTTTCAATATTTTTTTCATTGAAGTTGGATCTAGGCGGAGATACAGATTGATTTGGCAGATATTCGGTTTCAACAGGTGATTAAAAAAAAGCGTAGTAGTTCAAGAACATGTATGGCCATCTCTCCTTTTTTGTCCGGGAGAGATAGCCATATCAAATTCAAAAGTTCGCGGGGCAAATATGCCACCATTTTGAAGTTAGAATACAGGTAGGAATGTGCTATGACAGTAAACTCACAAACCATCAATAATCAACATAAAGAAATAGTTGTTACACAGTGATAAATGAACCAACAAAAAAAAATTACACTACTGTATAAAAACAAAGCTTATTTACTCATTTTTGGATTTTTTTATTGCGGATATTGTTTACGTGCGGTGCTCCCGAGCGTCCTCCGTAGTAAACTAAGTGTAACGTAACGCCATCTAGAAACAAGTTTGCGAAATATAGGGATTGGCCAACTCTCCCGTACGGCCATCTCTAACGAATTTATCCTATTAAAAAATTTTGAAACTTACCAATTTCATATCGGACGTCTATGTTTCGCTTGGACGTAGGTATACCTATGACTGCTGCAATCACAATATGGTGTAAAGCTTTTTATGCGGAAAATAAAACAATAGCCAATAAGAATAAAATTTATTTCGGTCCTGATTAACTTTACGTAATATTTTATAAATCTAGGTAAGTACTAAAAATATATAGAGACCGACGATAAAGAATATAAAATTAGTACTAAGATAGGGTTGGCAACTCTCGAAAAATTAAGCAGGGTACCGACAAGCGCAGCGTTAGTCACCCACCGACCCAGTTGGTCAGAAGACCTGAAGAAGGTCGCAGGCATTTTGGAGAGGATTTATAATAGTAATGAAATGTTAGCTAAGAGGGAGACCACACACAGAGACAGTTTAGGCTTTGTAGAGCGTTCTCTATACTTGTACGCGTTTCACATAGAACAACCAAAGGAAGAAAGATTAGCAAGTAAACTAGGTAACCAGAAATTTAACTGTGCCAAATTCACAATAGTATCACAGAATAAATAATAACACTAACGAGAGCAGTATCGTCGTCAAGCTTATTTCTTCATTTTTCAAATATATTATCTAAATGAAACTGAATCATAGGATCTAAGGATGTATTTATCTGTAAATATAAAAGCGAAAATCACTCACTGACTTATCACAAAATCTCGAAAACTACTTAGCCAATGAAGATGAAATTTGGCAGGAAGGTAGATTGTGACTAGGAGACGTCCGCTAAGAAAGGATTTTTGGAAATTTCATCCCGGGGGTGCAATAGGGGTAGCCAGTTTGTATGAAACTACGTCATTTTTAAAGTGAGACACATTTTAGTTAGTATAAAAAACAAAAATACATTATTTGAATTTAAAAAATTTTTCATCCCCGGGGGGCATTATAATATTATAAATGGGAAAGTTTGTCTGTTTGTTAGCTTTCGCGGCTAAACCGCAGCACCGATTTTTAATGAAATTTGGTATGGATAAAGTAGAGTTAAAAACCGGGTTCAAACATAGGCTTGATTTATAACAAGCCTATGTATCATCCGAGGGGTTTCCCAGTTGCACCTTCTGCTTACGCTTTAGAGCTTAGGATACGCTTTTAATCATGGTCCCGATTTGGCGGTACTGGTTATAACAATGGAGCGACTATCATCTGAACTCCATAACTTTTTAAAGGGAAACCAGACCAATAGACACATGATTCGGGTGTGTTAGTGGCCACTATCAGATTTTTTAGGCTGCCTAAAGGCATTTGACACAGTTTTATGACTACTATTTATAACGGCAAAGACCAACGGCTTAACGTGTCTTCCGAAGCACGGAGCGTAAGAGCTCAAGATAGAAAATGGCACTAATGGCGACCAATCCAAGCATGGTCGTTATTTGACGCGCGCTATCGTTACGAATAAGCAAGCTATTCCATCAAGCTAGTGAATAGGTGAAATTGATACTAGGCATAGTAATAAATTGGTCAGGTTTTTTATTTTTATAATAATTTACTTATTTTAAAAGTTAGTCAATTTTAAACCGTGTGTACAATCTTTGCAGTCGGTCTTCGACGCATTTTTGCAACGAATTGTTTTCGAGTATCCATCTCGCAATCTTCACAGTCATCCTGTAACAATGGGTTTATTAAAATCCGAATTAGCTTAGTGTACCTACTACGTATTAATATAATTTATCAAATAAAACGAAGGGTGCCACCTTAATGATTTTTACATTCAGTCAGAGGATAAATTACTGAAATGATAACTGAGTCTGATAAAGTGCCACCAATAGTTACTATGAGCAGTATCAGAATGGTTTTATTTTCACCAAGTAGCAATTTTTTTTTTGTGAGATAAGGCTGAATGCTGAAAATCCGATAGCTTTCGACGTGATTTCACTGAGAGAAAGCTGATATCATAAATAGTAACAGGCTACATTTTATTAAAATTTGAGAAATACAAATAGGATTCAGCTCCAAAATAAAGACTATCCAAGAATGAGCGCGGACAAAAGAACTCAAAACAATCGGATATTTATCCAATACTATTAATTTATTTCTTTCATACATTTTGATAGATTGTTTACGTGTGTAGATGAATGGTCACGTTTATAATTTAATAATTAAATAATAATAAGTTTTCATAATTTAATAAGTTTTCTTTTGTTTTTGTTTTGCGAACTATGACTGCAATTATGAACGTGACCGTACAAGACGCCTGGCTAGTCGAGTTACTGAATTACTCGTGAATAGAGGTGAGTTGGATTAGGTAAAACCCGTACCTGTTCTATCTAATACTAATACCAAAAAATAACTAATCCAAATACCTAATCCGAATACCTCTTCCTAATCCCTGCCATTCGCAGCCAATTCCCAACCTTATGTCATACATAGTAAAGTTCAATATTGTTTCTAGCACGATAGTATTAGATCTTCAAAGTATTGTTCCTCAATCTGTGTATTAGATAACATTTCTGGATCGAAGCTCCTAATAGTAACACTGCTGCACTAGCGAATCTAATACACCTAATCCCAGTAATTGTTAATACTTTATTTGCAACTGATTTTTGATCTTATTCTTAAAGTGCGTAAAGGTCATTGTTGTTTAGATGAAAATATTTGATAAAAGTGTACCTAATCCATACGTTTAATTCTAGTAGCAAATATTTTTCGCAACCGATTTTTTATCTTATAATAATTAGTTTAAGGGTCAGTGTTCTTTGATGGATGAAAGTATTGAATAGGTACATACCCAATACAAGAGCCGACGAGAATATTCAAAAATCTTCTCAGTCGATTTTGAACTTTACGTCGTATGATTTAAGGATGAATATTGCTTGCATCGAAAAATACCTAATCCGGGGTGCCAAATATTAGGTACGTACTGGTATAGAAAAATCCACGCACCTAATCTAATATTTATGCCTCACCTCTACTCGTGAAATCTCTGTGTACATTATTAATTTAGTCTTACCCAATCTGAATTTTCTTTGTTTTCCATACTGTATGTTTTCTTTTTACCCTTAGTATTATAATTAGTGATTTCGTTTCCCATCTTTGTAAAATAAACTACATGAGTACTGTCTGTCACATCAGTATTATTTGATTCTTCAAACGAATCATCTTCGAAGGATAATTTCTTACATTCACAAATCACGGGTGCTTTACTTGGGTTCGGTTTGGTCGAAGACGTTTCGTTTTTCTCTCGAATCGCCGGTTTTGAAATCTCCGAAGAAGTCAATCTTGGCAGCGTGGTGGTGGAATCATGTGGCGCTATGCTGTTAGTATGATTTAGTATTATATCGCTGGTATAATTTGGCTCTGTGCTTTCATTTCGACTACTGCTTTCTGTGAATTTATAAATAAGATCTTATATCTCTATCTAATATAGAATTATACTTAAGAAACTGATCGGTCTGATGGGAAATCTTTAAGGGCGGTCTATGTCCAGCAATGTACGTCTTATGGCTGATATGATGATTTAAGAAACCGCGTGGAGAGAGATCCTTAAGATGAATAGAAACTGTTTTGTTATCCCGAAAGCAATATGTCTAAGTTATATTCAACAATAACATTTATTGAAAAGATAAAATAGCTAAAAGAAACGGCTATAGATAAAAGAACCATTTTGGCGTAAATAATGATTTATGATTCAGTTGAAAGCACATTCATAGCAGTTCCTTACCTCTAGTGGCAGTTAATAAAATTTTTTCAACATTTTCGAACAAATCATTTAGTTTTACATTATCTGGTAAGAAATTTTCGGGTTTCAAATTTAATTTCCAGTTGTTATTTAAAGTCCCCGGATTTTCATTCCAATTGTTTCCAGACCAACCAATTTTATTCCATCTATTATATGGAAAGCTGTTTTGAGGCCACTTGGGTGCAGACTCCTGACTCTTAGACCATTGACCATTAGACGTTTCAGGATAATTGACCTGAACAGGAGACGCAATGTTTTCAGTTTTTAGAGTATTCACTGGAAGAACAACTAAATTTTGCACAGGAACAGCAACTATTGGAATATGTTGATCAGCAGGTAAAACAGATTCATTGCTATCATAGCTACTGGAACTATCCTCTTTGTGTCGGTTTTCAGAATGATGGTGACGATGATGTGAATACATCGGTTCTGCTTTAGTGCTCTCACTGCTTATATCACCGTAATTGTTTTCTAGACTGTTGCCTCTAAATTCATGTTCTGAATTCTCATCTTCATCAGATGTTGATCCTAAACTCTTGTGGAGTAAAATGCTGAGAATTTGAATACTCGGAAGCTGCAAAATCAACTGCTTTGAAAATATTTGATAGGGTGATCTATTAAAAGCATCGAGCAACGCGGATGGCATATGAAAATCTGTACTGGTTTATGAATAAAAGTGATGACTAAAATCTACTTATTGCTTTATGATTAGGTGGTCATGCGGTTCAGGTTTATACAGGCTCCTAAAATCAAGTTAACGCCGGTTTATGTGTCCCTAGAGTTACTTAGTACCTGCCTAAAGCATGCATCATTTAATTTCTTTAGTAAATTATACAATGTGCGTAGTTTAATAACATAACTTCGAGTTTACGTGGAACTTAACTTTTGTTTGATTTGGAATTTGAACTAGGAGAGCGCGGGGGTGTTTGAATGTTTGAAATTTGTTATTAAGGAAATGTACAAATAAGTACTTATTCTTTATGCTAATGTCCTTATCGGCGTAAAATAATTGCTTCAGTGTTGAAGCTGCGACGAAACTAATTTCATCAGGTTGTCTAACTACTTAGTTAAAAATGGCGAAAATTATTCTTGTATTGGCAAAAACAAACTAGATTACATTTAGTTACGAACCAATTTCATATCAGATGACTGGGCTGTGTATTGAAAGGTGCAAACTATTTTATGGACAAAATAAAATACGATAGCAAACACAAGTAGGTATGGTTACGAAAGTAGGTACTCTTTTAGTACCCTTTGCCGCCGCCGTGTAAATTTACTTATATATATATATACCTATACACATAGTACGCATTTTGAGGAGTTCAGTAGTCTAGCACTCTAGCAGCATGAGCTCCATTGCCTACAAAAGGAATTCGTTTACATTTATGCTAATAGCGCTACAAAAGTCATATAACTTCAATTTAGTCACACTTACTTTACTAAATTTAAAAAAAATACGACATACTACAACTGACTGATATAAAACTTGATCAAATATTTTTCTTTTTTTTTGACATTGTTTTTCAACAAACAAGGTTTCTGATCAAAAAACTGAATTTTCTCAGTTTGAATGATAACGTAAAGTAAAAATTTTTTCTTCTTCCAGTTTTTTACCAAAGAGCTTTAGTTTTTTGATCATATTCCATTTTAATTAATAAAGTAGACATACTTATAAATTAAGATTTCTTATCAGCAATTGTATATTTACACACAATATTTAATTTTTTTAAATTAAATTTGATACTAAACTGTTGGGAAACATTGGTTTTTGGCACCTAACATACTTAATCAACAACTTCAAACTACTTATCACGCTAGTACTGACGGCAAACCATACTACATTATAAATCAATTTGAAATTACTGTTCCGATTTCAAAAATTATTTCACCATTGGAAAGCTACATTCACCCTGAGTGAAATAGGTTATGTATGTACCACGGGCGAAGTCAGGGTGGACTGCTAGTTATAAATAAAACGATAAATATAAAAGTATAGGGACAAATCACACAGATTGAGTTAGGTAGATTTTACAATGTCTATCAACGTTTCTATTATTAATCAGTGACTTTCAATATAAATAAATATTTGTCTATTGGTTGCAGGAGCTGCATTTTCTGTTTAAGAATATTTTCTCAAAATAAATGCATTTAAGAAAGGCGCGCCCGACGCGGTTTCAGCGCGCGTAAATAACTGACGCATTTTGAACTTTCAACTCTAAAAATACATTTGTGATGACCCCGTAGCACTCGTACGCAGTCTCGATGGCTACTGAAAGGTCATGCCACGCCGAATATGTCGTTGTTTATTATCTAGTCTAATCATTTATTAATTAACAATCTAAACTATCGTGAAGTGCTATTAAAATGTGTGCAATAAGTGATAAATTAATTTTTAATTTTGTGCCGAACTGAAAACTGAAAGGTAACTGAAAAAAGCTATTTGACTATAAATATTTTAATTCCTGTCACATAAACACTGTCACAATATAAAAATTACTTTACTGTACTAAATCGAGCTCTAGGTAACACAAAATTGGGATTGTAATTAAGCCTTGGAATACATATTTTGATGTCATGGTTTATCATTTTCTTTTATTTGTTGGGAAGAACAAGAGCTAGCTCTTGTTAATTAATATTTATAGAAATATTAAGAAAATTGATCTTAATTTCGTATCTTTTTTTTTTTGTCATAATTTTACGGTACGAGTAATAGTTACTATATTTGGATTAACGAGAATATATTTAAAACTTGTCAATGTCATATTTTCTGCCGTCTCTCCAGGTAGGTATTGATATCTCTGGATCGTCAGCTGTTCCCACAATATCTGCATCTAGGGAGCAATTTTTTTCGTTTCCTAATTCTTCTTTTGTCTCTTTACACTTGGTAGATTTTGAAATAGTTAGTCTGTTTGTCGTTCTTGAGTTTGGTTCTGCAGTTGTTTCATGTGTTTCTTATACTACGTAAAAAAACGATGTCTACTGCTAGTATATTTTTTGTTTCCATATTAAAATACCTCCTTTAAAATTTACAATCAATAAAAATCTAGAAGATAAAGGTTTTTGCGTTAAAGGATGAAAAAAAATGCTGCAACATATCAATAACATAGAATACGCATGAAATGACGCTAGAAATAAAACGATAGTGATTACTACTACTCTATCATATAATGGCCATTTCTCACTTTTTTTACAGACACATGTTGACTTGAAAACTTTTTATGAGATGAGCTTCGATCACGAACACTTTATTAGTGAACGATAAAGTCTATGGTTTTCTATGACGCTTAAAATTTTTTTTTTCCTTTAAAGTAACTTTACGCCTTTCTCTTAGATTTCAAATTTACTTTATTTAGAACTGTTAGGCTTTGAGGTCGGTACCTACTTAGAGATATTTTATTACTAAATTGAAACCACCTAATTCTTGTGGCGTCATCTATTAGCATGAAAAATAGTGAATTATTTTCTTAGGCAAAGGAAACCTTCGGTCGGTCTTCCGGCATCATCATCAGCTTTCTACGACCCACTGCTGGGCATAAGCTTCCCTCTTTCTACACCAACTTTACCTAATCAACCTAAGCCACCGCAATCCAGTTGTTGCCAGCAACTTTCCTAATCTCCAACATTAATATTCTTTTTTTATTACATGAAGTTTTTCCATTGTTTCTCTATGTTGTAAAAACGAGATCAATGGTCCTAAGATGTTTTATTTTTTGAATGTAAATCGAGAATTCGAGACTAAGTTATTTTTGAATATCTACTTACTACTTCATATATAAAAAAATGGCACGTCATGGCTTTTGCGATATAGTTGGTATCTTAAGGGTAAAACAATTAACGAACAACACACAAATTTTTAAGCCGACCAGCGAGAAAAGTTTAAGGGAACGAAGAATAATTGACACAATATTTACAAAATATGTTTATTATGGCTAAATTGTAAGCTTAATTAAAGTATTAAAAATGACATTATCATTTGATATTAAATTAACAGCAATAAATAATAAACTAGTTTTGTTGAAATTGATTATTTTTCATCGTAGGTTCGCATTCGCGTAGTGAATATTTTCTTTGTCGTAGGCACGAGTAGGTATGTATATTATTAAAGTCAAAAGTAAGACGTGAATTTTTCATTCTTTTAGAGCTGGAGAGGGGTCGTACATTAATCTCGTTTTTGACCCATTAATTTTGAAATTTGCTATTTCAGATACATTTGAGTAATCCCTACGAAGGTGTGATATTTCATGATATTTTTTTCCGATATCCTTCTAGATCCCAGAAGTGTATTTGTGTTATACAACTAAAGTCGAGGTCTACCAAAAATTGTATTGGGATTGTAATTTTGTCTTGGAATTACACCGTATTTTGATATTATGGTTGATTTTTTTCCTTTACTTGTTGTAGTTGATGAGTATAAGTTTTTCGTTGGTCTTAAAAAAACGTTTTCTACTTGAAAACTGTCTTTAATTCCATATTTTCTATAACCATAATTTTTGGGAGACCTAATTATGTCTCTGTCACGATATAAGCGATAGTTATCATATTTGGGCAAATGAGAATACCTTTGATAATTCTCAATGTCATATTGTTTTTCAATTATTTTACCAGGTCTTGATAAAATCTCTGAATCGTCAGCTCTTCTCATATTAAATATATCTTCATACCAGCTTTTTTCTTTTTCTGTGAAACTTTCTGTAAAGTTAATTTCATTTCCGGTTCTAATGAAGTGTTTGCTTTTTGTCGTTAAGTTAGCTGGTGTTGTCTTAGTTGTAGGGGATCCTGTGATTGTCGTGTTTGGTTGTAGAGTTGAATTACCTGTAGTTGTTGCAACTGTAGTTGTTTGAACTGTCAATGAAACATAATAAGGGAAGTAAGTTTCTTCTACTAGTTTAGAATGGATTTGAAACAAGAGATGGCATTCGTTTCTGATTTTCAAATAAAGTGTGCAATTTTTTAATTATTATTAAATGAAATCTCTTTGCCTTAAGTAAATTCATATTAAAAAATAGGTGTGTAGAGTAACTAAGTAGTTTTCTTAATTTTGTTTACCTAAAAAATATTGAAAGTAAAAATATTCAAATACAATTCAGCTCAGCCAACGAAATATAGAAAAATTAAACATATTGAATTTCTGTTTCTATCTCCATAAAGTTTACTTTGTATTTCATACAATTTTTAATTTTTCGTAACGACTAAACCAACAAAAAGATATTAAATTCTAAACCACATATTGTGTAAGAAGACTCCTCTACTTTAAAAACCGTAATAACAATGCCTGAAATTAAATTACGTTATCTATCATTGTTTCTTACCTGTACCTGTAGCAAGAGGCCAAAATTCTTCAACGTTCTTCAACAAATCTGCCAGTTTTAAACCATCTGGCAAAAAATCATCTGGTTTCACATCTGGCCACGAATTCTCCGGCTGAGGGGGCCCAGGAGGCCATCCGGGACCAGGCCACCCAGGCCAACCAGGCCACCCAGGAATGCCATTTGCACCAGGCAGCGCATTCGCTCCAGGTAGTCCATTTGCTCCAGGCACGGTATGTATTACAGGTGTCATGATCTGGATAGAAGAACCCATATCTTCCATTTTATCATGTGCTGGAAGAAAAACTAGGTTCTGTAAAGGTGACGGCATTGGCATCATTTGGCCATCATGGTTTCCGCAGGAACATTCTGAGTTATCCTCTTTTTTATAATGATGGCGATGATGTCGTTCATGCCTTTTAGTACTGGCAAACTCATAATAAGGCCTTTCTAAACTGTTGAATCTATAGCCTTTGTAGTCAGAATTTTCATATTCATCCGAATATAGTTCCAAACTGTTGTGCAGTAAGATGCTGAGAATTTGAATACTTGGAAGCTGTAAACATGTGAAAAATATGTTTTTTTCTGAGTCTAGCCTTCGCAAGTATCTATAATTCGCAATTAATATAAATCTAGATAATGAATGCTTTGGGACTAAGGAGTTCGTCTGAACAAGCGCAAGTAATAAAACGACACTGCTCGCTTACAACCATTATTTCCTGTTCTTTTTACACACATTTCGTTTGCACCGATATCTTTAACGTTTTTATCACTACCCAAAGGTAGGGGTTTAACTAAAAGGGATTTTCATTAGCGATAAAGCTGTTTATTTGTCATTATATCACATACAATATCCCGACTAATATTATAAATGCGAAAGTGAGTTTGTATACTTATTTGTTTGTTTGTTACCTCTTTCACCCTTTATCTACTGTACCAATCTGCTGCAAACTTCGAATACACATAGTTACGAGTACTGAGAAGGATATAAGGTTTCATGCTGGGAAAAAGCACTGTTCTATGGAAGCTAGTATAGTTATAATTATTATTTTAGTTATAGTAGGCGTAGGTAGAATATGGATTTAGATGACTAAATTTTGTTCACTTGATGTTACATACATTCTTCTTTTCTTATCAATCAGTTTTGCCTAAGCTTATACGGAATATTCTACATCTAACGCTGGAGCTAAGCCTCTCACATGTAGGTATATTTCCAGCTCGACAGTTCTAAGAAGATACAGCGAATTTTCACGAAGATTAGCCTTCGAAAAATGTGTGTCTACTTCAATCTGTCACTATTTTCCATTGCAGGACTGGCAGGATATTTCCATTCCTTTATTTGGGAGGATCATTGCAAGTACACTTATTAGCGATTAAATTCCTAACATTATACTTTTTATTTCATGAAGTTTTTCCATTGTCTCCAGAAAGCTGTTTTACTGCTGACAAATTTGGTCTCTGGGGTTTCGTGTCACACGTTGATGATTTTAAGGATATTGCGACAATAATCAATTATGTCGTACCTATGTCTTTTGCCTGAAAAGAAGAGTATTAATAAATATTTACTTACTAACTTCATATCAGACGACTCCGACGTTTATGGCTATTGCGATACATTATTGTAAAGCATTTTACGAGCTGAATAAAACATACATACTCATATAAACTTTATTTCAAAAAATTTACACAATGGTTACCTAAATCTAGGCATAGAAATTACATTTTTTGTACACAGTTTTTCATTGATGTAGTCAATGTAGATTAGCTTTATATTCGTTAATTGCTAATTTAATGGGTTCCAAGTACCTAATAAATATATAGGGATACATTCTTCATTAACAGATTTATAGTTTGTAAAAAAAAATATTGTAACTACAGAATAATTCAACAATCCTCCTCTATAGGCACTCTTAAATTGCTAATGTGGAAAATATCAAGAGAGTTACCTTGGAACATACATATACAGGATAACTTTTTCCAATACTAGCCTGCATTTCACAGTGTATTCAGTACGTGAAACTCGACTTCTTGTATACAAAATTTCATGTCACAGTGTTTGCTTGACCGATTCTCATAAAATTTTGGTGGGCCACACCAAATAAATTTTATTTTTTTAGGACATTTTTTTTTTCTTTTTATCACATCTCAAAAATTTCTATTTGTATGAATGCATATAATTATACAAATAAAAAGTATACTTCTTTACCCTTAAATTTACACCTAAGGTGGAATATTTTTCTATGTGGTACCTATCCATACCCATTGGTTACCCCACCAAACGAAGGATATCTTCCAACTGTATGCAAAATACCGATAGATCACTTAATTAATACTTTATGTAACTTAAAAGATTGAAGTCTTGGGATCAAGTCATTATTTACCTATCTTAAGATAGGTAAATAGATATGCAACTAACTTATGGAAAATAACACAAAGATTTAACTATTTTCAAACTACTATTCACAATCCGGAAAAATACTTTTCAAACTTAAATTAAACGAATCAATGAGTAGCCCAAAACGCAGACATTAAACTAAACATACAATACAATGCCGCAATTACCACTCCATACTCCAATCAATTCCAATTTAGTTTTATTATAATTATTTTATATTAAGCAGGTACCAAATCGTCTAAACACACAATCAAATCGTTGGAAAAGCAATAAAAAATTATTTTATTTATTTTGAAATCTCAATGACTACACATGATGATTAAATGCGAACGACAAACCATATCGACTTTTAAAATGTTTGGTGGCGCCATCTATTGACACATTACTAAACTCATAATATTAACAAATAAATAAAACCTTTGCACTCTATCTTCTATTATGTATTGTATCCTATTACAATATGTTGTGTACATACAATACAATTCAAAAATGACAAAGTTTCATACAAACTGGCAACCCCTATTTCACCCCTATCGGGATGTAATTTTCAAAATCAGATTGATGCATTATTATTTTTTACCAATTACAAATTCAAATTAAAAATTTCATGTGTCTCACTTCAATAATGACAAAGTTTCATACAAAATGGCAACCCCTATTTCACCCCTTTAGGGATTTCAAAATCTGATTGGTGCATTATTATTTTTTACCAACTTCAAATGTAAATTAATAATTTCATGTATCTCCCTTCAAAAATGACGAAGTTTCATACAAACTGGCAACCCCCTTTTCACCCCTTTAGGGATAAAATTCCCAAAAGTCCTTTCTTAGCGGACGTCTCTTAGTCACAATCTACCTTCCTGCCAAATTTCATCTTCATCGGCTCAGCAGTTTTGGAGATTTCGTGATGAGTGAGTGAGTGTTTTTCGCTTTTATATATATATATAATATATATATATATATATAGATAGATAGATACTTACGCCCACGAAGCAAATACCTTACGCCCAAATACTCAAACGCTACTCAATTTTGAGAGCTACTGTGAGAGTATCATTCTGTCGCGCTGAACGTCAACGATATGACAGTGACAGCATGATACTTGAGCAGCTTTCAAAATTGAGAAGCGTTTGAGTATTCAGGCGTTAAGGAATTATAATAAAGTAAAGGAAATATAATGTATGTTGATGGTAACATGCCATTTATTATGAACAACTGCGTGACAACATGACAAATCTCGTGTAGTAACTAGTTCATTTTCGAATCATCAAAGAAGGAGATTCTTATTACTTATACTATAGGAATCTTTTCTATTATCTGCTAAATCCATAAGTCATATGAAAAATTTATTATTTACTTGACTAATCACTTTTAAAAAATCTTTCGACTACGTTTAGGGTCGTCTTTCATTTGATTCATAAGTTTTTCGGCCAAATTGTTCGGGATAGGCACTGCCCCATTTGCCTGCCAATAAGGCTTTGTTCGTCTTAAGGATGTTAAAATATATTTTGCATCATTATTTCTAATATTCTCGTTTATGTAAATGTCACTTACTTCAATGACGGCTTCACGTCGTGCTTCAGGCGTTACCGGTATTGTGGGTTCAGTTAAAATTGGAGTTGATTTTGATGGCAATGGAGATGGAGTAGTCATTGTTGTTATCGTTGTTGTCGTTTTGAATATAAATTCTTCAGCAGTTGTAGTGTTAGGAACTACAAATGAATAAGGTAAAACTTGTGCGGGGTACTGAGGAGCTGGATACTGCACGTAGTACACCTTGAGCTGACAGTTTAAGCAAAATTCTCTGCAACACGCCTTCGCTAGATGACATTTATCACAAGAACAATCACAGTCCTCATCATTGTAGCTGTAATCATATCCATTGACATGTGGAATTACATTTTTTATCGAGTATTTAGGTTTCTTATTTCGCCTGAGCCGATGATAATGTGTTTTGGCTTCGTCATATTCATCATCTTGTTCTAGAGATTGACTTTGCTCATAGCTGTCTTCATTTTGTGAATATGTTAGTTCAATTATCACTAATAATATGTATAAGTGACACATCTGAAAATGAGAAAAGAAAATTAGAGTCCAAATCTTAATGTGCCTCTCTTATGTTCTTTAAAATTTAAGTATCTACTACCTACTATTATTGAACTCATTGTAATTGGTTTTAATGCTACACTTCTGCTCACTGACGATTTCTTGACAAATCTGGCATTAGGATCAAACACAGGTGTGGTGATTTTTTTTCTATTTAGTACAATACTTTATAGTTCATTGTTTCAGATTACGTTGGGCAAATTCAATGGCGCGATATTATTCTGTAGGTGTGACGTACCTTGACCGGTGGTATAAATACCTACTTTTTCCCAATGTCTATGCATCGGTATTATCAGCATCCTAAATTTTATATTGTTACACATAATATTCTGGGAAATTCTTGAAAAAGTATTCAAAAATCTACTTGATTAATAAGGTTAAAACATGGCTGCCCGCCGCTCAGGAGGTCCCAGGTTCGATTCCTAATAAGGTCAAGATGAAAAAATACCTGGCCTGGATTCGTCTTAGATGTTTTAATAAATAAATTAATAGAGACAAATCACATCGCTTGAAGAGTTGAGTTAATTAGATCCAAAGTAAGTTCGAGACTTGTGTTATGGGAGTATTACTCGACGATACTATCTCTTATAACAGTATAACTATAGATAAACATCCGAGACAAACTATTGCACTTGAATATTTCAAGTGCATTATTTAATTTACCATTTCGGAATGAGCCATTTTGAGAAGTGGTTTCGACTCTTTTGCCTTTACGAAAGTCGGACCAATTGCGACAAATCTAAATTTGCTAAGACTGATCTAAAGTAATGAATAAAATTTTACACAGGCCGATCTCTGATAAGGAAATAAAGTTAACAATGACGACATTAGCTAAAATATGTACGGTCACGTTCATAATTGCAGTCGTAGTTCGCAAAACAAAAACAAAAAAAAACTTGACTGCATTTATGAACGTGACCGTACAGTCGACCAAAAGAGTTAAAAGGTTTGCAGAAACAAGAATGTTTTTATTATGAACCTGGTTTTTATTATAAGCCAGTTGATTTTTCTTGCCATACATTTTTACAGCAACCATTAGATACCAATTAAGACCATTAGGTACCAGTTACAAAAAAAAGGTTTAGTTCCTTAAACTCGACCTTTATTTTGTTTACCGGGTTTGTTTGATTACCAGGTTATTGTTTGATAATAAAGATGATTCTGTGCTTCGGAAAACGCGTTAAGCCGTTGGTCCCGGATGCCATCTGGTAGTCGTTAAGAAATCACATCAGAGGACGAGAGGCGGTTCCGAAGAACACGAGGGTGTGCATAGTCTGTTCACCATGTCACCATGATGATGATGATGACCAGTTTTGTGTCTTAAAAATACCAGTTTTCATCCAGTAGCCGGAGTTAGTGAAGAGTCTGAGGTGGCACGAAGGTGGAGGGGTCATGACCTCGTCGTGTCGCTCCTGAAATAATCCGCTGTGGCCGCGGGCCAACTCACACAAAGTTGATAAGTATTCACATTTCACTATGGATTCATTGACATTTTACACAGGAATAATTGCCAATTGAAAAAATCTTTAATTTATCGTCAAACCGTGAAATCCATACTTTTACATAAATATACTAATATTACAATAAGGGTTTGTGAGTTTGTTTATAAGAGGTAAATCTTCGAAACTACTAAACCGATTTTAGAAACTCTTTATGCATTATAATTATAATTTTGACTTAAGCATGATGGAGATATATATAACAGATATACTTACTTAAAAAAACATACAGGAAAATTGAGAACCTGCTTTTTGAAAATCGGTTGAATATGAAAATTAAGCCGAATCTTAAACTTTTGGGTACGTCATTAAGATATCGTTTTCTAGCCGACCCAGGGCTACGAAGTCATACTTTTTATGTTGCAACTAAGAAAATTCTAGAAACATGTCAGAAAGTAGTAATTGTGATGGTGACGTCACAGTCTGCCGACATTTGGCTGGCACCTGCGCGGTCTAATTTCAGCACGAGGTCATGACCCGAGCGACGCCTGCGCCGCGCGGAGTGTCAGTTGTCGCAAATGTGAAACATTGCTCTATAAATTACTTACACCATTTCAGCGGATTTCACGGACTCTATGACCAAGTAACGTACTAAAAAGAGACTATATTTTTTATACAATTACGTTGTCATTCAAGCGCTGGATGCAGATCATTCTGGTGATTCTTGGGGGGAATGTCCAGCAGTGCACAGACTGCGGCTGAAATGATGAGTTAAGCATACGGTCCATAAAATGTGTATGCGCGGTCTCCGTTAGCCTATTTGCGCCCACGCACCTTGATAGTGTCATTAACGCGCTTTGTAAGAGTGTGGTTTTTCCTCAATGTGATACATTGTGCTTTTGTCAACCATGACATTGGCAAAATCATCATTTGTTTAAACGATGGAGCCATAAAAATAAAAATTGAGTGAAGTACCTAGGCAGAAAAGCTAAGTCTACTACGGGTAATGTTAGCGCCCGGTAACATCACGTGACAGGTATCTCCCCACTACAGGTAAACCCCTCTTGGCAGTAGTAGTGTCGGGGTGAGTATCAGTGTAACGCTATCTTCTCCTTGGGTTCGCCGAGCGGTGTACGGACGGCACGGACGAGGGATTGGTACGCTTCAGGCTGGATCCCAGTGATAGGAGCGGGGTTGGTGCTCCTATCTTTACCGTGATTAATGCCAAAGCTTAGACGCGAACGGGTAATATGGTCCTAGCTAATAGTAATTCATAAAAATAAGCACAATTCCATTATCCAAGGGCGGGATTTTAACGGTTTTGAGTTTTTTAAGTCTGATGATCTGAAACTGATAGTGAATATTTTTAAGTACCAAAAATAACGGGTTCTATCCTAGTAATGAAAAACTAACAACCTCGTAGACTTGTAAAGACCTCATTTTTGGGTAAATACTGGTCAAACGAAATCGTACGGCTGGTTTTAAGATGGCTGTAAAAATGTATGGGCCTAAAAGGGAACGGTTTATGTTCATAACCAGGTTTTCGGTGCAGTTGAAAGGTGAAAATCTTTAACTCCTTTCCCTGGATAAGTGTTAGGGATTTTCACCTACTGTGTTTTATTAAATTGACCTCACAATACCGAGCCAGACAACCAGTTATTTCCTGAAGATTCAACGTTTGATATGATAACAGCTTATCAGCTTGAGACCGGTCGCAGAATATTCGTAGAAGAGGTACGAATGACATACTTACTTATAAATTAATATTTTCAGGTCAATGTTCTATACATTGAAAGTAAAATTATTTTTTCTCCAATACTTAGTGTACATCTCTCCAATTTTCTATTTTGACAATATCATGTTACAGTCATTTTTATACCTAGTTCTTTTCCTGATTGTACTTAGTCGTCTAAACGAAAATAGTCACTTGAGTATCTATAAAGGTAGGTATTAAAAGTGAAGGTAGTAAACGTGAAATTTCAAAACTGTTGGACCTACATGTCAGATTCAGGATTCCCGAAATTTCCACGGAGCGGGAGCGTGGCCCTGGGCGCTAGTAATGTAAATGAAACATGAAAATGAGGCAAAAAGAGATTTTGGAATTCCATATTATATATAGATGACGAATATATTCTTGTTTATTGCGTTTTCTTACTAAAATTATGCTAATATATTTTTAATAATACTTACGTAAGAAACCTAGTAAAATGCAAAAAAGCGGTCACTATAGAAATAAGATGCGGGTAATGCATTTTTCTCGCCTCATTTTTAACATACTTCAAAAGGAAGAAGAAGAAATTGAACTATTATTTCGCCAATACCTAATCTGAGCCATTGGTACGCATGAAATGTAAATGAAGCAATTACTCGATCATCCTCGATCAAATCAGCAATCAAATAAAAAAAAACATCAAAATCGGTCCACCGATTTAGATATGATATTTAGTTAGTAGTAGTAGTTATGTTGGGGCTGGTTTGCGTTCCCAGGAAGTCGAGTAGTCTTTTCTCCCATAGAGCAATGTATCTGTCCGACGGAACTCCATCCTATTGCTCATGATTTGACCTTTCAGAAATGGTCTGCATCCAACGTTTTATTGTGAAATTATCTCATAAGTTGATGTTAGAATTATTCCAGGCATCAACTTTAAAATCATTAGTCTGTGACGACCTGTAACACGCCTTTCTAGAACATTTTCCTTCCTGAAAAAAACTATTTTTTTTTTAAATATTGTCTTTTATCACTGCAAACAGAACATAAAGAAACTACCTACAAAGTCGTGAGTTCTTCAGGCGATGTCACCGCGGCGTGCCACTCAGAAGGTTAAGAGCCCGCTATCGTTCGTTATCAGTGAAGTACGTAGGTACCGCCCCACTTGCACGTTTGACCTGACACCTCAGTTTATCAGTCGACTCCGATAACCGCCACCGCGTCATCGTACCGTACCTGTTGCTTGTAGGTAACCGATATCATTTTTTTTTACGAAATTTCGAAATTCGAACAAGCAAAATATTTTCGGAATCGCGCGTGGCCAGTGTTTGAATTTCAAACTCGTTTTGATCTAATTCTTTTGTTTTCAACCGTCATTTCAGTGTTCAAAACAGTGTTTTCAGTGTTCGGAAGTGTTTTAAGCTCTTGCAATTTTTACAACTATTTTATATCTTTATTTGAATCATATCTTTATACTACTAAGGTTGAAAACCGTGTAGCAAATAGTGTCGATGATCTTGAACCTCAACTAAATATATGAATGGATTATATATGCTGACTCTTTCAGTAACTTATGTATAAGTCTATTGCGACATGAGTATATATCTATGGCTATTTGTGTGGCCACATGGTTCTCATACTATACAATGGTGCATATAAAAGCATAAACTTGTTATTTTTCAACGTTCATCCATTTTGATGATCGATCTAAATTGGAGATTGTATAAAGTTGTATATTCCGGTATGAGTAATGTTATCTTTGTTTGTTTGAAGATGATCACTATTGCTGCAATCGTATTCTAGTACTACTTACGTTAAACTACACACCTATAATATATATCAAAACAACATGCATATTTTTTTAACATACCTACTAGCTGTAGCCCGCGGCTCCGCTCCCGTGGGTATTTAGGGATAAAATAAAGCCTATGTGTTGTTCTAGGGTCTAAGCAAACTTCGTTCCAAATTTCAGCCAAATCGGTTTAGCCATTTACCTGTGAAAGAGTAAAAACATCCATACATGCTTACAAACTTTCGCGTTTATAATATTAAGAAGGAAATATGATAGGATTAGTAGGATTAATGGTTTATTTATTTCGTCAAATTAGTCAAATTTATAAATAAAAATTAAAAAAAAGTCAACTAATTGGAGTGTCAGTTCCAACAAGTGACCTTGACTCTGATACCAGACTACAACTAAGAGTTTAGAAGAAAAGAAAACATTTCATAACGGTTAATAGTAAGAGTATTGTTTTAACTAGGTATATCGAAAACCACAACAACAAATTTATTTCTTCTCATGTTTTTAGTTCTTAGGCCCTTTTGAATAAATAATTACTTATAGTTTATATTTGATAAATTAAAACAAAATTAAAATTAAACTAGTAGGAGTAACTATACGAAAGGTATCCCGACTCAGATGCTAGCCGTGCATAGAATTAGGAATCGCGCGCAGGCAACTTTTATGTAGCCGTTAAATGGCAACCGTTAATCTTCCTATAAATGAAACCTTTAAGGTATTTCTTGGAATTTTCTTTACTTACATACTTAGCTATAGCTGAAATAACTATTAGGATTTTTTGTTTCTTCTTCAGGTACTTATATCGAAAAGTGAAGAAAAGAGAAAAGAGGGAATCACATTCTGTGCCCTGCACAGCTTTTATATCTTATCCACTCTACATATGGATAATATTCATACTTGTTTCAAAATATTATTTTAGCTCATGTTTCATTATGACCATTTTTTTAAACTACTAAGTACTTGAATCTAAATTTTCTATTCAACATTTAAGGGAAATATGAAACTAGTAGGGTAAAAATAGTCGTCTTACCGACTTTGTAGGTCTAACATTTTTTCTTGGTTTTCAGTTCAAGTTTTTTTAGAAAGTTTCACTCACTTTATAAGTTATTAGTATACTAAAAAAATCTGGCTGAAAAGTCACCCAGTATAGACAATATTTAAAGTTTCTATTGTCGTTACCAAAATATTACACGCCCAAAAGTGTGACTATATTGCTACCAGAATCTAAATAGGTAATTATCAAAAAATGGAATCCGAAGATTCCCAATCATCAAAAGTGAAGTGTGATGACGATATGGAAGTGTCAAGTGATAAGTTGGTGATTAAAGTGGAACCAGATGATGGTGATGAAGTGATGAAGGCTGTGGTGAACAAGAAAAATTGTTTGACGGACATCATCGACCAACTTAGAGGCCAGAATAAGCTGAAAGGTGAGTTCGTATTCAAATTAGCTTTAAAGGTATACATAAAGAGGCGTTAAACATATTATAGTTTCATATAACGATGGCTCAAAGCTACCTTTATTTATAAACCATACTAGCTGTTGCCCGCGGCTCCGCCCGCGTGGTACTCGGTTATATCGCGTCCAAAAGTAGCCTATGTTTGACCTCAGGTCGTTAGCTACACCCCTACCAAATTTCATCACAATAGGTCCAGCAGTTTAGCCGTGAAGAGGTGACAGACAGACAGACAGACAGACAGACAGACAGACAGACTTTCGCATTTATAATATTAGTATGGATATAACCAAGGTAAAAACCTTCGTGTATGTGTTAGTAAACAACGGTGAAAAATGGTTGAAAGCTAGTTTATGACCATTTTGGGTCCTGCTACATCAACAGGCTAGGCTAGGGCCTTGCCTAGCCGCTAGGGGAAATAATTATTAGTAGATTACATTATGCAAGTAGTTTGTGTAAGAATTTTGTTTGAGCTCTGATCCGTTTGCCGAAATTCAATTTAAATTAGAATATAAAAGAACTTAACAACAATTAATGTCTGAACTGTAAGACAGATTGCCTCGGACCCACAGATCTTGATCCACCAACCATGACCAAGATCAAGAATTGTTAGTTTGATCTTGTTTGCAAATTTTACCGACTCTTCACTAGCCAATTTATTGCAGCTTTAAGAATAGGCCACTCTCATGAATTTAGGACCAAAGCCAAAAATAGGCTGGCAGTAGTAATAAACTATTGAGAAATCTTATTATCCTCAACTCAACTGCAATCAGCATAAAAGCTTATAATAAACGATTTACGTTAAAAAGTAGACTATTATGTCCATTTACTGGTCAAATTTTCTTCATACTCAAGTTTACGTATGAAGGCAGAGAAAATAATTGTCGCATTTATAACATCTATTTATTTAAACTTTATTGCACTTTAACAAACAGTACAATACGTAGACTTAATGCCATAAGGCATGATCTGTCAGTCAAACCTTAGGAACATAAAGAAAATCGTACAGTTTGGTGCCATGAATGTTTGTAGGTAGTTATTATATTTTTATGCAAAAATGGCATACACGGCTTTGCTACTCTGTGTATAAAATCTGGTCATGTTTCAAATAGATCAGCGAATAAATATCTTGCGCTTGCGCTGATTAACGCCATCTATCGGAAGTGCTGCATTTCGCTAGATTTATCCATTCATTAAGCAAAAGGAGCCTTTATCCGATACGCTAATTGAGTCGATTGATTAAGAGACTTCTGTTGTAGATTCCCTAGAGATGCAAGCCTTAAGGGGAACAATGAAGGATTTTGTGTTATATCAGTATTAAAGATTTTAATTAATGATACTTAAGTAAATTTTTACCGATAATTTTTCTAGCTTTCACCCGCGGCTTCACCCGCGTGAATTTCCCTCGGGAACACTGCTTTTTCCTGGGATTAAAGGTACCCTATGTCCTTCCTTATACTGCTAACTATATGTATGCGAAATTTCAGGAAGTTTGGTTCTGTAGATAGAGTATGAAAGCTTAAATTTTTTGGTTTCGAAATGCTTTATACATCTTAAAAGGATTTTTCCTTATATCAAATCCAGCATAACAACTACAGTTCATTTCGCGAATATGTTCATAATGAAATACCTATAGGTATTTTTTCATGTAACTTTCCATTTTACACAAATGTCATCATTATTATTTCAAATTATAATTCAATTACTTCAAATATACTATCAAGATACCGGCGGCGGCGGCGCAGACTTCACCTAGTACCTTTTGATAAGGATGGTTATTCCGAGACATGATATGTACGTCATCAATGACTCACAGACTATTAATAAAATGTTATGTTTTGTTACATTTCCACTAATCTTTTTTATAATAGGCAAACAGACTTACGGCCCACAAACGACTGTAGCATAAAGATGATTTCAACAAAGGAAAAAAAATCAAACATACTTGTATGTTTTTAAATATACTTAATAGGATAAATAAGGTGGCAGGCAGGCGCTGGATGCAGGCCGCTTCCAATCAGTCATTCCTAAAACTCTTGGGAGAGGCCTATGTCCAACAGTGGTCAGCCTACGGCTTAAATGATGATGATGATGATTCTTAAATAGGAGAAATCATCCTTGATCTATTCCCTTGATCTGATTTACATTTAATCACTGCGGCTTTCTAGTTCCTCCATCCATCCATTCCATTTTTATGCAAAAATGGCATACACGGCTTTGCTACTCTGTGTATAAAATCTGGTCATGTTTCAAATAGATCAGCGAATAAATATCTTGCGCTTGCGCTGATTAACGCCATCTATCGGAAGTGCTGCATTTCGCTAGATTTATCCATTCATTAAGCAAAAGGAGCCTTTATCCGATACGCTAATTGAGTCGATTGATTAAGAGACTTCTGTTGTAGATTCCCTAGAGATGCAAGCCTTAAGGGGAACAATGAAGGATTTTGTGTTATATCAGTATTAAAGATTTTAATTAATGATACTTAAGTAAATTTTTACCGATAATTTTTCTAGCTTTCACCCGCGGCTTCACCCGCGTGAATTTCCCTCGGGAACACTGCTTTTTCCTGGGATTAAAGGTACCCTATGTCCTTCCTTATACTGCTAACTATATGTATGCGAAATTTCAGGAAGTTTGGTTCTGTAGATAGAGTATGAAAGCTTAAATTTTTTGGTTTCGAAATGCTTTATACATCTTAAAAGGATTTTTCCTTATATCAAATCCAGCATAACAACTACAGTTCATTTCGCGAATATGTTCATAATGAAATACCTATAGGTATTTTTTCATGTAACTTTCCATTTTACACAAATGTCATCATTATTATTTCAAATTATAATTCAATTACTTCAAATATACTATCAAGATACCGGCGGCGGCGGCGCAGACTTCACCTAGTACCTTTTGATAAGGATGGTTATTCCGAGACATGATATGTACGTCATCAATGACTCACAGACTATTAATAAAATGTTATGTTTTGTTACATTTCCACTAATCTTTTTTATAATAGGCAAACAGACTTACGGCCCACAAACGACTGTAGCATAAAGATGATTTCAACAAAGGAAAAAAAATCAAACATACTTGTATGTTTTTAAATATACTTAATAGGATAAATAAGGTGGCAGGCAGGCGCTGGATGCAGGCCGCTTCCAATCAGTCATTCCTAAAACTCTTGGGAGAGGCCTATGTCCAACAGTGGTCAGCCTACGGCTTAAATGATGATGATGATGATTCTTAAATAGGAGAAATCATCCTTGATCTATTCCCTTGATCTGATTTACATTTAATCACTGCGGCTTTCTAGTTCCTCCATCCATCCATTCCATCCTTGGTAGCGTTGCGTTTACGTCAGAGCCTAAAATCATTTTGCTGTCCTCTGAATTTTTACATTCATAATTAATTTTTACTAATAAAGTAGGTAATCCATAACATTAGATATTACGTATGTATTTGCTGTAAAATCGAATACTTTAAGTACTTAAATGGGTAACATATAAAGATATTACATTTTTATATACAACCACCTACATTCTACCGATTCTTGGCATGTAAAAACGCATAAGTAAACCTATATATTTATTTTTAAAAAAATTGTATGGTTCTTCGTACTCTTCTGTCCTATTTAGTCTATGAATAGGTCGCGTGCGCTGGCGCAGTTATTGGCTCTTAAGAAATTTATAATGATCGATATATTCGCTTCATTTGAAAATTGCCGCGCCGCAGGTTCATAGGTACCTGCGCCATTTGTGTCAGCTACATAAATTCAAATTTATTTATCTTAAATAGGTACCAACGTTGTGGTAATAAAAGTTATGACTACGTAAGCAACAAACCGACTACCAATTTTTAAACTTGCCCTGACTGGGGATCGAACTTAGGGTTTTGACCATTACGCCACGGAGGTTATAGGATTCGGTCAAGGTACAAGTATTTTCTAAACATAAAATAAAACAATAACGTTAGTCAAAATACATATATATTGAAAACTCGTGAAAACCATTCAGTACAGGCGACAGCCAATTGAGATGAGGAAAGCCGCTCCTAGATGGCGCTACTGGTATCATGTGAACTAATTATAGCCGGAGAGATAGCATCACAATTTGGATTGCGCACGAGATACGCGAGGTGTTATAAGTCATAGCAGACATATGTACAAGAAAGCGTGACTTCTCAACAATTAAGCCTGTTTCACACTGGTCTTTATGAAATGAAAAATTAAGTGGCGAATTAATAAAAGCATCATGAGTTTTTGTTCTTTACAAAACTTCACGTATAAAGTAGTGGCCTATTATTTATTTGTTTTAATAATTCATGATATCATGATTGCTGAAGTCAAACTGAAGTGATCATACAGAGCAGAACAAACAAAGTAGATACTATCAATAACAGTGGTTACAAACACTTAAGTTTTATTCGCTGCGCTATCTTACAATCACAATTTTGTAAATATTATTGATAAAAAGTTAAAATTTGGTATAGTTTGCCTTGCTTAGTTACTTACTTACACTTACTGAAAATAACTGGAATTCACCTTAATATATTGATCAAGAAAAAACAGTGACAATGTTTCTTATGCATTTACAAAATGTATATTTTCCTATCACATCAGCGTGTATAATTTCCTAAATAATTAGACACCGTAACTAAGTTAAATAAGTGAGAAAATTTTGAAATTTCGAATTGTATACATATAGTTGACAAATTCAAAAAAAGAAATTTAAATTTGGCTCTAATTTGAGTCTACCTAAAATACTACTGGCCAGTTACAATTTCCCAATCTGAACTTTTCCTTACGATCACTCTTCTACTGCATCTTGATAAGGCAGGTGAAATGGTATCACTAGTTGAAGACAATGGTACACTCAGGGCGCGTTATCTGCACTTTTGTGTATTGTCCAGGATCATGGAGTGTTGAGGTCGGTCTAAAAATTTTGTTAACAATAGCATGCATGCTAATTGCTTATTTGTTTGCAGTGCTTAAATTGCTAGGAAGTAATGAGTTTCCTGTTTTTAAGATTGTATTGCTCGATCCTAATTCCGTTAAATCAGTGTGGTTTCTGCATTTGACATATCCATTGGGTACTAAGATATGTACGCTGGAAGCGAAAGGCCGCAACAACTATAGGTGACCGGTAGGTCGACCGCCTATCTCGATTCTCTCCTCTCGTAATGGCTACTTGTATCATTTCGCTTCGTTTTACGCACAAAAGGCTTAAAAAAATTATTATTTTTTTGCCAATGACAACAAAAAAAAAATTTTTTTTAAGCGTTTTAGCGTAAGACGGAGCGAAATGTGGCGAAAGCGATACAAGTAGCCATTACGAGAGGAGAGAATCGAGATAGGCGGTCGACCTACTGATATTGGCCTTTTATAAAATCCCTAGGTAGATTAGGTAGATGATTAATTTTTGTATGCGAATTGCTAAAAAGTATAAATGTGGGTTCAGGTTTATGAATCGAAACCCCTTTTCTGTATGTGGATGTCAAAAAAGGCGACTTACAAGTGTAGGTAAATTTGTTTATACCTTTCTTCGACTTGTGGCGAAAATAACTAACATCAACGTTTCCAATGCGATTTGTTATTAAACTAGCGACCAATTCTAAAAGGAAAGAAAATTAACAAGATTTTATTTTAGTGATCCTTCGGTTTCAAAATCATAACATCAGATCAACTACTACTAGTATAGTATCTCCTATCTAGTCTGTGTTAACTACAACAGAGCTTCCGCTATTGCAATTTTAATGCTGTAAAGATAAAAAAATAATCCCGATGCATCATTTAGCAAAGCGCTGTTAGTTACGAGTACATTACATATCAATCTTGACGTCGGTTGAGCGCACGCGCGGTCGTGTGCATCTCATTTTTTATTACATCTATGGTAATGTGCAATTATGAGTGGGCAAGTGGGCACGCTAGATCTTATACTGTTAGGAGGGTAGGTCGGGGGAAAGAGAGCGTGGGGGGCGATGACCGCTCGCGGCTGAGATAAAAGGATGGTTATAATGGTTCTTATAAAAAAAGTGAGAATTTATATTTAAAAAAAAAATCATTGGTTACTCGAGGTTGAAGAGTTTGTTACTTAAATATGCTATATGACGTTTTGCTGTCTTTTTTTACACCTCGGTAGAGTTTTTAGAAAGTGGTCCCTCGGTCAGTAACGTGGCTCCTGTGACTACCAACTGAGGGTTCAGTTGGTAGCTAAAGAAACCATCTCTACTATCAGATAATCATGTTATTTAAGCCATTGTTGTAAATGGTAGTCTGGAAACAACTTCCTTTGAGGTTTGAACCAATGACCTCCAGATCGAATGGCAAATGTCAATACCTCTAGACTAAACCATGGAGTCACTTATCAAAGGATACAATATGTTATTATTGTATTAAAAATAAAATCCCCTTTTCCTATTTCATGATCATTTTCATCACTCAATTAGGTGTCATGTTCAACCGACCATGCACTACCTGCATTTTGCATAGATGTATTTATTTTTCTATTAGATATTTGTGTTAATGGTATCTAAGTTCTATTGTTAGTTTCTGTAAGTGAAAACTTGTAATTGGCCATATTTACTTCTACCGTATGATCTATCATTGTAAAATTAGCTGTAAGTTTTCCATAAATATAAAAATAAAATAAAATAAATAAGTAATTTTACTAAAATCATACGCATTCCTTTTTTTAATCCTCTTCAGTTATGCTTCATAGGAATTTAAAGTCCAGCTCACATTGCCAAGGACAAAGAGATCTATATCATCTTCAAGGGACAAACTATGGGCACAGCATGTGTCCACAATAGACATTGTCTGTCCAGCTACCAATTAAAGTTGCACGAAACAGTTTCAATGCTTGTCGGTAGTATTCAATCATTGCTTGTCATCTAGATTATCATGATAAGGCTAAAGGTTCTTGAGGATTTGCCTTGAACTGACTCCATGCGCAATTATTGTAAGGCATTTGTATAATCCGAGTATTATGTATGTATGTGAAATATTTATTGTACACAAAAGAAAGGGTTTTTAGGGTCGGCAAGCGCACTACTCGTATTGCAGGCGTCCTTTGGCTATGCCTGTTTGCCTACTAAGTTTTATTAAAAAAGAACATAGAAAAATAAAAACAGGGCACAACAAAAGGCGGACATATCCATGATAGTTTGGAATATGTGACGGGAGCGATAGTGTTTATATGCTCGACCGCCACAAAGGGAAGATCTTCCCGCCAGGCTAGGGTGTTATGCCTGGGGAACCGCGGCTCCAACGATGTCTTGTCGGAGGTTGTATTTATGCTCCAATCCGTAGAAACTTTGCAAGCGCGATTTAGACTTTCATAGTAATTTGCCATCTTGTATACAATTCTGAGATTGTTGCTTTTTAACGCCATCTGTGGTGCGTCTTCGTAGATATTGTTGTGGCGCTAGTGTCGCCACAGGACTCCCTTCCAAGACCGAAGGTCTGATAAATCTTCAAGTGCAATCTGTGCTTACGATGTTAGCTTGCAAGTGCCAGTTGCTTGACTTGACGTCCCAGTGAGTCGGGTACGTTGTTGCTGCTTGCTCGTAGTCTGCGGTGAGTCGAGACTGTAGTGAGCGATGTAGACCTGTTGGCGCCGGTAGATGTCCTGCAGAACTGCCACGCTGGTGCGGTTGGCCGGCCGATGAATACCAGGCGTGGGCTGCGGTGGATGGCCGGTCGCTGAAGTCTTGAAGTGAGGGTGGTTTCAGGACCAGGAAGCTCGGTGCGTCGGCTGCGTTGGACCTGTAGATACCCCATTGTTGTTGGCTTGCTGTAAGACTGCTGGCTGCTGAAGCTTGAGAGGTAGTGAGAATGGATCGGAGAATGTTGATGGAGAAGGCTGCTTCCAATCACGTCGGGGTCACCAGTTTGGAGTATGTGACGGGAGCGATAGTGTTTATATGCTCGACCGCCACAAAGGGAAGATCTTCCCGCCAGGCTAGGGTGTTATGCCTGGGGAACCGCGGCTCCAACGATGTCTTGTCGGAGGTTGTATTTATGCTCCAATCCGTAGAAACTTTGCAAGCGCGATTTAGACTTTCATAGTAATTTGCCATCTTGTATACAATTCTGAGATTGTTGCTTTTTAACGCCATCTGTGGTGCGTCTTTGTAGATATTGTGGTGGCGCTAGTGTCGCCACAATAGAAATCTCTTCCAGTCAACCTATTCACCAAAGAAAAAATACATGGGAAACTAGAGAACAACAGGAACAATATGAAACAAATATGACACGTATGTAAGTACTTTTTTAAATTTATTAATGACTATAACAAACTTCGTATAACTCTACATAGGTAGGTATTATGTATACAAAAACGCGTAAAGCATATTATACTTTCACTATTTATCCAAACTTCCATACTAATATTATAATTGCGTAAATCTTTAAACTACTAAATAAATTTTAATGACATTTAGTATGTATGGATATAATTAAAAAACAGAGTAAAACAAACTACTTTTTTCAAAAAACAACCTTCAAGGGGCTGCAATGAGAAAACATTAAATATAATTTTTGGCGCTTGTAGAGCTACGCGAATCAGCTAATTTTATAATAAATACATATCATCATCATTTTAGCTACAAGACGTCCACTGCTGGTCATCAGCCACCTCTATAGATTTCCAAAAATCTTTTAAAATAACATACTTAGGTATTCGACTCGGATAATATGAAAAACTGACATCATTTGTTAATAGGAAAATAGCAATATCTTGGGAAACCAATATCTCCGGCACAGAATATATATCTAACTAGCGACCTGCCCCGGCTTCGCATGGGCATTAAAAATACCTTTTGAATCACTCTATCTATTAAAAAAACCGCATCTAAATCCATTGTGTAGTTTTAAAGATTTAAGCATACAAAGGGACATAGGGACAGAGAAAACGACTTTGTTTTATACTATGTAGTGATAGTGATACTTAGTATTATCGTACTTCGGTGTAGCAGTATACTAACCATTACCTCACGGAGGTCATCATTTATTCCCATTCTAGATGTTCGATCTATGTTATAAACTGAGTATTGTATGTTTGAGTGTATGTCATACAAGTGAAGAATCATCACAATGTTGTCGATATATTACGGGCTACTGGTCCGCACGAGGCCAATATTTTATCTGGGCGGTCTTCATTGCAACCCAGGAGCCGAATTAGGGTTGGGAGTTTCGTCGATAATCATTTTTATATCTGAAAAAATAAAACATTTTTATCATATAATTTAAACTTAATTTATGGTCATTTTTATAGACATTTTTATATTTTTGTAGACATATGGGATACGATAATGATATTTGATTATCTAATTCATAGATAAGATTCATGCTTAATCATAATTTTTACATACGCGGAGGCTTGCAACCCGATTTGTTCGCTGCTCGTTAAAGGTCAACCAGATGAATATCATGCTTCATTGTTGCTGCCGATTAGTAATCACCAGATTTCGAATTGGCCCTTTTTCGAAAAAGGCGCTTCATTAATCATTCAATAGTTTAGGGTAAAATATTAAGAAATTGAGAGAAACATATAGATCTAAATAAATAAACACCGCAGTTAGTTACTTAAAATAACAATATAACTTATTTCCATTAGCTATAATTTCATTTCTTATAAATATTTGACTTTCTTTATAAAATTGACTTGCAAATTAACGTATTAGAAACTGATTTGTGAGCTAGCCTCTGTATTTGTATACAAACGGTCTGCTGTAAGCTTTTCTTTTGTGGTCACACACAACCCTGTTCAGGCGAAATGCCTCGCAAGAATCTATCGACTTGTCGCATCACTATTCGCCGAGTGAAAGAGGCGTGCACTGGTTGCTCTCATTAATCTTTCATTTCTACGTTATATTATTAGAGGAACAGGTTTGCACGGATGCTGTGGAAGGCATGCGGGGAGGGGTATCTGAACCCAAGTGAACCCTCAGTGGCACCTGCCGACCGACCGGCTCCTTATACGATATACTTCTATTATACTGAGGTCATAAATGGCAACTTTTAATGTTTTATTTTCGATTGAGAGATACATATTAAGAAATCTGATGTTTCTTATTCATAAACTATACGTGCCCCGCGATTTTGCCAGCCCTTGATGTACACTTTATTTTCGAATATCTACTCTTAAGAATCAGGCCTATCATATAAACAAGAATTTTGTTAATACATATGGTAGATTTAATTAAAATACTTGTAAAGATATTTCTTTTTCTTTTTGACGTAGGTAATAAGGGGTGTTTTTTTATTATATCTAAAAGTTATATTCTGTAGGTTTTTTCAAGCTATTGAATAGGCAAATAGTTCTACTAACCACAAGATGGAAAATTGTTACTTACCTATCTTTTTCACCAGGAGAATCACGAGCACGTTGCCCGCTTTGACGGAAGAGCACAGCCTTTTTGCAGACTCCCAATTCAATCACTTCAATTCCAATCACTTGGGATAAGCTATATATTACCGAATGTATAGTTATATTATATTCGCCATTATATGCTATCGCTATTGGTAGCGACCTCTATAGATAGCACCTGCAATAAACTTCCTAATATCATAACCCACTACTTTCTAGCAACCTAGAATAGTAGCAATAGATAATAACCTCCGCCTTTAATAGGGTCAACCAGTGGTTCTCAAAATATTGATGACGATTTAAGTTGATGGATTATAGACGTTATAGCATAGAAAATTAAGTGCAAATGACAATAAATTAAATGTCTTTAAACAAGGCTTACTTAGTAGTTAAAATATGAGAACGTTATTTAAGATTGACTGATAGAGGACATTTTCAATTTTTAGATAACGTTTTCTAGATTAATATACTTAGATGCTTATTTTTATTATACTTAGATACGTGTTATATTACATATACTATAAGAAACTGAGTATGCCGACGAACTTTTTAATTCTATGATTTATCAAGTAAATTATAGAAAAAACGAAACACGATTGCATTTTAATATACCTAATCCAGCGTCTCTTTCACATTTAGTTAAGAAGAAACTATCTAAATATAAAATATATGTCACTAAAAATTAGTGACTCGAATGATTATCCTTCGTTAAAGCATGATTTTTTAGACATAACCGATGACTCGTCGATTTTGAGTGTTTAATACTATAGCTTTCTATAATCTGTGGTAGATAATACTTTTCTAAAGGGGCTCTCCTTTATTTATAGCTTTGAGAAGCACTGATAGTTATAGATAGATATAAACGTGGCCAGCTTTATTGACCACGTTCGGGAATGGTCAGCCTGCGGCCATAAACCATACATTCAATAATTATCAACCCTATACCCTTCACACCCGGTAATTGGAAGACTCAACACATACTATATTGTAGGGTGACTAATGGTGCGTTTAAAATTGGGAATTTATATAACATATAGTTTATTTTAATTTAGCTATTTTTAAATATCCAAACTAATATTATAAATGTGTTTTACATATCCATACTAATATTGTAATGTGTGTATAATATGAGCGACAAATTTGAATGTTTGGTTAGGGATACCTTCAATTCAACCATGGGGATGTATGATATATAGGTAGTTAAGTACGTTTCGTTACGACAACCGACTTACACGCAGGCGAAAATGCGGATGGAAGCTAGTGATTAATATTTGGAATTGGTTTAATGGTTATTTATTTTATACTTTTTTACACTTATCATACTCCACTGAACTTAAATATAATTAATGGTTGTTGTTGTGCTGATTCTGTGGTACCAAACAAACAGCTTTTCTTTCTATCTTTCTTTCTATATATATTTACTTATTTACACAAACCAGAAATTGAAACATAAACATTCACAATGCTATACAAACTAAATAGTTTTTCTGAACATTGGAACCGAAGTCAATTAAAAAACCAACTAAATAATATTAGTAAAACAATTCTATATATAAAATTGAATTTTAATTAAGTAATTTTTATATAAATATCCATTATTAAATATTTATAAATATATATCAAACCATATGATCAAATGGTCACCCTACATGAATAACACTTGAATTTAACGAGGGCCAGCGTTCCTGAAAATTGATCACAATGAAGTGAACCGCTTCCGAGGTGCAATCGACCACACGTTTATAATAGTCTATGGATCCTCCTCGTTTTAAGATGCATGGGCTACCCCACATTGTATTTTACCTTGGTTGACTGTTAGTCATTTCGCTCTTGTCGGTTTCATCTTCAGCTACACATAGACAAATTGAAATTGCTTAAACAAGGAATGCCGCCCAGCCTTCTGGGAACTTAGCTCTAATTAGTCAAATAAAGATATAAATTATTTAACTATAATATATTTTTTTTGTTTGTTTGTTTGTTTGTTTGTTTGTAATATCTTTATTGCTTTAAAATACAAAGTAAAAGGAACATTATTAAAATAAGAAGACAATGGCGGACTTATCCCAGGATGGGATCTCTTACAGTCAACCGGCGAATGACGAAAGAAAATGCACAAGAAAAGAGTAGAAGTGCAAACAAAGACTAGCAAAGACATAAAGGATATGAAATGAACATAAACATTTATAGATAACTACATACATAATTAGTCACAATAATACACTTACATAAATATTTGCTAAATAAATACATACCTACATACATAATATAAACTATATATATATATATAAAATTTCTGAAGGATACTCAATTAATTATCTGAAGTAACTAGATGTGATTTTATAAGTTTTGATTTGAAGGAATTCAGATTACTAGCCATTCTTACATCAGCTGGTAGAGAATTCCATAGTCTGGCAGCCATAACCGAAAAGGATTTGGAATAAGACTGTGAGGAGAAATGTGGTATGTTTAGAGTTGGGCAATCGGATGACCGTAAACGACTATCCACCTGGCGAAAAGAGAATTTACATTGGAGGTACATAGGAGAAGTAGGATTGAAAAGAACGTTAAAGAGCAATGACAGAATGTGAATGTTTCTACGAATCCTGACTGGCAACCAGTTCAGTCTGTTTCGGAATTCGGAAACATGGTCAAATTTACGCAATCCAAAAACAAATCTTATGCATTGGTTCTGCAAACGTTCCAGTTTATTTAAAAGTTCCTCAGTGGGATCCAAAAAGGCAATATCAGCATAATCAAGAAGAGGAATCAATAATGAACGGGCTAGCAGAACTTTAGTGCTAAATGGAAGAAAAAATTGCAAACGCCTCAATGAATGCAGTGTCACAAACATCCTACGACTAACCTCATTAACTTGAGGTACCCAGGACAGAGTCTGATCAAAAATAACTCCCAGGTTTTTTACTTTGCGAGAAAAAGGTATTATATTACCATCAAGGACCACACCAGGAATAGAAGAAGAGTCAAACTTAGAAATAAAGTACGAGCTACCGATGACTATTGCCTGAGATTTATCCGGATTAACCATAAGCCCAAAGTTGCGAGACCACACCGCAATAGCAGCAAGGTCGGAGTTTATAGTATTAATAGCGTTGCTAAAATTATCAATTGGGGCAGAGGTATAAATTTGGAGGTCGTCAGCATATAGATGAAAAGAAGCAGAAAGAACAGACGTAATGCCATTAATAAAAACGGAGAAAAGGATTGGAGATAACACTCCCCCCTGAGGGACACCAGCAGTCAACTCATACCAGCAAGATTTTCGTTGGTCACATTTGACCAACTGATGACGACCCGAGAGATAAGAGCGAAACCAGGCTATGGAAAGTGTAGAGAAATTCAAAGAGTAGAGAATACCAAGCAATATTTCAGGAACCACTGTGTTGAATGCATTAGAGAAATCTAACAGTACTAAAAGAGTGAGTTCTTTTTTGTCGATATTAAAGCGAATATCGTCAGTTATCTTGACCAGTGCCGTTGTGGTGCTATGCCCAGATCTAAAGCCAGACTGATATTGACTCAGTAAATCGTTGCGTGTCAAATATTTAGTCAGTTGTTGATGGACAAAGTTCTCAATTATTTTTGAGAGAACAGGTAAAATGGAAATTGGTCTGAAATGTGAAGGCAAGGACGGATTTGATTTTTTAGGCAGAGGAATTACGTGAGCATATTTCCACGCCGAAGGAAATACACCTGCTGTTAAGGAACTATTGATAATGTTGACCAAAAAAGGCGCGATAAAGTCAAATATAGGATTAAGCATAGCCAAAGATATGTCATCATTACCAACAGCATTCGACCTAAGACTCTTGAAGATATCCTTGACCTTATCAACAGTTATCTGATCAAAACAAAAGGCCTGGCAATCCGAAACAGGTTTAGATAGAAGTTCAGTCAATGTTTTTTGCATAGCACTAGGCGTTTGTTAAGATCATCAATATCCATATTAAGATTTATATCCGTTCTCTGCTTGCCTATACCTAAACCATTCAAAAATTTCCAGAGCTTATTGGGATGGCAGTTGTCAACGTTATCGTGTATGTGCTTTCTCTTTGCTTCCCTGCACCTTTTGTTACACAGATTACGCAAAAATACATATTTTTCCCTGTTCAACTCATTGGGACAACGACGCAATTTTAACTTCGCTCTATCTCTTCTCCCCATAAGTGTCTTTATATCAGAGGACAGCCATGGAGCCGGAAAATGCTTTACTCTTACCTGCTCGATCGGGGCATGTTTATTATAAGTAGATAAAATAAAGGAGTTAAATGTCATCAGTTTAGAATCAACATCAGGTATAGAGGAGATAGATTCCCAGTCAAGAGCACTAATATCAGCCTCAAATGCTCGCCAGTCAATCGAAGCAAGGTCACGTCGTAAGATGAATTTATGCTTAAGACGCGTGGTACGTATTTTAAAAGAAGCATACACAAGATCATGTGCTGAGAAAGCTGGAGCTGGAAACTGACCATGTTTCGAAACCAATTCTGGAGAGGACGTAACAATCAAATCCAAAAGAGAAGGCGGACCATTGTGGGGAAAGTGAGTTGGACTAAGTGGAAGGACGTGTAGGTCTAGTGCTCCAAGAAGAGAGAGAAGGGCATTGGTACGGGAATCGTTTTTAACGAGGCAGGTGTTAAAGTCGCCCATCAATATCACGTGGTCAAATTGAGAACGTAAATCAGACATTATGTTTTCAAAGGAATTAAAATAGTTAACATGAAGGGATGGGCTGTAAAAGGCACCAAGAAGAATTTTACAACCGTGTATGTTGACATTAAGGAAAATATGTTCAGAAGAATCAGGAGTAGGAATAGATTGAGAGAGGATACTTGCTGAAATATCACTCCGCAGGTAGATTGCAACTCCACCACCGCCCACAACTCTAGTACTACCATCACGACGTGTGATCAAGTATGATCGGTCATTTCGAAACAAACGATAACCCGGTAGAGGATACAATGAGGATGGTAGGGATGGCTTTAATAAACTTTCCGAGATTAGTATCGCATGAACATTAATAGACGTAAAAGTGGCTAAAAAATCTGCATAGTGGCCAGGTACACTTTGTGCATTGATGTGCGCCATGTTAAAATTGGATTTATAGGTTGAAAAAGTAACTTTTAAATTGTCATTCAATGAGGGATCAATAGATTCAGTATCATCACTTAGGGCACTGTATAACGAATCGGCAGAAGAAGAAAGGGAAAAGAATTCGGGATCAGAATTTTCTTTCAGTACATCAGACATATTGAATAAATCAGGATAAATAAATATTATAATATAATAATATAATACAATAAATACAAAACTTAAAAACTGTAACCTTACACAGTGGCTTAAGGTTTACCACCAACAAAAACCATAAAACCTCTGTCGCTCGCCAGTTGCTTGCTTAACAAAAAGAAACAGGCAAAGTTAAATAATGGCAACATTAATAATGGTAAGGTAAAGATACAGTGAAACATAAACAACATTTCAAATTCTAAGTAAATGATTCTGTCTTGAAGAGTAGTTAATCTTAAACTAGACAGTGGGGTCACCATGACCTGATTAAGCAGGTCCAAAAGGAACTGAGATAGCACAATATATGGCAACACATTGCTATACAATGGCAATACTTACTTACCAGGCAAATTTAAAAGCCCAACTAAAGGTCTACTTTGTATTATGGACCCATCCTATTGACCTTTTTTGCCGGCCAGCCTACAAGGTATTTTTATTTAGAATGTGCAGTTTTTCGCACCGTCTTTTAATTAAAAAAATAATAATGTCGTATTTATTATATTATATTTATTTATATATTCATAAAATCATTAGAGTACGTGCACTAACAGGAGTCAGTTCTTTTTTTTTTATATATTAGGCGTTGTGTTATTTAGCTGCTAGGAGATATTAGCTTCAACTACAATATCATACGAACTCTTAAATACTTAGCTAATAATAATCTACCCTCATTATGCACATACTTACTTAAACTCTAGAAAAAAAATACAAATTTGCAAACAACGTAATCGAACAGCTTCAAAGTTTACTTTGAAACTTGCTACCAAAAATCCCATAGAGAAGTAGATGGCAGCACTAAGCTTGGTATTTTTTAACTTAATTTTTATTAATATCAAGCATAAGTACTCGTTGGTTCTACTATGTTATAGGTTATAGTTTGACTAATGGAAACCATTCAAAACAATGTTCTGCTTTAATTATTACAAACAAGCCCATAAAATATAAGATAGTGTATAAAACCATTACTACGAGTTCATGAATAATTAACGACTTCCGCACGAAAAACGTTCGAAAGGCGCCCTCTGGTGGCAAAAAGTGGACGCAGTCATCAGTTAGAGATTGTGCGGAGTCGCGTGGCCAACGCGTGCCGTACACCAATTATGTACATTGGCTTTATAATGCGATGCTCATTAGAGTAACCGTCAATGTAGAATACGATTGATGCGGCATTAGCAAAGAAAGTACTTTTTTAAGTTGTTGTTCTTTTTATTTTGTCATTATATTGAGAAATAAAATGGGTCATCATCAGCATCTCGCATTCTCAGCTTATGCTTCACAGGCCAGGTTAAGGAACTAATTTAATCATAGTCCTTGATTACGCGGTACTAGTTATTTAGAGTAAGACAAAGGATATCTGTAGGTACAATAAAATATAATAGTTTACTTAGCAATGTTATCACAACGCTGCAACTGCAACTAAGTTAGGAATCGTGAAATAGGTGGGTACCGTCTTAATAGACATGTAAAATGAATGGCTGAAAAGAAAGGGACATGGAAATCTCTATAATTTAAGAATATTTAGCAAATTGCCATCAAATATTCTTAAATTATAGAAATCGATGATTGCTTCTATCTTTTTTAGTGATCATGCTAGACTTCTTAGCCATCCTTATTAATTTTAACTAACATTTTTCTAATAAAAATACAATTGTTTTAGCTATATAAATAAATTTATGCATATTAATAAGTTACATTATAATTTTCAAAACTCAGTAATGGTAATGCCATATCCATTTCACACGATCCGAGTGCAATCGGCTAGGTGCACCCAAGTGAATCGCCTCGGGTCACCGCGGTCGGTTTTTACTAGAAACTAGCCGCGCCTAGCGGGTGTACTCGTTTTTTTTTTCTCCGCAATCCAGTGCTGACATGGCTACTGCTGCCATGATTTTTATTGATGTTTTCTAAGTTCCGGTTGGATGTATTGCTAAATTAGAAGATGCGTATTGCTTGTTGCATTTGTGTTAAGCATAACTGATTTTATATTTTATACTTATTATTTAACAACATATTTTTATGTTGCCTAAAGTCTTAACATATAACTTTCTTTTACCTAGACTGTTGATTCTTTAATTAGTTTTTTATACTATTTCTTAGATCGCAGAAAATAAAGAAAAAGGAAATTGAATGTTAACAGGAGAGACTTCCAAACTTTCAACTATGAATTTATTTTTAATAATTTATAAAATTGTTAAATCCTCGTATAATACGAAAAATATATCGACTTTTTTATTTAATTAAAAAAGGAAACGGACAAACCGACAAAATACAATTCACATTTGTGGATCATATATTATTACAACGAACAATATCGTTAGACGTGTAGTTAGTTGACAAAAAAATACTTGTGCGGCAATCGAAGCAGCGACCCGAACAAATCATCGGTTGGTAGGGCTCCGCATCCGGTCTTGAAGGGTGACTTACCATGCCAGCACTTATTACGGCAAAAACACAGGTCTTACAAGACAATGCTCCATAGGATACCAATCTAGTAATTCAAAAAGTAAGCTAGTTTCCTTTTCATGTAGTGGACAGTAATTATTTTCTATTCTTTTTTTAACAAATATTTACATTCATATCCAGCCAGTACTAATGACAGCGATATAGATTTTTGGCGGGAACGCCATTGGGGCATATTGATGATTTAGATTTTTTTCTCTTTACTTGAAATACTTAAGTTTTTATATGTTAAGTAATGGTAAATAATGTGTACCATTAAATATATAAAGTGTATATATTTAATTATTAACCAACTTTAAAATAAGAAGCAGGATCAATATTAAAACAGTCACTAAGTACGTTGCCTATTGTCTCTACAATTTGGATTCAATTGGATTTAGCTAGACATAAGACAACAAGAAAGTTACTTGTGACTCTTCTGTGCGGAATTTTCTAAATATATGAATCAAGCGTGTGTCTGAATTAAAATGACTATCGACTGAAGTTTTTAATAGAGATGAAGGTATCTCTACATTACTTACATACAACGTTCATAAGAATTAATGGAATTAAATGAGTAATAAATGTGAGTGCACACGAGCGAATAACCAGACTATTATTAGAACAGTGAGTTTGGGAGGCCATTTATTTTTCTATTGTTTCAGATTAAAAACGTGGTTCTCAATTAAATATATCGTGCCTAATTTTTAGAGCGTAAAGTGACTCGGCTTTAGCGTTTTGCATTAAATTTTTGGTGAAAGTTAATATATTTGTTTTATTTCATTTAAATAGATATTTAAAAATGTGGTGTTTGTACCTATGCTCTTTCTTTATTTGTTTGGATTTTATACTAAAATGTTTTATTCTGAAGTATTGATAGCATAATTTAATCTTATTGTATGAACTTCATTTTCTAAATAAAAGCAACATGCATATTCTTTTGAAGTTGTACTCATTAGCAAAGTTACTTTACTATTTTTTCTAAATACTATAAAAAAATGCTTTTATCATTGTGTCTCTCAATTATTACAAAAATGTAAAATATTTTTACTTGTGCTACAATAAAGTTGGATAATTGAATATATCTATAAAATTTTAGAAAGAAAACAGCCCAATTCATTTAGCTCTAAGTTTTCTAGTGTTAACATCTATATTTTATCTCTTAACAAATCTGTTATTAATTTAACATCTTAATTCTTAATAACTTAAATAATTTGATAGGTACAAACACGTATTTCTTCTTATAAATAAACTTGCTAAATCGTGTAGACCTGCCAAAAATGTATGTCTATAAAATTTTATGATTATTTGATTATAGTAGAAAACCAATGTTCTTGTACAATCCATATCTTATTTGTCGAAACAGAAGTAGACAATATACAACATAATTTGTCAATTATTATTGTAATACCTCTTATTAATTTCATTGTTAGGCGTATCAGTCACACCTTAACACGCAGTAATAACTTACACATAATTTGTGCCTTAACAATGGCACAGAATAACGTACAATGGTATTGCCCAAATACTTACATGGAGCAAAAAAAAATTAGACTGACTCAAAAATTGACTATTAAACACTTTATTAGATGCTTTCAGAATACTTGTTTGTACTCGTATGATGCTTTTCGGTTCAGCGTTCGGAATATATTTTGTGAAGTGAAATTTTAAGACAAAAAGTAAAAATAAATATTCAAAATGAATATTATATCGTGAACAACAGAAATCCGTATTATTAATAATTATCGTTTTTAATAACTTTTTTTCATTTCGTTTCTCTTGGTATTTTATCACATAAGTACCAGCAGTGGATATACAAGACATCCATTACTGGTATGTCTAGTAATCATATATCGGAATAGATTGTAAGTAGTCTAGTGCCTACTATTATATATTCTGTGCCGATGGGTTCAGAATATAGAACAACACGACTGAAAGCCGTGGTGCTCTATCATATCGGTTTCATGCAGTTCTAAAAACAGAAATTACCAAAATTGAAAAAAAAACCGACAAAATCTTTATTTTTATCGCAATACGTGTTATATTTCAATTTTAATCTTTTGCAACGTACTACAATCTTCATAGCTCGACGTGCTGCGCTTCGCTAGCCACCAAATTGTCTAAAATCCATCGAGCTGTGGCCACCAGCCACAGTAACTGTTATGACTCTATTATACCACTAACGATACTGTATCAACGGGACCGAGATTGCCTCCCTGACACATGCCACAGAATTATCGAAGTACAGAAGAGAAACTCCTCAATAAGATCCATAATTGGTTTGTCTAAACTACTTAGCTGACGATTGGTTTTGTATTGCTTTTTATCAATCCTGCATTGAAGCGCCTAATAAGAAAATATTTAAATCAGTCAAGTCGTCATCGCAAGATGCCAGTCGTTAAGCTTAGACAGCCTTTCAGGCAGCTTAAAAATTCTGAAACCACTGTGACTGTCGGCCATTAATAAAAGCTAGAGCAGCTAAAATAAAAATTGAGTTTGATTCTGTATACTCGTTATTTTGTAAATATAGCTCGCGTCAAACAAATTGCGTATATTTTGTCACAGTTATGCAATAAAGATTGTGTGATGAACACAGGGGAATTCGGTGTAACAATCTTCGCGTTATAAGCACTTAGTGGGCCATGTGATATATAATGCTGCAGAATCACACTATGGAGCAAAATAACCCGATGGCACCGATGGGTAGGATTTCTAATCCATTTACATTGTTAGTTTCATAGTAATTATTTATTTCTTACTGTCTATCTGCCAGTTAATAAATAAATACATAATATATAACATGATCAAAAATATGACAATTTGCAAACTTCAGGTCTTAAAAGAAAAACTTCTACAATTTGTCGTTGTTTCTATAGTTCTATCTATAGAATAGACGGAAGCCGTCGCTTAAACGATATATTCACAATTACAAAATGCCTAATTTGATAAATGGCCATCTTTGAAAAGAAGTAATTGTGAGAAACGCCAACCCGAAAAAGATTTTATATTATAATGATCAACTCTCTAAGAGGAAATACAGGGGGGCGAAAGAGCAATGCTACCCAAGCTAGAAAACCTCTGAACTAGAGCAAGATAATCTTATTTCAAAGCTTTTAAGGGCATTTTCATAATAAAATAAGTAAGTGAAAACATAACACAAAAGAAAATGTGTAATACTGTTAAGTGACAAGATGTCCAATAGGCAGCTCGTAAGTGCTATCCCTTCCAGGCTACATTTGGGTGATGAGAAATAAATAGCTACCTATTAATCGATTAAGCCGCTAATAGTAGCATTATTCTGTGCCAATCGTCATATCTATAAGATTCCCGTGAACCAAACGCGTTTTCACACTATACACCACATTTAGTATACTCTTAGCACCTGCTCCTGCATCCCGTGTTCCCTAGAGTTCCCGTGGTTGCAAATACAGTGGTCGCAGGCAATTACGCTTGTAATTTTGCATAAATGCATATATCACCGCGGAGGCAGTCGCTGCGTTTTCCATTGTGCCATGAAATCAGTTTTTATAATTCGTAAAATGGAGTCATTTATTTCGTATAGGTAATTGCAATAGGTTCTTATAGAGGCGTTTTGAAAAAGTAGATGATAGGTGCCAAAATATCAATAGCATTATTATTGATTTCTTAGAAAACCCCAAATTTAGGAACCTGGTGTTATTTATTGGTTTTATTGACTTCACAAATGTCTAGGAAATTTAAATTAACCTTTTGAAAAATTACCTACTGTTAGTCCAATGACTTCTATTAAGATTTATTGTCTTAGTTTAACCAAACTCTCGAATAAAATATCGATAAGGAGAGACATGAGGTGTTACCTCGTAAATTCTGGTTTTACATAGAATCCAGTAACCTTTGAATCGAAACACTATATATTATCGGAGATAAGATTAAACACGCGTCAGATATTCATTTATATTGATGGGAATTATAATAAGAATTTATAATTATCTAAAAATGAACTGTTTATAAGTGGAAGTAGAAAAATGGAAAATATTCCAACTTTTTTATTCTAAAGTAATACCAATTTACCCATATCAGATTTCTTTCATTCTATAATATAAAAATGAATCTGTGTAACTAATGTAACCCTAACACTTAGCACGCCTTGGGAAACTGTAAGTGCTTTAAGTTTCTTTTAATAAAGAAACTAACATTAAAATCAATTATTTTAATTATCAAATATTCATAGATAAAGGTATAATGTGGTATGCTTCCTAGGGGTTATTAGAGTAAGTACGTTCTTAAGTGTTTACATAAGTATAAATAAAAAACCCATTGGACAACATCCAACCGCGTGAGAATACTTGTCTGTCCGGTTTCCACTGCACACAATAAGTGCATCTCCTTGATTATGCCTTGTTTGCAAATATGTCGCATTCACTTCGCAAATTGTTGGTTATGTTTTGTATGTAGACATCTTGTAAATGATAACACTTCGTTCTGCTACAAATCTTGTTTACCAAAAAACTGGCAAATAAAAATAAAAAAAAATCATTCTTTTTCGTGCGTGTTAGTGGCCAGTATTTATATCAAATTATCCAGGTAGCTTGAACCCTAGTATGAGTTTTTCTAAACGTAGACGCTGGCTCTGAAAGAGATAAGTCTACCTCTTATAGAACCACCGCTTGTTGTTATAGTATCTCTACATATATTCACAGGATTAGGGTCTAGATTATAATCGCTAGGCCATCGAACACCATTGAAGTCACTGCATCGCTAATCATCCGCCCGCTCTATCGATTCATCATTTCGTGTGACACGATCAGTTGACTATCCACACCCTGGTGTCAGAGTTCTTCGGAAATGCCTCTTGGCCTCTTACTTGGTTCCTTTAACGACACGCGGCATAGCGCATGGCAGCCGGGACTTAACGTGCTTTCCGAAGTACAGAATCATCTTTGTTATGAGACATTCAAGTGATTCACGTCTACAATGTCCTAACGAAACTTCCCGTGGGAATCGAACCCACGACCCCCGGGTCTACAGGCAAACGCCTTAACCACTGGACCACAGGCAGTTTCGTCACGTTCTATCGATTTTTAGGTACGTTGCATCGATCGACAGCGCGCGTTTCATAGCATCAATGAGGCACTGTAACGATGGTCTAGTCAAGCAACTATGAACATTATTTAAAACCATACACCATAAACCAAAGAATTTCGAAACGCGCGCAATTTTTTTTTATCTATGCCATAAACATTATGTCATGCTCCTAGTACCAACTCTGTGTATACTCAAGACTTCGAACCCAAGCTGTGGTTTATGCCCCTCGTTGCGCAGTCTCCCATGACGTTTGGCGGGAAAATGTAATGTCTGCTATGATGACAACATGGACAAATTGTTTTAGATGTACGATGTGATTGCAGGTTAGAACTCTGTGTAGTGATTTATGGTAAGAGTACTATAGTACGGTAGAGTAGTATGTACTTGTACCTTTGTAACCGACTGCACGAAAGAGGTTCTTGTTTCGAGGGTGTCTTGTTTTGATTTAATTATTTGGTAAGAAAACAAATAAATGAAGTACTTATTTAAAATTTCTTCATCTATTATTTTTTTGTGAATGTGAACCGACACAAGCGAAGCCAAAATTTGAAAAATAATAAAAATAAAGTTTAATTATTTTAAAAAAATAACTTTGATACTTTTAAGTGATAAATCAACTAAGACCCGAGATCACCAATATATATGTTTAAGTTTAAACGGTCAAATTTAAAAACCCTTTCCTTTTTTGAAGTCGGTTAACAACAACCGTTTACACTTAAATTTTCCTTTTGATCATATTATTAAACAATTGTTTAAGAGTAAACGGTTGTTTTGTGGTCTGGTCTACCTAAGTAGTCCACATCACACAGACTTGAAATTATAATTCCTATTTTACTCATGTCACAGACCACCAATAAATTTTCCCAACCAGTGACCGCACTGGCAAAATGATAGTGCTCGTATTGGGTTCAAAGACAAGGAATTTATAGAAGCAACAATACAGGATAGTTTAAAAAACAAATTTTTTTTGAGATCCATGTTTTATTTATCTTACTCTACTACTCTTGAATCATTATGTATTAAAAAAACCGCATCAAAATCCGTTGCGTAGTTTTAAAGATTTAAGCATACATACATAGGGATATAGGGACAGAGAAAGCGATTAAATAACATTCATAGTAAACTTACAAAAACAAAAATTAAAACAAAAAAAACTTGTTTTTAATATAAATAAAATAAAAAGAAAATATTTATTTCAGACCATTTAGACCATATGGGGTTATTAACAAACTTTAATTCCCCCACAGTTTGCTTTAGACTTCCACAGACATTTGACTTCAACAGATATTTTAGAAACGTTTTTATATTATTTTTTAATTCCTATTTCATTTCTTTATATCTTTCGCATTCAATATGATTAAAAGCATTTAAGAAACTTGTTTAGATCTTGAATTATAAAAAAAAATTAAAAAAAAGTCATAGATTGCTTTGGTTACTAATACAACCATAGAGTAAAAAAAATGCCTGGATCTTATATCATTTTTCTTACCTGTTAGCAAAATGACAAAATTGCGTAATATGTATAGGTCTATACTGAATTAACTCTATGGTCATTGCCGTAGGCCGACCGCCATATCTCACGCGGGTACTTCCGTCGTTTACGGCGACTGGCTTACTTAACTGCCACTTGTCTGTTTCCACTCTAGTACGGGAATCGAAAATTTACCATTGTCAAATCTGTCAATTTGAATATTTTCATGGTGCTATGCTATATATAATGATAATATCTTTATATTTTAACCAGATGTTTACAAACTAACTCAATAAATTGCTTTTTATGTCATAATAAAATCTTTATTGCGTATAAGTTAAACAGAATGGTTAAGAATTAATCTTAAAATTAAAAGCGCAAAAGGCGGCCTTGTCGCTACAAGCAATTTCTTCCAGACAACCAGCCTTCACATATGGTATTGTAGTAGGATTAACATTTACACTTGGCAATAATCATCTTTCGATAGACAATAAGAAAAAATATTTAAAAAAGATTTTTTTAAATAAATATGAAATAAATAATAAAACCAATAAATCTTATAATCAACCGGCAAAAAAATTACCTAAGTGTAAGTGGCACAAAATATTAAATACTTACTGGTGTTATAATTAATTATCCATACTAATATTATAAATGCGAAAGTCTATCTGTCTGTTATATTTTCACGGCTAATTCGCTGCTGGACCGATGTCGGTGAATTGGTATGGATATAATTAAGGACTGGAGGTCAAACATAGGTTACTTTTTAGCGGGATATAACCTACCACGTTGGCAAAGCCGCGGGGAACCGCTAGTATCAAATAAACAAACAATTGACGTAGATCAATGGAGCCACATCCATTGATGGAAGGGAAAACAGTAGACCGGCAGTTAGGGAATGCTTGGAGCCGGCAGCGTGACATATGACACGCCCGACGCACGCGCACGCGACCCGACCCACTCCGTGTCAATACACCTTGAAATGTCAAGAGGCAGGTTAGTATATTTAAAAAAAAAACGGGTTTATAGAAACGGGCTTTGAAAAGTTTGAAGAGACAATATTTACAAATAGTCGGTGTTGATTAAACTTTCCTTTTCTGCGTGGTTAACCCTTGGAGTGTTGCTCAACTATCCATGATTCATGACAGTTATACCGATAACCGAAACGAATGGCGAAATATAGTACACAGGAACCTTTCTATGAGCAACTGGTCAATAGAGATCATGAACCTCAGTAGTGAGAATTAAGATGCAAAGAGGAGGAAGAAACTACTGATAGTGGTCTTACGATGAAAAATAATTAATTCTATCCACCCCTCGGTAAAAAAGTTACCCAAATCATCGTACATACATCATATACCCAAATAATCATACTTAACAATTCTAGTCTTCAAATGCAAGTATACAAAATTTCGGCGACGACTTTATGCGTACCTGTGTATTTGTATTGGTGTAGTCTGCTTGAGTATTATTATCTTAAGATATTATCTTAAGAATATAAGTCCTTAAGATTTGTCTCCAGCAGATTCAAACCCTACATTTAGTCTCAGAAGTCTACGAATGCCGTCAAAAGTGTAACTAAAATAGCCTTATTATTTAACATTCTCTTTCGATATATTAAACTATATCATCTATAAAAATACCGTGAACCACAATCAATTACTACAGAAGCGAGTGTTCTAATGTGAAGTTTTAATGAGGCGGTAAGAGAGACGCCATTTTTCACACTACACTAGACACTTTGCTATTCATTTGCATCTGGTAGTCTCTATCGCCACTTGCTTTTAGGCTCATCTCACATTTGAACACACATAATAAGGTGAAACACGTGTCGCAAGTGATGTGTGCAATCTGGGCTGCGACTAACAGTTGTGGATGGGCAGTTTACCTATATCAATTTGTTCATTAAAGATTTTTCAATAATCAACTGGTAGGCGAAGTAGGAAAATTAATTTTTAAAGGACTTGTTATCTCAGATTTGATTTAAGTATATAAGTAACTAGCTGTTCCCCGCGGCTCCGTTTATATATATATTGCGCCAAAAAGTAGCCTATGTTTGACCTTAGGTCGTTAACTACATCCCTACCAAATTACATTACAATCGGTCCAGCAGCTTAGCCGTGAAGAGGTGACAGACAGACTTTCGCATTTATAATATTAGTATGGAAGTATGGATACAAATTGTCTTAAAGGTATAAACCAATTGCTTATTGTACCTTCCGAAGCACAAATTATCATAAGAAAAAAAAAAACTATTAGTGGCGTATAGTAAAAGTCAGGTTATGCTCGCCGAGACGTTTGACACGCACGATCGTTACACGCTTGCCCCGCTAGCGAAAATATGGTTAAAAAGTACCTTCACCAAAAAGCAAGCCTTTAGGTTGAAATTTGTCTGCAGTGTGTAATAGTTTGTATTCTATGTATACATATATACCTAATTACATAAATTTATATATTTTTATTTTATTCGAGTTTTGTAGACATGTTGAATCGCTATGCCTTTAGTATAAATTTAAATATTATGTATAAATAACCATGTATTTACCACCTACAGGCTTTTATATTAGCAGTTTTATATAGCAAGCGATTTTTTCCAAAAAGTTTAACGCTTTGATTTTGTTGATAGGTAGTTCTTATACTTACACAGTTGGTTAGTGTGCAGAAAGCCTTTAACTGTTTCTCATCACTCTGATCTTAAGTGAAATCTAATAAACGGTTAACAAATTACGAAGAATTTTAATTTCGATTTTCAATATAAAATGATCTGATACTTCTGATTCATATTGAGGTTAGAATGTCTCGATGTATTATTTTTGATGTCGAAAACATTAATAGCGAGAGTTGTAATGAGTAATATTCATCATTTATTACCTATGATTTTTGATGTAATTTATAATATAGGATTGGATACGGAATAAGTTTTATCATAAAGTCCATTAATCAAGTGTTGAACCCGATTTTTTGAAGTTTTTGTAGCGTTATGTTTTTAGTAATTCGCTCGTAAATATAAATATTTTCACATGACATTGCATATTTTCATGACTAAATTACATTCTCATGCGAGACGGGACGCTGGAAAAGCTGGAATTAATTTTACAACTTCAAAACTCAGAGGATAAATATTGCAAAGTCAATCTTTACAATGGATTTTAGAAGACATAGGGAATTACCAAAAGCGGATAAGATCAGAAAGATAGGGAATTTCTTAAACAAAATAGATGCCATTTCATAAAATCCTAGAGCCATACATTTTAGCTAAACCACGAAATAGATAATAGCCTAAATAAATAAATCTCTAATAAGCCATTAATGAAAAATAGAGGCCCTATTCCTGATATGGTATGATACAATGTTTATCATGGTTGGATTTGAATTATCGATTATACAAATACTTCAAGCAGGCTACATTTGTATAACACTATTGTTAACAGATATCTGTCATTCCTAAATTGCACCTTGGATATTTTAATCAACATGATTTTCAATTCAAATGAGAATAGTTGTGTTAAATCAAAATAATTGGCAAGTTGCTCTACCTTGATTAAAACATTAAAATTTGTCTTCTTTGTTTTCTGCGTGCTTATTGCGAAAAATAGGCTGACGAAAGGCTAATGGTTATACCGTACAGTTAGGTATAGTTTTTTTATCCTTGCGTCACACGAAGTCAGTTCGTCTTTATTGATGAAACTTGACTTCAAGCATTTTTATTTCAAACTTAAGTTAATCCACAATCCCCCGCTCTTTGTTAATAGATGCCCATTTGTTATCAAAAATACGTATTTATCGCGAAATCAATTTCTTCCGCTTTCTACAACAAAGGTTTTTTTTCAAAATACTAAAATCATCCATTTACAGGGGCGAACTTGAAAACACAATAGGTATCCAAAATGATCAATGGTTGAATTGGTAGTCTTCACTAAAATGACAGGTCTGTTCTCAACTTTCTCCCTCGACATCTGTACATTGTACAGGAGAGGGCTGCTCAATATTTGTGTACATTAGAAATCGTTGACATGATTTTCTATAGATTTTCTGTATAATTGATACAAGGTTGGAACATCTATCACTGAAAGTGTATCGACAGTAACCGCTAGATGTTCATGTTACCATGATTTTGCTCCCTTTTTACTTATGATGAATAAAAACTCTTTTGAACCATAGAAACACAAAAATATTGTCTGTGATATATTAAGCGCAATAGTCGCCATTATTTGCATTTCAATCTATAGCTCTTCAGAAGGCACGTATAGTTTTTAGTTTCGGCTGTTATTTCTATGGCAGGCTGGTTCAGATGCCTCAAGGAACATAAAAAAATCTGATAGTTTTGACCACTAACACATTAGTAGCATGATCGTTGTCTTGTAGCTAAGATCTCTCTATTTCATCTTAGCGCTTTCTCCGTTTCGTATTTAACTGGTTACTTTGGAGCCCTTAATTTCCTGCTTTCGTGCTTTTACCCCATTAGGTGGCTTACCACCATCTCTTAAAACCATGCAAGATCCAGTTAGTAAGGGGGATATCGCATTACATCTTGTATCGCGCTGTCTTGCGTAGTTTTAAGAGACGATAGTAACCCTCCTGGTCGTCCGGTCTACGGCATCCTTAAATGTGAGACTATTTACACGTGTATCCTTCACTGCAACGTCTAGCTAGCACTTTATTATAACTGCTTATTGATCATTCCTGCCTAGATATCCCATAAAAATGTGTTTAGCTGGAAGCACTACGCAACGCTAATGGTCGAGGCCGACGATAAATATTCATCGCTGCAAAAACACGAAGCGAGCACGCGCCGTCCGCCGCGCTTTCTCGTCCACCACCTGCTAGTATTTGGATGCGGTATCATAATTACTCGCTATTTTCCTATTTGAGGTCGAATCCCAAGTTTCTATGTCAACCCCCTCCACATGTTTCTATTTGTCTCTATATCCACCATAGTAGCTACTCGCCGTTCAATTTCAGACTAATTTTTAGCTTGTTCGGCATTTCTTCTCATGATATCTCCATTCGAAATAGGGCGATGGCTTTTTATACGACTGTTTTTTTTATGATCTCGGTACTTTTGAACTTCCTCTTATGAATCCTCCGTACTTGTATCCGTCTACATTATCACATTTTTTTAAGGTTTTCCCAGTTGTACCCTAAGGCTTTGGAACTCTGGTTGCATTGAAGCATGAAGTCTGCTAACAGGTCTTATGTACTTATCTCATCTATGGATGATATATTACTTAGACTAGTTTGCTTAACATGCTAAAATTATGAAGAAAATTTTGATGCTATGCAGAACATGGTCTAACATAAAAGTGGATTGAGACATTTGTTGAAAATCTTATCGATACTTAAATTATGGCTAGAACTGCTTGGTACTCCGTAGCCAAGATATAAAGCTAACGAATACATCGTAAAGTCGCGTCAGATCTCAAACTAGTATTTCCAAAACATACAAAAATTTAAAAAACTAGAAGTTCACAATTTTCTCCTAACTACATTCGTAGCTCCCAGTCATCGGCTCTCAGATGCTCTCGATCCTCGCCGTTTCGCAGGTCAGTGCTGCAAAAACTAGCGTGATACGCTCTGCGTCAAGTGGACCGGCGGCAATGGCGCGCACTTTGCGGTAGTCGTAAATACCTACATAAATATGTGCTTGAATATCTATGCGAAGGAGGGTTATTTTTTTTCAAGAGAATGTATGTATAATTATTTGGGATGGATTTTGGCTTCAGAGGTGTCGTTGAATTTATGTTAACTGAGAGTGACACGGGGTATACCAAAATATAGTACCTGGACGATAAAACATCGCTCGTTTTATGAAAAAAATATTTTTGCCTCAAAATATGGGTAAAATGAATTTCCCCAGACATGGAATCTTACCAGATTATCTTATTGACTATGTAAAGAAAAGACATTATGTTTAAAGTTTATATTTAGAGGCGTTTTCGAAAACGCGAGTACAAATAAATTTTTACATATACATTTATTGCTCGTTTTATAGTATAGAATATTATAGGTTTAGTAAAAAAATGGCGGTTATTTAGTGCCAAATACAAATATTATCATTCAAATTTTAGTTATTTATTTATAATCGGGTATTTTGTATTTTAATATTTTATTTGTTACATTACTGGCCGTGCTGTGCTTTGTGGTTTTACTCGTCCGTGGCGTGTATGTAGAGTATATAACCTTCCCCAAAAATCAAGCTATCACACAGATAGAAGACTAGCCGCGTGATCCGCGGTTTTACTCGCCCTTGGTGTTTATGATCTCAGGCGTCGGACAGAATGCCGATTTAAAAAAATACTCACCTAAATTACGGCAGCATATTTGTGAGCTCGGAACCCGAAGGCATCAATACTATAATTTTTCCTTTTGATTTTAATTTTGATGCCAACAAATTACCGCCTATCAATGACTATTGTACTCAAACCATATACGAAAACACCTAATCTATTCAAGTGGCTAGTCGTAGGGGTCGTGACACGTGGGACAAGGACAGTTTATTATTAAAATCCACTGATAAAAGAGGACAGAAAACCATTCGACGTTCGGGTCATATGGCGGCCGATATGTCATAACCCGTTCGAACGAAACAGGCATATGAGCCACTCTTCAAGATAGAGAAGGAACGCGTTGACAATGACGTGAAGGGTTAAAAGTCAAGCAATGTGTCGCGGCCTGTGCGAGAAGGATCGCTACTAAATTTTGTTAGGTGTTAGAGTAGGACAGCTGCTTGGGGGTCAAAAGACGACGCGGCGGCAACCCTGACCTCTCCAGACAATCTGTGGGCCGGACTTAGGACTCTAATGTAAATAAAATGTCCGCAACTCAACTGTTTTCAATAGAACTCTTGTTTGAATGCCGTCTTCTAGGGTCGTTAAAATACGTGTTGCTGTGGTATTGTTCCTCTTGTTTTATGGACGTTGTTATAAGTGAATAGGGGCTTGGGTTTGAACCTACGGCGGGTAAGTACATTTCGTGGTACTTAGCAGAGGTCTAGGTTCACTTTGTTACAATGAGAGAACAAGTAAAACAATTAAGTTGGAAACAGTTCTGTGTATATCACAAGCAGGGCAGGAGTTAGTTTATTTTGTAAATTATACTGTTGGTAAAATACAAGATGCTAAGAATAAATTTATAGACGCGGGACTGCAAACTGAATCAGAAAATATTTTTATCAAATATTCTACTAGCATGAAAGGCGTATTTTTTGAAATCACGCATTAAAAATAACAGCACGAAGCCGTCCCTGATCGCAGTGCACTAATGAATCGGGACCAGCGGCATAATTAAACAGTTCGCCACAATCAGTCCCGAATGAAGCTTCAGAAACCAATATTAGGTGACAAATTGACAATACGAGTATTTACATGCTCTCGGAACCGTGTTTGTATATTAAACGGATTTCAGGAGTGCAGTGCCGTCAAAGTAAACCTAATGTGCAGTGCCAAAAATTTATCTAAAAAAGTTTTTGTGTTATTATTTAAATGTTTTTCTTTTCTTTAATTTTTTAAGTTCAGTAATTCTGAGTCTATTAAAACTGTTTTTATTTAAAGATCAACAAAAAAAAAAAAAATTATTAAATTTTTGTGCTTATGTGTTGCAAGTGCGAAATGTTTCGACCAGAGTTTCTGTTTTCAAGCAAATTGCTAGACCTGTTGACTAGAGGTGAAATGTTTTTTTATATACTTATACACATACATATTCAGCCAAAACAGTTATTCGCGTTTCAGATAAAAAAATATACTAAGTATAATAGGGAAATTAGGGATAACTAAGAAGGAAATAAGGGATGTAATAGAATAAAAAGACTTGTGAAAAATATAGGAGAGATAGAGTAATCCTTAGGTTAGGAAATATCGTCGGCTCGGCCACTTGGCAATCAATGACTATTATTAACAATCCGCACAACACCGCGGGGTGCAGCTAGTTAAATTTATATAATTAATCATTACAATTAGCTAAGTATCCCCTTCAGCTATTCATTAATTTCGTGTAGGTGTCATGGTCAATCGACCATGCACACCCTGGTGTCAGAGTTCTTCGGAACCGCCTCTCGGCCTCTATAATATAAATTTAATTATTTGTTTTAGGTAGTGCACAGCGGGAAGCCCACCACCTCATCAATAACGGTAGGAAATATTTTACTATTTCAGCTAGTTCTTGTAATATACACGGACGTTAAGCAACCCAGGGCGTGGCCTGGTGACTTGGATTGGTCTCCGCCGCTGCGTGAATGGGTGCATTACCGCGGCTGGTGTTGGCAAATGTCAAGAGAAGAACAGAGTTCAACAGAGGTAAGTGGAGTATTTCTTGAACACTATACTACTAGCAGCATAATTATGACGCTAATGGGTGTGCATCTTAAGTTTGGAGATTTTATGAATTGTCTAATTTTTAACGCGTTGACTAAAGGTGCAGTGATGACACTCTCTAACGTTAAATCACAATCGTGTCAAAATAGTGTTTCAATTGTAGTGCTTTTTTACACACTAGTTACAAGAAATGTATATATTTTTTATATCACTGCTGATGATCACACCACACACTACATTCACATCACATCATATTGTCATAACTCTTGTAAATAGTGTGTAAAAAGCACTACTATTGAAACACTATTTTGATACGATTTTGATTTAACGTTAGCAGAATCGACGCCCTGTTTGATTGCAGGGCTGTTCAGTCTAAAGCCCACCTCTTGATGTGCCCCAAATTGCGCAGACTCCACGGTTGAGGATATGGAGGATGCTATCTAAAGAGCAGTGAACGTGGCCATGTACTAGTCAAAATATATTTAAGAACATAACTCTTTTGACTCGAACAGAGAAGATTTGCATTTACAGGTAAAACTGTTGGACCCATCTTCTCCCGCTAGATGGCAGTCGTTATATTTAAAGTCCTAAACAATAGCACGTCAAATCTTCGGTCCTTTTGTATTTACCGAGAATAAGTGATCTAAGTATTTACCTCGAGGTTAGGATACGCTGCTCCAAAGAAGTCCATTCGCTTGCTTGCCAGTGTCTTTTAATCTAAATCAAATTTCTTTTAGCAGATTCGCAGATCTGAATCCAGTGTTGACCACTAAAGACAACAGCATATTTTATTATTGTTATTGCCGATTTATTTTGTAATTGGAGAACGTATTTTACAAACATTAAAAGTGATTGAATCAATATGTGCAAATGTGTTTTTAACCTTAAATTAAACTATTTTATACGGTTTTCTATCGCGTTTATTGCTTACTTTTTTATACCTAACGTATCAAGCCCTTTACAGAGCTCATGGTCGCAGGCAGACTGAGTTGACATTCGTCTGTGTCATAAAATAGTTTAATTTAATGTGTAACAATCGCGAAAACATAAGAAATCATTATGTTTTTAACCTACTGCATTGAAGGAAAATTGGAGTGTTTGCCCTGTATTCAGTTTCAGAATACACACGTATTCTGAAACTGAACAAAGTGTGACCCCTTCGTGTTTAATATTAAAATATGTTTATTTAAAAGAGAAAGAAGAACTAGTGAACAACTAGTTCTTTGTGAAAAATACCCTTAGAGTACTATCATCATCATTTCGAGTAGGTAACACGGTCAATCGACCATACACACCCTGGTGTCAGAGTTCTTCGGAACCGCTTCTCGGCCTCTGACGTGGTTCTTTTAACGACTAACAGATGGCAGCCGGGACCAATGGCTTAACGTGCCATCCGAAACACGGAATCATCTTAATATCAGACAATTAGGTGATTCAAGCTTGCAATGTCCTAACCAAACTGGAAACAACTAAACAAAGTATGCTTCCCGTGGGAATCGAACCCACGACCACACGCCTACAGGCAAACGCCTTAACCACTGGACCACGGAGGCAGTCTAGAGTACTATTAAATTAATTAACTAAGTTTACCAGGGGTCGTTAACTCGTTATCCCTGACCTATAAGAAAGTGCAAACCCTTCATTAAAATGGAGTGGTCTATTCTAAAGACGGGAACCTTTTTTGGATTAATTACAAGCCCTGAAATGAGGTCGAGTGAAACTGTAGCGGGACCTTTCACCCGGTACTTGTTCCTTACATAACCCAGTATCAAGATCTCAGCCAGCAAGGTATAATAAAAAAAAATGATCCAGTTTATATGGACCACCATAAAATGATTCGCTGAGTACGCGGTAATTAAAAGAAATTTCTGAAATTTTAAGTTTTATAGGTATGCAGAATTGCAGAATAATATTTAACAGAATGAAACTATTTTGAATAAAAAAGAAAAGTCAAAATACTGAGTTTACCACCGTTGACATACACACTGGTCAACCAATAAAACGAAAAAGAAAATTGCAGCAAAATGTATGTACTTTAAATAGCTTTATAAGCTTAATTTACCTTTTTTAGAAGTTGTAAAATAGTACCCAAACCATGGCACGCTAGCTTTCGTGTCTTCTGTCTTTTCGCCTCTGCCTTATCCTATTTTATTGACGACTTGATTGAGGCAAATCGGAAGGTCATTGAGGTGGCTGCGGTCTGGCCTAAAAGTTAAATATCCTATGTTGACACAAAAAGAAGAAAAATAATAATAAGGAATCTAAAAGTCAGTTATGTAATGACTGACACTCAGACACATATGACACTAAACTTTTCGCATTTAATTATACAAGCTCTTCACTAATATACTTCGTTTGCAGCTTATTTCGTCCACCGCAGGACGTAAGCCTCCCCCAATGCACGCCACTTTCCACGGTCTTGTGCGACTCTTCTCCACATAATAGGGCCTCAAATCTGGTCGATGTCGTCGCTCCAGCGAACTAATATAGAATGTATATTTCCGCTGCACTTTCAGTTATTTCAGTAAAATAATTTATAACATGTTTGCTCGCAAAGGGTATCTTATTTTACGAATTTCAATATCGTATTATATCTCATTACGTACTTGTGCGTTATTGTAATGCAAAGCGCAGGAGTTTTTTTTATAAAGTAAATGGCGCGGTTTATCATGATGCTCAGTCTAAAATAGAACGGTATTTTTTTAAATCTTAGCAAAGAGTTTTTATGTCAAAAAAGTGGTCACTATTTAAAAAATGAAACTAACTTTGAGAGATGAAATATAATAAATAAACATTTAATTCTTTAATTTGATTAATTTTGACAATAAATTATTATTTGTCTGTAACAAAAACACAAAAATATTAATTTAACTACTTTAAGTACATAATACTGGCTGGTTTTTGTTGCGCTGATCCGCCCGCATCACTAATTTGTGAACAATTAAAAATTATTCCGCGCGCTTTTTCTTTTTGCTGGATTATCAATTTATCATAGATTAAAAAATAAATTTTCTCCAAATTCTTTGTGTATTGTTTTAATTTATTCGTTCAAGAAAGTACTTATTTATTTCCTCGCAAATATGTTATAAAACGTCGCGTACGTGCGCTTTGATAATTACCGCACTTATATCATAATGTACTATTGTATACCATCCTTATTTAGCGCCTTGAACTGTAAATTAATGTAAACAGCTCGGTCACACGGGTCAAGTGGTAGTTAGACGCGATATGTTCAGTTGTTATCATCTAGAGTTCATTTTCGATTATTTCTAAAACTTTACTAGAGTAAAGGAACTCGATAGACTAATGCGACATGCGTGTTCATAGCGATCGTGCTTGTCAAGCGACGGCGCGCGTAATCTGACTTCGATTGGTCGCATTGTGTCATTTATATCTGCTTTTCAGTGCTACGAAAGGCACGTTAAGCAGTTGGTCCCTGGTCCCGTTTGTTATCGCTAAATCTGATAAAATTGTCACTAACCACTAGTTCACCGGTCAATTCATTCTTCACATCCTGGTGTTGTTTTTACAAACCATGTTTAGTGTTTAGACTTTACAGTGTCTTAAAATTAGCACCAGTTAATGAAAGATAAAATTGTTCTCTTTTTTATGATTATCAAAGTTGTTATATCTATACAAGCCAGAAGAATTCAAAATTATGCTAACTAGACTGTGGTCTTAAAGAAAATAAAATTTCAACATCGGTGACCCTACACCGTCAACTCACTTCACTGAGCAAATCCGACGCGACAAGCGGTCAGTGGGTTTTGTTTTAAAAATTCGCAGAACTGATGAGACGGCCCCATGAGCAAATAACGTAACAGAGATAGTACTGTAATAGCTTAATACCGTCAGAGGCGGCCATTGCCTTATAAAATAATTAGTTCTGCTATGTGCCAATAGATAGCGCTATACATAACTGTTTTATTTAAAGTGCCTATCACCGACCTATATCATTTTGTTATTTATTTGAAGTAAGTTTTAATTATGATGTTTTTTTTTAAATACAAAACTACACACTAAAAGTTGGCGCATTAACTTGTTTGGGATTGAACATCTGTAGTAATACAGTATACTGTAATACTAGTACTAACTACTCTATAAGGTTAATTAAAATTAGGATCTGAATAAATGGACAACGTACAGTGGGCTGCAGAAAAATCTGACCCTCTTTCAATAGCGATACTTATGGCATGGGTGTCAGATTTATCTGCAGCCCACTGTACATACATGTCATGGTTTTCTCTAGAGAGTAGAATATGGAGTCTTCCAAAAAGGCGTGAAAAGATTCCTCAAGGGTCGGCAATGCGCACGTGACACTCCAGGTATTGCAGGCCATGGGCTACGCTAATTGCTTACCATTAGGTGGGCAGTATGCCTGTTTGTCTACAAAATTGTTAAAAAAAATTTGATCAGCATACACAAGTAACTAACGTGGGTTGCTCACTGGTGAGCATTAGCGCACAGAAGCAACCGCTTCTCGAAGATCAACTATGCATACCGCGTGTTTGTGTCTTTCTCATTAGTTTGTAGTTCAAGAAGGTATGATTATTTGTCTCTGTTTCGTTATCTACTCATATGGTACAGCGGGGTTCACACTATAACATTACCGCTTTTATGAACTCTATATCTTTGAATTATGGTATGTTAATAATTGACGTAATCTAAGCCCTATGTTGTTGTGAGAAATACTAAATTAGAATAAATTGGCTTATCGTGTTGTGTCTTGTAGTTTGTGTAAATAATTCATCTGTACTTTTTAATTTTTTATTTTTAACAGTAGCAGTTCGCGTGCGTTGTATGTTGATTTATTTTACTTTTTACATTATAAATTTTTTTGCTTCTTTGTAAATTATATTTTTGATCTAAGAGAGGGTTTTAGAATTTCGCTAGTACTACTTTGGTGATATCACTGGTCTTAATTTATATTAAACTTTTGTAGGTGCGGTAATATGGGTTTACTAAGACTTTTTTAATTTTCTTACAATTATTATATTCTTGTATAACTTAAATCCCTTACATCCTAATGTAAACATGAACTCATTAGAATTCACCAAACGATACTTCCCACAATCCAAAAGCGATACAAATCTGACCGAAAGTAGTTCGCGCCATTGATTCTACTCGCCATTAGCTAGGACATTGTACAAGAAGACTATAGGGTAACTATGCCCAAAAGTAGGGACAGATAGGCCATACAATTTGTATGGAACGACCTGCGGCCGCTGTTTCCCGGCTTCTGATCTTGATAAGACGGCGGCTCGCGGCCGACTGGCTAGATTTTATCACGTCGCGCAATATATACCCTCAGGCTGAGTGCATTTTGTGGATTGATGGACCAATAACAGCATAGAATGTTGTTAACTTCTTTTATTGTAAAAATAATCTATTATAGAAAAACGTTTGTACTTTGATTGTTAGATACAACTTCAAATTAAAACTATTATAATGTATGTGTGTAAATGCCTTTATTATTTTTTGTTGTGTTTCATAACTGTCTTATTAATAAACCAGTTATAAGGTCCGCTTAACTTTACACCAAGGTTTAAAGCAGTTTTAGTAAAAATACTTATTAATAAACCCAGTTTAAGGATAGAATAACTTAAACCTAGGTTCAACCTTGGAGTAAAGATATACCTAGCAACCATTAGGTTTAGCGACAGATTAAGGACAATCTAACCTTATATTTTGGTGACAAGTATGGTATCTTCTTCGTCCGAGCGTGTTTCCCGGTTGCATATGTAGCTTGCGCTTCTGAACCCAGGGTACGCTATTAATCATGGTCCTGATTTAGCGGAACTAGTTATTGCCTACAATGGAGCGACTGCCGTCTGACCTCCGTAGCCCTTTTTACAGGGAAACCAGACCCACGGGAACATGACCCGAATGTGTTAGTGGCCAACACTGTCAGATTTTTCAAACTGCCTAAAGGCATCTGACATAGCCTAACGACTGCCATCTACCGATAACAACCAGAACCAACGGCTTAACGTGTCTTCTAAAGTACGGAGGAGCTCAAGATAGAAATGCCACTAATGGCGACCAAAACATGACCGTGCACTCGCCGTCACCGTCGCTTGACGCGTGCTATATTACGAATACGCGCGCCGCGCTAGGCTATCAAGCTCACGATTGAGCGAGGGAGATGTCGCCATACATCATGTATTGCGCTGTCTCGCTTACTCACTGGATCTTACGTAGTTTTAAGAGACCGTAGTAACTATTTTGACACGATTGTGATTTAACGTTAGCAGAATCGACACCCAGGGCGTCGATTCTGCTAACGTTAAGTAACAATCGTGTCAAAATAGTGTTTCAATGGAAGTGCTTTTTTACACACTAGTTACAAGAAATGTATATTTTTTTATATCACTGCTGATGGTCACACCCCACACTACATTTTCGTCACATCATACTGTCATAATTCTTGTAAATAGCGTGTAAAAAGCACTACAATTGAAACACTATTTTGACACGATTTTGACTTAACGTTAGCAGAATCGACGCCCTGGTGTAAAATATACTACTATACAAACCAATTTTTAACCGATTTCTTTTAATATTTTTATACATACGTCTGAAAACGAGTAATTTAAGGCTTTCATGAATTTATTTATCTGGTTTTGATATGTCACTTCTGTCAACAATCTGACATAAAAGTCCAAAATGAAAAAAAGAAACAAAATATTCGTTTTCTTATTATGGTAAAAAGGTCAGTGTTGCAATTTTCTACCTTAAACCGAGGTGTAACTTTAGTATAGCTAAAACGTCGCTAATCTGAGTTTATTAATAAGGATATTAAAACTTGGTTGAAACATCCTTATTCCTAGTTTAACTATTCCAAGCGTAACCTCGGAATAAGCTTGGATTAGGGTTATTTTATTAATAAGACAGATAGAGTATTATTATGATACTAATACCTTATTATCATCATCATCCGTATTATGCCGTGTAAAGACAGAAATTTTTGCAACACAATAGGCACAATTTAATAGTCCATCATTGAAAACAAGTAATTCATTATTGATTCCGTATCAAAATCAATCAATTGTCGTAAGGTTCCCATACGATAGAAACTTCTCATGAAAATGAGAGTTGAGGTCCACTACAACGCACCTTAGGTAAAAGCTCAGTTTCTGAAAAGCTATAAAAACTACTTTCAACAAACTGTTATAGATTAAAGAAACAAGGAGACTAGTCTGAAATGATAGTGAAAGTAAAAAATAAAACCAGTTAAGGGTGAGTCGGATTGAGGCCCCGAGGACCCCGCAAGAGTAGGCTCTTGTAATAATAATATTTGATGTAAAAGGAGCAAAAGAAATATAAAATTACTAGCTGTTCCCCGCGGCTTCGCCCCGCGTGGGACTCGGTTATATCGCGCCCAAAAGTAGCCTATGTTTGACCTCAGGTCGTTAACTACATCCCTAGCAAATTTCATCATAATCGGTATAGCAGTTTAGCCGTGAAGAGGTGACAGACAGACAGACAGACAGACAGACTTTCGCATTTATAATATTAGTATGGAAGTATGGATTTGTTTCATGTCTCTTGATAACTGACAGTGGATGTATGAACTGTGCTGTGACTGCTGTGATGGACAACGGAGGCAAAATACTGTCCCATTTTTACACGATGATTGACAAACTATTTCACGTAGACTAACTTGACTAGAATACTGTCTTGAAGTTTTTGACTTGACTGTACCAAAGTAGGGCTGAAGGAGATTAATTGGTTGAAGAAAGACCATAGGAGATATCCAAGGCTTTAAAATATAATATGAAAAAGAAGAGACATCGTCAGTTCGTTTGATTCTATATAAGGTGAATTTAAATCAACTGCAAATATTTTAAGGGCAGATTCAGACCACTAAACCGAACATCTTTCCCAAATAAACTAATGTCGAAATAAGAAAATTTTTTTTTGACCTCCATTACTAATTGAGAATCAGCTGATTTTTATTTATTTATTTATTTATTTAACTTTATTACACAATTGTAAACGGCGGACTTAAAGCCTGAGGCTTTATCTACCAGTCAACCAAATGAGTGATGCAGAGAAAGGTAGGGGGTAGTGCAAAATTTTAAATTAATCTGATCTAGTTTAGTATGGAGAGTGAAAAATAAAATTTCGTATTTTGATATAAGTTTATTTGGAAAAGTTGTTCAGTATAGTGGTCTGTATCTGCCCTTAAAATATTTGCAGTTGATTTGTGTCCACCTTGTATAAGACAAATATATCTCCTTGTTTCTGTCATCTCTGCATAGTTACTGCATTCCGAATTCGCCGCACATTAGTGCAGCTGCTACTTGAATCAAACATTATAGTTATCTCATTCAGTCCTCACCATTCAGGTGTAATCAACTGGAATAGCTTCCGAGAATCCCAGTGATAAGAGGTTTTAAGACTTCTTAATGTTCAGTGTCTCGTAAGCCTTAGTATATAAATCTAAGTACTGACTGTACTATATTCACATGGTTTTTGTTTAACCGTTTCTTTTTAGTTCGCACTTCTTTTTTGCTAGGTCCAAACTCTGAAATTCTCCAACTGGGGCTGCGCCAGAGTTTGAGATCAACCAACTGCTAGGTCCTCTTCCCATCTACTGGGATCGGCCTTACTTGTCCGGGTCTTCTATTATAACGACGTTCAGTTTCCCAAGTTTCAAGTCTTTTCGTTTTCGCCGTGGTTTTATTTAATAAATCCTACGTGTAAATACCTACGTATTCAAAATTATTTATTTATAGATATTTTTATTGACTGCGTCCTACTTTTAAGGCATTGGCCTGTCGATCCAGGGATCATTGGTTAGATTCCCACGGGAAGCATATTTTTGTAAGTTGTTTTCAGTTTGATTAGGAGATTGCAGGCGTGAATCACCTGATTGTCTGATAATAAAGATGACCCGTGCTTCGGAAGGCACGTTAAATCGTTGGTGCTGGCTGCTATCTGGTAGTCGTTAAAGGAAAACACAATTTAAGGAACTCTTGCACCAGAGTACGGTTGATTGACCGTGACATTACCACGTTGCGAGTGCATACTGCCGACAAAACTACAATGGAGGTGGCGTCTGTATACTATTAAGAGACGATGTTGATTTTATCGACAGAAAGGATATAGCGGACATGTCAATTGAATACCTCGTGGAACTTTGTGCTGTAGAATTAGTTAATCAGAATTTAATAATAATATCTTTGTACTGGAACGACAAACGGGTTAATGACTTCATTGTACAATTGGAATGCATTTTAAATCACCTAACAAACAAATACAATAAAAAACGTATCGTAATAGGAGGCGATTTTAACATTAACACCTTAACAGTCGACGCTGAATCAAAAAAACTACTTTATCTAATGGCGGAACATAACTTCACCTCCCAAATAAAAGAACCAACAAGAGTAACCAAAAAAACCGCAACATGTATTGACCTAATATTTACTAACTTTAAAGATAAAAATGCTACATCCGAAGTATTAGACCTTGGTTTTTCTGACCACAGGGGAGTGACGATTAAGCTAGATTTACTTATAAAGGACAAACCAATAGCCTGGTGTAAAGAAAAACGAGTTTTCAATGACAAAAATATTCTTTCATTTAAATCAAAATTAAATAATGTAAATTGGAGTGAAATAATAAACTTTGACAAAAATATAAATGAAAATTATAATTGTTTTGACGATACTTTGAAAATAATTTTGAATAAATGCATCCCCAAAAAAGTAATAAAAATTAATCAAAAGAAAAGACATTGGCTTACTAAAGGACTAAAAATTTCGAGTAAAAACAAAAGGTTACTTAAAATATTAAATAATAGTACAAAAAGTAATATTCTTAAAGAATATTACAAAAAATATGAAAAGACGTTAAAAAGATCAATAATTAAATCAAAAAAACTAGACTATATAAAAGAAGTACAAAATTCTAGAAACATTGTAAAATCAATGTGGAGAATAATTAAAGAGCGTACAAATAAAAATATAAAATCTCTAAACCAAAATATAAAATTGAATATCCATAATAATCTTACGTCATCTGAGCCAAAGTTAGTTGCAAATACATTTAATACGTACTTTGCGTCAGTGGGGATACCGAGTGCAGCGCGACTGCCGCCACGCGGCCGGCCCGTGGTACACCCGCCAGACAACTCGATGTACCTACGCCCGGTCAACCAAGTAGAAATAAACAAAATTCTTAAACAACTAAAGGGAAAATACAGTCACGGCATTGATGAAATACCACCTGTATTATACAAAGCTTGTGCGGACGAACTTACCTTGCCGTTGACGTTATTAATTAATCAATCGTTCACGGAAGGTATATTTCCAAATCGCCTTAAGATATCTCTTGTGAAACCCATACATAAAAAAGGAAAAAAAACCGACAAGAAAAATTTTCGCCCTATAGCTATACCATGCACAGCATCAAAAATTTTTGAGAAAGCCATATGCATACAAACATATGCTTTTTGTGAAAAATTCAACATCTTTGATGACTGCCAAAATGGTTTTAGGAAAAATCGTTCAACTACACTTGCAACGTACAAATATATACAAGAAGTCCTTAATCTATTAAATGATAAAAAATATGGAGTTGGTATCATGCTGGACATGACACAAGCATATGACACAGTCCGGCATGATGTCCTCCTAGATAAGATCTACGGGGTAGGCATTAGAGGAATAGCTCACGCGTGGTTTAAATCCTTTCTTAAAAATAGAGAGCAATATGTAGATATCGACCACTTTGACCATAACACCGGGACAATTTCTACAGTTAGGTCAGACGTTAAAGTCATGAACTGGGCTATCCCGCAGGGGAGCGTACTCGGATGTCTCCTGTTTTTAATCTATATAAATGACCTTCCCAAAATTATGAACCAGCCGTGTGTACTTTTTGCTGACGACGTTTCAATTTTGACCCCTTGTATAAAATCTGACGACTTAAATCAAATACTGACGCAAATCTTTGACTCTGTGGTATCATGGCTCTCCGATCACAACTTAGAAATAAACTTTAATAAAACCAAATTAATTGAATTCCGACCATACCAGAAAACAACCCTTAATATTAATTATAAGTATAAAGACATAAGTATTGAAACCGTCGACACATTTCAATTACTGGGTCTTATACTAGACACTAGTATCAATTGGAAAGCACATGTAGACAAAATAGCCACAAAACTTTCATCGTTTACTTATGCACTTAGAGAATTAAAAAAAACTACAAACAAAAAAACCGCTATTACAGCTTATTACGCATACGCATATTCTTGGCTGAATTATGGCGTTATACTTTGGGGTAATAGTACAGACGCGGATAGACTCTTAGTCCTACAGAAAAAATGCATACGTATTATTACAAATATCGAAGGGACATCGTCTTGCAAACCACACTTTAAGGATCTAAATATACTTACTTTGCCATCGATATATATATTAGAGGCCTGCAAATTTGTACGCAGATATCCCCAATTCTACACGAGAAAAGAAGACCTTCCGCGGCGATATCCGACTAGAAAGAAAAATAAACTAGTGATACCTACCTCCACGTTAAAACTGTTTTCCTCTGGACCACTAGCCATGACTATAAAAGTATATAATACTTTACCCGACTGTCTAAGGACTGAAGAAAAAAATAACATTTTCATTAAAAAATTAAAATTAATGTTGATAGATAAAACTTATTATACAATTGACGAGTTTTTTAACGATAAATTTATTGGATATTCCTAAATTAATTGGACATTCTCTTATTAGGACATTTTAAAATATTTATTTTAATTCAGACACCTAATTATTAAATCATATTATATAATTTGGACATTAATTCTTACAATTATTATAATAATTCAATAAAATTACTTAAATTATACCACTTATATAACTATCTAAAAATAATTGGACATATATTCATTACCTTATTAATAATTATTTATCCACTACCCGCTTGCCGTTCCACTTCCAATTTGCTACGCCCGACAGGGTTCATATTGTACCTACTTAAAAAGGACAGTGACTTCAGTGTATACTATCTAGTTATAACTGTTATTGTACAATGTGAATGCAATAAATAAATTGAAATTGAAAAATTGAAATTGACACCTTTACGAAATTATGATAATCAAAATTTTAGTGTAGGTTTTTTGATAACACTAACTACCGCACTATTTTTGATAACATTGAATACAGCCAAAATGGGCAAGGCGGAAACCTCATATTACATGCTATAGGTGTCCTAACAATTCGACACATCTAAGTTACATAGGTATCGAAGTTTGTCATTTCATTCATATATTTTAACTGGTGCAATAAAGAATTTACCTCCTACACGTTGGTCAGGTATAGTGTAAGAGATCACTGGTACATTCTTGCAGAAATCCATTCATCTAGCCCAGGACAGGATCGCCTGGAATGAGATTATGGCAGGTGTTATCATGATGGTCACGTCCCTCAGTAGTGAAGAAACGTCATAGAAGAAGAATAAATATTTTTTGTCTCGTCTCGTCTTATATTCTCTACATACGTAGCAATTAAGGGCCGTTCTTCTGTAGATCTGTTGTCCGTAAGCCGCGTAGTCGCGGCGCTCACTCATTTTGTAGGTACAACTACTACAAACTAAACTACAACATCTACTTCAGCGATTTTCACTATATAAATACTTTTTCTAATACTTTTTTTTTTCGGGCCAATGGCTACACGCCCTTCCTTCTATAAACCTCGGAACACTTTTCGACAATGGCAGCTTCCGAATCGCCATCGGACTAAGGCTGGGGGCTGCCATTGTTGAACGCCATAAATGTTCTTGCGGCACGGATGTCGACAGGCAAGGACTCCACGGGTTACACTGCCAACGTAGTGCAGGCAGGTTCTTCCGCCACGGCTCCATTAATGACATAATTAAAAGGGCACTTACCACCGTCAATATACCCAGTACTCTAGAGCCACTGGGTATATTTCGTGACGATGGCAAGCGTCCAGATGGCCTAACTTTAGTCCCCTGGGAGCGGGGAAGGGCACTAGTATGGGACGCAACATGCGTCGATACTGTAGCCCCTTCCCGTCTAAGGGGGACAGTTTCAAAGGCAGGAGCCGCGGCGGAAGCTGCAGAAGACGCCAAGCGGCGCAAATATGAGTCTCTGACAAGTGAATATATGTTTGTTCCGCTTGGCGTTGAAACATTAGGCCCGTGGGGACCAAGTATGAAACATTTTTTCAAATGTTTGGCTCCCAAGCTTGTCGACGCCGCAGGTGACAAGAGAGCCGGCTCATTTCTCGCGCAGAGAATAGCAGTCGCTATTCAGCGCGGGAATGCAGCCGGAGTTCTTGGCACTATGCCGCAAGGACAATTATTAGATTTTTAATAGTTGTGTATTTTATTAGTTTTATTTTAGCTTTATTTTAGTTTTAATTTAGTTTTATTTAAGTTTTAATTTTAGTTTTATTTTAATATTTATGTAATTGGTAAATTTAGTACAAATAACAATAAACTAACACTTAATCTAAAAAAAAAAAATTAAAAATAGTCAATAAATAAATTTTCTAAAGGCTGGTATAAAAAATAGGTTTAGGTTAGGTTTAAGAACTTTATTTCTCAAAAGAATCATGCAAGTACTTACAATAATATACTTCAAGAGAAATACATTTCACAAAAACATACATAAATTATGTTTACACATAATATTATGATGAGCGGTTTTTTCATTATAAACTAATACATAAAACTAAAAAATAACAAAACCCATCAAAAATTCACACTTAATAATTACAATGTCGGGTAGTTATGGAAAGAAGGCAACTTTGATTTTTTTTCTATCGAGTGAATTTCGTCTGATTGTGTTACTGTAAATAAAAACATATTTTTTTAAGAATTTTACGACTGTTTATTACTGATTCCTATTGATTTTAAAAACGGTATTTGAGAAAGAAGGAGCCCTTAAATAAGGATAGATAGGTAAACAAAACTGTACTTATAAAGGGTTTTATAACAAGCCCATGGTCTCATTTCTCAAGTCGAGTCCGGTCGACCCGGGATTTAATTTTAGTCGTATATCATGGCTCGGCGGCCTTTCGCCAAACTGCGGAGGCGATACCGGTTCCACTTCTGAGCAGCCTCATTTAAACTGTAGCACATTCCACTGACCACACGTATTTATAGTCGGGTCTGTTTTTGTTATTTATTAATTTTCTTATCCGTATGGGTATACATAATTCAAATTCAAATTCAAAATGTTTATTTTCAATATAGGATATTCTTATCACTTATTGACGTCAATTGTTACATATTTTAAGTTTACCACCACTTCCAAAGCGCAAGTGGAGAAGAAGTGGCGCCACAAACTCCACAGCAGCATTTTCTTCAAAAACGTCAATTCACAAAATTTGAGTCAAATCAAATCTCAATTATTGAGAAATGTATTTAGTATATGCACAGATTATAGAATGCTATACTAGCAGTATATGTAAGGTATATGTATAGGTATAGATCAAGAACGTAAGTGCACTTTACCTACAAAATTGTTATTTTCTCTTTACCAATTCTTGGTTGGCTGGTAGAAAAAGCGTTCGGTTTTAAGTCAGCCATTTATATCATTGTTATGAAGTTAAGTAAATAAATAAATAGTTAATTAGTTATTTAATACAGCAGTCTGTGTTTCGTTTGCTTTCTCTATTCAGTGGCGCTCCCGGAACGATTAGCATTCACACCCTCTTCTCTGTATTATTTCATATAAAATCCCGATAGAAATCCTGAACAAAAATTGAATTTTATAGAAAAAAAAGAATACTGATCTAAAAACACCTATAAAGCTACAACTGAAATTCAACAAAAACTCAATTCAGATAATATTTAGGAGAAATTATGATAATTTATGTTAATAACAAAAATTCTTAAATTCCATCAACTGCTTTAGCAGACCCAAAACGAGTGAGTAAGCAAAATGTCGCCTTATATCATAAATTGCGCCTACACACTATTTCTCGACCATCATGAAAGATCAGGAAGTGATACCGCAGATAATTCTTGTCGCTGACTATAGATATGAGCGTCGCGTAAGTGCAGTCCCTCTTTTATCCGCCGCCGCCAAGCTACATGTTCTGTCATATTTCGTATATGTTTTATCAATAAACAACGTAATTATTGCTCCCAGTCAATAAATATTGATAATTATAAAGTGCAGTAAAATAAGTTCCGTTTTGGAGAAATGTCTCTCATATTTGGACTAAATGTTACGTCCATTTTTCCCAGGTCGCATTAACTCTCGTGGGAAAAGTGACTTTTTAATGAACAATTAGAAAAATACCTTACAATATTCTTAAAAAAAGAAAAATAAGATAAAGCATTGGAAAATTACAAACCAATTCAATAACAGAAGGTTCTGTCTCATTTTTCGGTTGTCTTAAAAATCATAGTTAGCAATAAACATGTGAAATTCTTAGTGTTGCAGACAAAGACAAGAATTTTCTACCAAAAGGTCATGTTTGCCCCGATGATAAAAGAAAAAAAAAGTACATCAATTTAGTTGTGATTGTTACCTAGATTTAACTGCACTAAGCTATGATTTAATTTGATCTAGATTCAAGTAACAGTCAGTTATCCCGGCGAAAGTAGAATTATTATCAAGGCTACATTACATTAAAATATTTATACAAGAGTAACGATGTCATTGATTTCTGGCTTAAAATTCACACCCCTCTTTATGTATGTGTTGTAAGAGCGACAGGATATAAAGAAGTCCCAAGTTTAACTAACACTTCTGTTCCATTAGAGGCTGATTGCACTAAATAAAGGAGCCCTAAGTAGCATTGACGTCAATTGCGCCGCTAGTCATACAAATAATATCAAATCTTATCTTCTTCTTCTCTTTCTTATATACAAAAAAAATTAAAGAATAGATATTTATTTTATAACAAATATATTTACCCATGAAACAATATGAAAAAGGTCATTTTATAACTTTCCCTGAAACCAGAACCTCCCTATTAGCAGACAAGCGTGATGACCACTACGCCACGGAGATCGTCAAAAATGCACAGACCTGCGCGACACAGTAAAGAAACTGTCTGCTCCAAATTTCTCAGTATCTTAATTATTTACCGATTTTACTGCCAAACTTATCCATTACAATTAACCCACTTGTTAATTAAGAATGTTTCGTTGTTGTATTTAAAAAATACGAGATGAGAATTAAAAAAGACAAGTACGAGATAAACGTGCGTAGTTAGGGTTCCGTGCGTTGAAAAACTCCTTTGGAATGTGGAATTATGGAAGTCAAGAACAAATTTATTACTTTTTGATAATAAAGGTACCAGACAACCTGCAACCTATAATGGATATTAGTAAGATTTTTTAACAATTTTAAAAGATTTTCCATAATTTTGAATTACATTTTTCATTAGAGAAATTTCATTTTTTATCTTTGATTTTTTATCATGTCCCTTTATAATATGAGTAAAGATTTTACAACTTTTTTCTCTTATTACTTTCTTGCATGAAACTTTTATGATTTGTATGACATTACTGTTAACATTATTTTACGGATGTAGCCATTGGAAATCTCTAGTCTTTGCCTACCACTACGGGAGACAGGCGTTATGATACTATATATAACTAGTATATAATATATAACTAGTGACTGGCTAAATCTGTAAGTGTTACAAAAGCAAATCCATTGTTATCTGTGAAAGATGAAAATGGTTTGCAAACCGAAACCGGCAAGGAAACATTGAGAGTGATGTATAATACTCACTTTCCAGGTTGCATTGAGACAACAGTTGATCAGCAAGATCTCAACTGCCTGGAATCTGTAGAGGTGAAAACCTTCAAAAGAGACTGGGAGGTGGCAAAGAAGGTAGTAGATGACGAGAAATTAAAATGGGCCGTGGGAACCTTGCAGCCGTACAAGGCACCAGGACCAGATGGCATCTACCCGATATTCTTGCAACAAGGAATCTCCATACTAGGTCCACATCAATGTAGACTATTCAAAGCCTGCATAGCATTTGGGTATATTCCAAAAGCGTGGAGGTTGGTGAATGTGACGTTTATTCCTAAGCCAGGAAAAGCGACATATGATGAGCCTAAATCCTTTAGAGCTATAAGTCTGCAATCTTTCTTGTTGAAGGTATTGGAGAAAATGGTGGATAGATACATAAGAGATGGTCCACTTAAGAAGCATCCGCTCCACAGTATGCAATGCGCCTATCAGCCTGGTAGATCGACAGAGACAGCCCTACACTATGTAGTGAACCAAGCTGAGAAGGCGCTCGAAAGTAAAGAAATATGTCTGGGGGCCTTCCTCGATGTAGAGGGGGCATTTGACCAGACCACATTTGAATCTATCTGCAGAGCGGCAACGGTACACGGTATTCCGGAAACACTCTGCAGATGGATGAACAATATGCTCAAAAGTAGGATAATTTCAACCGAGCTTATGGGGGATAAGCTATCGGCGGTGACGACTAAGGGATGTCCGCAGGGGGGAGTACTATCTCCGACCCTGTGGAGCCTGGTTGTGAATTCTCTGATAGCTATTCTAAATAAAGGACCAGTAGTAGCGGTTGGTTATGCAGATGACATTGCCATCCTTATTAATGGTAAAGTTCCTAATACGATAAAGGATATAATGAATAAAGCTTTGGTGGATGTACAGAAATGGTGCTTAGAAAATCACCTGAGTATAAACCCGAGCAAAACAACAGTTATACCCTTTACAAGGCTCCGGAATCTGACGGGACTAAACAACCTCAGGATGAATGGTACGGAGATCACATTGACCAAGGAGGTTAAGTATCTAGGTGTAACACTGGACAAAGAACTGACTTGGAACACACATGTTAACAATATTATAACAAAGGCCACAAGAGTATTTGGCATGTGTAGAAGTACATATGGTAAAACATGGGGACTTAAACCGTATATTGTACGATGGCTGTACGATATGATGGTGAGGCCTATTCTGACCTACGGAGCACTAGTATGGTGGCCGAAGGTCCAACAGGTGACATGTATAAATGCCCTTAGAAAGCTACAGCGGATGGCCTGCTGTGCTATCTCTGGTGCGTTTACTACTACACCAACGGTATCCATGGAAATTATCCTAGGAATGCCGCCACTACATCTATATATAGAAGGCGAAGCCTGTAAAGCACTCTACCGGCTGTCTACAGCTGGCGTGTGGAACAGGAACGCACCAAGGACAAGGCATTTGCAAATGGAGACCACACAAGAACTCGACAGGATGTTAAACATGGGAAGCGACAAGATACTACCCGTGTATAACTTCAAAAGAAACTACAAAACATATGTCCCATCAAGGGAAGAATGGAAGGGAGAATTTAGACCTTTAGAGAAAGACTGCCTTACTTGGTACACGGACGGGTCAAAAACCAACCATGGAACAGGAGCAGGCATCTTTTCCAAGGACAGGCAACTGTATCAGAGCATGGGACGGTTATCCACCGTTTTTCAATCAGAAACGTATGCGATTACTGTATGTGCGAAATTGAATCTAGAGAAAGGCCTAAAAAACCAATCTATCTACATTCTTACCGATAGCCAGTCGGCTCTTGCTGCTCTCAGCTCAGACAGGATTGATTCTGGACTAGTCTTGGACTGTGTGAATTCCCTTAATAAATTGGGAAGACACAACAGGCTGAGACTGGTTTGGGTGCCCGGTCACGTTGGGGTTGAGGGGAACGAGAAAGCCGATAAACTGGCAAGGGAAGGATCCAGTAATCCTTTAATAGGACCTGAGCCCTTCGTAGGGCTGGCATATGGAACGGCAATTACAGCTGTTAAAGAAAATGTCGAGAGGAGACAAAAGGCGGAATGGAATGCACTGAGTGGACTCGCACACTCGAAGGCGACGATTGGTGCCAATGGCACCTGGTGGCATAGGAAGGTCTGTAGTTATAACAGAACACAGACAAGAACAATAATAGGAGCTCTGACCGGACATTTTGAAAACCGCAGTCACCTCTTTAAACTGAAACTTGTCGAAAGCCCCGAATGTAGGGCATGTGCAAAAGCAGAGGAGTCCATGAGACACATTTTGTGTTGCTGTGACTCACAGGCCAACAAGCGAATGGACCTCTTTGGAGCAGCGTACCCTGACCTGGAGGACTATAGGCACTTCGCACCAGGTGATGTTCTGAAGCTCATGCAGTCCTTCTTCAGAAATCCCTGTGTGGGTGAGTAAGGGATGGGGTAAGTACAAAAGGACCCAAAGGTTCGACGTGCTTCCTTTAATTTAGGACCCATATTTAAGATAAGATAAGATATATAACTTGATGATAATATTTTAAAGCTTGTTACCAATATTTGTGTTTATGATTTTTGCTTTTTAAGACAATTTTTTTTTGTTCAAATTGCTAATCGCAACGACTACGTAGTTGGTTTACATATTATACAATACGGGATATAACGCAGCTTTCCAAGCAATTATTTTCGGGAAATGCCTTCGCTTGTGGGAAACGACGAAACGAAGGCGTAATTTTAAAATAACTGTATCAAAATTAAAATAATTGACAGCTCAAGACGGAAGATATACTAAAGGTTAAAGTAATCGAAAAGCTTCAAAAGCAAAAGTGCTAAAGTTGTGTTTATTGCCTTCAGTAAGTGTTCCGGAAGTCTGTAATGTAAACAACTAGAAGGACAGTCATATGTCTTGGAATTGATCATTTCTGGAAATCCAGTGTCAGTTTTGTTTGTGGAGCTGCTGACACTACCAGCCCCTGCAGCTGGACTACCTCCCCTCACCGCGGCGTCCCCGAATGCCCTATAAATTGCTCGACTGGTAGTTGTTCGTCCTCTTTCGCTTGACATCTGCCAGTTGAGTACATTTCTGCTTTTCTTACTTCAGTCACCAACTTTGTGCTTGTACTATTCACGACCATAACTTTATACAACTCGAAATAAATACTACCGTATATTTCTAATATCGTCTTTTATTTATCTCGTTCTACTGTGTAACAACAACGTTATATGGTGTCAATTATAGGCTCTTATTGCATAAGAAGTCTTTTTTTATCACAAGAAGAAGATATTTTGATAATTTTCAGATCGATTTAAATGCACCTAAAAGTCGAAAACTACCACCTATGCTTCTACTAAGAATTATTGCAAATACAATCACGGGGCACAGCTAATATAAAGATAAAATAAGTTTTGCTTATTTACATTATTAATTTATTCATATTCATTTTGAAATCCCCATTATCTTAATAGGATACCTAATGTATGAATATTTATTGTAAAGTATTGAGCAAGAAAAGCTTTCTACTATATTACTTTAGTAGTAAGTAACTATAACATTCTATTATAATAAGGAAATACAATATAATACTATTTATTGCACCAAACATAGGCGTAATAAAAATATAAGCATTTTTAGTAAATAAATATACCAAAATATTTTCAGCTATTTATTACCAACGGTGTCGATATAAAATACAGTAGGAGTAAATATTCTTAGAATATTACCGAAGACAAACCCTCACAAAGTGCCGGTCTTACGCACCATACATTCTAACTTCACAATCTCCGGTCGGTGTGTTTATCAAGAAACAATGGGGTTTATATTTCAAAGGGAGGGTCAAGACGGTCTCCGGACTTCGGATTCGAGCGAAACCGGGCTAAATCTAGTAGTGATAGCCACTGAGATAAGTGCATGGAGAACTTATTATTCTTGATTTATTTTTACCTTTCCAATACGAATAAAAAGAAATAATTAAGTATATATACTGCCAAAGAAAGTAAATAAGAAACGCATTTAAACTCTATATATACAAATGGGAAATAAAATTATATTTCGAAGCTGGCTATGAAACGGGAATAAATTAATCACTCGCCGAAAGCTAACTTAAAAAGTTGTAAACTTAAGATAGATAAATTTAATTTTAGAAAAAAAATATTAGGGCTGCTCACAAAAATAAACAAAATAAAGGAGTTAATTTATAAATGCCATTCTATTAGTTTAATATTCCACGCGCATTAAGTCGCGGGTCGCCTAACAGCTAGTCAATAAATAAAATACATTATATCTCAATATTTCACAGACCACATTGTAACTCGAAATGTCAGTTCCTGTGATATACTTCCATGGATGAACCTAGTAGTGATAGCTACCGATACGTTATACCATTGTTCGACACTTCAAAATATTAAGGCGTGCTTCCATAGTCAGACCGACACTACAAAGGGTTAGTAAACTTGTATCTTTACGGACAGACAACAGACAGATATTTTTATATATACTTAAATACTTTATTTTTCACAAAGAACTTTATACACAGACTAGGCTACTTCATGTTCAATAGCAAGCGGTTACCGTAGTTTATGAAAACCAGCAAGGATAATAGTGTGAAATGCGCATTGCTAACCTTGTGGTGGTAGGTTTTTACCTATTCATCAGTTTCTTGCAGGAAAATTAATCATGATACATGATGATACTGACAATATAAACGGACATATATATATATATATATATATATATATATATATATATATATATACAAACAACAATATAATCTTTGAAATAGCTGGTCGAGGTAAAAAAAATATTTTTGCATCAGATAGACACATCCTTCAAAATGGTTATAGACTAAAAATCATTCACAGTAGAGTAAAATATAATACCCAATAGACTGCCTCTTATCTTAGCGTTTTACCGGTTATATCCTTAGCTGACAAAGCGAGGAGCCATGGAGCCTATGGTCTCCTTTCTTGCTTATTTTGTACATACCTACCTGTATGTAGATATATATCTTAAGTTACATCTTATTATGTTAGCTGCCGGTGAGGGAAAATTCGACTTAAATCGTCCCTTCCGTATACTAGATTACCTAAAAGTCTTGGAACAAACAGATTACAAAAAAACGAGCATAATTCGTTTCTTACAAACAATATCATTATCATTGCAAAGATAGAAAATAATAAAAACTACGTATATATTCACACAAATCCGAAGATAAGGCCTAGTGCACAATACCAAGTCTAAGCCGGCTACTTTATTCAGGTAGTTCCGCGGAGGCCGTAATTTCGACAAAGCGGGGCTTTGTCGACAATTGCCTTGTGCGAAGATATTTCAGGAACTAAAAGTGTCTATATAAATAGAACATTTTTTGGGGTAATATAAGTATTTATGTATTCTGATCTTAATAAAAATACATATAGCTATTGCAATTATTATGCAACACCAATCCAGTAAACATTCAACAAAATATAAATATTAAAAGTTGTATAAAAAATCTTATTATCTATACTCTATACTAATATTATAAAGAAGAAAGATTTGATTGATTGTTTGTTTGTTTGTTTGTATGTAATATATATACAAGTAGGCTTGGCAACTACTGGACCAATTTGAAAAAATATTTCACTGCTGAAAAGCCACACTATCCGTGAGTGACATAGGCTATGTATGTACAATGGGCGAAGCCAGGGTGGACTGCTAGTTGAAAAATTAAGATAAGTATCGACTAACAAAAAGTTACTTTTATTTTTCTAGTTTAATGATGTATTTTCTATTTGAATTATAACAGATAAAAAATCTTAGCAAACTTTTGCGATCACCTTTTCGAACTTACATTACATTACATAGAACGATAAAATCTCACATCCAGTAGTACTCTATATCGAAAGTCTCGCCCACTCGAACTAGCGTAATATCAGCTTGTCAACTTGCAGGCTATTGATAAGCCGTGATAGCTAGATAGCTTGGAAATGTAGCTTGTAATTTAAAAGCATTGTCAATGTTGTAGTTCTGTATTTTTACTATTAGTGTTGTGTACCGTTTGTAGTCATTTTGTTTGGAGGTTTTTAATTACTTTATTTGTCATTGCTACCTAAATGAGGAAAGGTTCGATCCTTCTTTGATTCTCTTTTCATATTATTGGTACTTACCTTATATGAGCCTATTTCTTTTTTTTTCAATTAATTAAATTACTATTCTTTGTTAATTGATTGATCTTAACAGTAAACGAGTACGAGTATATTAACGAACCTATGTATTCAATCCATTCATACATATAGATATTATACAAATAAATTCTTTATATTACTCTTTATACATTTATTTTATTTATTTATAGGTTACAAGGTAAATTGACCCTGCCCATCTTTTACATTTTGTTGTATACAAACACAGGTTTAAAAAAATACGAAATATACGGAAACCCGGCACTAAAAAAACCATAAACTTTAAGACGGACATAAGACTTCAACGGGTCTTTTGCTGATGAAAGTTTCAAAGTAAAAAAAAAATACAAATTGAAATTATTTCCGTATAAAATTCTATAGTTCGCAAGAAAAAGAAAACATTACCACGTTTTAAATTATTTTAGTGGGTAAGTGAATAAACATACATGTGGGTAAGTTCAATAAAAGCTGATAGTGTGAATGAGTGTCAAAGTCAATGCGAAGATCAGCCATTACAGTGCTAAGTGTGCGTGTGTGCGTCGCGGGGTTGTACTAATCTTGAGTTTAGAATTTCGAATACTTGGTTGTTTTTTTTTAATTAAATAATCATGTAAGTATACAACTGAGTAATTAATTCGTATTTCTATAACGTTTTATCCTGGTTTATGCCGAAATTCCGGCCCAAAATATAGCTGGATAGCATTGTAGCTTAAAATTTATTTTAATTTAGCTTAATTTTTAATTATTATTTTTTAGATTTTAAGTTTGGTATTTTCTCTAAATCTGTTAAGTTAGGTTTTATGATATTCACATTGATTGCAGAGTACATTTTCGCCAAAAACCTAATATATTGTTCGAATTGGCAAAATTCTTTCTATATGATAAACTGCTTCATGGGAAAGGCTTATACACAAATACACGCAAAGGATGAGTAAAACCGTGGGGAACAAGTGTTATTTTTTAAAATAAAATTCTACCACTGTAAGCACCCAACTTAATGCAACAATCATGCGGCCACATCTAGTGTACCGTCCCTGGCTACTTTCTACTGACAAAGCCAGGGGCGAGCTCATATTTCACGCCTGGCATAATTTAAAAAGCCCACACAGAATTAGATTTTCCAACACCGTTTTATGCGTTTACTGAACTAATAGTGATCAGAGCCCCTTCATCATCTTTTCGAGTAGGCATCACAGTCAATCGACCATGCACACCCTGGTGTCAGAGTCCCTTGAAATATTATAAATGCGAAAGTAGTTAAATCTGACGATCTAATCCCCTACCGTTTTTGGACGGGGGATCAGACCAGAATAATAAATCCATATCCATACTAATATTATAAATGCGAAAGTCTGTCTGTCTGTCTGTCCGTCTGTCTGTCTGTCTGTCACCTCTTCACGGCTAAACTGCTGGACCGATTGTGATGAAATTTGGTAGGGATGTAGTTAACGACCTGAGGTCAAACATAGGCTGCTTTTGGGCGCGATATAACCGAGTCCCACGTGGGCGGAGCCGCGGGCAACAGCTAGTGTTTTATATAAATTCAGTGTTTATTTCGGTTTTGCGTCCAGTAATAAGTACAATCATACAAACAATTATTACTTACGAACTCATGTTACCTAGTAGTATATGCAGTGATGATATTAGGGGTGATGTTTTTTAAATCATTTGTACTACTCACAGACAGTTAGATTCTAGCAAAAATATTATTCATATGTTGACGTTTATCAGTTGACCGGATACACAAATTATTCCAAATCTTATATAATAAAGTAGGTATTGTAAAGTGAAGGAAAAAAAAAATATCATCGCTTTTCAGTAGGCCCTAAGCTATGAATGGCTTTGGATTTAGATATGAATGATGAATAAATTGATTTGCTATAATTTAATGAAGCAAATTTTTAAGTGCGAACATTATTTTTGACAAAAAATACAAGAAATAAACAATTGATAATCATATTTCAAAATCAGCGTTGCTACACAATTTCTCCGTCACAGCAGCTGTCGATGCGATATCGTTGACAATTAGTGTTGTACTATCGATAATTACATCGGTGCGGCATCGGTTGTTTACGGCGAAGAGCTTGTCTGGTGATAATTGGCGGGTTAGCGAGTACCTAGTGTGTGCAATTAGTAGACGGAATTAGGGCCACGTTAAGGTATCTCACATTTTTTCGGTTTTCTTGTTTCATGGATGGAATGGAACTGAGAAGAAAATGTCTCACTTGAACTATTGATGTAAAACATCTATTGGTACGCCTTGGCACCAAAATCGACTCTATGTGCCGCTCTAGACTTGCGCATTTTGATCTTTCACATCAGTTGGCGTCTCATGTTTTTATTTTAACTTTTATTTATGCAAATATGTTTAATAGTTTTCCTAATTAGTCAAATATTTTTGTCTCATATTGAACGGTAAGATGTAAATGAAAGGGAGATAGATGACTATCAGTTTAAATTAGTATTTTAAATAGTTAGATTAAATAAAGAAAGTTGACAATAGTCAACTCTTGATAGTAAATCTAGAGCATTAAAACTTTCATTGCGCGCGCAACCAGTTGTAATAATGTTTAATTATATATGACATACGTAACATTATGTTATAGTGGACAGCTGTATGGTTAAGACTGGGTTATGTTTTTGACTGACATGTCATAATATGGAACAAGGTTACGATGTACGATGTAGTATATATTTATTTACCAAATTTATGTACACAGAAAAATATGCAGGATAAAACATAGAATACACTACACTTTAATAGACTAGTATAAGGGTGCTGGTTATTTCTGAAGAAGTCTCTTCCAGGGGACCCAAAAAAGGAAACTAATATTAATTATTTTTCCTATGATTAATTGATTATATCTACTGTCTTTATGTTAACGGATTGTAATTTAATTACTGTACGTAAAAAGTCTGTATAAATTAGAAACTAAATAAAGAGAAATATCTTAATAGCATAGATACATACTTTAAGATTTAAAAATCGTAAAATTTGTGTCTATCCCAACTAATATTATAAATGCGAAAGTAAGTTTGTATATACGTTTGTTTGTTTGTAACCTCTTTACGCTCTATCTAATAAACCAATCTGCCTGAAATTTCGCATACACATAGCTAGGAGTTTTGACAAGGACATACCTTTCATCCCGGGAAAAAGAACATAATATATACAACTAAGTATTTCTGGTTTCTGGATCATTCAGAAACCACAAAGTATATACCTAAGCGATACAATTTATCTTAACATACATTCTCATATACTTTCGTGATCCTCTTAAAGTATCCTATTGAAAAAAGCCAGAAAATAAAGAATTTTCTCTACCTTCACATTCCAAAAGATTTCTTATTACAAAGTACTGAAGGTATAGTTACTTACTATCCTTAGTTGTTAAGATAAGATCAGGGAAAGTTGGACGATATGATAGCAATTAAAACTGTGTGTTAAGCGCGGGCATATAATAGCACTATAAATAATATTTTAATTTATTGTATAAAGATCGTTATTTGCATTGCTGCATTGAGACGTTGAAGTGAAAATTTATGAATATAGTAAAATTTTGTGTTTGTATTTGTCACGATAATGGATGAGACATGTTCTTTTTTTCCTTCCTTAATTCCTTCGAGACACTTTATCTGTGGTTCTTTCAGCTTTAATTGAAAATGGCATTTTCTGTAAGAGTAAAAACGCTAAATCAAGGCGTACGAAATAGAAGATTACAAAGTAGGAAAGCAGACTTTAAGCTCCGAGGCAAAAAGCGGCTGAAGATGCAACCGGTAAACGCTAGGATGAAAAAGAAATGAAGGGAAAAACTGAAATTGAGATATCGATTTTAGTATACCCCAGCAAATGTTTGAGATGCGCCAGGATAACTCCTAAGTAGTTCATTCAATCCTTCAAATCATGTTGGTTCAAGCTATACCTACTTCTTGTTGGAATCGAACTCACTACCTCAGAGTTTTCTGAATCACTTATCTTAACATAAAACCATAGTCCATCCATTTTGGATTTCCTGAGTAAATTGGAAGATTAAATATTTTTACATATAAATATAGCTTTGTCTTATATTAGGGCTTTTCTGGTTGCTTTCTTAGCTGGCTGCAAAGCCTATGGTCCGCTCTTCTGCTATTTCTCCTCCACTTCACCCGGTCGTCAGTATTCTTAATTGTGAGAACTAAGAGCACGCATCTGTATCTTGGACTTACTGTTTCGTAATTAATTGTTTGTGTTCCGTTTAACTTTTCAAATGTTGTGCATTTAACTGTGGTTACATAATTATTCATGCTGTGTATGCATGTTGTTGGGTTTCAGTCTAGCTCATATTGTTAACTTAAATTATGTTGTGCATACCTAAATAAATAAATATCTTTTGCTAACGTCAAATCAGCCATAGGCTTGTCCCTTCTACCCTTCGAGCAACACGGCTTCCGTTTCGGTTCGGAGGCCGTGTTACTCGAAGCTTCTACCCGCTCCTAGTGGAGGCGGCATAGCTAAGCACTTGTTCCCGATGTAACTTGCCGGTTTCCGTTAAACGTGGCCGTACCATCGTAGGCGATTCTCCTGAGGCTTGTGTATCTATTAGAATTTATAATGAAATCCCGATATCGCAGTTTGAGTAACAGATAGCCCTTTCCTTATAGATCAAGAACCGTGCTGACCTTAGAACCTGCAATTTGCAAATTAAAAACACCACCAGAGGCCGAGTTCCGTTACGATTTACTACAAGTAGAACTCGACAAAATTCATAATGGTATCGGTTGTTCGCTCGTGCCGCGGTATCGGCATTAAAAGCACATTTATTACCGGGCTTACTTGAAATAGACGAATTAAAATGACGCTTTCCAAATCAAAATCTATTATTTTGAGAAAATTTGTTCGGTAGATATTCGGAAACATTTGATTTTTCTGATCTTTTGAATTTTTCGTAGGGCAGAGCCTTCCTTGAGAATTTCGGAAAACCAGGCCAGGTGCTTTTTATCCAACCCTAAATCCATTTGAAGGTCGACGTTTCTTAAATATAAAGATACTTACACCAAATAACAATAAAATTTTATTTATGCGTTTGTGACTGATATTCATCATTCAGTGTTATTATTTATTTATTGGCTAACTGTTGCCCGCGGGTCCGCCCACTAGCAGTTTATACGGCGCTCAAAAGTAGCCTATGTTTGACCTCTGGTCCTTAACTATATCAAATCAACCATACCAAATTTCATCAAAATCGGTCCGGTCGTTTAATCATGTATGTGTAACGACAAACAGACAATAGACATACAGACTTTCGCATTTTTATTGTTAGTATGGATGTTTGATTAATTTTAATTCACGATGCACTTTGTGCATTTGCATATAGGTTAAGTACCTACGCATAATAACATAATTACTATAGCAGCATTTTAGCCGCCCACTAAGTGACCGCGCAGTTGCGCACGCGCCGCTCCCGCCATCTTGTTTAATCTGTGCCGGAGATCGCGGAAAAGCGCGCCAACCTTCAACGACCTTCGCTCTACGACCGTTCTAGGTTAACTTTAAAAGCTAATATGAACCATATCGTGATAGATTTTGGGTTTACATCAGAGTGTTAATATCATGACGGTTATGATGTTTTAAAATAAAGGAATTATTGTATTTGTGTTGTACTTATTATAATATTGAACCTATAAATCGATCAGTCTAACTTTATTTAAATCGTAACGAGAAATAATTTTATTGTGACACTATTTTATTGTGATTGGATAACTATTTAAATTAGGAACATGAAACGCAGTAGCATTACGAGGCTCAGGCAAGCTCAGGTCAATTAGAAGCATCATTATCTCCTATAGTTATTAAAATTGCAATCAAAATGAGAAACAGATAACATGAATTTCTTATCTATGGTGTTTTCAAATACGTCCTTAAAATTTCTAATTGGTAAAAAAATTCATTGCTACTTTTTCATTAAAATTACTTAATTCCAAACAGACTATCTAGGTACTTTTGATAAAACTTAGGTGTAAGTCCCGAAAAAAGCTTGTTTTAAATAATATTCCGGAGCCAGTGTATTTTTTTTATTAACCTATGTTGTCCCACTGCTGGGCAAAGGTTTTCCCCATCTCCTTCCAAACCTCTCTCTGTTCCGCCACATCCAGCCACTTGCTCTCGAACCTTGTCAGGTCGTCACTCCAGCGCATCCGTGTCTTCCCCTCCTTCGCAACCACCCTCCGGGTTCCATTTAGTGTCTTAATACTAGTATTATATTCAAACTAGCAGCTGTGCCCTGTGCTTTTGACCACCCGTGGTACATACATATTAGACTTTTAGAGCAATGCGTTCAAACGGACAAACTGTTCAGCTAAGTATATAGATCAAACCGATTTTAAATTCTATAGATTAGGTACCGATTTTAAATTGCCTTTGTAAACAGGTTGTAATAACTAATAAGTATAAATACTTACTGGTTTAAAGGGTTATAAATTTAAGTTAGTAATTGCAGAAGTTAACAGAAAATCCAACATTGTCAATTGCAATTTTTTTATAGGTTAGTTTGGTTTTAATAACAATTAGACAAAGGAGTAGAATGACGTAAAGCATTCCAGAGTTATCGCGTTAAGAATAAGAAGATATGCTCTACATCTTATATTTTTTTTTGATAGTGCGAGTCATTTTAACATTTTACATAAAATTCTTTTTTGGTAGGGCCATATACCATAAAAAAAATGAATCTCTAAATGTGTTTCTAAATGCAAAACTCGCGTGTTGTACCAATTTAGCTATGTATTTTATCAAGAATACGAGTACATGAAATGGGAAAACGAAAAGAAAAAAGGAAAATGCGCGGGAAACATAATTCCCACAGGAGTAAACCTTTGGAAAAGCTAGTTGTATACATAAGTAGTGATACAACTATTATAAAGTCAAGGCAATCAGGACGACAGTCGTAAATCTTATAGCAGAGCCACCGCTTCCGATCCGACGTCCGAAGATTTAGTGCTGAGCTGCTGAGGAGATAACTGGTCGCTGTAGAGAAGAGCTGAGGTATAAATATACGGCACTCATTAAAAACGTCTGTTGAATATTGTTTTGAGCAGTTTTAGGGCCAAGAGAATTCGTCATCATTATCATTTCGTGTAAGTGACCAGGCTGATCGACCATGCACACTCTGGTGTCAGAGTTCTTCAAAACACGTGGTATAAGAGAATTTAAAAATAATAACAAGAAAAAAATGCTGAGCTTCCCGAGATTTCTATATAATACGTAACTTATCTCATTTCCCCTCTACCTTATCAATTGTTATTTTTTCTGGAGCTTTACAGGTTACTTTGTAGCCTAAGGCCAGCCTTCCTAATTTTCGTACTCTTCTACCATAACAGTGATAGCCATGAAAATTATATAAAAAATATATTAAAGTTAAATTTCATAAAGAAAATTAAAATCAGGAAGTAATTTTTGAGCTAACTTAATCTGTGCGATTTATCCATATAATATTTATATTAGTATTTAGTACTCAACAAAAGGTAAAACTGGAAACATATGATATCCTATGCTTTAACAATATTATTTAAAAATTAATCCTAAAATTAAAAACAATAAAAAAAATACCTACTACACACATCTAATGATTTATTCCAAATAAAATTTTATTATTTGTCCATAAACATTTTTTTTAATTAAAATCAGAAGTCTCCTTCGGGAAACATAAACGATACAGACTCATAAACAACTTCAGTGTATTTATTCCGTGCTCCTAATATTCTGTAAAAGCAAGAACATCCATTTTCTGAATTGATAAATAATTAAGTTATCTCTTCCACTTATCTCCGAGGCCTTTATGCTCCGTACCTTTTACCTGTGTACCTGGTATCAGGTCGGCTTGATGCAGATAGCCCATTTTAGCTTACAATTGTCGCATCTGGACCATTGTGTTGGAGAACACAGCCTTAATTGCTAGCCTGAATAAATTATAACAAGAATGTGTACTGCGTACGGAGGTACGAAATTTACTTGTATTAAATATATCAGTTTTCTTTATAAATAAAACCTACTTGTGAATCACAAGTTCTGATAAAGCCTTAAGCAAGGGATTGTAAGATTAAGGATTCAACATCTCTTAATATCCTACCTATGTCTCGAAACCATCATAATTTTATTGTGTAATTTATCATAATGTGAACGATAAATCAATCAGTAAAATTATAATATAGACTTTATATATATAAAGTCTAATAAATTTATTTGTCAACAACAAATGTATTGTGTCCTAACTCTTAGCACGCCTCGGAAAACTGTAAGTGCTTTGAGTTTCTTTTATTTGATAAAGAAATATTTACTAACCAATAACCTTAATCCAAAATATTATTTTTATTAAATAATGTTTAATTATTATCTCCATAATATTAGTAGTTCAACGGCCGAAATTGCATATAGGCAATACTGATCCCATGTACTGTTGTTAATTGCGAGGCTTGTACCTATATTTTAACTCTACTAGTTACGCAGTTACGAAACAGACCTCTATGTAGATTGCAAGTAATTATAATATTGTATTATTATGTAAGAAGGATTATTAATTTAACTATCGACTTAAGAGAACACTTTTTCTCTACTACTACTAAAGATGTTGTAAAGGTAGCAAAGGGATTGGTCCCTTTGTTGCCTTTTATTGCCTTCTTTTTTTTTGCCTTTCAGACTTTCAAATTTCCTCCTAGCTCAGTCATGGAGCCGACGATCAACAACAATATAAGATAATATTTATTTATCCAATCAATAATAATATATAATAATATTTATTTTATCTGACAGTAATTGGGCCATTATCTAATTTTTCCCCTTTTAATAAGTTTTCTACCTAAACCACGTAAGATGTCGAAACATGTAGTTACTTAAAAAACTTGTAGGTGTAGATTAAACAATAGTTAAACACAATAACCCTAAAACGTGTCCACAATAGGGGGAATTGTCTAAAGAGCATCAGCACAACAAAGAACTTCAATCAACGTTCAAGTGGTTCATATAGCTGATAATCAATCTAGTTTTACATCTGATTAGGTGCAAATTACAATACAAATAGACGAGTCACGATTCAAAAAAATAGAAAACAAAAACGCTGTATGTTCATAAAATAATTCATTCGACTTTTTTCCTCGCCACTTACAATTTGTGGTTTATTTTCGCTTGTACTTTTATCGACTTCAGACGTTTATTTTTAAACGTGATACCATTCTACAAAACGCCTAACAATACCTTGTTTGAATATCCGATAAGAGATTTTAACATATGCATGGTAAAGTGCTATTTTACGATATGGCTTATGTGAAGTTACGACGTTTTTAGTTGTTGTTTTAAATGACAATGTCTTTGCGCTTACGTCAAGGTGACATGAGATGTTAACTATTGTGTTAGTGCTAAACATCCATGACCTTACGCTGTACAAAGTTCACGAGGAGCAGAAGGCATGATCTACTCACACTGTGGCAATGACAATATAATACTGAAGTAAGTGGGTGGAAAATTCGTGGAAATTCTTGTAACGTGTGTGTGTGAGTCACATTTTTATATCAGGTTTCGTACGAAGTTCTGCATTATTTATGATATAATATCACCTATTCAGGTGACCTAGCTTATGGATATGAGTTACACGTGTCATCATTTAGTTTATTATGCGAAGGTTAAGGTCATACATAGTAGTCATTTTATTCAATTTTCTTAATACCTGCGTTGAAGTTAAAATTTTCATTTTTGATTTATTTAGATACTGTACTTTTATGAGTACATTTTATCAACTGTGTACCTATTAAGAGTAGACTACCCCTCTCTTTTCTAAAGTATGCATGGCGACTATTTTATTTTTATATTACTGGTGGTGGATTCCACCCACATGGAGGGACATCACGCTGGCAGCCATCATAAAAATGATCCAAGGGAATAAATATGACATTGCATTTAGGTGGATCCCGGGCTTGCAACCGAAATAATACCTAGATGATGTTCTACTTACGAATCTAAATATAAAATTTTCATTGAATGTATACAATATATTTAATTTACTAGTTGTAATTTTATGTATGCAGGTCAGCCTTACATGGGCCGAAATCTTTTTGTTTGTTTACGATAATTTTATGGAGATCATCAACCAATTCATAAATTTTCATTCGGTTCGTTCTCACATATATTTTGCGGTGTAGTTCATCAATATTTTTTTAAATCACAAAATTATGCATCTGCGACCAATCCTTGAAACTAATTTGTTTTTTATTGGCGGAAATCCGCTAAATCCGATAATATATTGATACCTACATTGATATATTGAAATATAAAATGTAAATGCTGGATTGCTCATCGTTAATATGAAGAAATGCACGACGTAATCACGTAACCAAACACTGATACGTGAAACAAATGGCATCACTAACAACAAAACAATAATATTTGGACATTGTCCTTCAAACATGTTACGTATTGTTTTGACTTCCAACCAGAAGCAAAATGGACGGCCATAAGATATTATTTTCTGTAACCCTAAAATAAGAGCAAACTGATAACTTGCGGGGGCACAACAGGTAGGAACACACATGCGCGTTTGACATGTGACCGCGTGTAAGTATACACTAACACAATTGCGGATCACCTGTGAACACATATGTGCGCGCAATAAATCTGCGTACACGTAAATGGTTCACACATGCATGCTGTGGTTCACCTTAGTAACCTCCACACTACACTAGGGTCGCGTACGAGTTCAAAACGGCACACAGTTGCGTTTTCACCTGTTGCGGTGCTTGTGTGATTGTGTGGTAGTTCTCCGGAGTTTCAGTCGGCCCGGCTGTTTGGCGCGCTGAGGTCGTATTGTATTGGTCGTCTGTATCTACATGTTAGAACCACGTGTGCGTTCTGAATGCAAATACACACTGGGCTGATAGTGCGCTTGACTTTTTGACGATAACAGTGCAAACGTGTCTTTTTTTTTTATTCTTCAGGGAACTATAAGTGGACAGTGTGAAAAGTGGATCTGTGACTTTGCCACTGTGTTTTTATTTGCCAAACTGAGGAATATAACGACAGAAGGGGAATATCTTTGGAAATTTGTGAAAGGTAGGTTTTTATTAATTTAGATATATTTTTTTAAATTATTTAATCGTAATTTAGGTCAATAGTACATATTGTAATTGAGTAAAGTGGAGGCGTATGTAAACAGATTATGTGTATTTGTATTAATGCGTAAGGATCGTATGTTTTGTAGGTATATATAAATTATTTTAATTAGTGTTTAATGGTGTAAAAACTAAATATTTAGCAATGAGAATATGTAATGTGTACCAATGCGTCGTTTTAGTTAAAAAAAAAGGTAACTTATTTTAATCTATTAATAAATAATTTAATAATTAACCATTATAGCTATACCTAATAAAAAGCACAAGAATCAACACATAAAAAAAGAAGCAATAAATTAATAATTATAGTAATTAAAATTAGTTTCAACAAAATGTCACTAGCTACTTAACTGGTTATTTAAAACTGCTTCCGCATTTGAGGGTTAACTAATTAAGATCATATACACAGATTTAATTATAGATTGGAGGGTCGGGAATTTCATTTAATAAATAAATCTTATCCACTATTAGATACAAATAATTGTTAAAGTAATAGATCGTGAGAAGTTTTTTTTTAAGATTTTGCACTGACTGTCCACATTCGATAATTTCTTAATGTTAAATCCAGGTTCGATCTAGGTTTTTATTAGATTATACATTATACATCATATATTATATCAGATTTAAATATTAGCATTTATATTTTAGTGGGGAGGCTTTTGCCTAGCAGAGGGACATAAACAGCTAAAAATATATATAAATTTGTAAAGTAACTATAGATATCTACTTGTAAAACTATATGTAAAACATTTTTAGTGGTTAATATGTTATTATATATTTATTTAGTATGGATGTATTATACATAGAAATATTAGTGTACTACATAGTATAAAACAAAGTCGCTTTCTCTGTCCCTGTATGCTTAAATATTTAAAACTACGCAACGGATTTTGATGCGGTTTTTTATAATAGATAGGGTGATTCAAGAGGAAGGTTTTTATGCCCATGCGAAGCTAGGGCGGGTACAATAAAGTAGAAAAAAAATAGTTAGGTATAAGGTTGGCCGCGTCCACCAAGTCAAAGGCAGCTTCGAAAAAACTTACCTACGACTGGTCCATGAGAACCAATAATGTTACCGTCTATTATATAAAATGTATAAGTGTAAAAGGTCCGTATAATTGGGTATAATTAGCCGTATTATTGGTATTCATAATGGGTCGTACGTAGTACATGTCATAGCAGCATACTGTGTGAACCAATCTTAGCATGTCACTGTACTTTTGTAATGACCATTAACTTTGGTATAACTGTACTTCGGATTTGTGAGGGTTGAATACAACCATAATAAGTCATGTATATATGAGTAGTACTACCTAAATGTTTTTCATTGCATTTATTATATTGTAGACTTCATTGCTTTGGTAAATGCGATTCTCTTTCAATCTTACTATACTTTATCATCTGTATGGTCGATTGACCGTGACACCTACATGAAATGATGATGATGATAATGACTAGATTTCATAAAACGGTTTATGACGAGGATTTACTATATAACCACAGAATACATAGTAGTAAAAGAAAGTTTGCGCTGAATATAATTTTTCCTCTTTTTTACCTAATAGTTCTGGAAATTCTCATTCGTTAAGTCCGCCTTTTGTAAAAGTATTTTACCTGTACGAGTACAATAAAGAATTTTATAAATAAATAAAATATATAACATCACTATGACGACATAGTATAAAATAAAGTAGCTTTTTCTGTCCCTTTATCCCTATGTATGCTTTGATGCGGTTTTTGATGGAACGGATTTTGATGCGGTTTTTTTTAATAGATAGAGTGATTAAAGAGGAAGGTTTGCCCATGCGAAACCGGGGCGGTTCGCTAGCAAACATAACAGCAGCCAACAGCTAGTAAGTAAATAGCCTTAACATGCTTCGTCCTTCAAAGCCTTATTACCAATGAAAGTTACGACTCTGCCCTTATTACCATACCTTTATCATGGCGACTGTGTCCCGGAAGTGGTACGGTCGTGTCCCTCATTGGCACGCATGCGCGGGAGTGACACTGTGTCACTGCGCCGTCTTAGACAATGGATCACAAATATTACAATGGATCGGATGTGGGATGGCCGGTATTACCATGGTATTACATATATTATAATGACATTTCGGTGTTTGAAGTTATGGAGTGTATGGGATAATCAATTTGTCCCTTATAATTTTTTTAGCTAGCAATATAAATCCCATTGCTGACATTTACATACAAAATTAATCATAAAAAAATAATTTGTTTTTTTTTTCCGTTCTAATAAATGGCGCTAAAAGAATCAAACCACTTTTTCAACACACGAGTAATAACTCCACTTATTGAAAAATTGAAAAAAGTGAAAATATTATTTATTAGTTTGCCCAAAGAATTTGGAATAGCGCGAGGCAAATTTCTTTTTTAATATATAATTTTGTCACTAATGATAAGTTAGATAGACAGTGTCTCTTAACATCGCTAGATGGCGTTTTTGTGGCTTTTTGTACTCTATTGGTACTTGGTATACTACAAGTTGCAGCGTTTTCTTTGTATGAGATTAAACATGTCAAGCCTATATCAAATGCAATTTTGTAAGTATTTGTTGTAGCTAACAAAAGATTAACAAAATATAATGATATGTTTGAATATAAAACTTAATCCATCTTCCATATGTATTCCATACTGTCTGAAACACAGGATATTTTTTTATCCTAGCTCAGACACCCTTATTTTTATTGACATTTATTTAATAGCTCTTTTGTGAAAACTTTTTTGTTTAAGTAATTTGAATAAAGATTTATTATTATTATATTATTATTATTATACTAATATTATAGATGCGTGTTTATCTCTGTCTGTTACGCTTTCGCGGCTAAACCGCTAAGCCGATTGATGAATATAGTTAAAGACCGGAGGTCAAACATATCCTACCTACTTTTCGACGCGATATAACCGATTACCACGCAGGCGGAGGCGCAGACTGTAGCTAGTATTTAATAATTATGACGTGTGATGACATTTTCCACACACGGGTGGTGTAAATAACATGGCGGCCGTGGGTTCAAACCACTGGGTATCGTTTTTCAACCACAGGAGCACCGGTCTTACTACTGTCAGTAAGTTGCTTTTTAATAAGTAATAAAATTAATATTATTATGTGAGATTTAATTTAATCTTTTTTTTAATTAAGAATACTTAAACTAAACTTTTGATATATGTCGAAGTAGCTGTTACCCACGACTTCGTCCGCGTAGAGTTTATAAATTAATAAAGGAAATTACCAAACTGATTTTTTTTTATATGTATAGACATAGTTATATCCTATTACGAAGATACGCTATTGTAATCTTATTTCTAAATACTTATATTTTGGCACAAGCGATTTTTATTTTCATAAAAAGAATATAATCTTTTTACTGCCTAACTTACGGTTTTCCGTAAAAAAATATAAAGTATTAATATCAAGAGAATTAGAAAAATAATGAAGATTGAAGGTTAAATGTCAAAAATGTATTTGAGAGGACATTAGGCGTGACCGGTAAAAGTTGAATAGAAATGTCAACAGGTAGAAATTAGATTAATGGGACAAGAAACTCAATATTTATTCAGTGATAAAATTGCCGAAATATCCGTCCAATATAAAACTCTTGATGACATCAACTGTCTAATATAAATCCTAGCTTATATTTATATTGCGAAATTAACAGTTGCAAAAATCTCTATATCTACTCAAATCAATAAAAAAGTCCATCAATGGGTTTGATTCTACTTTTTTTTCACTGATCTATCGACTGATTTGATTTTAAAAGCATAATACAAATATAATATTATTAAAATAATTTAATAAAAGGTTAAAGGGAAAAGCCTCAAAGTGCTGGCTCGACGTCGTCGCAGTAATAGCGCGTGCAAAATGGTAACAACCATGGTATGGAAGACCGAGCAAAGTAGAGGAGAAAAAGCAGGATAAAGGGATCCCTGGACTCCAAGAAAAATAAAACCTGGAAAGCGGACCCTGGGCTTTAAATCAACTTGCCAAACACGCAACCGAGAAAGCGCTTAGATAAGAGATAGATTATAAATTATTTACTCTATGAAAGAATTAACACTTAAAGGTAAGGAAAAAGGAGCACGGCTCATCTCATAAAAATATATGAAAGACACAAGGCCGATGGCACAACCGTTAACAGCTAAGATGAGACATATAAACCGTAAGCAGGCTTTAAATCTACAATCCATTTCGTCTCGACAAAATGAATTTAACAATGGTTACAAGCAAAGGCAAATAATAACAAAGACAACATAGGAAACAGAATGCGTTGACATTGGCAGTCACAGCCTGTCCTGCACGGATGCCCTGTACGTGATCGGAGTATAGGATCGAAGAGCGAGGTCGCGCCTCCCATATGACCTGAGGAATGCTGGTGTGATGTATATAAATACCTGGAACATAAAATATATTATAAATTGTTAAGAAATTTTTGTCAAATGTGTGTGCTGCTACAAGCAACTTTCAAGCTTATCTAGGCAAACGATAAGTGATAAGATAAAGTGTCGCGCAAGCCTTTTCAAAATTATGGGTGCAGCTGTAGATATTTAAAAAAATTAAGGATTTGCACCCTTGCTATAGTGATAGATATAATATGTATTATCTATTAATTAATTTTAAATATGACGATGAACTAAGACGAACGGACGAAACCTTTGACGGAAACCAATAACATAAGAATGACGACTCTTAGGCTGGGTTGCACCATTTTGTCAATCGTTAAAATACATCATACTTTTACTCTAACCGAAACCGCCCAAACTTGACCGGTTAGTACTATTTTTATTGTCAATTTATCTGTTAGACAGGTCGAATAACCTCCACGGACGTCATTATACTTGTAATCCTGGTAACTAACTATGCTAAGACGGTACAACCTATGTCGCTACAACGGTTATAGTTAGAGTAACATTTGACTTTAACTGTTACGATAGTTAGTACTTTGGTGCAACCCACCCTTAATTTGTAGATATCTGTGTTTGACAACAAATAGTTATTTAATTTTTTGTCCCTTTGTATCAAAATTAACTCATTCACAAACGTTTTTTTAAATGAAAAAAGCTATTCCAAGAGTTCATTGTAAACTCATTAATATCTGGCCGAACATAAAAACTGTGGCATCGGAGAAAAAAGATAAATAAAAGTGCTTGCGACCAGTAACTTGAGATCACGAATGATTTTTTAGAGTCATTCGTTTCGCTTGAACAAGTGGAGGTCGACTGACCAGAACCACAACGACGATACCGAACCAGATTTGGTACTACGGATGTACCTTTGCATGGATATATTTATCTATACCAATTCTATTTTTAAATTGGCACTATTTCTGTTAAATCAGTGTTATAACAACCATTCTGTGTGAATCAGCGATAATAAATGTCAAAAATTCAATTTCATGATGTTTTGTTATGAAGTCTGATCTTGAATTTGTACGTTACTGTAGAAAAATCTCTGGAAGGACTTTTTTTTAATCATCTTATTTTTTTTTTCTGTTTTTTATTATTTTAGTATCTAATAGCGACCCACCCCAGCTTCGCATGGGCATAGAAACCTTCCTCTTGAATCAATCTATTAAAAAAACCGCATTAAAAATTAAGATCTATATATATAAAAGCGAAAAACACTCACTCACTCATCACGAAATCTCCAAAACTGCTGAGCCGATGAAGATGAAATTTGGCAGGAAGGTAGATTGTGACTAAGAGACGTCCGCTAAGAAAGGACTTTTGGGAATTTTATCCCTAAAGGGGTGAAAAAGGGGTTGCCAGTTTGTATGAAACTTCGTCATTTTTGAAGTGAAATACATGAAATTATTAATTTACATTTGAAGTTGGTAAGAAATAATAATGCACCAATCAGATTTTGAAAATTACATCCCTAAAGGGGTGAAATAGGGGTTGCCATTTTGTATGAAACTTTGTCATTATTGAAGTGAGACACATGGAATTTTTAATTTGAATTTGTAATTGGTAAAAAATAATAATGCATCAATCTGATTTTGAAAATTACATCCCTATAGGGGTGAAATAGGGATTGTCAGTTTGTATGAAACTTTGTCATTTTTGAAGTGAGATACATGGAATTAAAATTAAAAATGTATTGGTATAATATTTTGTATTGAATTGTATTGTATGTACACAACTAAATTATAGAAGACAGAGTGCAAAGGTTTTATTTATTTGTTAATATTATGAGTTCAGTAATGTGTCAATAGATGGCGCCACCATACATTTTAAAAGTCGATATAGTTTGTCGTTCGCATTTAATCATCATGTGTAGTAATTGAGATTTTAAATAAATAAAACATTTTTTTTTGCTTTTCTAACGATTACATTGTGTGTTAAGACGATTTGGTACCTGTTAAATATAAAATAATAAAATAAAATTGGAATTGATTGGAGTATGGAGTGGTAATTGCGGCATTATATTGTACTAGCTATTCCCCGCGGCTTCGCTCCGCGTGGGACTCTGTTATATCGCGCCCAAAAGTAGCCTATGTTTGACCTCAGGTCGTTAACTACATCCCTACCAAATTTCATCATAATCGGTCCAGCAGTTTAGCCGTGAAGTGGTGACAGACAGACAGACAGACAGACTTTCGCATTTATAATATTAGTATGGTGTATAGTTTAATGTCTGCGTCTTGGGCTACTCATTGATTCGTTTAATTTAAGTTTGAAAAGTATTTTTCCGGATTCCGGAGTTCGAATAGTAGTTTGAAAATAGGTAAATCTTTGTGTTATTTTCCATAAGTTAGTTGCATATCTTAAATATTTTGTAAGGTTTCTCAAATAAATTGTAGGTATTTAAGTATATTTGTATTAATTTCTAATATTCTAATTAGTTAGTAGATTAATATAATTTCTTCTATATATAAGAACAAGGGCAATTGATAAATCAACGCCCAGCCTAAACCATAAAAGCTATAAACTTGAAATTTGGACCGAAGTTTTATGTTAATACGTAGTGCTCAGATAAGAAAGAATTTTTCAAAATTAGACCGCTAAAAGGGTTAAAATTGAGGGCAAAGTTTGTATGAAAAAAAATTAAAATCTTCACTGATGTACTTGAAACTTGGCAAGAATGCTTCTCAACAAAAATAACTAATGGCGTGTTTCAGCGTTTTTTGAAATTCAACCTCTAAAGGGGTAAAAAGAGGGAGGTTTTCTAATTTATCATCACAAAACCGAAACTATAAAAGCCATAAACGTGAAATTTGGTTAGTGTCTTCATTATTATACTATATACTGCCCACATAAGAAAGGGTTGTTCACAATTCCAACCCTTACATCCAAAAAAGGGGTGAATTGGCGTACCTATAGACAAATTCTATTTGAAATTTCGCCAATTACTAACAACGCATGTTGGCCTATCGGTAGAGGTCACGGATTATTTTTTTGAGTAGAGGGTTCTAATTCTGCTAAACATGACTTTTTTCTTACTTACTTTTTTTCGTTTTGTATTAGTTTTTTAGAATTCAATTTTTTTTGCTTTTAATATTTTAGTAAAGAAATGTTTCAAGAAATAGCTGAATCGAATCCTGCCACAAACAATAATTTTCTGTTTTCGTTTTTTATTTGTTTTCTAGAATTATTTTCTTACTTTTATTTTAATTTTGAAAAGGAACGAATAAATTCATTTGCAAATTTATTTCCGGATAAACGATATCGCAACCCCAATCAAATCAAATCTAATAGTTTGTCATTGACGACATTGAAGAAGAAGATTAATCAAATGGTTGACTGGTAGAGAACGCTCTTAGCGTTAAGTCCGTTAATATATCAGTATTTTGTACTTATCTATCTATACAAATAATAAGACAGTAAAAATCGAGTGTATATACATTAAATATTTTTCTAAAAAGAGTAACAGAAACAAAAAAAAAACAATTTGTGGAATTTTTGTCCCTCTGGTAATAACTTCAAAACTACTCAACAGATTTGAACGCGGTTTTCACAGGTGAATTACATATAATTAGGAGCATTGTCAAAACTTTGTTTCGTCAAAATCGGTTAAGGGAAAAAGAAGTTATGGTCAGTTGAAAATTACTTCTAGCACTGAACTTTTAAACAGTTGAATGCGGTTTACATAAACATATTTAATTTAGATAAGGCTAGAATTTCTACTTTGTTTTATCGATATCAATAAGAAAAAAACACACTCCAATCTCTATTAAATTTTAATAAAATAACAGATTGAATGTGTGTGGGCGTATAATTTAGTTACATAAAATATCAATATATGGTGTTGACTTTATTTTAATTATTTTTTCGCATATGGTTTAGCAGATTGAAAATTTTCCTTACGGCAATTAATTAGAATTTATTAAAAAAAAAAAATTGGTTGTTGATTAAGTTCTATTGGTTGGTTTGTTTATCGGTCGTGTTGTATTGTAAGCTATTTGAATTGATTGGTTGGTTTGGTTTGGCTTTGGTTTAAAAAATAATCAAATCGGCAAGTCAGTTCAGTTGTTGTTTGTTTGTAACATACGGTCGTGTCGTAAGGTGTAATTTAACTAACTTGTCACTTTTTATTGAGATTTTCTCCACTTTTCACGCCCACTACAACTTTAGGAGTGGCTTTTAGGTCCAAATGACCCTGTAATAGGCTGCGTCTACTCTTTTAGAGACAAAGATGTGATAGTATGAATGTTAATATTTTCAGTTTGATATCGTAGCAATGTAATGGCTTTATAAAATTGGCACGGGAATAGGATACTATAGATTTAACTATAGGTCTGGATAGTTGTAGTTTCCACAGGTTACCTACACGCGGGCGGAGCCGCGGGCAACAGCTAGTATAAGATAAGAAGAACATTAAGATTTAAGCATACATAGGGACAGAGAAAGCGACTTTGTTTTATACTATGTAGTAATTGACCGAGCGAGCGAAGCGAGCGAAGGTCTCTAAATCGAGTTGGGGGCGAAAACACATTGTATGTATGTATGTATGTTTGTTTGTACCGCGATAACTGCCGAACCGATGGTCCGATTTTGATGAAATTTGTTGGCATGAAGCAAATATCAATAGAATTTCCAAGTTCGTTGGTCATCAAAATCGGTTCAGTAGTTTTTGAAATATTAATAAAAATGTCCGCGATTATATTATATGTAGATGATTTATTTATAAATATAATTGTAAGTAGAAAAAAAAAATACTTGCGACACGAATAACACCCGCGAGACACGGGACTGGGCTCATTTGATTTGTCTTGGCGAGATCTTACGTGCTACATGATACCCAGGGTCTGATGATGGAGCCAGAAGGTGTCCAAAGGAACTTCTAAACTAAACAACATAAGCTCACCGTGTTTGGGCTCATTTGATTTGTCTTGGCAAGATCTTACGTACTACAGATATCCAGGATCTGATGATGGAGCCGGAAGGTGTCCAAAGGAACTTCTAAACTAAACAACATAAGCTCACCGTGTTTGGGCTCATTTGATTTGTCTTGTCAAGATCTTACGTACTACAGATATCCAGGGTCTGATGATGGAGCCAGAAGGTGTTAAAAGGAACTCCTAAACTAAATAAGATAACTCGACCGAGATTGGTATCATTTGATTTGTCTTTGCAAGATCTTACGTACTACATGATATCCAGGGTCTGATGATCGAGCTGGAAGGAGTTCAAAGGAACGCTTAAACTCAAAAGCATATGTTTACCGTGTTTGGGCTCATTTGATTTGTCTTAGCAAGATCTAACGCGATAAATGATACCCAGAGTTTGATGATGGAGCCGAAAGGTGTCCAAAGGAACTCCTAAACTAAACAACATAAGTTCACCGTGTTTGGGCTTGGATAGCTCCATCTAGGCAACTAAATTGTGTTATAAATGTCAAAATCAGCCTAAGCAAGCAGTTGTAAATGATTTATAAATAAAAATAAAATAAAACGCTAATACAACGCGAATACTTAATACTCGCGAGGTCTAAGTTTGCGGCGAACTACTAGTTTAAATTCAAGCCTATGAATGTTATTCAAAATACTTTATATCTTGACGGAGGTCGTGTCCTGGCCATCCGACCGGATCGTCTGACCTGACCGCAACTCAGCCACGTAGCTACGTGACAAATGCCTCCGGTGGGAACTCCAATACTAGTGATTGGTTTGCGATTGACTTACGGCATCTCAAATGTATCTTATATTCGAACGATTGCACAAAATTGGATAATTATTTTTTTGGGTTGGTTATTGTCAAGACAAACTTTGTATAAAAGAAAAGGGGGATTACCTTCGGGAGCAATTCCCGAAATTCCCACGATAGCGGGACGAAGGGCACGCGCATGAAGTCGCGGGCTACAGCTAGTTTATCAATATAACATTTTACTACTCACTATCATACGACGGCGCCATTACTCTTATTTTAGCTTGGGTTTTTTATTAAGAAACTTCATAATATTTTCGATAAAAGTTATTATGTTTGTTTGTTAATGTTTGGTTATAAATAACATAGTTATACTTTATCACCGAAATTCCGAAACACACGGCACACTTAGTATGCAATGAGTTAATTACTGATATAGTAGGTGTTAAAAACCAATTTGTACTAATAGCCGTTATTTGGCGTGGGCGCCAGATGTCGCTAGAAAGTAGGCAGGAGTATAGATATCGATACATACAAGAGATTTTAAAATCGATAGACTTAATTTCTCTATAAAACAGTTGCAAATTCACACATATACCTTTTTATACAAATGAAGAAACTTCAAAATAACAATGCCGAAAAAACGAAATCCTTTTCATCTTACAAATACATGTGACGAATTTATTGGGATATTTTTTGTAAAACATTCCCACTGAACATCGGCGAAAATCGAACCCATAGCTACTTAATAGACTTTAATGGGTGTTATCCGTTATGCCATAAAATAACAGAAAAGTAATAAAAAATGTAAAATTTGACTACGACACTAAGAAAACCAGGATTCAAAATGGGATATATACAATTAAAAACCTAAATAAATACGATTCCACTGTATATAGAGATGACAAAATAATGCGCAAAAGGCCGAAGCATCATACATACATACATAATTTACCTACCCCTAGTTTTATCTGGGGTTACTGGGATCGGATAGAACTAACCAGAAATTCCAAAAAGGTCGCGTGACACCGAGACATGCTACAGGTGAACTGCAAAGTCATTGTCAAGTTTTTCAAAAAATACCATTAAATTGGTCACGGTGCAAGGTGTAGTCGACGTTTTTTTTTTCTTGCCTTTGGTTTTTTTGTTTATTTATTTGTCCAAAGTTGTGGTCGACTGCGTTTCAGGAATTTCTTCTTTTTGGATTATTATTATTATTTCGTGTAAGTGTCACGGTCAATCGACCATGCACACCCTGGTGTTAGATCTTCGGAACCGCCTCTTGGCCTCTGACGTGCATCCTTTAACGACCAGCCAGCAATTTTTTTTTATTATCTGCGAGCTTCCAGCAGATGGCAGCCTGGACCAACAGCCTCACGTGCCTTCCGATGCATAGAATCATCTTTATTATCTAATTACACACAATCCTCTTAGGATGTATTAAAAAAATGCTTTTATTGACTTATGGTTAAAGCGTTTGCCTGAATGATGAGGTCAAAAAATCAGAAGAAGAATTTTGTAACTCTTATCATTTCAATTATTTCATCCAATTCAAAAGGAGGTCATTGCTGGACATGAATAAATAAATAAAAATCCTTTATTTATACATTAGAAGTTTGTTACGAAAAATGTATAAAAACACCAATGATGATGAAAAAGATAATATCTAATAGGATGAGTCTACACTCATCTAACAGATTCAAATCAAAATGTATAAAAAAATCTCATTTTGCTCCTTTGCCCTTAAACTAAGTAATTATGTACTTATACAATTTAATTATTATAACTAATGAACAATTAAACAATTATTGTTATCATTGACGTCAGATAAAACTATACCACATAATGTGATGTTAACCTATGTAATGACAGGTACATTTCCTTTAGACATGTTATATAGGTATCTGATCTAGAGCCTCAAATGAATTAGTTTTTATAATTGTGTTGACTGTCCACTATACTATTCGTCCCCGGACTTTTAAAGCGGCATACATTGATGACATCATAATTGCTGGAAACTACCTTGTGATCCTGTGTCGGATGTCCCGCTGTAAAACCTTAACAAGTTTCAACAAATCAAGTTGATCCCTGATGACCCACAGATTTTTTATCGACAGCAATGCGACTATTTGTCGCTCGTTTTTGTCGCATGCGACATTTCTCCGCGTCCCGAACTATTGACAGGTGCGGCGGGTCACGTTCGGGACAATAGAGGGATGGATGGACATCACGATCGGTGAGACAAGTGCGACGTTTAGTTTTTTGAACGAAATTTGGATTTGATTCGGTACAGGTGGAGGTCACGACCAAACATTTTATCAAATATGTCGCGCTAATAGAAGTGGTTACCGTCGTCTATGGGAGTCAGAAACACAAGTGATGGCAATTGCCTGTTGCCGACGATGAATGATTTCCGTGAATTTATTTCTATATATAATTCATTTATAAATAATAATAAATAAATAAATAATAAATATATAGGGACAAATTACACAGATTGAGTTAGCCCCAAAGTAAGCTCAAGACTTGTGTTATAGGATACTAACTCAATGATACTATATTTTCATAACAACTACATACATAGATAAACATCCAAAACCCAGGTCAATCAGAAAAAGATCATTTTTCATCTTGACCTGACCGGGGATCGAAACCGCGACCTCCAGAGTAGCGGTCAGACATGTTAACCATTACGCCACGGAGGTCGTCAAAAATAATATTGATAAAAGCAATTTCCATTTTATTCAACGGCAGGTAAAGGTATGTTCTAAATTTTATATTCCCAGTTTACTTATCGATCTATCCGTAACGGCTTTTATAGCTTTTGACATAAACCCTACTATTTGTAGTAAGTATAAAATCTTATCAGATGACCAACGTGATCTTTGTCGGCCATTCTAAATTTAACAACCATGACTTGAATCAAAGATTTTTTTAATATAGTGGAAAATTGTTGAAATCTAGAAACATCACACACACAAGTTACTTACATTAAGAGATCCCTATTTGGGATAAGTCCACCATTTGTTGTGTCATTTTATTCTTAAGTTTTAGTATACAATAGAGATTTGACAAATACTATTTTTATTATACTTAATTTATCAATGTTAGAATATTTTATTATTACGTTTAGTTTAATTTACATTTTATGTTTCGTTTAATTAAGTATCTTTTTACATAGTTTGAATTTTGAACACATTTTGGGTCACAGATAATACAATAAACACCAATAATACGTAAATAACTAAATTCTTTAACCATTTAATCTGTCAACTGGGATTTTACCTTGAATGTCATTATTCTGTTATTGTTGGTCCTTCTCACAGAAACTGATTCGATTTCATTTAATGTCTTGTCAAACTTGTTTGATTTCATTACTGTAAATGACAATAAACATATCAATGTTACCAACCTGAAGTGTAAATTATAGCCTTGCATCATAATTACCTTTAATATTTTGTAAAAATATGAAGATATTTTGTACTTACTTAATTATGTACTTTGAATAAAAAGTGCATATTTCATACAAGTTAAGTACTTCTAGTTATCGAATACCTACTTAATTTAAATTTTATTGTGACCAATTTTTTTATGATCTCTTTCGTATTATTTTTAGTTCTTACTCTAACAGAAGAAAACACAATGGTTTTTTTTAAGTTACAAATATTCAATGGTGGACTTGTACCTATGAGGGATCTGTTTCAGCCAACCACTATAACAGAGGAAAACCTGTGTATGGATAAATGTAGGTAAGTATTTATTTTGCAAAATGGTCGATTTAACTATATTTAGATCTAAATCCGTTTTTAACTTTTACTTATCTACTTAATATTATGTACAACAATTTTTAGCTAAAACCCGGAGCTAAAATTATTCTAAAACTCTAGTCAACCACAACACTAAGTACTTATAACGAAATAATAAATGTAATTGTACAACTATACAAATAAATTGTAATTACTTATTTTTAAGCGTAAGTAGTATACATTCGGTCAATATTCCTCGAAGATTCGTGACGCGGGAAGGCGAGGTCGCGAAAATCAGAGCGAAAGTCAGGTGACGGGCGGAACTGAACATGCTCCAGTTGATCGAAGGTTATATCGAAAGAGATCCAAAAATGGATGATAAATGCCCCGACATATCGGCTTTTGGAGCAAAGTTGCGTCACGTCAAGCCAATTATTACTTTTCATGAAGTGCCTTGTCGCCGGTCACGCACGAAATAATGAGGGACATGAACTCTTGTAAAAACACGAAATTGCATATTCGAGTAGTCATGTATGAACGTAAGTCTTTAGGCGATTGTGTCAGTATGATACAGTTTCTCCTCAGAAGGTATGAGATTTGTAGATTTTAAAGATCAAATATTTTTAAACGGACAATGCGAAATAGATATTAGTTTTAGGGGCGTATTGGTCCTCACAAACATAAGAGCCAGAGTCGAATCGCTTAGAACTAGTAGTTTAGTATTTGTGTAAGACCTATAAATACCTCGATTATAAACGTCTAATAGGAATCACGACCTTTTTGCCTCGTACAAAGACCGGTGGGACATTAGTGGTGGGACCACAAATCCAAAATCGAATTAAAACAAGATGGATCAAAGTGAAAAAGAACAATTTTTCTTTTCAAATATGTAACCTATCTTTTCCTTCATCGGCATTTTTCTTTAGTACAGAACATACAGATAAAGCAAATGCTGTGTCGTGTGTTGATAATCATCCGTCATTACGGGTTACAATAGAATTGGGCAGCCCACAAGCAGCAGCCGTGTAATTGCGCCTTTTAAATACTTTCTATTGCCAGTCGTGTTCCACGTTGTGGTAGCAAAGTTAGACGCATTTTAAGAAGATACATAAATGGAAATACCTAATATGTCTTACACGTACTGCTCATTTTAAGCGCCTTGTAAATATAATCCGTTTTTACTAATTTAATTTTATGTATGCTCCTGTCACTGTTTTTCTTCAAATTTATCTAGCTAGACTGAACCGAATTCGATGAAATTTGGTTGGGGATAGATTGATTACTTTTCAACTCTGTATAACAGATGCGCTATATACCTCCATTTGACAAGAAGTGAAAAATTAAAAAAAAAGCGGAGTACCATCATTAATGGAATAATTTAAAAAAATTCCTTGATTTGGTGGAAAAAATGCTACACACTGCATTTGCGTTTAAAATATTAGGTCATAAACTATTAATTACATTACCTGTGTAATATATATTATAACAAAATTTTCATTACCAACGCTAGGATTGGGTTGGATATGTAAGAACTCGTAAGTGTTAAACATTAAAGTATTTTACACGACTTTCTAAAGTTTATTCTCGTGACATTGCGAAGAGGGTCAAGTTATAAATTAACTATTCTCAGATTTTTAGTTTTATAAATTACCAAAGTCTGACAAATTGATGAAGTGGCAAGTATACATAAAAATTAATGTAAGTAGTTATGCGAAATTTGTAAAAGTAGCAAAAACTTGAACGACTAAATCAATCAATTGAATTAATGAATATGAGAATTTATTTATATATGAGCAAGTTAGAGGCTGCCCGACTTTGCTTCCGTGGGAATTTGAATTTGAAATTGTTCATAGTAAGAAGGTAACACGGTACCGTTCCTGAAAAATTTACTCGAATAAAAAATAATAATAATATAAAATTGAAATAATAAATATAAATAATAGTATAAACAAAATATTTTTAATTATTTTTTTAAATATTTAACTATTTTGAAATCAAAAGCTCAGGTTTTAAACATGCTCTTATCAGGTTTAATCATACCTGGATCATATTTATCTAGAGGTTTCCCGCGGTTTTACCCGCCCGTTGTGTGTACGTTCCCTATACGCCTATAACCTCATTTAAAATCAAGACTAGCATATGCAGAAATAATTTTTCAAATCTAATCAGTAGTTCTAAAGTTGAAAGCCTTCAAACAAACAAACTAAATCTTCAACTTTTATAGACTAATTATACAGTTAATTTGTATCATACTTAATTATTGTTAGTAAACGGTATTCCCTGTATCAAACTATTGAATTGGTTTTGATTTGAGAATTTTAAACATTCATTTTTGGCCATATAAATGTCGATGCAAAAACCACGTTATAAAATGCAAATCCCCATCTAAGCACCTGTTATCTTAGTTGAACGAGCCGCCTTATCAAAGATAGCATTTGTCAAACAACCTTTACGTCCGAAACGGAGTTCAGTGACCCCTGTTTGTGCACTACAAGCGAATCATTGATATTCTACACAGTTGCATAGTACTGACACACGACCTTCTTGACCTGGTGTGACCATTGCTATCTAGAGCAGTAAACTTTTTTTTTTATCAGAGTTGAGTAGGTATAGTGTATCAGTTCTATATTTCATTACCTACTAGTTTTAACCCACGACTTCATAGATTAAAGAATAAGGGTAGAATGTATTTTTCTTGTGGTAAAATGGAGAATAAATAAATAAATATATAATACAGTTTGCTTCTATCAATTTTCAAAATTCCAATCTTTTTCTCTTATCGCTATTCTGACGGCCGATAAATAACTGAAATAATCATTTTTTTTGTATTAGTAACCAGTTTCAGTTCCTACCAAAAAATATTTCCCCATTCCGATGTTTCAGATTCAAATACAAAATTAAGGTTGTCAAAAATAGTGTGAAGTGTAGAAAAAAAAAACATAACAGCTAGTTTTGCCTCCGCATTGACCAGCAGTAGATGCAACGGAGGGATCACTTAAGAGATAGACAGAGATTTTTTGTTGACTGTACAACTGTCGCTCTCTGTACTTGTTTTCTGTATATTTCCTTAAAGTCATGACAAGAATTTTGCAATAATGTAAGTATTCAATTGAACCAAATCATTGTTATTCTAGTCAGCCGCATATCACTGACTTGCGACCTCTGCGACCTGGGTAAATGACCGGTGGTATGTGGAGCACCGCTGAGACTACTTTCCTAAGGTCGGTTTGTAATTCTTGACAATTCGACAAATGTTGGCTCACGTAGTAAAGTGTGCTAATTCATCGAACAACGCAAGTAATTCGCACGAAAGTAACTCAATCTTTATATACGTTTAAAAAAAGTGTAACTCTGAATACCCACCTCTTCGAAAGTTTGCTAATTCGAATAACTTAACAACGAATGCACGCTACCGCGAAACAACGCCGCATCAGTTTTAAAAAGTTAGTCCTGATTCTAATTCCGAAATTATACTTTCTGTGGTAGTGGTGAAGTGGTAAACATATTTGATAAATTTTATCTACTAGCTAAGGATATGGGTGGGATATGGGTATTATTGAGTAAGAAATATTTTGGTTCAAAAGATGAAATAAATTCAAAAATTGCATCTTTCTTTATATGTTTAACGCTGGGCAAAATGCTTACGATTGTGACATAAAGTTGATATTCCGTAATCAAAATTTTAAATTTGAAAACAAAAACAAGATCAGGTCAAGCAAGTTCCAAAGAAATATTTCTCATTATCGATAAACGAGCTCACTTTCCGGTGTAAAGGTGCGTTTTAACGTGAAGCATTCGCTCGTATTTATTCATTATTAGGAATTAAAAAAATATATTTATTTGTTGATTAGAATTACTTACCTGTTTGTGAAATTTCAGATTCGTTGGCAAGCACTACAAAGTTTGTTGATTTGGTGAAAGCATCAGTGACATTTCGATTTTACTGAAGTAGTTTTGTAAAATTTCTTATATTTAAATTATTTAAATCTGGGTTCTTGAGCAGTTTCAGTATTATTATTTTTTCTAATTTGCTCGTAAAGGTGAAAAACTTAGAACCTAATATAAATTGCTTGAATAGTCACAACCATAACACTAATTTACAAACTATTGCACTGTTAAAATAATAATTAGGATAGTCGCCCCGTAAGATTAGGCCTTCCTGAAGTTTTTTCAACCAATTATTTCGTATTGATAAATGCACTAAGTCAAAACACTGTCTTAGACTTTTCTCAGACACAAAGTAACGAGAGCATATAAAAGTCATATCGGCGTAGAATTTCTTAAGATATATATTAGCGATAAGAGCGCCTATTGAACATTTTGTCACAGACTGTAATTCCATGTATGCAATTCCATGGTCCATGCCATGGTGCAATATAGTGTTTTTGCTTACTTTACTTTAACTAGACATATTCTTCAACTTAGTGCCGAGACTGCAGATGCTTGATAATACTGTTGGTGTATTGACTTAAGTTGCACTTCTGTACTCTACTCATCTGTGCATTCAGTGAAAGGGAGTGAAGTTAATAATTTGACAGGCTAATTATAACAGTACCTTCCGACAAATCTATAATGAGCTGTTGCTATCGCTACAAAGCATAAAAGGATTTACCGATACAGCCGCTCGTCTGGTTTCAGTGATCCTTGTAATTTTGTTATACAGTCAATTAATTTAATAGTAGAGATAAACATAATACATAGGTACATATTGATATGCATGCAGTGGTACTAAGCATGGTTTAATAAGAGGAAGAGATAGAATAAAGTCCATGGTAGAGTTTATCCTCCGCAATATTGCGCATATTAGAACGCAAAATGGGGACCATTTTTTCAAATTTTGGTCACAAACTTATTGGTTGAGTTTTATAATAGATTTGAAAATTTTTCATACATTTAAAAATAGAGCCTCCTGTTTAGATAATGCAGAAAAAATCGTGAACAAGAACATCAGACGATCGCAGTGGGGGACTTTGTTTATAACTACCGTAGTATTAAATAAATTCACAGCAGTTCACAGCTATGCTATTTATTTATTAAATCTAATTGGATCCTAGTATCCATTTGACAGTAATAAATGAGTCTGCAAAAAATTGTACCTAAATATATAATTTGAAATTTCAATTTTCTTGTAGATTAAATTAATTTCAAATTGACTGTACCGGTCTTTAATAAGTTCAAGATCCTGACTTGACACCTGGCGCATGCATGACAAAAAAAAATTACTCATAAAATCTAGCATTCCATTATTTTTAAAATTAAATCGACTAATTTCATTGGATATCGAATGTGCGACACTGACGAGTCGTATAAGGGCATTACATGTCAATTTAGCGTCGACAGGAGTTACGAAACTGGATTAAACAGGATTTAACCGGAGTGACGTTCGGATATTTATGGGGCAAGTGCGACAATGGGCCTAATTGACGGGTAATCGGGTGCGATCGAGTAACGAAGAGACCGGTTTTGACACTTGGCTTAGCTAGCCGACACTGACCCGTGGTATAGGAATGTTTATTCTAAATTCAAATAAGAAGAATTTATGAGGTCGGTCGTAAGAAATTATAAAAGTACTTATTAACAAACTAATCTGATAGTCTCACATGGTATTTTTGAAGTGAAAACTTATTTAAGTGCGTTGAGCATTTTTGAGATGGGGAAAAACCATTGAACGGTCGGCACACCCGATGTGTTTTTTATTTAAATGGTGTTATGTGATATTTCGTATTACCTACTGTTGGCACTTATTGTACTTATAAATGATCCAGCTAGTATAATCCAATATCCAACCATATAGACAAATCAGTAGGGCGAGCTACCTATGTGAAGTCAGCGCCGATTGCTAGTGTTATCACTAAATTGCAAAAGTAACATAAATTAAACGTCTAGAAGACTTAGTTAAAAGTCCATTAACACAAAAGATTCTTAGCTTAACTCATAGGTTATTTATAACCTCGGTTACTCTCACAGCTGTCTTATCAGCAAATTGTCGGAACACAATTCTTAGAGCTCCGTGAGTCCTGACAGGAACAAACCATGCTGTTAATTAATAGTGGGCGTAAGGATTTAATTAAAATCAACTCGAGCTGCAACCCGCTTGCTTCCAACCGGTCACTCTGGAAACCAATGAAGCTTGTGTGCTGATATTCATATAGCAAGACTTGTTACCGTTACCGAATTAACACTATAAGTAGCGGTAATTACAGTTATTTTCAAAGTGTTAAGAGTAGTCTTGGTAATGTAAGAATCAATAAAGGTGAGGTAACAAAACTAAGTTAACGTTGCCTAAGTTAATGATATCTTAACAAGTAACGATACCTCTGTTTGTTGGGGGTAACGTTATCGGTTTTCAACGTTAAAACAAACCCTGCTCTGAAGCCTTCTTTCTTTCGATATAGTGTATTAAATAGTGGTATTTCTGACTGACTTCTGCTTTCACTTTTTTTTCCTTTCTACTCTAAGGTTGACTGAAGAAATTGCAAAGCCTTTGTACACAATTTAAGTGCATTCTTTGTATTATTTTTCTTTGTTAAGTGTACCTATCTATATCTGTGTGACATTAATGTAAAATTTGAGCTACCTGTATGAATCGTTATCTAAATTAGATGACCTTAGCATAAATGTTTTCTTGTGATAGTAGCCAAAACCAATTGTTTTACATGCTTTCTGAAATACAGAGGAGGGACAGCCTATTAATAATCTGCTTGTATCATAGAAATATTCATAGAAGGTAGCATCATCGTCATTATTTAAGCGGTATTCCCCGGATGTTTCACAGGATGCCTCGGCCCAATACAAATTACTATTTTTTCTTTATTTAATTTTCCTATTTTAACTAGGTATAAGTACATCATAATGCGTCTAAATTCTAAACAAATTCAAGTAAATTTATGATTCCGGTAATCACTGTAAAATAAACGAGATTACTTTTATGGACAATTATGACACTTCATATTAAAGTAAGACGCATTTCCACCCGGAAAACGTATTCGATCGAGTCCAAGATCTGACTCCGAGCGATCTGCATCCACGTCGAAGAGACTATTAAAATATACTTTATGCGTCCTGCCACAGATAGTTTCCGTCGAACAAATTATAACCGTGGTTTAACAAATTCATTAGCATCTAAGTAAATATGTCTGGCGCGTTATAAAAGTCGACTTGTCGCACGTAAATTAGATAATACAATAAAATGTCCCACTACAAATCTATAGTAATTTACAAGCTATTTTATAACGATATAAAAAGTCCAAAATCTAAAAATAAAGAGAGTAAAAATGTGACACTTGCCATGTGACATGTAGCGCGAAAGAACTTAGCTCTGACTTTACTTTTAAGTTCATCCCTAAATTTGATGGCGTGTTTTTTATTTATCTGCTAGTTGCCCGTTCCATTTTTGCCCATATTACTATTAGCCTATGATACCAGCAGATAAACTGCCTTTCCATCCTATTATTTAAACCTATCATTTATACCGGTGATTCCTCCAGTAATAATGATTTGATTTTGATATAAACTTAGTAGCCGCAATTAAATTAAAATTTTCTAGTTTTTGTTTTTGATTAATACAAGATTATCGAACTGGGTGCGTTTTAAAGATTTAATTTATCAGGTAAATATTGGAAAGTTTTTAAATTTGATAAATAACTTGAGTTATTACAAGGAAATACAATACAAAATTCATAATTGCACCAAAATGTTACAAAATATATTATTCTAAGACCTATATCTCTTCCAGTAGACTCGTGAGGGCTCTTCTGTACTCTTTTTTTTGCTGATATACTCGACTGTATAAAAATGTTAGAGAATATTTTTATTGCTTTCCTTAAAAATAATTAAATTAACGGATCCACAGATTAAAGTCATTCCAAATTATGTAGGTATAATAATTTAACGATGATTATTATTCCATTAATCTAAAAAAAATACTTGTTTATTGAATCAGTTCTTATTATTTATTGCCACCAAATAAGTGGGTAAGTAAGGAATACGAATGGGGAATCATAACTTTTAAATTCGCAACGATTATTTTTTTATGCGGCTCAAAGAGAAACCTCAGTGTAACAGTTTTCTTTACCTGAAAAAAAAAACTAAAAATCATTCTTAATAAGTAATCATTAATTACTATAGAAATTATAATTTTAATTTAAGTTTTCTATTTGGAACTTGGGTCTCAAATAATCTTAATCTCAACTTTACTCAATTCGCATACATACGAGATCTCCCAAATTAGAAAGGTTCAAAATAATTAATACATCAACTATATACCCGAACAACTCAATTTGGCATTCATATATCTTTTTCATGGGCAATATGTCATAAAAATTTAGTGCCACTATTAATTTTACGGGTCTGACAAATAACTGTTTGACCCGCTAGATGACGGTGCTTTTGTCAGTAGCGCCGTGCCAATAATGCCTGTCGTGATACACTTGATGGCAAATTAATGGTAGTAATTAAATAAGGGTCACAGAGTAAATCAAGCGATGTAGTTAATTGCTCCCATGCTCCCGTTGGACAACACTTTCCCTACTGCTTTAATTTAGACATGAAAATCTCTATCGTAATGGGTGAAAGGAAAATGATATATTACACGGACTTGTGGATTAGATGATCGCGAAATCACGGTACATTTATATTAGGAACGGTATTAAATTATATTCTAAGATTTATGTTATTTTTCTTTTTGTATAGTGGGATGAATAATGTTGGTGTCGTTGATGTATCTATTTACTTGATTAAATAAATAAAAGCATACCAGCTTGTTTCTTTATTTATGTTATTTAAGAACTACCTTTTCTTAACTTACCTCTTTATTACTTCTGTTCAGAAACATCTAGAAATTTGCTTTTATCGAACCTTAACCTGTGAACAATTAGAAGTACATAATGGTTTGCCATTCTCGAACCTAACATACATAACTGTTTGGTAAACATCTCACATGCGTAACACTGGTCGCAAACCCAAGGAATGTTGCGTTTTCACCACAAACACTCGACTGTCGGCATTTCTTATCGGCGGCATGCGGCATATTAGCGCTCATGCTACATGCTAGCACTGATTCGTTGGCGGACATATTGATTGAAGTTTGCGCGGCAAATTTAGCTGTCCAATTAAATTAGAAAAAGTGTTCGTTATTTGAAAATGTGTGAACAGTTTTTCTTGCTAAGTAGTACATTTCTCAATCAAAAGTACGTCTCATGTTACAATGCAATATATTATTAATATTCTGTAGATTGTTTTATTATAATTGTATAACAATTATTCTAGAATATCTTCCAGTTCAAGCTATGGCAGATAAATATAAAATAGAAATTGATGTAGTATAGATAGCGAGTCCAAATTAGATAGATAATTTACAACAGCTTATGTTAATATTCCACTATCATAAAGGTTAGAAGATTATGAAATTTTTTGTCACATGTAGAACTATCATTTAATATATATTTTGCAACAAACGCATAGTAATATCGTGTCAACGGCTTAGAAATGAAAATTCAAATTGGCAACGCACGAGTGGACTACATAATATTTATGACATATGTGTATTACACGCATACTGTCAATGCCAGAAGTGAATTTCTTCTAAAAATAATAGTTTTCTTTCTTAGCTTATTTCCCGGGTGCGTTCTCAGTTGGTTACTTCAGAGCCCAAGATATCTTTCCTGCTTTTTTTTTCTCAACTTCGCACGGTCTTTTGATCTGCATTCTTGATACTCGTATTTATACAATCCGTATATAAGTACAACCTTTATTTGGTATATGTACAATCCGTGGGCCTTAACTAGGCACTTGGCTAGGCACTTATCATTTTCTGCGACCTGGCGCTGTGACGTCACTATCGTAGTAGATACTGTTTTTCAAAAAGTTTCGTACTTAAGTAATATTTTTGCGTGGATAAACATTTATAATAATTATAATATTATTAAAATATGTTTGCCGACCTATTGCCTACTTTATTTATTTACTTAATCTTTATTGCATAAATTAAAAACAATGTGTGCAAATGGTGGACTTAATACCATATGGCATTCTCTACCAGTCAACCAGTCTAGTTAAGTGAAATTATAAATAATTAAGCGTAAAGCCATAAGTGGTTTACTGTCTTTGGTGTTTAAATACTCGTACTTGTTTTCATTCATAGTTTTACAATACTTATTGACAAACTATTTTGTAACTTGTTTGACTAGTAAAGATCTATTTATTACACACAGTACAGCTAATATTTATAAAAAATTGTATCTATTAATTTTTTTCTTATAAATATTTAATAAAACAGACTTTACAAATGAAGAAACAAATAAACGGTTTTCCCCTTGACTGTACTGTGAGAATGTAGATAGGGTCAAACGTGACGCCAAAAGTGTTACATAATACTAAGGTCATATGTCATTTTGCTGAGTCTTTTTAACACTGTGTGTTATATCGAAATATAACAATAATCCTTGTGATAACCATATGCATGGCTAAATTGCTTATAGCAATATCACATTAAATTTTCACTAAAATAAGTATTTTTAAAACTTACACATTATAAGAATAACGCCCAAGGGTTGGAATAAAGCGCTTTCCGCCCGACAGTCGGATAAAAAAAAACCAATACTTTTCCAAGTATAAGAAATAAAAAGTAATTTAGTGAGTACTTTACACTTACATCATGAAAGTTATGTCCTTTATTTAGAACTAGCGTACCCGGCGAACTCAGTACCGCCTTAAAATTATTAGTATTTATAAAATATTATTATAGTATTATATAGTATTATGTACCAAAAATGCTGGCGACTTCATTTTATACATTTATAGAAGAATACGTTTCATAAATCTTGAAAATTGAACATCTCTGTGTGTGTCTCTTGACAAGAGTGACAAAATTGTAAAATGTGTATAATCACTACATAGTACTCGTATAATACAAAGTCGATTTCTCGGTCCCTATGTCCCTTTGTATGTTTAAATCTATAAAACTGCGCAACGGACTTCGATGCGGTTTTTAATAGATAGAGTGATTCAAGAGGAAGGTTTTTATGCCCATGCGAAGCCGGGGCAGGTCGCTAGTCTTTAAGATAAATCTCAAGTTGGAAATAACGCGACAAGAATCGTCAAATTCCTAAAGAACAATTTCTATAACAACTTTACTGACAATCTTTTGTCAATTCTATTGTGATAATTGTCATTGTTCTAAGGCCACTGTTCGGGTGACCTCTATTATTTATTGTATGGAATATTGTATTGTATAATATGACCAATTACTTACTATTATTTTTCTTACAAGTGTGGGGTTTTATGTCCTCTAAGTTGAATGTCAGGAGGTGTCACATTGAGTCGCGGTTGTGAATGGGTTTGTTTCTTTGTATTATCTATGTTTACTTATCTATATTAATATAATACAAAAATAATAGGATTTGAAGAAATATAATTTATGTAAATGATTAGGATTCTTGGAGGTTATAAACAGCACAAACTTGCCTAGGGCAGATGAAACCGCGAGGTACAGTTAGTATGCTATATCTTTATAGTTTAGATTACTTAAGAAGATTGACCACGTTAATATTTAACACTTGCACTATAATTTATTCTTCGGAAAAAGTAACTCTGTTAGACTTTTATTTTATTTTAATTAATTTATGAAATTTGGTTCGTATCTTTTAATTAGGTGATTTAAGCCAGTCTTAAGGTCAACTGGAAACACTTGTACAAAATGGGATTCAAACCAACGAACTTAGAATCGTAAGTCAAACGCTTGGACTACTAGACCACGATCTTTAATTACTAAGGCTGTTTTTACCACGATAGAACACTCACATGCGTTGACTTCATTCATTCATCCATTCATTCATTGAGCCACAAGCAACTACTACAACAATAAATGGTCACAATTAAGTTCTGAAACATTTTCTTGATTTCCTCGCGACCTCCAGTTGAAACGAACACGCTTATCGTGTGACCTCTTTACTAACCTTAGTCCTCTTAACAAAAACGTTATAACTGTACACGTATTTCATGCTACAATGAATTTTAATCTTTCTTCAATAAGGGTTATATTTTAATGACAAAGGTTATCGGTCTTATCGCCTCTGTTTAGGCATGCGTACTTATAAACGTGCCTACGTTTTATTGAAATGTGTAGTTTTATTTGTCAATATCTTTTACTGGTTTCATTTTCATTGTACGTGTTAAACCTAAACAAAAGTGTCATATAGTACTAGAAGTACAGACAATATATAATTTTCCCCGTTGTTGTCTGGTTATTTCCGGTAACTTTCTTTCCGCGTACAATATTTCAGCAAAATTTGTTAAGCTGTTCTATGTTGAAAGTTTCCTAGTTATCACCCCAAGTTTATTAGCTTCAGAGCCAAGGGTATCTATGCTTAAGTCATGGTCATACTTGCACTGGTTATTAGACAATCGAGTGGTTGCCTAATAACCAGTCTGACCATCGTAACCCCTTTTTACAGGAAAATCTGACCAAAGGAACGATCCAGGTTTGGTGGTCTGTGCCTTTAGGCAGCCTACAAATCAGAGAGTGTTTGATTTGTAGGCTGCCCAAAAGCACAGACCTGATACATGCACCATAAGTACCCAAGCAGGGAGTGATATTTTTTATTATATGACTCACCCAAATCGGTGAGTCGAATGATAATCATTCGTCTCACCGGTTATATCGCATGAAAATCATTCGAAAATTTAAAATTAAAATTCGTATGTCACATTTCAAAATTAGCACTCATGAGCTCAAGTTAAGAATGCCACTATTTTTGGCCAAAACTCTTGTTATTTGAAAAAGTGATTAAGCTTTGAAATTTAATACAATAGTATATCGATAGTTCTGGTTCTTCCAAATTATTTACGGCTCACTGCCCACTAACCAAGTCAATTCCAATGTAAAATCGTATAATGTAGATAAGACGATAAGTTACACGAATTTAATGCAAATTGTTTAATTTTGGATTTGGCTAAATTATATTACTCTAAACTAAATACTTAGGACAATTTTGATAATATATGTTATTATAAAATATTGTTTATTCTTACATATTTACTTCTATGAGGCTGGATCAATCTGGTGATTCGTCATATTTATAAAGAAATTTCATTGTCGAATGTGACCTCACTTCTATATGGCACTATTAAGTCCTCTTAGTCACATTGAATATCCTATTGATAATAAGAAATATCAAATAACGTAGAGTAAATTTGGTAGATCTTTTCTTCTAATTCAAATTATTTGATGATCGATAGATTAGTCTTCGAAAATATTTGAACCTAACTAGAAAACTGCCTATTACAAAAGTCAATATAGAGACTACTAGCAACTTATTCAGTAATTGTTTGGACCAAACTCATATTGATCCTAATCTTGCAGAAAACTCTTCATATAATCTTGCCAATGACCTTTTCCTAACCATAACCAATCATCGTAAAAACAAGCAAATTTCAAATCGACAAAAATGGAAATTATTACCATAAATTTTAATAGGACCATAAACGAAGTTGATCTCTATTAGTATACCATTAAGCTATATTTTTATTTATACACGCTTTCAACGTCTTTTATGGGAGGTCCAAATTGAGCGATTGAAAACAACGAGATAATGAGAGTGTGTACTAAATTCTCATTGACCCTACAATGGTATATTATCTATATAGGTAGAATAGAAACATCATGTTTGTGAGAATGAATTTAGATTACTATATTAGCATTGTTTATCCTATCTACGAGTTCCTACGTAGGAAAGGTGTAAAGTGTTTGCTTGTGGTCCAAGTAAAAAACGTTGCTGCTTTGGTGATTTGGAAGTCTTCGTCGTTCTATAGGTTCATGATTTTTTTTTTGTAAATTAAAATTAAAAATACTTAGTTAATTAAATATAAATATTATGTTTTTCTCAATTATAATTAATTTGGAGTCAGAATTTTTACAGAAAAATAAATTGTAAAGAAATAAACAAAAGACACGCATTGGGATTTCCTTATACATTAAAAATAATCCAAATAAGTTCTTTTATTAAGCAAATATAACTTATTTCTTAATATTATTCTATCAAAAAATAATATCAAAAAAATACAGATAAGATAAATATCTTGCAAGCGTGATTCTTATGACCAACGATACCCGCTTCATCGTATGCCCGACACCAGCGTCCGGCACGAGCCACGCGTGGGGCCACAGTGTGGGCGTCCAAATAAACATGTCGGGGTAACGAGCGACGATCGTAAACTGCATTGAGCTATCGCCAATGTGGGCTTAGTTCAACGGCTTTATTGTTACGTTGCTCGTCGTGGCCAGAGATGTCTTGCGTCCAACCCTATCCTTACTGGCTTTACCGCTAGTTACTATGTCCTACTTGCTTGCCTTCTGTATCTGTATATAATTACTTATATATTTTATTTACTGCTAGAATTAAGATGCCACAAGTGTGAGAACGAGAACTCGAACTCCTCCCTTCTGAACAATAAATGCTTCGAACAAAAACCAAATGAAAATCGTATGGAAGCATATAGATTTAGAAAACGGTTGCCTTTAGAAATTGGCAGCTTAATATGGAGCGATGGCGATTTCATATTTCTATATGGATCCAAGTAAAGAGGTTTCCCTCCTTCTCCTTTGTAAATAATCTTTTATTTTGTTTATTTATAATAGATTAGAATGAAATAAAATATACCTAATATGCTATACTGTTTAATGTAATATTGTATGTTTTAAGAAAATCATATTTGTAATTGATAGAATGCATTTTCTCATTGACAACCTAATTTAAGTTCGTATAAATGTTGGCAGATTTTCCAGTTATATTATGAAGACATTACAAATCAGTTTAGTATCTTATCTATCAGATTAAACCTGCTAACGTTACATAGATGTATATAGTATCTGCATCCGCCAGGTGCACTGAGTGTATCAGTCCTATGTACTTTATACGTCCTTGCATTTCACTCCTGCTAATTATGTGATAAGTATCTTTTAGTAATTTAGCCATAAACATATATTTACTAAATATAATATCTCCACGATTTCTCTTGTCCTCATCATTGTCGTCTAAGTAGTATCCTTGTTGTGTATTTCAGTTACCTATTGTATAAAAGAAAACTATAAATATCCAAGCCAAGTCAAGCCTTTGAATTTCTATGTCCCTCTTTTTAGGGTTCCGTAGTAAACAAGGAACCTTATTTTATTTTCCACTGCTTTTATGGTAACCCTATTTGACAATTCTTTTATTATTGGATACCCCTATCAGTCGCAAGGGACAATAAAATTTAGACCTCAAGACCTCAGTTTATCTCTTTTGTTTGTTTTAAGTCGATTTGGGAAATCTTTGGGGGGTTGCTATGTCCAGCAGTGAACAGCCTGCGACTCAGCCTGCGACTGAAATGATGACGATGATGATATCTCTAAGTCGCGTTTTACGACATTCACGATAAAATTGAGACTGTTGTTAAGTTAGAATCACACAGTTTTACGTAGAATCCGCAGTAGGCAGTTAATTTCGACCCTGACCGGAATGAACGATTAAAATAACATTGAAACGTAAACCTAGAGAATTTATAGAAATCGCTATTAAGTACGGTGAGAGTTGTTTTAATAGTAAGTTAACTGAGTATTCCGACATTGTAACCATTCTAGCTAAGATATGGCCAATTAGGAATATTTCAAACACTTAGGCTTATTAATCGATTCTTTGATATACGCATTCATGGATATTTTCAAAAAGAAAATGTGTTTAAATAATTAATCAACACAGGGCCTGACCTGACCATGACTTGTGGTGGTCCTCCGACGCTCATAGCATGTGATTATGAGCTCCTTCGTGCTTTAGAAGGCACGTTAAGCCGTTGGTCTAGACTGCTATCTGTATCAACTTAAATATAAAATACCAGTTAGTTGACAATATCCTAATAAGAAAGGAGAAAAACTAATGATTGGTATTGTAATGATTACTACTTAACTAAAGATTTTTACGTCAAATTCATGATAACATAGGTTAAGGCCGTAAAGCTGACCCATTGAGTTGACACTACTGGTTATATAAGTGCGCTATTCTATGAAGTAACCGTGTGGTCTAATTTACAAGAAATGTATCTTTCTATTACTTATTGACTAAAATGATGTATAAAGTAAAACATGAAAAGTATCAAACATTAAAAATCAATATTTACAGACAACAATAATGATACCTACACCCAATTAAAGTTTATATTTTTTCAGATACGAAGGATAACTATTAGTGGTTTTATTAATCGATCCAGTAGATATTAATAAAATGTATTAAAGTATTAAAAAAATCGGTAAATAAAATAAATTTCTGAATAATCTATATGGCACGATATTACCTAAATATGTAATGCTAATGTATTTTATTTAGGTAGTTGATGTTGTGCCGACCCAAGGATGAAGATATTATTAGGATAATCTCGCAAAATCTTATCATCATCATCATAATTTCAGCCGCAGGTCGTCCACTGCTGGACGTAGGCCTACTCCAAGGATTTCCAGAACGACCGGTTGGAAGCGGCCTGCATCCAGCGTCTGCCTGCGACCTTCTTTAGCAAAATCTTATCACTTACACCACAATCAGTACGACGCGACACGACCTTAGCCCATGGGTCACAGCAGGCCACGCGCAGTCTTTATCCTTTTATATGCGCTTCATGACGATTATGGTGTAAACAAATGATATTCATTAATTATTGGAATATTAAAATTAATAATTATTATTTATTCTCAGAACCATAAACCTAAATTTTAATTCATTGTAAAATATAGAAATATATAAATAAATTTTAAAAAAATATAGAGAAGTGGTTTTCGACCATTTTTCTATCTACAAAACTCACTTTCCATTCTTTGGTATTTTATAAATAGTTATAGTAAACATAAGTGACATAATACCAGTGTTTTAAATATAGATACATAACAATTCAGGAGCATGCCATTGGTATTTAAAAAATAAATAAAATAATAAAATCCATACTTCCATATCCATACTTCCATATCCATACTAATATTATAAATGCGGAAGTCTGTCTGTCTGTCTGTCTGTCTGTCACCTCTTCACGGCTAAACTGCTGGACCGATTGTGATGAAATTTGGTAGGGATGTAGTTAACGACCTGAGGTCAAACATAGGCTACTTTTGGGCGCGATATAACCGAGTCTCACGCGGGGCAAAGCCGCGGGGAACAGCTAGTATTATAAATGCGAAAGTCTGTCTGTCTGTCACCTCTTCACGGCTAAACTGCTGGACCGATTGTGATGAAATTTGGTATGGATATAGTTATGCACTAGGAGTCAAACATAGCCTACTTTCGGGCGCGATATAACCGAGGCGCACGCGGGCGGAGCCGCGGGCAACAGCTAGTAAAGGAATAAATGAACATGCAAATATACAAATAGAATCTTATCACTTGGACCATAGTAAAGGCTGACCTTCCTCTACAGTACAGGTCGCATCGGGTCACGCGCAGGCGTCCATCATTTTCCTCCTGTTCGCGCCTGCATAAGTATGACCATAAACTAGTTCTAAATAATCAACAGAGAACACAGTTTATGACATAGTGCGACCTTCCTCCATAGGTCGCGGTGGGGCACGCGATGATTGTACTTATTCCTTTTGATCACGCTATATGCTGCTCATAGACAAGTAGGTCTTTTGCGTAATCGAAATCTTTTAATTACTCGTATTTCAAGTTGTCTTTTCGGTTATTTGGTGACCATGTCCGTTTTATGACATTTTTTTTAATTCTGACGGCACCTTAAGTAGCGAAGTTTTGATCCTCACAAATATAATTAGTATTAGTTTTTAATGATTCTAATTCTGTCAGCTTGCTTAGAAGAGCGGAACGTGCTGCATATATGTTTTAATAAATAAATAAATAAATATACCTCGTGTGTTCATAAGTTTTGAGACAAACTTTGTACTTAAAAAATAAAATAAAATATTACTGACATCTATTTATTTATTTTTCCAATTTTGAATTTGGAATGTTAACTTTTAATTTCTTTGATTTTTAAATTAATTTCTTTCAAATTTGTCGTGATATAGGAAACAAAAGAATTATGTGCGGCCGTGATTTCGCTATTTAAGGTGGGGAAAAAAATAATAAAGATTTCCCGTGAGGTGAAAAATTTTGGTGTGAGCCGTAACTTCGTGTATTACACTATTAAACGATACAAGGAGTCAAGTTCTTTGCAAGATAGCCAAAGGAGTGGTCAGCCACGCTCTGTAAGGACGCCTGCGAACATCAATATCATCCGAGAGCGACTTTGCTGAAATCCATGTCGCACTCTGTAGAAACTCGCGCTTCAGACTTAAATTTCGCGCGTTTCATTCAACTGAATACTGAAATATGATCTTAAGGTAAAGGCGTATAGCCGCAGAAAAGTTCACTTCTTAAACGATCGCCTTCGTAAATTGCGACGCGAATGTTGTCCAATGCTGATAAGGAGACACGATGCGAGGAAGATACTCTTCACCGATGAGAAAATCATTACTGTCGAAGAAAAGTTTAACCGACAAAACAATAAAGTGTATACCAAAAGTAGCAAGGATGTTCCAGCTTCAGCACGGAATGTTTCGCGAACTCACCATTCGGCTAGTGTGATGGTATGGTGGGGAGTTTCGTATAAAGGTGTCACTCCGCTCCATTTATGCCAACAAGCCGTCAAGGTGAAAGCCAAGAATTATCAAAGTCACATTTTAGAGCCTGTTGTGAAATCTCTGTCACATAGTTTATTTCACATCAAGGATTGAGTTTTCCAGCAAGACTCGGCGCCATGCCTTAAGGCAAAAACCACCCAAGCTTCGTTGAAGGCAAATGTGCCCGGCCTTCATCGCGGCGAACGAATGGCCTTCCTCCAGCCCATCTCAACCCGCTAGATTATTTTTTATAGACTGAATTAGAGCTCAGGGCCTGCTGAAAGTCCCACCCAAACTTGGAGTCACTGAAGCGAACCCTTGTCCGAGAAGCAAAGCCAATTTCGCTGGAAAAGATTCGTGCCGTCATTGATGACTGGCCAAATCGTCTAAGGGCCTGTATTAAAAACAAGGGTGGTCATTTTGAATAATAATTATATTTTATTGTTGATTATTATCTACTTAATGTTTACTAAAATTTTTTGAAATATAGGTTTATTATTAAAAAAGTTATGCAACTTTTAGTTCGTCTCAAAACTTATTATGCACACACGAGGTATATGGACAATCACACAGATTGAGTTAGCCCCAAAGTAAGTCCGAGACATGTGTTATGGAATACTAACTCAGCTATACTATATTTTTATGACAAATACATATATAGAGGTAGATAAACATCAAAGACCCAGCCTAACCAGAAAAATTTTTCATCTTAACCTGGCCGGGGCTCGAACCTAAATAGAAACTACGGAACTCCAAAAACATTTTTTGTGCTTTCACACTTTACTTATTTTACCCACATTATCGTTTAACGCCCGAACACTTCATTGAGGTATTCAAATTACAGAGTAAGCTACCGCGCGTTTCCAATTGACGCTAGTAAAGTACTGCTTGTTACAAGTTCACGGCGCTGATTAGACGGGTAGCTGCAAATTGTTGGCTGCGAACCCATTGCTTTGCAAATGATGTCTTTAGGTGCTTCCTGATAGGAAACAAGGGCTTTTTTTTATGAATGCTTACGGTTTCTTTATAATTTTTTTAATAAGTATTGCATTTTCAGCACCAGGAATAGTTATAATTTTTTGTATGCTCAATATTTTAACATTTTTTTAATGTGTAGGCAAAAGACTAAACTACTACTATTTCTACTCTAGAACGGAAATAAGATTAGGAGCCGTGTTCTTCAAATGTATCTTTGCACAAATTGAATGTACTTATTAAATTAAAGTCCTTATTGTAACTTTGACTTCCACAAAGTAACGCCTATCTACTAAATGAGAAGTAAGTATGATGATGAAATAACAGTAGTATTTTCAAAGTATTGTCCTATAGTCAAGGTCTAGACAAAATAATAGTTTAGTTTAAAAAGTATATTTTAAAATCCAAACTTGAAATGTGAAACTGAACTGAAAACTTACTTAGCCCTTTTAGTAAATAGGCATTTGCATGCTACCTAGCACGTGTATGTGTACGCCCACGCACGCACAAGTACCTAGTTCATTATAGTTCATGGCAATCCGATAATACGTGCCAGCAGCGCGAAGTTAGCGCAAGTATTGTTCCCCTGGTAATCACTATAACTGACTACTCGAATATGCTCAAACAATGGTTTTTGTGATTGTATTTACAGTGAAAAAAAATATATTCAAATCAAAGATATATTTATTCATTTAAATTTTTTATTTTTATTTAAGCATATAATAAACAAACATGATCCATATGGAAAAAAAATGGCTGGCCTAAAAACCTTCAACATTAATTTACTACTACTTAGTCGGTAGTGCCTACTAAGATAACCATTGACGATATATATAGTATCATTTATCAGAAAAAAAATTTAAATGCTTTTTTACATATAAGAAATCGCGCTTATTTTTTTAATCTATGGTTTTTTTAAAGCTTTCGTTTTAACATTCTGCAGCATGCACTACTTAAAAATAATACTTAGCATAAACAAAGCATAATAGATAATAAATGATCTCTATATTTCTTTCTCTTTTTACGAGATGATCGAAATGGGATTTTTATTTCCCTTTTCGAAGCCAACTACGAAATCTAACTTCGAAATGGAACGAAGGAGAATATACGTCTCATGTCACATTAGCATACAAGAGTAAACATACAAATACAACATACATTACTACATTATCAAACAGATCTTATACGAAACGACAGTGTATTTCTCAGAACATGAATCACAGCTAATGTCGGGTTATTATAAAACAGTGTTTATGCAAGATCGCAGGTTACTAGTGCCACATGAGTTGATAATATAATGTAGAGTTGTTGATTTTTAACCAAGCAATCCTCTTAGCTGCTTAAAATAGTTAAAATTATTTAGTCTTTTTCGTTAATCAGTCATAAATTCTTGTGTGTATGATATTTCAGATTAATTTATATAACACATCATTATAAATTCGTAATGATAAAAATACATTGATAAAAGAATATAAATAAAAGATATATTTTTGTTATTTTGTAACTAAAAAAGTATCTGCTGCCATCGGACAACAAAAAGTTCAAAACTTCCATTATAATAGTGGATTTTTAAAATTTTGTTTAAATTGTAATTTCAAATTGATATTGTTTTTATCTAAAGTAAATATCGAATCATGTCACGAATGGATTGCAAAAAAAAAAAATTTGTTAAAAACCATTAATAACACTTTTACACAAATACGATGTAACATACAATTACAAATTGAACTAACGTAGAAATTTATAAATCAATCAGCTCTAGTCAGGTGTATTTACTCATGCGCTAATACCGGTCCAGCGCGGGTGCAAGGTCGCATACGGTGCAGTACGCCACGTAATGCATAAAATGCCTGTTTTAATGCCTACCATGTCTACCTATTGAGCGAGGCGTAGCCACGTGTTCGTTTTGTTGTTTATGTTTCACTAGCGGCCGCCCGGGAATCTGCTCCAGAAGGAATTTTGGGAATGCCATTTTTAGTTCAGCTTCTTAGCGTGTCGACCTTAAATACCTTGGATGCCCAAAACTGGGCCACTCTTACAGTGTTCTCTGTAGCCTTGTACAAATCCTCCAGCGTCAGGAGTGCTATTTTTGAGATGTATGACTCACTCAAAACCGGTGAGCCGAATGATTATCGTTCGTTTTCAAATGATTTTCATGCGACATAATAGGTGATTCGAACAATAATCATTCGACTCAACGGTTTTGGGTGAGTCATATATCTCAAAAATAGCTATGGTCACCGGTTTTGCGTATGTCATACTTCTCTAAAATAGCACTCCAGGAGTGCTATTTTTGAAATGTATGACTCACCCAAAATCGGTGAGTCGAATGATTATCGTTCGTTTTCGAATGATTTTCATGCGACATAACCGGTGACTCAAACGATAATCTTTCGACTGGTATTTTCATCACTTATAAATAAACATACCATTTATTTTTTTAGTTGACGTCTCCTTGTACTACCTGTTACCAGCAAAATTTCAGGTTCACACGAGAGATTCAGTAGTTTTAGTAAATGAACTTTCGACTTTATACCTGTTTTAAACCTCTATTATAAGATTCATAATAAAAAATATGAAGTAGGTACATAGTTCAAACATAGCCGCTGTGTGTGTATGAAGTTTTTAGAAAAGCACTCGGTAGAACTAAGTATGTATGTACCCCAATACATACTTGTGCTACCTCCAGTAGCTCTTCTTACGTTGACCAGTGTCCTCCTTAAGTGTGTTGGTGGAAAACACTGATATTTTGATAAAGATTACACAAATACTATTTTAAAACATTATCTTTTATGAGGTAGGTCAAGGACTGTGTTTTCAGAAAAATTGTTAAGCAAGAGTCCACAGCATTATTCCGCCACTAAACGAGAATTTTTTAACATTTCCATTCATAACTTTTATCACCATAGTAATAAGATTCACACATTTTCCACCTGACTACGTTTCGAAATTTAAATATTTTCAAGGTGGTTGTCCGGTTTTCCCGAAGAGTACTGTCGTTTCTTGAGACATCTGAAATGGACCAGAGTTCGTTTGCATGATAAAAGCAGCCGATACACAATAGTGGGCATAAAATGCTGCTTCGAATAAGGTATACATTTTCGTTTTTGTACATTTTCGTTTGTATGCGAATTCTACAATAAAAAATTAGGGAATTTTTCAAATAAAATCTATTTTTATTCCAGTAATTATTATTGAGGTCTATATTTTCAGATATTCATCAATAAAACTATATTTTATTCAATGTGTGCTGTGCGTACAAGTTTTTTATTTGGAAAACTTACAGTGTTTTAATAAGACTATATACATTTATACTAATAAGGTAACAAAAGTATCATCAACCAGGTAGGATCTGCTTGATAAAACATAAAAACTTTGTTTTACTTTTTGTTGTGGAAATAGAACCCACCCTTTTATTCAGTCAGCAATCAGTCAATCAATATCCCTTAGTCCCATTTCGTAGCTAGATTTCGTAGCTGGCTTCGAAATGGGAAATAAAAGTCTTGTTATATGCAAAACATACAAATCACGACTGCATAACTGTTATAATATAAATCGTGTACTGGCAGCTATTCAACAGTGGACAATGCCTGTGTCATGGAACTCCATTTTGCTCTTATTCCGCCGCATTTAGGTCCAGGGGCCCAATTCTCACGCAGTCGAAGTTCACTTCACCCATTTTCTCCAATTTTTTTCGATGAGTTTAAGCCAATTCGCGATTGAAAAATTTCGATCGATCGATGCGTTCGAACGAACTTTTCCAATGGTGATTTTTTGAAAAAGCAGACACCGTGATAACCCTTAGAAAAAATTGGAGAAAATCGGTGAAGTGGACTTCGATTGCGCGAGAATTGGGCCCCTGGTCTATATAAAAAAATATGTTAGTCTATTGACAGCAACATTTTAGCGCTCACACTTGGTGTCGTGCGTCAAGTGCTCTTTATTCATCGAGTAGGCTTTGTCTGCATGCAAATATTGGCCGGTCACCGGTGCGACCTCTATGTCGGGAGCGAAGGTCACTTGTAGGACGAACGCTCGGCCCGCCTTCCATACGATATCCATTGACTTTCGCGATTGTCTTCAACCGATTCTCGGCCTTATTGCATATCAATGTGCTTGGCTAATTGTTCTGTGGTAATGATGGGAACGTTTGTTTGTTATTGTTATTCTAATTTCAATCTTTTTAATGTATGTCTAGATTTGTTATTTGTTTTACTTGTTTGTTGTGTAAAATCTTTTCAGAAGAAACCATTCTGGAATCAATATTTAAAAAAGGAATCTGTATGAATTAATTGGAATAATTTTTACCTTCTTTTTTTTTTTTTTTAATTCATAATTCATTTATTTTATGTCTTCTTCCTCGTACAAGATATGTACGAGGAAGAAGACATAAAATAAATTAATTAACACTTCTTAATGAGTGTGGTCGGCAATGCATAACAAATTTGCTTCATGTGATTCTATTATTAGTTATTAATATTGGGAATATCTTTTATTATTATTTAATGCATCATATGTTTTGTGATTCCCGTACCCTCAATAACTTTGCCTCCAAAATGTGAGACATTCTTAAAAATCATAAGCTGCTCCCTTGTCGGTTGTCGTTGGTTTTCAAGTTATTTTATCATCTGCCGTCCTTTTCACTGATAAGACTATACTTGGGTAAAAAAAAACTCAAAAAAAACAAACAATGTCGTGCTAAAATGAAACATTGTTACACTTGCAGGTAATAATTGCGGTTATAACCTACAAAAGAACAAAAGGCAGGAATCGAACCTTGGGCCGACCTCTGCGCATCCTCGCTCCACATGCATTGTTCCGGTGTGGAGATGTTCTGTGATGAATAAGAATAATATTTTACTAGTTATCGGTCGGTACATTTAAAATTAGAATTTTCTAGATAGTAAAATAGAAAAGAGTAAAATATAAAAAATATAGTATTTTACGCCAAGACTGTAAGTTTCTAGTTTTCTATTATGTATGCATGTGCTAAACGCCATAAAGTTGCAAATGGACATTTGGATAGACCGTGGGTGTTTGTCATAGGAGCATAAGGCTTGCTTTCCACAGGTGATAAAGATATTTACCCTTGTTCGACAGTGACACGATAGAATATAATTCACAAGATAAAAGAAAAAGGGAAACATTGATTTTTTGAAAGATATGGAATGGAATGAATCTAAGAAAACAATAGGATTGAAAACTCTGAAATTTGATCGAATTTTGAATTAGAATTTAGTGGACAGAATGTGATTATGAAGTTTTGAAATAAGTATGAGAAATAAGGAATGATGCTTGTCCATTGTTACAGGGTATAGCTAATTGCCTGTAAGAGATCCTGTATGGAATAAATTTGTCATTGTACATACTTGTGTTTTGATGTATTTGTAGTACAAAGTAGTATAGTATTAAGGAATTACAAACCAACAAATAGGATAGTTACTGCAAATCTTCTTATTTGAATACTATATTTAGCGAATGTCGGCAACCATCAATGAAATCTGTGCTTATGAGACAGTTGCTTCGAATAGGAATCACGTGCTACTTTTATACTTTTGACTGAAAAATTGTCTTTCAACCTTTGAATATTGCATAAGTCGAAAGAGCTCATAGTTGTTGTTGTGCATTATGTATAAGTATCATTTCAGTTTCCTTATTTTTTAAAACTTGCCTATTTTTTTCCAAAACTATAGTAGGTTTTACCTATTCTAAATATTAAGACTGCAGACTTTCAGTTCCGATAAAGCAAATTAATACGAAATGTAGGAAAGAGTCAGTACAAGTATTATTTTACTAATAAACAAAAGATTTTTGGGTTCACAAAATTATACTATCAGTCTTATCAACTACCTGCACAATAGACTTTTCATCGAGCACACCAAATTGTATTCAGCTTATCTTATCAATAGGGCCCTATTTTCTTGGAAGCAAGTAACCCCAAGCCCGTTTGTTTTCAATTATGAACCTTCATTTGCGAAAAAAAAATCATTTCTTCACCAAATCTCCTCGGGGACGGACGTGAGTTTAGTTTTTTTTTTTTTTAATTTATCAGTTCTTTTTCAAACTAAGCGTAATCAACACGCGAGAGTGTAGTGAACTATGCCTGATTATTTACCTTATTTTGACAAATCACGCTCTAATGGTGATATAAGAGACCCGATGGAACCCACGGAGACCGAAGTAAGTTATTTTTATTTTTAAATATTGGATTTTAGTTACAACCGGCTAATTGTAAGCCATTTTTGTGGCTTTGAACTCAAATTAATAATTATTTCTTTATATATTTATTCTCACCGCTAATTGGCTCGTCCAAAACAATATGTCTGCTACGTTCTATGGGTTACAAGCATTAAGCGACTCATACTTTGTTATGTATTCAGGATCTAGATTCTATAATTTATTGGTTATCTCACCGTTAGGTGGGCTTTTAATTCTCAACTTATGTTTTAGACGTTATCTAAATGCTATATATGTTTTGTGTATGTATGTTTGTTAACTATCTATCTTACTTTTTGTTGTTCAAATAAATAGATAATTGTGTTTCTTGAATTATGTTTCAATTTATATATGTAATATGTGTTATTTAACAAAATACATTTTAGGTTTAACGTAGTATTTCCATGCCGCATATCAGGGCGAATCGCTAGTAATTCTTATCTAAAAACAATTGGTAAAATTTAAATGAAGTTTTAAATCGAGTTTAATTTACATCTAAAATAGTGCATACATACATATAATTCGTCGTCAAACACTCCTCCTTACTGCTGTAAGTAATAAATATGTTAATGACCAAGGTTCTTAGTCCGAGCCACTTCGCAGGTTATCTCTTTTCATTACTGTTCATTACTTCACTAATTAAGGTATAAAACAGCTCATTTCACTAAAAGCACCTGCTCATCTCACACAAGCAACTAACAACCATATCTTGTTAAGATAAAGGTTCAATATCATTAAAAATTATTCATACTTTTATTAGCGAATGAAACGAACTACTAAGTTCATTCTAATTTAACTCTTATGACAAGAGTTATTGGTACTACATTGATAGTCAGTAATGACTGTAGTGAGGTAGTTTTAATACCAATCAAATCAAAATTAACATATATTGGGTACATGAATTAAAGTTAGTGTCTTAATTGCGTACACATCAAAAGTTGTATTACGCCAGTGCGGTTAAGTATACTAGAAGCGACAATTAATGTAACAAAATGCATGTTCAGGTGAACAATAATTGGTGACTAATTTCTAATATGATACTGAGGTCAGTATCATTTAAAATTTTTATTCATATATAAATAACCGTAGAGACCAAACCATTCAAAATTACTAAAATTAGAAAACAAACAATTGAAAAGGACTCATATTTGCTATAACTAAATTCAATGATAATAATTTTGTCAAAATTGTTTTTACCACTAAAACTACTTATTTTGACGTCGGCAATAAATTATGACTAATCACATTTCATATACATATACCACCTCTTACACTAGCATCCCTAGAGGCTAATTCATAAATAGTAATATGATATGGTAGCAGTAAATGCCAACCTAGATATACTATTTTTACTGTTAACAAAATAGATATACGAGTACTACTATTGAGTAAAATAGGCAAAACAAAATAAAAGTAATTGTATTTTTAAAAAATCATAAAATTAAATGCCGTCTACTCCAGTAGTATATATATCTATGTCAACTTTCTTAGAACTGTCATTTATTTTTATTTGAGCGATGAAGTTTTTACTTGAATTAATGATACGTCTGTAATATCATTATTAATTGGGTTAAAAATATCATTAAAGTAGAGACATCATTGTTCGTAATACTTTAACAAGCATCAATCAGTATAATAATATAATGAGTGATTGCACGTAATTCGTGGCTGTATTATAATGTAAAAACATAACTATCTTCAGCCAAAATCACAGTTAACTTATAGTTATGTTATGCTTTAAAATGCTCACTAGCGAAAAAAAAATGCTATGTTTTGTGGTAAATGTAAAACATCAAAACGAAAATTAGTTGTTCTCCTAGAAATTACGTTTATGTTGTAGTTTATGCCGTGAGTCAAAATATAAATTAATAATCCACAACTTTTATCGTACTGTGACTCAAAATAAAGGAAAGTTGGCGTAGACAAAGGGAAGCTTATGTCCAAGCGTGTGGCGCGGAGAGCCAAATTAAAGCTGATAATTTCATTAAGGACGTGTACAGTACATTCTATTATTCATGTTTTTCTAACTTAAATATCCATCCATATGCCAATCTACCTTAGGACTCAATTTACTTAAGCATTTAATATCATAAAGATACCTTTATTACTTTACAAAACAGACAGTGCATTCTAGGCATAAGGGCTGTTCGTCTTCTTGTAGCGTATTTAAAAAAAAGTAAACTCATTAACTATTATAAAATGTCTAACTACTAGCATCTATATGTACTCATATTAATCACGTCATAATTAATCATTCGAGAACGGTAAACGTAAACCTTTACCCAATCTAAATAATGTCGTCTGAATAGTTACAAATCTATTAGGCGGAACTCCCTGTGGGGTCGCTACTAACCCACCACCATACATCATAGACAGTCAATGCAATCTTGTAACATTATATATAAATTATACCATTCAACTCTTTGATACGCCGCCTACAGGTTACCTTCGACCTTATCATTAATATTAAAGTAATGAATTGCTAGCAAGACATTTTGTGTAACGATAGCTTGATGTATGACTGTCCGATGATTATACCCCCCATTGCTTGAATGAGAGTCAACATACATGGACAAATTAAATATTTAAGGAAATAAAATCTTCTTAACTTAGATAGTCGATGGTGCAGTGAAAAATTAGTATTGAGCCGCCGATAATAAAAGCTCTCATTCTTCCGTCTTTAAAATTTATTTGAAAAATATAGGAATAGGTAAAAAAATTGAATTAAAAAAAATTGTCTGGCGCCGTGTGCGTTTTCATAATTCTATAGAAAAATAGTAGGTATACATATACGCAAGCCTTGTCTGTATTATGTATACATGAACTACACTATACTGCTTAACTAATGGGTTGTAAATCAGTGCAAATTATGGATCATCTACTGTGGTGCCCAGCTACCATTTCTCATGTACAAATAATGATTTTGGATGTTACCTCTAAATAAGCATTGGATATCGCGTAATGCTAGGCCAAATTTACATAGCCTTTAGTTAATGATACGAAAAAAGAAAACTTTTTGTTCTAAGTATGAAAACCGAAGAAAATTTCGTTACCAAATAAACTTTATTTATAGGTTCAAACAATATATATTTATTCAAAAGAGTAGCCTACTTCCTGGGAGGCCATAATAGTGTTGTGATGTTAACATATACTTATAGAATATCGATACATCCATTCATAATAATGCATGAATAATTCATTACATATTTCGGTATTGTACGAGTTGTTATTATTATATCGAGATATGAGCCATTAATATGAATTAGTAATATAACTATTAATCATATGTAATAATGAAAAAGCTTTGTCGTATTTAATAAATACATTTGAAAATATTTTGAAGTGGCGTCTTCAAACAATAGGTCAGCATGTTTTTTGCGATATTTATTTACTAATAAATTTAAATACAAAGGAGTATTTATGGACTACAGATTATACTAACTATAAGAATACTATTAAAATATAAACTTATATACTTACACTATTAGCATACCTTGTGGTTGCCTTTTTAGGTAGGTACCTACTAAGTAAACTTCTTAGAAAACCTAGGTTCAGTTCACAATGTTTTCGTCAACGTTTCACCAGTCTCAGAAGTCAATTCAGATTCATGCAGGCAGCTAGTCGTTTACACGATAAAAAGACATCAGCAGCATTCTTCGCCGTTTTCCAGTTAAAATGAAGGAGGTTCACAATTTTACGCCTGCCGCTTCAAGCCGAATTTGGATTTGGAGATTTGATCTACGCTGAACCAATGCTATATGCAATGATGATGAACAACATGATCATAAATATAAATATACTAGTAGATCTCCCCGGCTTCGCTCGTGGTACATATGTATTATTATGTATGTAACACGTACTTTCAAATAATTTATATATTATAAGGTGAATTTAAAATATAAAACTTTATTAATAATCCTTATACACTAATTTTAAATTACTCTAGAAACTAAAAAAGTATTTACATGATTAAAAAAAAAAGGTAAAAAAAAAAAATACAAAAACTCTAGTCCCGACAAATCATTACCCCGAGGTAGGGTGCCCAGAAGGCTGACAGCATTGCCACGTTGAATGGCAATGCTGATTTTTTGCGCGAGGTAAAAGCCAGCCCACGTACACGTACTGACATCACGTCAGGTCAAGATAAAAAATGATGTTTTTCTGATTGACCTGGGTCTTGGATGTTTATCTATATATGTATTTGTTATATAGTATAGTATGGTTGAGTTAGTATCCCATAACATAAGTCTCGAACTTACTTTGGGGCTAACTCAATCTATGTAATTTGTCCCTATATATTTATTAACTTATTATATTTATATAAACTATGTCACTTAGGGTGAATGTAGCATGGTGAAAGAATTTTGAAAATCGGCACAGTAGTTTTTGGGATTATTATTACAAACATACACACATAAATACAAATCTTTCCTCTTTATAATATTAGTATAGAAATAGATTATTATATACATTTCTATCCTATCGACTCTATCCCAGCCCTATTTCACTAGTGCCTACCACATCGAAGGGCTGATTCATAAGCATCACGTCGATACAACACGACCGTTACAGGCTCAGCCCTGTGCAATACCGACTGAATAACTGAGGATTTATAGTCGTAGACTTAAATATAAGTTATCCATCTAGATTAAGACCTTAGGTAGTATAAGTTTAGCAATATATTTACTTACAATTATCTTAATACTACCCAAACACACTTAGATTTTCCGGTCAGTGAAATGCGCGATTGATCGTAGCGTGATTATCGTTTCTCTATTTCGCTTTATTTTTTTTAATAGCTTCAAGAAAGCAGTTAACAATTTTTTTTCACTGTCTTTGTATGATTATAAAAAAAGTTGCAACATCAGTGACAAACTTAATGCACACATCACATGTAGTACTGTATTTTTCTCTCCCATCTCAAAAAAATCTCACATCCATGAGAATCGATGCACAATTTTACGGTTCTTTAAGAGTAGTACCTATACATATACATTATAAGTACCTTATACAAGTGTAAATAGATTAGTGACATACAAAATTTAGGTTATTTTGAGAAGTAATATGTCGACCACACATAGAAAAGTGGTAAAGGAAAGTTAATGAGTGAATTTAGATTTGTCAAAAATTATGAGTAAATTTTTAATTAGTTTTATTAGGTAGGTATTGGTCACACAAGTAGTGGTTATTAACACCGTTTAGTTTTTAAATAACATCTAAGCGTAGTATGGTAGAAAGAATCACTAGAATCAGCACCGGTAAGCGTAACTTAGTATTAGTAAGAACTATTTAAACTGGTAATACTCAATGTAGAGATCTAAACTAAATTCCTACGTTCGGCAGTGGAAAACTTGGTGCAGTTGTGATAATTTTCCCTCTTGATAACTTTCCCTCAACCCTAAGGTTGATTGGAAGAGATTCCTTTAGCGATAAGTCCGCCTTTATGCCTCACTGTTTTAAGTTAAGCTGTTTTATGTAATTTTATTGTTTTGTGGTACAATAAGCAGTATTTTATGAAGAAAATCAAGACTTAATATGTAACAGATGGTGATGTAGTGGCCGGTGCTGGTGGTTGTACGTAATTGGTGGCACCGCTTTCTACACAGACATTGTTATATACGGAGTGATGTTTTATTGTAAATTTTTCATCATCAGTTATTACTCGATTTAAAAAAAAACATCTATAATATATATTTAATTTGTACGAGTACGATACCGTTCAGGACGATTTTAGATTACAATACACAGAATCTTAGTTTTTCTGTAGTTTTTATACCACTTAATAGTAGACTGATCTTTTTTTTCTTGACTTTCTTCCTTAACTATTTTATATAGTATATTTTTTTCATAAAATAAATATGTTTATAACTAATGATCGGTATAAATTAGGACTTTTTGTAACACCTTCCGATATTAATACGACGGCTAGACTAATAAACCTATAGCCTAGAGCCTTTTATAGTTTTATTACGTTGTTTTATGGGCTATTACTGAATCTGTAATATCGTAATACTATGTTATGTTTATGAAATTGCTACATTACATCTTCATATAAAGTTTAATGTTAAGCGGTAGTGTCTGTATGTTTATTTAACTCTTAAATAAGTAATTAATGTAAGCACGAACGAGTAATTTTGATTCTTCCCAATTTTATACCTTACACTTTTAACATAAACATAAAAAAGTATATCAATGGTACATTACTTTTTTGTACAATGTGTCAAAATAAATTAATAAGGGAATATCTCTCTTTTCTCAAATCGGGATTAGGCTAAAATTAAACCTTAGTCCAAGAGCCACGTTACTTATTATCTTTGTTGGTTGGTACCAAGTAAAACCAGCCAGTATTAATTAAGATTTATAACAGTAGATCTTCAATATAAATTTAAAAAAAAAAACCTCCTGTACTCTCAGTGTCACCTGGCTCGCGTGTCTTCTCTAATGGCCGTTCGGAAAAAAGCCTCAATTGCAAGCAATTGACGAGAGCAACCGACTTTACGATCTTTGGCGCACGACTGGAGCACCTGGTGATGGAAGCCAGGGCTGGCACGAATTTCCATGCGAAATAAGTAGAAATAAAGTTGTAGATGTAATTATTAATAGGTTTAAAGAAGCAACAGAGACATATTTGTTATTTTTGGCATAAAGTTATAAACTGCACTTTACGTTATATTTAGTATACACGACCATAATTAGAAAACTATTTTACGGAGCATGAAATTTTGCCTTTTTTATACCTACCAAATTTTTTAAATGTAGATAATGTTTTCCAGAATAGAATTGCCTTAACTACGAAAGTCTTAAGCTATTTCACTTCGAGCCAATTTGTTAATATATTTCGTGGCATTTCAAGTAAAGTAAAGATTTTGTTATTACATATTTTATTTAAAAGAACATTACTAAATAAATTAAATAAATCAATGACAACTACAAAGTTATTTTTACAAAAAGAGACATATACCAACCCTAAATTCAACGAGAGCAAGATCCGCGGCCATAGACACGGCGCGCGGGCGCGGCGCGTGCAATGAGAACACACCTAGCGGCTGCACGGCTGCCCGCCAAATTGGAACGTCTGTTACTCATTTAAATTCGATTCTTGTCACGGAAACAACAATTATTCGAAAATAGAAAATGACTTTCTTTTTCTTAATATTTGCTCATATCAATTTTTTCAAAAAAGGAATGATAGTCTGTGGCTAATACTTCGTGTAGTGTATATTTTCTTTTGTAATAGTTAAAGGTAGGTTTATAAGAAAGGTCTAAATGACCTGTCTTAGACTGAAACTAACTAAGAATTTATAGCACTCAGCATTAAACTCTTAGTTGCTTTCAGTGGTTAAAAAAAATTCTTTTATGTAGGTACATTTTCATCATAAACAGCAGAACATTTTATATCAGTAATAGTTATCAGAGGATATAATAATGACATTTTGTTTATGTACCTAACATTTTGTTAACAATTTAAGTTTTTCATCCTAACAATATTACCTATACCTGTAAAACAAACCCATCACACCCAGCATCCGATCCGACGAATCACTTGAACCGTAAAAGATCGATTTCTCGAACGACCGTTCCGGTTTTCCCGCACCCAATCGTAAATTATCTAAAAACCGTAAAACGCAAAGACAGTTTTTCCCTATCATTATACTCGTACTGCGGCTAGAGTATTTTTTTATAGTTTTTATAATCTGTCGCGGTTCACTTGTGGCGCATGTTGGAATTTGATTTCTAACAAAATGATCACCTGTTGAAGCAAACGTACTTTTCTATTTAAATTATGCATGTTTTTTACTTACTTTATTAATTTACTAGCTGTTGCCCGCGGCTCCGCCCGCGTGGGACTCGGTTATATCGCGCCCAAAAGTAGCCTATGTTTGACCTCAGGTCGTTAACTACATCCCTACCAAATTTCATCACAATCGGTTTAGCAGTTTAGCCGTGAAGAGGTGACAGACAGACAGACAGACAAACAGACAGACAGACAGACAGACTTTCGCATTTATAATATTAGTATGGATTTATTTATCAATAAATAATATAATTTCAAGTGTATTATATAGACATTAATTATATTCTATTTTTTATAAACCCTGATAAATTATCGTTGTTATGATACAAATAATAAGAAAACATAAATTTTAACCAAGTAGCTTATAGCCGATTGCTAACATATGAAAAATTAGGAAATATTTTATGAAACAATTAATAGCAGCTAAAAAAATACTTTACCAATAATTTAAATAACTATTTTTTAAATATGAGAACTGAACATAAGCCAAATATTATCATACATAATCTACTAACAAAATCTGATCATTTTACCGACTAACCCTTCCGAGCTGTTGTACAAATCACCATTCCCTCATCATGTTCCATGTTCATTCACCCAGGGTTGCCATGTTGGGGACCGCAGGCCAGTCCCTCCCCTGATGCTCGCGCCCCTGTCGACCCGTCGCACCCTGGACGCTGAGGCTCCGTTCATCTGGCCCTCATGGTGCTATTCAGGTACTTATAATACAAAGTTATTTCATCATTACTGCTTTACAAATTGCATCTTTAACTGTATTTACAGTAAAAAATAATTTGGTATGTATTATATAGTACAAACTGTTTTGGTGAATCCCGGGAATTAAAGCATCTGGAATAACTCTTTGAACCAGTACCCATAAGCTACGGTGCCGTCACCTAAGCTAATGCTTCATTACCATGAAACTGATATCTTGATTTGATAGAATGCGTCATCTTTATCTTTACCACAGATTAAAAAAAAATTGCGTCACGAGACCGCGCGCGATTCGAACTTCTTTGATCTTTACATAGTATAAAACTAATTCGCTTTCCGCATCTTTAAAGCTACGCAACGGATTTTGATGCAGTTTTTTTTAATAGATTGCAATTTATTGAAATCGTTCGAATAGATTCTATCATAAAATTATCAAAATAGTTTTAATTATACAGAACAATTAATATACCACCAAAACTTTAAAAGTTAAATTTGTTTCCAAAAAAATTAAAAGTGAATTCTTGTTTTTTTTTTATAATATCATGGCAAATGAATAGGCCTGGTAGTAAATTTTTGAAAATTTGTAAAGCATTCCTGATAACATTTTAAATGAAGTGTTAATTGGCATTTTGCTAGTCCACATTTATTCCAACTTAACAAGGAGGCGTTATTTTTAACGTGTTTAATTTATATATGCCGTTTGCCATTTAAATGATATTAAAATGAATAATAGTGACTTAAACTAACGGTTTTATGTTTTCTGCAGATATTCCAATTATTAATTAATTTTAATTGAATCACAATACAATAAATACATAATAGGTATAATAGATGACTCTACATAATAGAAGAAGGAAGCAGAATTAAAAAAAATAGATATTTTCACTTAAGGCTTTTGCCCAGCAGTAGGCCCTAAATAGCTATTAAAAAAAATTTATCATCACTACATAGTTATAAAACAAAGTCGCTTTCTCTATCCGTGTGTCCCTTTTGTATGCTTATCTTTAAAACTACGCAACGGATTTTGATGCGGTTTTTTTAATAGATAGAGTAATTCAAGAGGAAGGTTTTTATGCCCATACAAAGCCGGGGTGGGTCGCTAGTTTTCTAATAAGCACCTGTGTACACATTGTTTGTATTTGTATCAACATGTATAATTTGTATGTTAATGGTACAATAAAGAGTATATCTATCTATCTATTTTCACACCGTGTAAGAAACAATTTTTAACAAAGTGGTATACTTTCAACTGATTGGCCTATCTGCCCAATCACATACTATAAGAGCTGCAGAGTGGTACCAATGGCAACTAATGGTACCAAAATAGGTTGTTAGAAACGGGTAATTGTCAAATTACTTAAAAAATTGGTGAAAGCCGTCAAAATTGGTGTACATTTTGGTCTTTTACGCACTATTATTTAATTGAGTTCTGAACAGTAAATATCCTATTATATTTATTGAAAATTTTATTTGAAGTTCGTGAGTATATAGAAATCTTAGGTGGTGTAGGTGGTCAGGGTTTAGTTGGTGAAGATTGATAAATATTGCACACCATAGTAAATTTAAAATTTTGAGAATTGGACATTTTGCGCACTGGACATCAGCGCATTGGACATTTTGCTACCACTGGACATTTCGGATGGACATTTTGCGCCTAAACTGACTAAGCTCTGAACTAACTTTTTTCTGTTATGTATAAATAACTTTAAACAGTAAACCATAAAATAATAAGATAACCATAAACAAAACCGTTTGGTTTTACTATCAAAAATATCTCGCTACCGGTCATAAAATCGACCATTATATTTTCTCTCTTAACCCCCGACTATTTCGGAGGGTATTGAAAATTTAGTATGTCATTGTATTTTTGAATTAATGATGTTATCCTGTAATTTGCTATCCATGACACTGTTGTTAATACAATCTAGCCTAATCATAACCCTTTGACGAGAGTTAAGGCTACGGAAGTCAAAAAGATTTTCAAAATGGCACCCGTTCATGATTTCAAGAGATTAACACTTTCAAATAAACAAACTACAGCTTTATACATAAGTTATAATATTATATTATATGATTTTTTTATTGTACATTTATCTTTTAAATATTACGCTAAATTAATACATTTATATTCGTTTTCTTCTTAACGAGTCGATGGTATATTTAAATGCTCGCAAGGGCCCAAAATTGGGTCACCTTATATTGAATATCTTAAATTATGAGAATCATAAATTATAAGAATAATTTGGCACTTCTGTGATATCCTTAGTTTATGAGGAGACTTAATTCGAATTTTACGCGAACAAGCCCCATTTAATTTATTTATACGTCCGCATAATAAAACTATACATAACTGGGGCCACTAATGAACTGAGTCTATGCCCAGTTAGGGGCCTATTTGAATAAGGTCTGCACTTTGTTAGTACAAGGTACTTGGCACGGTTGCATTGACGTCCAAGTGCGACTCACATTGTGCGAGTCAAGTGGCAACTAATAGAGAATGATTAATTAATAAAAATAACAAACACATTAGCATTGGGATTGTTTTAACTATTAACGAAGCTGAATTGGAATATTTTGATCTCAATATTTAATATTGACAGAATAATAAATATAACTCTCAACTTCTGTCAATGTCTCCTGTACTCTCAATTTCGTGTTATTTATACTTCTATACGTACTAAAATTTAAATTCGAAAGTCTATCTGTCTGTCTGTTGCGCTTTCACAATAAACCACTAGACCAATGATGAATCTTGGTATGGATATAGTTTAAAACCGGGGTCAAATTAAGGCTACGTTTTGATGTAGTATAACCAGTACCACGCAGGCGAAGCCGCGGGCAACAGCTAGTATAGAATATTGATGAGTAAGTATTTTAAACTAGCTGCCCTATGAATCGCACGGAAGGAATTAGTAATTTTTGCAGCAATTTTTGGTAGATATTTTTTAGCATTTACTTAGTTTTAGGTCTAGCCAACTGAAAAAAGGTCCTCGGACACTTCTCATAGTATCACAAGCTTTTATTGAGCTTACTAATGTTCGAAAACGTTATAATATTTAAAATTAGAAGATATTGTGATAAACTTTTATTATATTGTTCGTTTACAACATTAATACCAGTGTTTAGAAATTATTATTGAAATCTACCAATGTGAAATGTTACTAAAGAAATAACGAATGGATAGCCTTAATATTTTCTGTCTCAGCCAATGAAGATCATAATCTTTTTATGAATCTATTTTACTGTTCAATTTTAATTGAACACAATATCCCTCAATCAGACTACTCCTTTATTAAAATCAATTGTATTACAGTTTATTTGAGTATATATATTACATAAATTAATTATTTACACTATGAAACGTCTTTAACTAAAAAAAAACTACTAAAAAAAACTGGCTAAGAGTCCAATCCCTGTAATTATCAGTACCCCTAGATAGATTTCTTAGAAGGTTGGCAGCATTGCCAATTGTATTTACACAGTATTCATATTATCACGCCTGTTTACCACAGGGGTAGGCAGAGACCACAGATGTCCACTTGCCACGATCCTTAGAGATCACCCTCGCTTCCTCTACCCATCACTTTTGTCATACATATATACATGCATATGTATAATTTTTAATTGGTAGAATAAATGATACTTACATAGGTATCATTTATTCTACCACTTCTACGACCATTTAAGATAGAAGTGGTAGAATAAATGATACCTACATAGGTATCAATTATTTTACCACTTCTACGACCATTTAAAAATTATTCGTCGTCGATCCTTGGTCCAGGATTGACAGCATTAACTGGCTGCGGTAATAGATACTATTCAAAAAATAACCTCAGATAAAAGCGCGCGAACAATTTTAATACTCCTACAAAGTTCAAAGCATAAGCAAAAATGCAAAAAGCAATATCTAAAAACTTTTGGAAAAAACTAATTTTATTTTTACTGATATTTAAATTCTAAAGTAATATTTTAGAGGTTGATAGGATGATTGAGAGTGGACTAAGCATTATAAACTAAGTGATAAACAGGCTAAAGAGACCTATTGATATCTCGTTTTGCATTGGTAATTCAGCGTAGGAGGGCCCCGCCTCTTGCTTTTATTTATTGAGTGACACCAGTGGAAACGCCAGCCTTCAAGACATTTTTTATCTATCGACACATTTTGTTGTTAGTTTTAATTTGGTATTATGTAGTCTGGCTAGGTTAGAATTGAGAGTTCCGTAGTGTTTAATCATTCTATTTTTAACATGGATTTAGAAAATAGGAGCATTGGCCGCTATTTCGTTATTCTATGATTTTTATCTTAGTTGTGTTTATATTTATTTATTAACTAGCTGTTCCCCGCGGCTTCGCCCCGCGTGGGACTCGGTTATATCGCGCCCAAAAGTAGCCTATGTTTGACCTCAGATCGTTAACTACATCCCTACCAAATTTCATCACAATCGGTCCAGCAGTATAGCCGTGAAGAGGTGACAGACAGACAGACAGACAGACAGACAGACAGACAGACTTTCGCATTTATAATATTAGTATGGATTACAAATAAAATACATTTTTGCATTATTAATATTATAAAAAAGGAGTGTAGCATTAGTTCTTCACCTTTTCTTCCTCTCTCACGTCAAAATGTTCATCCGAAGCTCTATTCGTTCAAAACCCAGGGTTTCTTATACGGAAATACATTAGTTTTACCATTATTAGACAATTTTTTTACATATTATGAGATCGGCAGAATTTATTAATGAACCTATAAAAAAGACACAAGATCCCGACTCCTGTTTGTCCGAATGCCCAGTAGTTTATTAAAATTCATCAATAAGATGAAATTATCCTTAAGGCGGAACTGGACTAACGAAACGGTACCCTAAAATATGCAAATAAAAAAAATCTGTTTCACACTCCAAACACTGACCGTAAAAAATAAACAATATTGAACATTATTCAGTTACAGCCAATAAATTGAATCATTGTCCGGTCCGCTCAGATATATTTTACGGTCCAAGTTGAGAGGTCGTTAAAATAACGACACAATTAACTGTTAACGTTTAACGTTATTCTGCTTTCCTGGTATCGGTATTTGGATATTTTAATAAGGCATGCACTTGCAGTTTGTAAAATATTCGGGTATTTTACGTTGATACTTTATGTTTCGTCGATCAACGCTATGTACATCAGGATCATAGGGTAGTTATTTGACAAGGTCCGAATAATAAAAAATTGATGTGATATTATTATAATTGCATTCATTAAACATTGTGCTTTTCATATCAAATTTGTATAATTTATGTCTTTTATGATGACTCGTGAGATCCTTCGAATAAATTCCAAAAAAAAAACCTATTTAAATAAACTCTTGACCACCTACACCATTGTATTAAAAGTTTCAAAGCTCCATTACCTGAAGGACGTGTACAAGGCTACAGAGAATACTGTAAGGGTGGCCTAGTTTTGGCCTTCTAGCATTACAAACTCAATCAAAAATTTTATCGAAATTAAGTGTTCTTGATTAAATTCGTAACAATTTTATTTTAAAATGAAGTCTTAGATAGTTAAAAATGTAAGTGATCATTTAAAAAAACGAAATGAAATTAAAATTCAAAGATTAGTAAAAAAAGCCATAAATGGCGATAAGCTCAAAATACTCTTAAGTAAAGGTCCCGCAACGCAAAATTTTATATTTAATGGCGTCGAACATAACCGTTTGTATAAAATAAACTTTAATGACCTTGTGACAACATCAGGTAGTACGGGCTTGTCCTCATAAAGGTCCTTTTACAACTCCGTTATTTAAATGTGTGTACTTGGCATATTTTGAAATTTGAAAATGTCTACTGAAGTGTAGCTAATATTCAATACATTTATGTAAAAAAGGTGATTCACTTAATAAATATACTTAATATTGATATTCTGAAAATTTCAAGCGATGTTATCTAAATATTAAATTTGTTAGAGGGCTTATAAAAGTTGTGTAGTTTTTTAATGATTATAATTGAAATTTTGTAATGATAATATTAAAAATTTGAATACCTACCTTGATCATATTTTGTTATAAATTTAAAGAGATTTTTGGGTAACCATGCCACATAGATAATATAAGATCATAAAATGAATAATACAAATAATATTTGAACCATTTAAAAAGAACAACGTCTTCAAAAGTCGATACTTCGCAATTCGAATTCGAGTGACTTTCACCTAATTGTATGAACAACTCTGACCAACCAATGCCATTACGGTGATTGCCGTCGATCGAGATATCTTAATTACATACAGATATCCAGACCATCAACCACTAAAACTGCAATCTAGTAGTCAAATGTGTACAAATGAACTACAAATACATCAATGAATCTTTCTTAGTTCAGTTATATAACTTAATAGATTATTTTTTTCTTTAATCACCCAAAAGGTGAAAAAAAAAATCTATTTAAGCCAAAAGCAAATCCAAGTTATAATTTATGCAACTTGATACAAAATGTATATAGACAAAATGAAGAAATTATCTATGTTACAAATGCGTGGATAAAAACGTCACCGAATTTATTCCGACCCTAATATTCGGTATATTGAGCTCTTGAGGCGCCGCCGCCAGTTGCACAGTTTTATGTCTTTGTATCTGTGGTGAAGTGCTTTTTAAAGGTAAGGGTTAAGGTCAAATTGGATCAGTCAATTTTTATAATGATAAAACATGGGATATTGTTGTTTTTTTTTTTTATTTCAATCACCACAATTCCTTGCCAACTTCACATAAATGGGAATCAAAGAGATTAAATTTTATTTGTAATACCTAAAAAGACTGTATGTATACAACCATCCTTTACAATAAAAATAATTTAAACTCTGCTGGTAATTATAATGTCCTATTACTATTAATTTGCTATTCCTGTTATATTTATGCCTTCTGCTTTAATGGTTTTTAAAATATTATATAGAATAATTATTTCTTCATTGTCTATGGTTATAACTCGTGACTTTTATTGCTAAGTAGTAAAACAGCTTTAACCTTCGTTACAACTTCATTCTCAATCTTTTTTTTATTAGTATTTCAAAGACAGGGCCGGATTAAGTAGTGTTTAGGCCTCCAGGGCAATGTAATAAACAAAATAACACCTTAATACCGCAAGCGAAGAGATGTGCGCGATTATAATTAGTAGATATATTTTTATTTATTTAATAAGTATATATTATCACGTCGCTCTCTTCTCTCATCTAGTATCAATCTCGATAGCTCCTTTGATGCTGCCGTTAATTTTTAGAGGAAATTGTAAAAAGTAGAAGAATTTATGTCAATTGTCATGATATAAGATATTCCCATAGAATTGCTAAATTGCGAAGCCAGGCTTATTTTATAAAATTTATTTTCTAATAGTAATGACTGTCCATGAGTCTTAATTTACTTGAAAAGTGAAAAGTGCTCGAAGGGACACCGCGTATTCTTGAAATTCAAATATTCTTAACCCTACAGTAAAGGTACATCTGTTAAATTGTCATTAACTATATGCACCAAGGTTTCAAGAAGGAACTATTATTATCGCAGTTACAGTTTATGAGCACCTAAATGGTAAGGGCTTTATGATAATATTCCGGCTCTGTCCAAACATAATACTGAAGATTCTACTTGTAAGCTGTTGTAAACGAAACGACAGTGTGGCTTAAGTTTTTATTAGATTATCCATTTTACATAGCTCTATACGATGTGTCAATGTTATATATAGCGCTCTAAAAAACACAATAAAATCTAAGATATGTAAATAGTAACAAGATGTGCGTTTTTATGATATTATGGCATTTGAATAATTCCCACCAGACCGGTTGTTGTGTTTGTATACAATTAATAATAAACTAATGAATAAAATGTCGATTTGAGGATTTGGTATCAAGCGGAAATTAACGGAATGGAACGGAAAATGATTATAAACTTCTATGGCTGCGTACATAAGCGGCAACAAATTTTCAGCGATCACGCAGATTGAAAAACTTTTAAAATAGTTTCAGTTTGATAGACTAAGTTGAGCGAAAATTAGGGCTTTTGAATGAAACTACTAAGGCTGCGTACACAAGCGGCAACAGCAGCGATCGCTGCTATGGTGCAGTACTCCTAGTATGAGATTTTATAAACGCGGACGCTAGCGACTGCGTTAGGATTTTGTATGGAATTTCTTAGTTGCCTTACTATATTGAAAAAAAAATTTGCTGCGCTTCGAAGACCGAATTTCTTTGTACTAGAGGTACAGATGTTACGGTGGACGCTAACGCTTCTCGACGTAGATTTCAATTAACTGTAGATATGCTATTTAAAAAAAGTTAAATAAGTAAATATTCAAGTCACAGATTTATAAAATATCAAAATATTAAAGCCAATCTCATTATAGTAGTTCAATTTAGTCCGATTTCACAGAGTAGTAGAAACTAGATTGGCCAACATAATGTGACGTCCATTTTGCAAAACACTTGGTGTACAATTTAGTGTAATCACAAGTTAGACACGCGTGTCGGCGACACACGACAATGACGAAATTTTAGGAATGCGGCCTGTTGAAGCTTCATTTGATCATGATGAGAATGAAACACTTCTATTTATCGTTGTACAGTGGGCTGCAGAGAAATCTGACCCCCATGCCACAAGTATCGCTATTGAATGGGGGTCAGATTTCACTGCAGCCCACTGTACTAGCTACCCCATTCTTCGCTCCTTTATCAGCTGCAATTTCGGGGAATCCGTTCTTAATTAATGTATTTTATTTATAGGGCTAACTAGGAAATAGAACCAGTTAATTATAAAAATGGGTAGTAGAAAGAAAACTATAGCCACAGATTAAACAGATTTCTCGCTGTCCAGATGAAATCGATGGATATATTGATTAATCAAAAGGAATTTCACACAATTCTTGCAAGTGAAATTCTAAAGTCGCCGTCAGCTTACTCGCAACAGGCTTGTGTGATCTGTCACTTGTTGTGATGGCAGTAAATGACCAGCACAGTGACGGATTAAGTGATGACCGTACAGGCTGTAAGCAGTAAGCCTTATCGGGCCAAATCTGGCAAATTGCAGGTGAAAATGAGGATCGAAGATTTCGCCCGCTCGTGTGCGAAGGCAGGCATCCGATTAATCTACACATTCACGTGACTTAACATTGCATTACATAATTGGATGTATAGCCATATAATAATCTCTGAAATAATGATCATATATCGATAAACATGTGTATGTCATGAATTTTCCTGCTTAAGCATTGCTTTGTTATGGTTTTCTTTTGGGTGTCGTAAAAGTGACTTAAGAATGTACTAGGACGCCACCGAGAAATTCCTATAATAAAAGAGATCTTTGCTGTCAGGGCATAGTCTGACTTAGCCTTAATCAATCAAATTCGAGTTTTAAGCTCTGCGTATTATAGCTCTTTCTGGCGATTAAGATCGTGATTCCAAATATGTTTTGAAAATCAACAAGATGGCTGCTTGCAAACAAAGGTGCGAATACCTTCACACTTAGTTTGTTACGCGTGGTTACTCCGGCGCACGCGCCTCCAACGTCCGTGACAACTAATGGCCATAGAAAGTGGTAGAGCAGAGTTAGTATACATTTCTTAGCGGCTCATAGAGCGCGTACAATAAGGAAAGGCTAGAATATTTCGACCTGCTGGCTGCATAAATATAATAAAACGGCATAATGTCACTGAAAAATACCAACATACTAACATCCATACTAATATTATAAATGCGAAAGTCTGTCTATCTGTCTGTCTGTCTGTCTGTCTGTCTGTCTGTCTGTCTGTCTGTCACCTCTTCACGGCTAAACTGCTGGACTGATTGTAGTGAAATTTGGTAGGGATGTAGTTAAGAACCTGAGGTCAAACATAGGCTACTTTTGGGCGCGATATAACCGAGTCCCACGCGGGCGGAGCCGCGGGCAACAGCTAGTAGTATATATATGAGGGAATCGAAGCAAAATGGAAAGTGTATCCTTAATTTTTTTTACATTGGACCGATTTGTTGTCTATTTTCCTACATTTTTTCACCTCGCAAACTAATACATAACTGATACTTGCATGATATATATAGTATAGATAATATATAAGTAGTATTATTAATTCACACGAATCAACACAGGCCGGTGAAATACCAAGTAACAGCTAGTTCTGTAAAAAAATTAAAAAAAAATAACAATGTAAAAAACCTTAAGACATTAGCAACGTCTTAGATGCCAAAATGTGTATGCGCTCTATTGTTAGGTAAACTCTACCTCTGTTAATAATGATAATATCGTGAAGGAAAGGAATACTCGCAATTTTGAAAATTGATGGGTCGTCGTTAAGGTTGCGTACTTAATTTAACGATCGAGATGGCTTTATAATATAAGAATTTAATAATACCTGTATTATCGCATTTACCTGTAAATATTTAATAACTAATATTCAATCATTCTACTGACTTCCAAAAAACAAATGTATTCAGATAAGCATAGATTTTAAAAAAATTGCCTCGTGTCAAAACCGCGCTCGATTCCTAATTCTACGACGATAAGCACCTCATTAATCGAATATTGAATCACAAAAGACTTGCAGTATTCTAATATAGCCTCCTCTGTGAAAATGTGATATTATACTTTCCTACTTTAATTTATATACTTATTTATTTATTCATTTATTTCAGGCAATAAAATTTACATTATTTGCCCATATTAATAAATACCTTAAAGTCTAACATACATATGTAGCGCAGAAACTTGCAATCATAAAACCTAGCACTGTAATAATACCTAATCTGTTCCGTGACCGGAGCATTCAATAGGTAATACTGACTTGAGTAATTGACAGGAAGACAGACATAAAAAGTGTTACGCGTAACAAATTTGTGTCGCGAAACGATTTTAAGTCCACGCATCCCTAATGCGAAACATTGCTATAAGGCCGCGTCCACATCTGGCGACTCGTTAACACCGATTAGTCGCGGCTCATTGCGTTGTCGTGCGACCGCATGTAAAGTGTCCAGAAATAATCGCGGTGTCAATTCGTTGATAGCCTGTAGCGAAGTTTGATAGCTTTCCGTGTTTGTGATCAGATGAAAACAAAGGAGGCCCGGTGAAAGTTGCGATTGCGGTTTTCCAACTTAGTACAACTATTAAGTTTAGATGGACATGTACAAACCAGAGATACTTGAAGATACATAATGTATAAATTCGCGAAATCCCATTTTGGTCCTACAGAAATATGAATTGCCTAATTGCCAAAATCTAACACTAAGGATACATCAGCACCCAGTTGAGGACTGTTGTCAAAAAAATGTAATTGACATGGAATTTAGCACAAATACTTTATATTAAAAAGCAATCATCATTTCCAGCTAACGATATTGCAACAAAACTTCAAGCAAAACAATTGAATAAGTGTGTGTAAGTAAATTAAGTCGCGGTCCACAGCTAGCATGTAATTATGGCTGTAATTCAAAGCCATGCACACACTTGCATAACCGCGGCACGCCACCTGTCTAACCATGTTTCGGTAGCCTCTACACTGCAAATCACTATCATTATACTTTATTTTCTCTCTTTCTCGCTGGCGATTGTCTATCTCATTAAATTGTTTTTATTTTCAAAAGACGTGTGTGCTCATTGAGTTTTGTTAGGTTAAGAAAATACATGCTACTACCACGCGATATTTTTTTATCAGGTGTAATTAAAACTGTAATTGATACTGATGTGTGTGTAATGTTTGTTTTATTAATATTTTTAATTCAATAACCCAATATTTATAATTAATATTCATTTGTTTCAGGTAAATGGTGATTTTCATAAAACTGGTTTAGACCCTACGTGTTTTACTGATAAGGTAGGATCTATCCCTCGAAGTCTACTATTATTAATCCCTCTTGGCTTAGACATTTTTTGTCTTATTTGTGATTGGCTTGTGTTTAGACTCCGTTATAATTTTTAAGTGTCTTATTTAACCGTTAAAGAAGTCATTTTTAAAGATACCAAAAAAAAAAGACATACTGAGAGTAACCTACAAAAATACTATTTTAAAAAAACATGTATAGAAAAACTGAATTGCAATTCATATATATTATAGTCTGGTCTGGCTCTTACAGGAAATTGTAAGGTACATACATGTAGGTATAAACTAACAAAGTGACCGCGGCTGTACTATTTGCATATTATCTGAGCTCCAATTAATTTTACAATATATTGCTATTAATTGTTCTGATTTTATGCATCTATTTTGAATAGAAAATTGAGAAGACGGGTTCAGAATTGCAAGTTGATGTCTCTTTAAATAGATATTTCGATATAATTTACTGAATTAGACTGATATTAATTATAAATAATTCAATTATCTATTGATAATTAATACAAACCATTATACATATGTATATATAATATATTACTTATATACCTACGAAAGTTGTTCAGTCAGGTAAATATAAAATATGAGTAAAGTATTATATTTTTTTATCCAAATTTCGATTCAAGTTTTTTACAAACTAGCTTAATCAATACACGTCTATTTTCTATGAAATCTAAGGTTTTATTAGCTGACAGTTTGCAATATTTTTTTATATTATCAGCTGTTTAGTTAATTGGTAACCATTTTTTTAAGAATATCAATTTAACAAAATGGCGGGAGTTGCCAAAACCGCAGCTTCCCACTGGAACATAATGTCTGCAGCCACAGACCACGCAATCAACACTTGGCTTATAGTTTAATATATGTAATTACAAAATAGTATATCTTAATACCTGGATTGTTATCTAAACAAAGTCTGCTGAATAGAAATGGCTGATATTTTGTACATGGAAGCGAATTACTGATAATAACACAAAATCTGATTTTCATCTCAAACAATAAAGGAGAGCAAAACTTCGGGCAAAATGTAGTTTATTTATAAAATAAAGAAAATTAATATTTTGGTTAATTTTACACAAGTTAAATTTATATTTTGTCTGTATCTATCTCTATATTTTATAACGAATGAACAAAACAAAAGAGTAAAAACTAAAAAAAATACCCAACAGAATTAATGCAAGATTGCCAGGGAATTGTTTTCCAGAAATTTATGGGCAAAATAGTGATTATTTAGATTTCCAACTAGAAGTTATACAATCAGCGTACTGACAAAATATAACAGACCACAATATCAATCACAATGGACATGTAACAGGTGGCCTACTCAGGAAACACCATTCCGACCGACCGCATCGCAAATCCGTTGAAAACGAAATACTAACGAACGTCGGACACGCTAATCGGAGATCAGCGTGGAGTGGACACGTCACGTCGTCCCGGATGCGACGTGACAGTGTCACTGTCGTCGCTGAGATGTAAATTTGTAGTAGACTCGTTGGAACTGTGTGTTTCCTTCGCCCGGTTGTAGATAGGTTAGAAGCTGTGAGTGAATGTTGATAAACTTAAAAACTGTCTAAATTTTTGTTCCTCGATAAAATTTCAAGTTTTAAATCCACGTTCTCAATATTCATCATTTTTAAGTTAGCTCATAGAAAAGTCATAAACCCAACGTGTTTCCCATTTTCAGCATTTGCCTAATCTTACGCTTCAGTCTAGGATATGCTTTTAATCATTCAATCATGTCATGGTCCCAGATAACGTGTTACTGGTTACTACAATGGAGCGACTACAATTATAATACACCTTTTTATTTAAGGAAAACCAAACCTATAAGAGCAACACTATCAGATTTAAGGCTAACTTAGGGCATCTAACACAGCCTAAAGAATCCCATATAGTACATTTCAAAAGCCAAAATAATCTGCATAGCCGCCAACATATCATGGTTTAACTGCTATTGAATCTCTGTTAATATAGCCCTTACATATTTACTAACATTAAAGACACGGTCTAAGCATTTAAGTAGCTGATTAACTTAACCATAATTTTTAAAGAATAGAGCTACCTTAATAATTCATCCAATTCAACCATAAGTATAGCTATTGGCGTATTCAAACAAACAATATCTTTAGTTATAGTAATAGTATAGATTACTACAATATATTTTCTTTGAACAGCTATGCATTATGTAACAGCTCGGTCTGTCAATAACAGGGAGAGCCTTCATGTGCCAGCTGACTTGTAAATATAGCTCCACTATGTAAATACAATAAGATTGATCGCTAGAGTGAGTGAACTTAGGAAATAGAATAATTTTACATGCTGACTTAGTTTTAGGTTATTTATGTACTTATCTTAACCAGTATTTCTCTACGAGTCCGAATCAGAAATGAAAAGATCAGATAGCCTGTAGAACGTCGCAGGCAAACGCTGAATGCTGGCCGCTTCCTTCAGGTCATTCTGGAAATTCTTCAAAAGGCCTACAACTAGCAGTAGACTACCTGCAGCTGAAATGATGGTGAATTTATAAGGCACGTCAATAAATAAATGAACAGAGGTAAACACCTCGTACAACTGCCCAGAATTCTATACCCTATACAATTATCTAAATATACTGTATATGCAATCGAAAAATCGGTAAGTTGAGAGAGATACACTCACACATACAACCAAAGGAACAGTATTTTTAAAGATCACTGCGAATTCTTACGAAATATTAAGATTTCAGATAAACAAATGAGGATACGCTACATTTATTTAAAAGGCGGTATAATATAACTCTTTCGGAAAGTATTTACCCAAGTCTTCTTATTTCTACCTGATTGCAATCTGAGATGTCTCGCGTACAAATTGTAGTTCATTCCGGCAATCACCGTGAGTGACAAATCTTCGGATGCTGAAAAAAAATAAGATTTCTGATACTCTTTCTGCATTCGTGGGATAACAAATTCCGATAGGTGTCTGATATGCCAATTCAAGATTTACATCAACTAGTCAATTAATGATTTAAGCTTGTGAGTTCGAGTTTATGTAAGGTGCTTTTGCTCTTTTTTAGGATATTATGAGGTTCTTGTTTGGTTTTAAAGATTCGATCTAAAATGTAATAGCTATGCTGTATACAATACGGTCTAAAGTCTCTTCCAAGTCCTTTTATCTTCCTCGATCACTAATATCTTGTCAGCGATTTCCCAATTGCATCAACCCTGCATCTACCGCCATATTGGAGACTCCAAAGTTTTGATTCCGCTTGGACACGATCTTTTTATTATTATGAAGACATCAAAATAAGATTTGGAAAAATTGGAATATTTTGATGTAATAGTTGTATCGATATCATTAGTATAATAGTCAATAAGTGATAAGATTCTCCTATATTGAGAATAAACAATTTGAATTTGAGTCGTTTGTCATCTTCTTTTATAAGCAACAAAATCTTCAGAATCCGTAGAGTAAGGAAGACTCTGACTCGACCGCGAATCTCTTAAACTGCTATATACTATATACAATTTGTCAAATAATTTGCCACCAGAATTACCTGGTCATTCGCCATATTTATATCCTGCGAAGATAACCAAAACTCTTGCTCCATACAAAACGATTACATAAGTACCTTATTTTCTTCATCTAATTTCGCTTCTTCTTCAAGACGCAACTAATTATAAGATAAAACAGGGCCGGACTTGCGCGGGGCTCGTGGGGGCGGGCAGGGGGCAGGGCAACGCACCTGCGGTAGCTGCCACCAAACGCGGCCGCGGCAAAATACGTTATTAACGCTGCTTCTTTTATTTTTAAATGCGCCGATAGCCGCAAGCTAAAGGTTATGACAGGGGCGGATCTAGGATAGTGCAGTTCAATTCTGTGCTTAAAAAAAATAATTTTAAATAAGCACTCGGCATTTGATGCGCAGACATGTAGCTATTTTTTTTAATAATTCTTTATCAAAGAAGTGTAAATTGTGAACAATTACGTTAGTTCTAATAGTTAAAAAGTGTTATGTTCTTTTTTGCTTTAGATGAAAAAAAGAGGATTTCATTTTCTATCATTTTTTATATTTACTTTGTTTTCTGATTACTCATCTAAATCATTTTAATACGGCTTACTTTTGACCTATAAGACCTATTAAGCAAACTGCAAACAATATCGTGGGAATTATAATAGACCAAATTGTAATCTCTTAATTTATATAATTTATGACGAATATTTGAATAATGCGATAACACGATTTAGTTTTTAAGTGTCGTAAATTAGCAAATATCCATCCTAATTTACTGTTATGATTATGAACGTTTGAATGAATTTAGTCTAGCTTTAAAATAATATCAATTTCCATATTCTCAACTTTTAGACAATTAGATATTTTAAAATATAATAACATATATATCTATACATTATCTATAAAATAAAACCTAGATTTTATAACCGTTTATCAACATATTTATTTTGAGATGACATTGATTTTTTTTCTAGGAGCAAATAACTTACTATCATAGGTTATGAACCTAAGTAATAGTGATAATGATAATCCTATCTTTAAAAGTAATAACTTCTATAAAACTATAAATTTATCTTAACATATATACATACATATCTTTTTGGACTCAGGAATTTCAGCGCTTTCGGGTTTCAGCCAATATCCATTGAAAACCTTACGTCCCAAACCCTAAGTCCGACCCTGGCGCATCTTTCGGCATCTGGCCGGTCGGAGGCTGATCTCAGATAGCCAGGTCAGTGCCCCCACCCCGGCCGTAACTGGAGCGGACTTGTTTTGTAATAATTGTAATTATGCTTCATTGAGCTACGCGCCATGGCCAAAGCCAGAGGTTCTCATTGATGGCACTCCGATGGATGGTGTTGATCCACTTCGTCTTTATAGGTTTTGCTTGAGGCTTTTTGTGAAACGGCATTCTGTTCGTATCTCTATTTTATTTTTCATTCGTTTATTTTTTATTTTTAGCGTGGTCCCATCTAGTTGGCCATTACATTGGCTCTTAATACATTGAATATTTAGAGGATTGGTTTAGGGATGGAGATCCGCATCTAGTCTTAATGGACTTAATAGTTTTTTTAATCCTAATGTGACTAACGTCGCATCGCGGCGCGGACGCTGAGCGACCTAGAGTGAAACATGCCAATTTCGTGATGTTGACATCATATACCTAAGTATTGATTTTACATCTCAAGCAACATTCGTACTTGTAGTCGGAGCTATATCTGTGAGTATCCTTAAGTTGTGCCATGTCGTCCATAAGCAACGATAACCGATCCAAGTCCAATATGAGCCGAACTACGACTTTTCAACAAAATATAATCTGTTTACGTTGATGTTGATTATACGAAAATTAAGTCAATTTAAATAAAATTCATCTACCAGGTTCATGTCGCTTTATGGCCAAAGAGCGTAATCCTAATAATGATAAAGTGTTATTGCCGTTTCTCCTATGATATTAGTGTTGAGTATAAAATTAATAACATATAAAATATATGTTAGTTTCCCGCCAAATGGCATTTAAATGATTTTCTGCAAACATTATTATAATAATATTACAATCATAAACATGAACATCTACTAACACAAGTTTTAATTATTAATAGCTCATTTTAATAATACACGTCTAGTGAAATAAACTGCTGTCCATAGCAGATAGTGTTTGCACCTAATTGAATATTAAAAACATGGTTATTTTATACATAGAACATTAAGATTTTAATCATCATTATCCTGTTTATATTTTATATACAAATATTTTCTCTCATCTAGTTTTTATATATTTTACTTTTGAATCATTCCACAAAACCATAAGAATTTTGCTCATTACAATTTATATACATAATTATATTAACTAATTTATATATGAACTAGCGACCCGCCCCGGCTTCGCATGAGCATAAAACCTTCCTCTTGAATCACTCTATCTATTAAAAAAACCGCATTAAAAAATCCGTTGCGTAGTTTTAAAGATTTAAGCATAGACTGAGAAAGCTATTTTGTTTTATACTATGTAGTAAAAGTGATATTCCTCATGTTTTACTTGAAATTTTAGTAACACTATTAAGTTTGAATTATATAAATATATTATACTTAACCTTCTGAAATAACTTCTTCAAATTATGATGAAAAGCGTGTCAAAATCTGTTGTTGTGTTTAAAAAGTAACCGTAAAGACCCAGATACCGATTTCAATTGATAGATTGACAAACAAATATAAAGGCACAATCAGGCTTTGAACAAAATAGTTATAATACTTATATTTTTTATTTAGGTAGCCATAAATAGCAACAATGAATCAATATCATACAACTAGGTATGTGTCAGTGTTTAGCATAAAAACTCTGGCCAGTCACTAACAATAAGGTGACAAAAACTGACACAGACATAAGGCAGGTCACGGTGACACCATGCTATAGAAATACATGGGAATTTTTATTTATTCTTTATACGTGTTAAATAAACATGTACGGGTTGTGGGCTGTGCGTTGCACAGTTTCGTCGTGGTCAAGATAGTGTGTACAAATGTTTTTTTTATTGAGTTTGGAGTTCATACGTAGACATAAGGGAGAAAAGATGAGACGACGGAAGAGGCTAGAAGTAGGGGAAGTAATTATGAGGTAGAAATATTTTTACAACATGAATTTTAATTTCTTTTTTAATAAAAATATTTTATTTAGAGAAATCTATTCTTATATGTATAATAATATAAATATTTCTGCTTAATCCAACAAAAGTGAAGTATTAGACAATGCTTTTATTGGGCCATGCATATTTATTTGTGCTATAAATATACAAATACGGAAAAATTGCACAGAATGAGCTAGCCCAATGCTAGCAATTAAAATGATTCCACTTTGCTCTTAGTAAACTCCACAAATAACTGTCAACATGGTCACTTTGTAAACTAATCTGGTTTTTTGTGCGTCCGTTTTACCTTTGGGGACAGTCGAGGTCGCTCATATCAATAACAGGTGATAAAAAAAGAATGCTCATACTTCCTTCGTTGTCCTCGTGGACCTTTTGAACTTGATTTGGCAATTATTTTTGTTTATTGTGTTGGCACTATATAAATTATAAGTGTGGTTTTCCTATAAAAAGGGTTACGGAGGTCAGACGGCAGTCACTCCAGAGTAATACTTTACCAGTACTGATTATATTATGCAGCATACAACAAACATTTTTGGCTATGGATTTTAAGGTTTGACAAATCAATATTAAAACTAGGCTTGGCGGATCGAAACAAAATATTAGGGCTAATCGAAACTACCCATAGACTTGCGAAGCTAGATCTTTTTATTGACTAGGCGACATTTCATGCTATGGCGAAACATAACTTTTTAAATTTTTGACGGAATTTAAAAAATATATATATATTGAAATAATTCGCTTGACGTATCAAAACAACGATCAGACTTGACCAATCATACACTAAATCTTATTTGTATATATATACCTCTATGATGGATGACTCTTAGGCCACTTGGTTCGACTGGGTTAGTCGATGGTCGGACGACGAAAACTTTTCATTTCCTGCTGGATTTTTAAGCCTTGCTAGCTAATTAGGACACAAAGAACAAACATAACGATATGAGGCAAAAAAGAGTAATTATTGAATTTGCCATGGTCTAGAAAACTTAAAACCCACCCATATTGTAAAGAAATAAGTATCATTTTTATACAAATAATTCATGTATGAAAGAACCTATTGACAACGTTCACACAATAATTGCAGTCTATGCACAGCACACGCCAGACTGCCTGTCTGGAACCTACAATTAAGTTGCAAGTGAATAGAAAATTGCTATTGCATTGAAATCATGTATTAATATACGCAGAAAAACTTAAGTGTAAGAAGTGGCTATAAGGCTGACTCTACACTTTAAATTCATTATTTTAAATGGATCGAATTCAATTTTAATTTTTCGATTAAGCAGTAAGTATTATGGTACGATACAAGTACCAAGTAGGCCAAGATCCTTAAGATTCGCGGATATATTTTATATTTGGAATATGTTTTATTGCACTATTTTCATTATAGTACCTTATAACAAAATTTTCAAGTTTTGGTAAATATTATAAATATTATTAAATTTTGTTTGTAATATATCTTTATTGCTTTAAAATACATAGTAAAAGGAACATTATTAAAATAAGAAGACAATATGCTTGCTTTGCTTTATTATTAAAATTTAATTTATTTATTTTAGTGATAAATTATTGAATTTATTATTTTTTAATAATTATGATTAAATTTCAAATACCGTCACCTCTAATTTGGATTTTATTTCACATCTTTTTGCTTGTTTTATCACGCCTGTTAGTGGTGCCAGTTTTTTTATTTTCTAGATAGATATAAAATAATTTCGGCATATGTATTCTAAAAAAAAATTATATTAACCATATTTTATTTGTAGTAATTTATAATTCGTTCATTCACAAATTATACAAACACGTGATTTTCAATGGCTGCGTAATCAATGCTTTTTAACTTTTTATTATTGTTTGTATACAATAACAAAAACTCAAATCATACAATGCCAACATCACCGATCAATAAAACAAGTGACAGTTTACCATTTAAATATATAGGAAGACTTTTAATTAGAATTAGATCGCATATACGAATGACATTCATAGTTATATTCATAGTACATTAATCAAAAAAGACGCAGAAAATAAAAATAGGACGGAGAAATAACGTGTTTTTCACACTTTTGCACATGTATGCTACATATTTATTGAGAGGTATATAAAACAAGTTGGGTTTGTTCGAATATTAACTCGAATCCGAAATAAAAAAATCGGTCCAGCCGATTTTCATTGTTTTTGATTTGCTATATTTGTTTTCTTCATGCCCGAATAGCAGTATAGTTGTTAAAGTCATTGTAAAATTGTGAAAAATTGTCTATCGAAATATTCTTGGGATATGACTAGAAATTAAATTTTCTGTGTGGCCAGCTATAAATGAGCTTAGTAGTCAATGGTAATTAAATAAATAAAATAAGCATTTTATAGATATAAATACAGCATGTTGCAATTCTGTTGACACTATATTTTATAGAACCGGTCCAGAACGAGACAGCGATATCAATCACTAGCAGCCCAGTTTAGGTATGCATTGACAACCCACACCCACAGATAATAATTAGACTGATGGCGGGCCGTAATGTCAAATGTCGCGTAAATGTCAAGTCATAAAAAGTCATCGGTCATGCATGCGTGCGCGTGCGCCTACTCTAGTTTCCTCGTCATATTCCTCATTGCCGATTATCGACTTCCTTGAAAGTGTTAATGGATTGATTTAATATGCTTATTTAAATCTAACAGGTTTTCCCATTAAGTCAATTGCATAATTAGGTACGCTTAAAAAAAGGCCGTGTAAAAGAAAAAAAAAACAAGTGGGTTTATATTCACTTTACATTATTTTGGTAGCTTTAAAAGATATTATGGGCAAGTGGTGACCGTAGCTTTTGAGGTAATTGAATTGAAACAGAAACATCTAGTTTAAAACGTTTAATAATCGAAAATCCCATGCAAAAATTCTGTAAATTAGACATTATGGGTATAAACGAAAATAAACATGAATAGGTACTTACCCATATAGTTTTAATTTTTCAATTGTCTAAATATGAGGTGATGTTAAGATTGTACAGTCAAAATTGCCTATTTACACACTCGTCATAATTTTGTGATATGGTCAATTGATCATGCATATCATGGTGTCTCTTACACACTAAACTCGAGATAAACTAGCTAAGTTGAACTGAAATTCAGTGATAAAACAAAATAATAGAAATAATTTCCACATGTATTTTTATTTACTAAAATAATTATTTCACATCTATTTCACACTATTTCATTGTAACAAGTGACAGTAAGGAGTGTCGTGCTCTGAGCATAACGGTTTTGTCTATGTCGGGCAAAGGGAACTTGATTCATGCAGCCAATGAATATAGATAATAAAGATATTATCTTAAGTGAAGACCGCTTTATCGTGTCCATAAATTTAATACATTATATTTATATGCTCATTTAATTACTTTTACCCTATAAATATTCATCTTTTTTGCACAAAATCCTGCTAAATAGTTTAATATTCATATAGCTCTATAAATATTCACCTTTCCAGGTAAAATTATTTTATATAAAAACTAGCTGACCTGCAAACGTTTTTTTTGCAATATAAATTATTTCTAGGGTGAACAACCCTTATCACTTAGGGGTATAAAAAATAGATAGTAGCCGATTCTCAGACCTACTGAATATGCATATAAAATTTGGTTAAAATAAGTAGAGCCGTTTCGGAGGAGTAAGACAACTAACATTGTGACACGGGAATATTATATATTAGATATGGGTTGTTTGAATTAAAACAAAAAATCGTGGCGTTAAAAGACATAAACAGTGTTCCAAAAATTGACGTTATGATAGTCAACCGCTTGACATTTGCTAAATTTCGACCACAAATGCAAATTAATCTCAATCAAACAAAACTGATATCTAGTTTTCTTAACACCAAAGGAAATATTTAATTTAATCACCAGGCTAAAGTTCAAGCACTGATTTACGAGTTAATTTGACAGAACCACAGCTTAGCACCTTTTATTTATTAACTTATATGAAAACATTGTAAAAATTTTGTTAAGACTGTTTTATTGCCTATAAAAGCAAGTTTTATTTATAACGTTTTAAAATCGGATTATAATATTTGTAACAAATATTTACCATAATAAACAAAGATTTAAAAGTCTCTCTAAACGTATTAATAAGTGACTCTTTTTTATACAATTAAATAGACTACAAAAATTGTTTTAATCTTTCTCTTCGTATAGTTTCAAAAAAGTATTTTTCATTGGCATAATCAAAAGAAAAGTACTTTAATTTTGTCAAAGTGGTCTTATATATATATAACTAGCATCTTCCCTCGGAACTTTTTCCCGGGATGAAAAAATGTTCTAAGCTACCTCCCCACCAATTTTTAGCTAAATTAATTCAGCCGTTCTTGAGTTATAAATAGTGTAACTAACACGACTATCTTTTATATATATATATATATAGACAGTTTGAAATTCAAAGCAACAGCGATACGACTAGAAAGACGATAATGTTTGGTCAGATCTAGTATGATATAGTTTTATGGCGCTAAATAAAGGACCATTACACGGCTTTGCTTGGCCTGCGCTCACGGCGGCGATCAGTAAGGAATGAGGAATGACACGACTAGTAAAGTGCCATTCCATAATGGCAAATTAAAAAATAATTGTTTTTTTTTCTCATATACAGAGTCTGCTGAATGCTATGCTTTTAATTATGTTTTGGTATTTAATACCATATTTTACTGAAAGGCAGCTAAATTACGTTACCGACAGACTGTCCAAGCTACTAATGTGGTAAAATGTAATTTTTTATTGTATATTTGTTATTCTTTTATATATTTCTTTTTATTTTATATTTCGTGCTGATAACGAATGTGGTAAATGTAATTTTTAATGTATATAGAAGAGCTGAAATCTTGAAGTAAGTAATAAATTGACAAAAGAGAACATATTTAAAAATAGACAAGTTTTGATTAAAAAAAGGTACTAATACAACAATGACTAACACAGTCACCACTCCGTAAAGGTAGCCCAGAACGATGTCAATTTAATGTTGTCGATCTGACTATTGGAACTTAAAAAGGTGAAGACTTATTTCTTATATTATAATATTTTTCATTATTGACTATTCAATAGATTGGAATCTTTCTTATCCCAGAAAGAGCAATACAGATATGGAAAACACTTTATCTACTGTACGAAATCCATAGAAAAAAAGTGTCTATATAAAAAAAGCCATAAAAGAAGCCAGCTTTTGCCCAAAACTGGGACACATAGAGCTAGGAAAAAAAATATGCCACAAAAATCAAACTGCATGCGGTATGGCACTATTTCCCTTCAGCTAATATTAAAGTCAATACACAGGAAGAGTTCTTGCACAAAATGAAATGATTAAATGTTCGTCCTCTGCTATCAGGAAGTGAGAAGTGACGCAGCTCTTGTCGATTTCTCTCCAGCTTCGCGATAAATAACTGCGGGTAGTTGTAATTCCGACGCTATATTTATGCGCAGATTGAGTAAAACATAGAAGAGAAACTCATTGAAATGTGCTTGTCATACTACCGCAATCATATGGGACCTAAACAAATATTATAACATTATGGCCATTTCTCATGAGATCATGTGATCTACCTAACAAAATATAAAAAAACAACAAAGATCATGTGATCTATCCAACAAAGTGATATGTTACACATTTACTTTGTATCAACAAAGTGAGATGTTATACATATCTATATAGTGAGATGATATACATATTCTATACTCATACATCAATTATTAACACAAAACATAAAATTCTTTAATTTTAGTTGTAAGTAATTTATTTTTTGAAGAAAACGATTTAACCCATGATAAGCAACATGTTTAGAGTGACATGCGTAGCACGACGAAGTGCACAATTTGTGTTTACCATATTTTGAACCATATTTACGCGCAGGTCGCGACGCGACAGAAGCGTGGGCGATGCACAGAGTAAGTGCCTGCAGAAGCATATCGGCTGCGAGATACAATCGGAGTCAGGTATTTGGTTGTAAATGGTTTGCATTACTAGAAGTTTCGATCTGTATTCGAAGTTCGAACAGGAGTCGGTATATATATATTTTTGAGTTACAAATCGTTCTATTAGGCTTCATCGACACTGGTTCTATTTATGAAATACTTTACAAAAAATATTCTGTGCTTAGTGTTAGATCCTACTCAAGTATAATATTTTAGGCGATATCGTTCTGCTAATGAAGTAATAAATAATTTTGTACATTTTTTTTATATTCGGTTACAGGTTCTATTGTGTAGTTGTCCGCATAAAAAAACGCTTATTAAAATTATCCAACTTAACACATGAGTATTTTTTTTATCAATTCTACGAAAATTGAAGCCTTCTGAATTCAACCTTCTCTATATAACCTTCCTTTCGACATATAATTTCTATTGTAAGCTAAATTCCATAGATAAGTTATCGAAAAGCTTTAACTCGACAAGCGTGCAATTGTCGAAATAAATCATGCCGGCTCTGTGTTAGTCATTAACCTGTGGTATTGGTCCTCGACGTACTTTTATCTAATGACGGGGCAAGCTATTGTAGAATCAAGTGTTAAATTATGATCGAATCATGCTAGATTTCATGGGATAGATAATTTTGTACTAGCTTAACTTTCCCTTTGGTTAGATAACTATCAAACTGCATTTAAATAAATCTTAATTTGAATTTCAAAATGGCGTTTTCAAATTGTCTATGTGAGGTCAGCAGGAGTAAAGGATTAGTGGTTTCTCAAGTTTCTTAGTTATTCACTAAAGTAATGTTTTGGCTATATGACTAAGCAGTTTGTGATAGTTTTATAACATCATAAACTCTTTATGCTCATAAACGAAATAACTATCAAAATCATCTTCAGCACAAAGTCTATTTAAATATAATAAAAAGCACTTATCACTACAAAGTATAAAACAAAGTCGATTTCTCTGTTTCTATATCCGTTTGTATGCTTAAATCTTTAAAACTACACAACGGATTTTGATGCGGTTGTTTGTAATAGATAGAGTGATTCAAGAGGAAGGTTTTTATGCCCATGCAAAGCTAGGGCGGGTCGCTAATAATACATAAACTATATCAATTTGTCTCTGACTGTTTATGACAATAATCGAGTCTTGTTCAATTTATTTTATTGAAACAAACATTATAAACAAACTTATTGAACACCGAATAGTGAAAAACTGTTTATGAAATACATTTCCTTTTAATCAGTGTCATAAGATTTATCACAGCTTAATACAGAGTGTAACATTTTCTGCCCTAAACAGTCGTACAATTAGTAGTAATCGCTCGCTTTTCATAAGTTTGTTTTATTTTAGTATAAATAATTATAAGGTGCACTGTTCGTCTAAATTGCTGCTACCGTATAATTTTCTCCTGCACTAGTGGGCGTTGCCGGATTTCCTTCGAATTGCGATTACGGCTGGCAATGCAGTGGCGTTTTCCTGATGCAGCCAAGATTATGGTGCTTCTGTGAAATTTTCTTGGGTTTATGGAAATTGCTTGGCTTTCTCATAAACAGGCCGAGAATATTGATATTATTTCCAATTATCCTAGCGTATGTTTCAGTTAGTTTAAGAGTTCTGTAGCAGCTTTTAGAACGGAAGGATCGAAATTTATTATCGTAGAAATGTATTTTGTACGTCAATTATGGCACAGAATAGATATTTTTAGCACATATTAGTTATAGTCCATAGAGGTGCCTCTAATGTTGTCTGACTTCTTCGTTGCCGATCCACAAGTTTTCCAAAATTTTTAGTTGTGTAACTCCGAATTGTAATTTTTTTTTAATTGGAAAAATAAAAAAATATGGCTATACAAATGTTTTTAAGAACGTGTTTTTTATTTCGATAAACGCAGTCATCTAAATTTATAGTTAAGATGAGATTTAGATATATTAACCTAATATTAATATATTAATATCTAAATCTACATAGACGAATACTACGTATACAAATGATATTTTTTTAAAAGGTTGATTATTACCTAGTAATATCGATTATGTTAATAGGGAAGTAGTAATCAGTACTTATAAAAAGCAATATATTACAACCATTGCAACATAATTCTGAAAACTTCCTCCGAACAAATCACAGTATCACGAGCATGTCTTGCGACAAAATACGTTTTAAGATAACGATCTAGCCACAATACAAAGAGTACAGTAGTCAATATCTACATAATACACCTCGTACGTAACTTTAACATCAAACGTGCATATCGTCACGACGACTGTTACTAGGGGTAGACAGAGTCTAAAGATTTTCACTTACGAAGTACGCCTTAAAAGATCTTCCTCGTTTTGTTTATATTCATTAGTGGCATTATACTCGTTCGCCAATTTTGGGTACATCTATCTCCTTATTTCAAACGGTCTGCAATTTGTTAGTATGTTTTTCGAAATTAACACTGACCGATTTTTCCAGATAACTCTACTTTATACCTTTTGTAAGTTTCTTTTCATCCATTCCATAGACTCCATGAAGCATTTTCGTCGTATTATATAGAAATCGAATACCAAAGATAGCCACTAGGACTAACTGAATGAAAAACATACTCGTCGTTCGGATCTTATGTGGGAATGAAGACTATGATCTAGGGTATGTCTTGGCGATCACACTAATGACAAGAAGCGGTTTGTCACTGCCACGGTATGCAGGATAATGGACCTTTTGTTAATCAATTAGGAAACAAACAAATCTATCCTTCTGTATTCCCGTTATTTCCTGTGTATTACAGCGGCCGATCTGTTTTACTTGCAAACATTCCACTTGTCTTGATACGTATCTAGCTACCGCGCGCGCGGATATACATAACACTTACGTAGGCCGTGTTTTGCTCCCATTGTGGCCTGTAATTGCTTCCATTGGCATCTAAAGCTGTTGGTCCTGGCTGGTATTACTGTAGCAGTTGTTAAGTTGCCTTTTTGAAATTAAATTTGAAAGAATTCCACTTGCTACAATCTTTACAGACCTCCGTCGTTGCTTCCTTCAAACTTATTACATTGGGTACTCCTAAAGTAATATTTAGCGAATGGAAATAGTCTCTGCCTACCCCTGCGTAAGAATATACCTACATGTATGTATAAATTTGACAGCAGTGGTGGATTGTCATTATCGTTTACCGGCTGCATGTCAGCCTTATAGCTTCTGAGCCTTACTGGGTAGTTTAAAGATATATCTTAGATTATTGTCCCTCATATAAAGTACTTATATACGGCACTAATATTTTTAATAATTTAGTTTATCTATACTTATATTATAAATAGGAATGATTTGTACTTTTGTGTGTATGTTTGAAATGAATAAACTCAAAAACCACTGTACCGATTTCAAAAATTCTTACAACAAAGCCGAGGTGGACTGCTAGTATCTATATATAACAGTGCCCTAATAAATGCATTACTCAGACAAGTTCATTGATTGTTTAATGTTTTTAAAATGTCACACCACCATTTTAATATATACCTACGTTCGTCCCACCAATTCTCCCAAAGGGAGTACACCACGTAGGTGGCAATCGATTTATTACTAGTATCCTTATGAATGAAAGACGATAGCGTCACCAAAGATTTGCGAGCCGAGTTTTATTAAAAGTCAGATACTACGTTATTAATGGCGGGAAACGAGTATAGCTCGTATTGTCTTGAAACTTGTTGAGATTTTTAATTTGTTGACGTGGTTTATTGATTCTGTGGGCTGTCAATTTATCGATTGAACCGATAATCGATTGAAATGATATTCTTAAAGTCTCTTAGGTGTTATAAATTGAAACCCCCGCTGTGTCTGCCTGTCTATAAGATTATGTTAGAAACTACTTGTCTTTTATTGTACCAATTCAAAATTTTGTGCAAAGCAGAAAGACTTAAGAAGTTAAAGATTAGCTGTTTATAAATTGGTTGTTTTTCAATATTATAAACTTGCACTGATTATTATTAATATATATTTTTTTTGGATTTTAAGATTTTAATAGGATTGCGAAATAATGGTTGATTAATATTTATAATATAAATTTTTGTCACTATTTTCAATTCACCGCATAACTACCTGTAGCCTTGTAGCGCGAAAGCAATATAAAATTTCTTGCTCTGTGAATATATACCCGAATCAATGTTTGTTGTAAGTAGGTTTCTAAAAGTTTTTTTTTTATATTTACAGGTACTGAGAAATACTGTGGAGGAAGAGAAGTATTGATACTACACAACTAATGGTTTTCATGTGCCTTTATACCATAAGTTGCGGTAACCAAGTCTATTTGCGTGCTGAATTATATATAGCTGAAGTATTTTTTTTATTAAAGTGGTACTAAGCGATGTATATAAATGAACAAAGTTTAAAGGTGAATATTTTGACTTTTTTTTCTTCAATAATGGCATAACTGCGCACCGTTAACATAAATACATCGAAATATATGGCAATAAGTATAATGCTTTTGCGAATTGAGATTAAATTTATCGACTTAGCGACTCGAAACGTAATCGAGATACGCGATCGCTAGGTTAAAAAGGCAATTTCCATTTCAAATTTTATTAAATTATGTTAGCAGTTTCCCAAATAATATATTATGTTATTTTAGTCTCTTTAATGCTCTAAAATTTATTTAAAATTTGTTTATCACTGAGTTATTTATATATAAAGTGATATTATCAAAGTGAATAATTTAAGCATTCTGTCTTATATTTTGATATATATCTTAAAATAAGTATTATATTTTAATTACTCTGACTATGACTAGTCTAAGTATAAATATCTTTACTTATATTACAAAGCAAAAGAGTTTTTTTCTTTGTTTCCCTTTTTAACTTCCAACTTCTGGACTTATTTAAGAAGAATGTATATAATAGCCTGATTTAAAAAAAAGATATATCACATTTAGAAAAAACTACAGGACAAAGATAGTCTATTCGGGTTATCGTAAACTTGCCACAAAGTTAATTCGTCACGAAAAAAAGTATGCGTAAACTTGCCACACTTTTATTTTTTTATAGTTAATTCGTCACAGTCTAATATTTAGTATAGTAAATTCGTCACACTGATTATTTTTGTACAGACAGCAAGAAAATTAAACAAAAATTTAAATAACAACATTTATTTCTTTCATCACAGTTTTGGGATATTAACCTTACCTACATCTATTACAAAAATCACAGTTCTATCTGAATGATTTACTTAAATATTACGTACAAATATAACCAAAGAAGAAGCAAACAAAAATAAATTTGCTGTTAATTTCTAGGAAGGTTCTCAAAATTTACAGCTGTTTTATTTAAAATATTATGTAACAATTTGTAAAAATCACAGTTCTCTTTATAAATAGAAAGCGGCTGATTTGCCTAGGTAACATGCACAACCTACCTACTACCTACCTACCTTATTGATATACCTTACGTGTATAACATAAAAAAAAAACAAAATATATCTACTTAATGAATCACAGATAAAATCACAGTATTTTTTGTCATAATTCATCACTTGCCTTCCCCTAAAATCAAAGATTAAAGTCGTAATTTAAAACTTAAGTATAGGATTAACTACATCTATGTAACAAATTAGAACAACCTACAATAAAACAATAGTAAAAAGAACTTTTATTATATAAAGTAAAGATATTGCTTTTTGTTTATAACATTAGTTTTCCTTTGAAATCATACATTAAAATTATTAATTTAAATCTTAAATGTAGAATTAACTACATCCATGTTACATTTCTTTAAAATGCTGCATATAAGAAATTTTCAATATAAATTCAGACAGGGGCATGTTATTATAATTTTCTAAAAGAGTTTTTAACTCCCTGTCATATGCAATTGACCTGCGCGTTCTTAAGTTTGATGGTATGGCTAGATTCAATTTTTTTATTTTAGTATCTACATAATCAGCTTCCTTTTTGAGTGTTTCCAGAAACTGAAGCATTCTAGGTTTTTTTTGAGGCATCATATTGTTCAAACGCTTATGCCATGCTTCTGCGAGATTTATTGTCCTATGACGAGAACCATGTATATTCCAAATAAATTGTATATTTTTATTTTCTAACCACTGGGATACGAAATAATCATTAAATGTTGTTACTGTTTCACTCTGTGGCGCATCTTCCATAATCCACAACCAACCGTCTTCAATGTCTTCTAGCTTTACATGCGCCAATGCAGCACACAAAGCCAAGTGTCTCTTTTCGTTGATGCTGTTCATATTTAAGGCGTGAGCTTTTTTAGCCAATGCTTGTTTGAAGTGGAAGTTACATCCTTGTAGTTTAATATGTGGAAACATTTTTTTTATGACGTTGATAACTGCAATTTCAAAATCGACAATCATTGTCACCGGGTTCCAATATGGCAAATTTTTCTTGAGAGCAATAAAAAGTCGCTCATAAGACCGTTCTTGCTTATTAGGCATTAGAACGTATATGAGAGGAACTACGTTTGTAAAGTTTTCGTCACTTCTCACATCACCATGTATGCAGTAAAGCTGATAAAATGGTTTACAGCAGCTTGAAAAAGTTCCATCCGAAAAATATGTTCGAATATTTCTTACAGCTTCACGAGCTGTCTCAGTACAGAAAGCTATTATTCTGTTCTCAGGATCACTGTCGTCGTCAAATAATAAAAAACAATCTGTATATTTGAACGGGATTATTACATCTTCACATTTAGCAAAATGTGTTTTGGGTACGTTTAATTCACGATTCCTTACGATATAAAGTGATCTTGAAAAGTGTTTAAATTTCGGTAAGGCACTTAATAAATCGTAACCCGCGTCTTTTTTTGGTTGAAAAACTTCTTCAAATAGTTGAGGCATAGGTGTGCTGGTGTTTGCTGCTGCTTCTTTACAAAGATTCTTTGTCTTGATAATCTCTGTTTTCACTACATTTGGTTTACACTTATGAGCCGCTTCATGCAAAACTCGAACGCTATGATTCTCCGAAATTTTTATACTTGCACTGCATGCACGATTCGTACATCTCCAAACAGTTCCAAGCTTAGTTTCCCGATGAAAGGTGTACATATAACCACCTCTCACAAGCATTCTCCGTCCCCTTTCAGTTTTCGTAAATGTGACCTGAAAAGGTGTTGAAATAGTATCATAAATTTATCTATACTTAATACTATAAAGAGGAAAAAAAGCTACTGGACGGAATTTGATAACTCTTTCAATATAAGAATACTCTTTACTCTTAACAACAACGGAAATAAATGCCGCAATTGAAGTCACGGGAAATAGTCAGCATTTTATAAAATCACCATAAAAATTACTACATGCTTTAAAACTAAATGGGTATAGTATAGAAATTTGTAATTGTGTTTGTCTACAGAAAACAATAAGCATAATACATGTCAAATTTCACAATGTATGATTAATCACACCACCGCTGGCGTCTGAGCCGTCGGCCATTTTGTTTAAAGTTTGTCATGCGTCATGTCTAGTTAAGACAAGCAGCATAAAACGGTATGATTTAAAATTATATCTAAAGTTTTAAACTGTACCTTTGCTAATAAATAAAATAAGAAATGTGACTCTTTTATTCAAATATTTATTTAATTATAATTAATAGTTCGTATTAGATCTAGTGCAGTTTAACTTGCAGATTATAATTACTAGAATCAATTAAATAAACACTTGATTAAATTGACATTGCTGTGAAAATAATGAGGGGTCAGTTAAGTATTAATTTTGTTTTAAAACCATAGGCTATCTAAAGTTAAATTAAATAAAATCATTGTTTAATAACTGTTATTAAAATCGAACTCCTTTTATATAAGAGCATTTGAGAGATAAAATAATAAACAAATAGCACATATTTTTTTTTGTATAGAATTAAATTTAAAAATACTTACACCATGTCCTCCCGTACTTGTTCCCGGCTGATTATCCATTTTTTCAAAGATGCACAAATTACAACATTTAAAATTGCACAGTAATTTTGCAAAACACGTCACCACCCTCTCGCAAGGTCATGTGAGTCACTGGACTGATAACAAGAATGCATTGACCGAAAGGGTTAGTTGTTACATTTAGAAAGAGATAGTTGCAGCGAGCGAGAGAGATAAAAGCATGTGCAGGAGTGCTACCTAGCTGTCTGATTGTAAATTTTCTCATCCTCATATAAAGGATTATTTAAAAAGCACCAACAGCCTCCTAGGGTATGAATGAACTCAAGATAACTATCAACATTTTGCAGCTAAAAAAAAAATGATGTCCTATTTGAATTGATCAAGTGATCATTAATTTATTCAATAATAATTCATACATTGCATTCCAATACATAGATCACATGACAATAGAAAAATAAAATTGAGTAATATAGAAAATTAAATTATATAATTTGGCCATCATTAAATTCAAATAAATAAACCCCTGTATGTAGTTGAATACTTTAGACATTTGTAGTAAATAAATGTATTTAACTTGTTGTCCGCTTCAGTTCCGCCCATGGTACATACCTTCATCTTTACAAGAGTGGTTTTTTTTTGTAAATCTAACCTGTCGTCATGTCATAAAACCAAATAAACAAACTCTTCGGCATTTTTCATATTAGCGTAGATTTAAACCACTAAATAAATAAATCACTTTGCTTGCTGTCGGTACTTTGCTAATTGTGGCAAATTAACTATAACGCATACCTACCTGTGACGAGTTAACTAATACTTTTTTATGCATGTGACGAATTAACTTTGAATGTATGGAGTTTTAAAAACGTGACGAATTAACTATGTGGCAAGTTTACGATAACCCGTCTATTCAAATTAAGGATATGCGATAATAACCGTAACTTATTACTTCATGATGATTGAATTCGTGAAATATGCCAAGGATGGATGAAGGCCACTTTCAAACGGTAATTCAGGAACTCTTTGGCTCAGGCCCTTGAAGGCTTAAAGACCTGTTCAGTAGTGAGCTGTTTGCATCTAAAATAATGATGATAACCTAGCTTTTTAGACTAAAAAAAATTAACAAAACAATATTCAACCCCAAAAAAGTTCATGTGTCATCTTTTACTGCCACAAAAAAAAAAACGAGTAGAGTTGCGCGCAACAGTTAATCATAGATTAATGTCCCATAATTTATAGCAAAATAGATACAGACTGGCCATTCAGCTGTCCAGTTTATAACTGCATAAGGTCGTGTACTTAGAGCGAAATAAGTTCAGTGAAAGCCTAGCCTTAACTTTCCTTCTATGCGATAAAATTCAATATATATTGTACCAGTTCATAGGATCAAGCTGTTTCGAAGAACTCGTTAATTAAACTTTATTTGAATATAAAGTATTTTGCTGCCAACCAACCCTGCTCTTACTTTGGTTGTTGAACGCCGCGTCGGTCACCGGTGACCGACAAACAATTGAAAAAAATATTGTTTTTGCGATTGCGGTATTCAACTTGTTAGTAATAGTACTAAACGAAGATATAAAATCTAATTTAAGTTCATTTAAGTTTGGTGGTTATATGTAAAAAAAAAAATATTTTTGTTTTTTTTTTTACTTTTTTACATTTATCTTTACTCTTACACCGTGATGTACCGGTCACTAAGCAATCCGACTATTCAATTTGACTCGTCACATTCTTAGTTAAGTGCTACCGATATCCGATATTAATCACTGCCTATACGTACAGACAGTCTATGAAAAATTATTCATCATAGGTAGCTCTAAATTTTTTGCATGATACCGTATTAAGAACTCTAAGTACTAGTTTGGACTATTAAGTCCAGCTTCCCTAATTAGTTTCGGATTTAAATGGGGTATAGATATATTTTTTTAAGAATATGTCAAAGGAATGTGAACCCTAGATAAACTGGGATAAGGTGTGGACAAAGAAGAAGATGTTAAAGCAATTTCTACTCCTGTCCTCAAACACAAACAGTTTTCACGTACTATTCATGTTCGCTAACAATGCAATTGCATTGTCTTTAAAAATAAAACGATAATTGATCATCTAAAGAAATACTTATTCGATGAATTTTTTATGTAAATGATTCATAAGTAACCCACACGTTTGGGACAAGGCATACTTACTTGGGCTCTCGTCGCAAACGTACGATGAGAGCCCAAGTAAAGGGACAAGATACTGAGACATAATATCTAAGTACAACAAAACAAACACTACACACAAGAAATAATATTACAAAACACATTCACAAAAAGGTGATAATCGTAACCTTACGCTTTATCTCGAGCAAAATGAAATTAATCTCTAATTGGGCCGATGGGCGATGCTATCAAAATGTCGGACCGTATAAAAATGTCACAGCACTGACATTTTGGATCTTAATCCGGACTGGAAAGTGATCGGATTTGACGAGACCTTTGGGCTTGTGGGCTTTTAAAAGCTGTGGGAGAGAAGTTCAGTTGCTACTTCGACTTTGTTGCGTAATGGAGACTTGATAAAAGGCGACGCTCAAATTAAGCCTTTGTTAAGGCGCTGTGCATCAGGGGAATACCGTAAAACGTCTATTTTTTCGTCGCGTAGTTAGCTTTATTCTTCATTGAATACAAGCATGAAAAAAATATGATGTATAGTTCAAAGATCAAAATAAATGGATACATAAAAATATTAAAAAAAAAATTAAAACCTAGCTAAATAAAATAGCAAAAAAGCTATATCCAGAAAAGGTTTCGTCGCGAATTACTTGATATCTTCAGCGACAACTACCAATTTTTTTACGTCTATAAAAAGAATAATATAATGACCCAGATGGATACCTAAAAAAATTACAAGATTTAGTCATAATTATTGAAATATTAAATTAAAACTGGAAAATTTCACCCGAAATGGCATTGAACGGAGACTAGTGACAGGCCAACCCAGTATCGCCACTTTCAACCTTATTTCATTTCGCGTACGTACTATAATCGCACTTCACTCCTCTTAAATACCTAAGGGTTGGGGATACAGCGCCTTAAGAACAATTTTCTGTAACGAAGTTGTTTATTGTGCGTTTTATGATAGATAGGTAGACGGGAAAAGGTTGATCTTATTTGCTGGTTACAGATTTGAATTAATTTAGAGCAGTTATTAATTTACTAGAAATACCACCGACAAGAGCATAGAGCTTAACTTTAAGATAGATACATTAATTTACTAAAAACAAAAGTGGTCATAGTTTTGTATGTAAAACATAAAGTTAGGTAAAACAAAATATATAATGAAGGACTTATCCTAGAACAACTCCATGTATAATGGGGGACTCATTCCAGAAAAACTTTTACAGCAGTTCTTAGTGTTTTAACCTTCCCGTGGTCCCCTATAACTAACTTTATTCTCAACTAGCGCACCGGCCCGGCTTCGCATGGGCATAAAAACCTTCATCTTGAATCACTCTATCTATTTAAAAAAACCGCATCAAAATCCGTTGCGTATAGTTTTAAAGATTTAGATTTAGTTAGAAAGAAAGCATACAAAGGGACATAGAGACAGAGAAAGCGACTTTATGTGGTATATATATGTATGGTATATTATGTAGTGATAGTGATAATTTGGCTGTCAAATGAATTTCTGTCTTTAAATTCATCCGGTAGTTCCAGAGTTATAGGCGTTCAAACAAACAAACTCTTCAATATTATATTAGTTTAGAATATAGAATATCCAAGCGTTTTCCCGGTTGCACCCAAAAACGTATGGTTTTAGAACCGGACGCGATGTCTTATTGTTTTGATTTCACGAAGTTTCAAAGAAAAGAAGTCGCATGTAAAAACTAGTTTATTCAATTCCAGATTATACTAAGCATTCACTTGAACAACAATCCTTATATTGAAAAACGCCTCCACTAGCTTAACCTGAGTTTAGATACGATCTCCAAGGTCACAGGTTCAATCCTCGAGGAGCTCGGTAAACCTGATTTATTACTAGTACTTAAGTCACATGTCCATGGCTATGATGAATTTCTTCGATCCAGTTTCCGAGATACGCGTACAGACAGAGAAATATTAATAGTTTTTCGTTATCAGATCTGAAGACAGAATTTACCTGCTACATTGTTGCTTAGAAAAGAGAAATAGGGTGTGCGTCACGGTTTTCGACAATGAAGATAACGTTATCAGCGGGTAAGGGATCAATATAGGTCTTTTCTATGACCCTTTGTCCCGCAGGTGGCAATTTAGCTACGAAATGAGCCGAAGGGGCGGATTTTACAAACAATAGCATTCGTAGTCATAGTTTTTATGACTAACTGGGCGCCGCCATACAAATAAAACCGAATTTCTTTTCAGACTTTATTGTTCTACAAGTAAATAATTCCTTAACAATTGTTTAAGAAGTTTTAGAATTGTTTACAATACGGATCTATGTTTTATAATTCTCTTTTTCTTGTCGCTTTTAGTTAGCCATTTTGTGTCGCGAGTACTAATATACTACACTGATAATAACATTTTAAATTTATTAAAACTTAAATTATTCTTAAATTAGAATTTAGCTTCTTTTTCCTGTGGATATTGTACAAGAGTAAGGGATAACAGAATTATCAGAAAATCTTCTTATACGACAACAAAAATTCCAAGCAGGACTGAGGACATACAGGATTCGTCAGGCAGGTAGCCAGATATAAATTTGGTAAATTTTTTGATATATTCTTACAATATTTCTGCAATAAAGAATTGATGTGGCCCTACCTAATGAAGGGAGAAAATGGCTAAATCTGTGTTAATGACCTACCAGCAGAGGAACAGTACATCTTGGGAGATTTTCTTCACAAAGGACACTCAACCATGAAGTATCTAAACACGGCTAGGCAATAAATCAAGGGGAACGACCTCAGATGTCGCGAGCAATGCTCCGCGACTGTGAGCAAACACATTGAGGTGTAACCTTTAGGACACGTGGGCGGCCGCCCTGGGCGTGACCTGACATAGAGCAACTACCTTATGCTAGATAGAAGTGGCAGTGGTGCTAATAGCTAAGATGCCGAATACTGGGCGAAGTAGAGGAACAAAGCAGAAAACACAGAAAAGCAGGACATTGGACTCAAGACATTCCAAGTAACCAGCTGAGAATAAAATAATAACAAATATATGATAAATAACCAGCAATCGGGAAAGCAGTGAGTGAAGTGGAAGTTGCGTTTCAGCTTTGAAAATATGGTACTACGCGTATGTGTGACATAAGTGGTGACTAAGGAAATAAGAGAGAATCCATTTTTTTAGGTATATCTTTGACGGATACACCAACCCATGTATTTGCAAGGAGGTTTCAGAAGGACCTAGAAGAGTAGACCATGCAAAAAAGGTAGGCTTAGACAGCTTTCAGAGTGTATGGGTTAAGTTAGGTTAGGAACCTTAAAGTAATTTTAATATAAATGGCAATAAACAGCACATAATATGACATATGAATGTAAAAGATGCTTTCAAAAAATATTTCCCGGCTTCTTTTCCAGCCGAAAATAAGACAAGTCATAGCTTGTAACGACCTTACACAACTTCTCACTTCTCTACATCTAATTCTCATATTCTTTGATAATAATCCGTATACACACTTGCGTGGGCAGAATAATAAAGACATACAAGTGTCACGGCGCGCGCCCGACTCCATGCGTTATCCGAGAAGCGACTCAAATACAATCGATTGACACGATCTCGGTACACTTTTGTCGATATTCATACTGAAGAGCCGGTTGTTATTTCATTTATATACTAGTATATAAAAGTTGTACCTATGATAGTTTTATTTTGTGTTCTAGCGTTTACAATTTTGAATTTCTTTAAGTGTAGTCAAGTTGCTAGTCCGCTAATATTGAGGTTCTGGGTTCGATTTCCAGCCAAGGCAAGTTGGAAAACGGGCTGTTTGAAATTGTCCTGGGTTTGGGTATTTATCTATATATTTTCCTTATGAACATATTACCATTGAGTAAGAATCCCATAACATGTCATATTTTACAATTTTTTTTCATTTTTATTACTTATTTTGATGCTAGCTCAATCTGCGTGATTGTCGCTATTAATTAATTTGTTATATAAGTCACAAATTGATCCGTGTTGATTGAAAACTGCATCCTGATGCAGCTAGAAGGCTTACATTGGTAGAGCCAGAAACCAGGATGTTCCTGGTTCTACCAATGATGATGAAAAATATGAAGTTACACAACATTTTACTCCATTTCCCCACAGCACAACAATATCTATTAACGATATTGGACCACTAAGTATATGACATGAGCCAACAGCATCCATCTTGCTGTTTACACAACCATTGTCTTCATCTGTTATGCCATCACATTACCTCACAATGTTTGTTGTGTTACATTTAGTCGGCCTGTTTTGGCATCTGTGCCCGCGAATTATGTCAATATGTTAGTCAGAGCTGGAGTGGCATATGTGTGTATTTTTAATCTAGGTTTTGAATTAAACATCATAATTTCATCATCGTCATTAATTTTCTATGACTTACTTCAGGGAATAATCTTGCCTCTGTCTACGCCATCCTTCCTTATTCTGGACCACAGCTGTGTTTTCAGTCATTTCTTATATATCACACTGAAAAAAATACTTACATATACATTCTTTCGTCATTCTATAGCACAAAGTGGCCATACTCGTATCACTCTTTGCAATATGTAACCAACGTAACCAACCCTTTCTTTTATTTTTGTAAATCACTTTTGTTAAATTAAAATAACTTCATTAGTATCTTGCCAAACTTTGGTTATTTCTCAAATAGCCGAAGTAGTTAGGTAAAACATTTTTTTCAGTCCTTCGACCTACCTAGACGATTTATTTATTTAGTAGATTAAATTTACGTACATAGATAAACATACTTATACAGGTCCCAGGTTCCCTGTGCCATAAATCACATGTAAAAAAATCAATTGTTAACTATTGTTATGATTTAATGGTCAGGGCCTCTGTAAAACAAGAATCAGCATAAAGTATAGGCCTTAAAAATCGAAAAAAAAATATATTTGGTAGCAAATCAAGGCAAAATATCAGGTGAACACCACACCCCACATTATAATGCCCAACGCGAACAAATGTTCATTCATTTTACGATCAGCACAAACGGGTGCTTAGTAGGAAGACCATAAATTTTGTGGCACTTAAAATAATAATTGAACTAAAACAAATCTACAAGAAAAGATAAAAAAGAATAACATTATTTAATGAAACTAATTGTTTATTGTAAATGTGGGTTTGGAGTTTGTAGATAGGACCGAAGAAGGCGATGTGCTCGACAACCACAAAAAGAAGATATTTCAAGCCAGCATGTGATTTTATAAACGCATTCGCTGTCGACTGCATTAGGATTTTGTATGGAAATCTGCCAAGGAGGCAGTACTTGTTTTTAAAACTCATGTTAGAGGCCCATATCGGATATTTTTCTGTAGACCTTTTCTGCATTGTCGTTATTAACAGTTTGTAGAAATTACAACTCATTAATCATTGATTAATTGGTGTAATCTTTTTTATTAAATATTTTTTTATATTTTTTGATTACCTAAAAAAAGATGTTAGCTATTCAAAACCCAAAATTCTTTAGAAATCCCAATTCTAATGTCCCATTTGTTTCCTCCAATATGGCCACCACTCGACCTCTTCCCGCCTTTATAACCTCAGGCTGGACAGTTAAGGCGTAACCCACAAGAAGACTAACTTACACCGCGAATATTGAATACAGGTGTACTTGAGCACAGGTAATGAATGGGTTATCATTCGCAAATGAATTTATTCGCTTTTGTGCAGTTGGCCTCGGACCTGCTATCATGCTAGTTACATCTTCAGATAATAATTATTTTAAAATGTATTGTATTTTTCTTTTACGTTTTATCTTGAAATTTTTTTTTATTACTAAATAATAAAAACTCAGCAATATGCAAAACGAGAGGAAACTCTTAGGTCATGTTGATTTAAGTGTTTCTATTATCCATATCCATACTAATATTATAAATGCGAAAGTCTGTCTGTCTGTTTGTCACCTCTTCACGGCTAAACTGCTGGACCGATTGTGATGAAATTTGGTAGGGATGTAGTTAACAACCTGAGGTCAAACATAGGCTACTTTTGGGCGCGATATAACCGCGTCCCACACGGGGCGAAGCCGCGGGGACCAGCTAGTTTTTAATAAAGAAACAACGATTGATTATTTACAGATATTTGATAGATTTAGGTGTTACGTTACTTTACGTTATGTTACGAATGTATGTGCAAACTAATGGTGTTAAGACTCACAGAATAGTGGGTGGGCAGTGCTGGCTGGCAATAAGTAGTTAGTTTGCATTAACTAACTCGTGGCGGAAGCATTCAAAGTAATTTAGTAAGTATCTAATGACTTGTAATGATTGATGCTAGCCCCAAGAAAGCTAGAGACTTGTGTTATGGGATACAAACTCAACTTAATTTTTATAATAAATATAGATAAACATCAAAATTCCCAAATGATCATTTTTTACTTGAGATAATATGATAGAGCCCGAGATCTCAGTTTTAAAATTAATAAACAAACACGAATGAAAAGCGCGTATCTCATTTCAAAATTAATAGCAAAATTATGCACTATAAGTAAAAAGGTCCTTGACCCAATTTGAATGCGCAAATAGCAGCAGGCTTATCGATAACGCCATTTATATTCAAATCCGATCGCCACAAAAACTGGTTCACCTTTAAACAAAGTTCGTTATAATACTTCCTAAATAAATTAACGTCAACATGTACTAAGAATGAGAGCAGGTGTTGAAAAAAAATATCGTGACAATCATTATTCATTAATTTAATCATTGCGTCTGAACCCGGAGTCCGCTTAACTGCGGTGCCTTATTTTTTCTTCCCCATTATGAACTACTTGATAATACACAAGATTTGAATGAATGAATGAATGAAAAATTATTTATTCAAGATAGACATAGTAAATGTTAGTATAAACTTAATGCTAGTGGTGTTAGTAACTTCACTATCACTAAATAGTATAAAACAGTCGCTTTCTCTGTCCCTATGTCTCTTTGTATGCTTACATCTTTAAAAACTACGCAACGGATTTTGATGCGTTTTTTTAATAGATAGAGTGATTCAAGAAGAAGGTTTTTATGCCCATGCGAAGCCGGGGCGGGTCGCTAGTATAAACTAAAATATAAGGAAGAAAACTAACTATGTATCCCATTGCCTTACCAACCCAGCTGAAGTGGCATGACAATGGATTACGTACAGACAGTCCAGCTTGCTCGCGACCATACGCAGGAGACTGTTGCCGCTCTCCCGCACGCGGCGCTACTACGCGCATCTCTTGCGCATTGTAGTGTAAAAGCAGCTACTCTAGCTTTTTGATTTGGCATGTGACCTTTTTTTTTGATGTGGCTATAATCCATAATATGGCAATCAAACTTATAGCTTATTTTTGCCAGTATCAAGTTTATTTAAATGTTCTTCATTTTGTCGAGTCACAAAGTCAAGTTAAGTCAGTAGTCATGTCTAGTCAAGTTAGTCAAGGGCTAAGTGAAGCGGTGGAAGTTTCTCTTAGCATTATCTTGGGAGATTTTGGTGACAAGGATTAAAGTCACTTATACGACATTGTACCACTTCCTAACACTCACGCTTGTTCACGAACACTTAGCGAATAATAATCTACCTTTATTATGCACAAATACTCAAAAAAACACAATTTCGAAAATAAATACAATGACGATAATTGAGTGGCTTAGTTTGGCGCCAAAACCCATATGTGACCTTATTGACAACACTTGTTGGAAATGCTGTTGTGGGTCGGAATTACCTTAAGGCATCGACACAGCCTATTGAAGACCATTTAGCCAAAACCAACAGGCTGAACAAACCTTCAGAAGCAAGGAGATACTCAATATAGAAATGCCACTATAGTGGCGACCAATCAAAGCCGCGCTTGCCCTCGCTTAACCTGCGCTATCGTTATCAACACGCATGCTCCACTAGGGCTATCGACCTTACCCCTATCCCATTAAACACATGTATATTGATGTAATTATGTGTGTGTGTGTATAAAAGTTCGAAGAAAAACCAAGCCTTTCCCACTTCACAAAACTAGATATCAATTCGCACGTCTTTTCATATTAAAATAGAATTAATTAACAGACCATAAACAAGTTCTTATAACAAATTCTACAAACAGCTAAAGAGAGATCTAAGTTCAAATGACATTATATTATGTCATAATCATAATGCAACTCGTTTTTGTATGTTCGTACAAGTTTATGATATGTCTCTATATAAGAAGTAACATACCTGGCTCCGTAGTGGTTTCCAGTTATGTAGTTTATGAATAGAAAAGTGATATCGTCATATTATTAAGGTCACCTTGGATCATTAAGGTTTTAATTGTTTACGCCAACAGTAATTATAGGGAATCACGTGGTAGATTTATTATTTCAATTGTTTATTGAAAAAAACCGGTCAAGTGCGAGTTGAACTCGCGTGGAGAGGGTTCCGTACAATGCCAATGTCAGTTTTTATATCCAATTGTGGTATGTTAATGTAAAAGAATTATGAGATGCGAGTTTACTACTACTATCGCTATCTAGTGGTGTTTTCCGTAAGTGAACGTTTTATATTAAATTTACCACTTAATTGTCAATTGATAGAATTCTTGTAGGTTTTCCTGTAATCTACAGACAATGACCTATATTCCGTATTTTTTTTTTCAAAATTTTAGGTTCAGTAGTTTTGAAGATCAGGGCTAGAGAATGGTCAATTTTCGTCTTCTTTTCTGAATAAAATGAAAACTATTTTTGTTACAATAATAATAAAAATATATTTGAGATCCTCATAACGAGCTCTTTCATTTGATTATATAACACGGTAAGGTTTGCGAAACTTTTTTTTAAATTCTTAATGTGTCCCCCGAAAATTATTATTTAAAAAAAATATTTTATAGCTATATTTAGTGTTTGGGTCACAGGATTACGCCATCCTACCAAATTTCATCTGTTTTGGTCCAGTAGGTTCGGAGTAATTGGCTGTGACAGACGGACGGACGGACGGACGGACAGACAGACGCACGAGTGATCCTATAAGAGTTCCGTTGTACATTTTTGTACGGAACCCTCAAAAGTGTATATATATCTTTTTCTAGTATACTGAGAAAGACATAGGGTACCTTTCATCTCGGGAAAAAGCACTGTTCCCGAGAGAAGTTAGCACGGGCGAAGCTGCGGGCAAAAGCAATTGGAATAATAGGAAAATATTGAGTAATTTTACTACACACTACATTCATTTATGAATGTAGCATTATCTAGCTTTTAGCCGCGGCTTCCCTCATGGGAACAGTCCATACTTTCTTTCAAGATGAAAGTTACCCTCTGTCTCAGTACTTCTAACTAGTATGCTTTTAATAAAGATTGTGTTCTCCACTACTTCTCCACAAGGCGCACTTCGAATCGATGCGCAACATGGGAATATGGCAACATGGCATTCCATCGATATTGTAACCTGGAGATGGGCCTGTTTATCTACCTAGCAGTATGAAAAAAAGGAAAAGAATGCATGGTGCAAAAACAGACTTGGACGACCAGTCCTTGAGCATTCAATCAACTTGGAAAGTTGTTTACGATTAAAACAAAGAAAAACTGGACTGCTGAGGGGTCGTTGGCCATTTGACATTTGACACGAATGTCAAGGTGGCACCTTCGAGGACCCAGGGTGCCGTCGAGATGAAATGTGATCGAGATTGTGTATTGGAATTTTTTCACAGAAATGTCAATACTGACGCTTTTTAAAAACATTTTTAAATGTCTTTTCAATTAGTTGTTTGATATTTAATATTTCCTTTCAGATTTTAAAAATGTATTTATGACCAATCATCCGTATTCTAAGCATATTTGCGTGGTTATAACACTACTGCGTTGCATTGACAAAAACATCCACATCCACGAGCCAAGCTATACGTTCGCATTTTAATTTTAATTTTTGTTTCTATAATAATATATAACTATAAGATATAAACTTATATTTAATGGTCAACAAGGTTTTTTTTTAATTTGATGCCATATTTGTGCAGTAAAGTTTATAAATGAAAAAATAACTTTTCACTGACCGTTTGGTAGCACCGGAATTTTAACATTTAGTCTTCGTAGCTCTATGGTTCAAAAGAAAACAATTTCTGCAGTTTCAAGTGATATCTCCTATCAATTAGTTTTAAGTGATTATCTTTCTAATTAATTTTAATTATGGCCATTAATTGTCGCTTTTAACCTAAGTCCGTGGGAAATTGATGGATGGCACAGCAATGTAGCATTTCTTCTAAAATTCACATGTTTTATCGTGCTCTGGGTGTCTGGACGCCTGCATCCAGACCTGTATATGGCTTGTAGTAAAGCCTTTAAGGTCGCTTTTTCTGTGCTGTCAAGATTTGAAGACATGAAAAAGAATTATCGCTTCAACTCCTAGCCAGCATACGTACCAGATGGGCGCTCTGAAAAGGAATTATAAAATATCTTTTTTATTATCCTCATATCTCATATTTATTTCTATACTAGCTTTTGCCTGCGGCTTCGGCTGCATAAATTTCCCTCGGGAACAGTGAGTTTTACCCTACGTCCTTTTCAATACTTTTAACTATGTGTGAGGGAAATTTCAGAAAGATCGGTTCAGTAGATAGGGCCAAAAGCAAAACAAAAAAAATATAAACAAACAAACTTACTTTCGCATTTATAATATTAGTTAGATTAGATAATCTTTAACGTATATAATGGAATAAAAATATGTATTTACCGATGAATCAGGGTGATATCATCGATGCAACTTAGTTCAAAAGTCGCAACATTTGCCCACGTGAACAGCTTAACACCAAATATGAACCCAAAGGCGTAGGATAATGCGGATATGAATGTATCTTAGGTATTTGTGATTTTGCAAAATTCTTTCTTCTGCCAAAAAAATAGGTAGATAATTTAATTATTCATCTTGCTTGGTCTATCCTACTCAGAGGGAACTCTACTTTGTTTTAATAATGATAACATATAACATAACTAGCAGTCCACCCCGACTTCGCCTGTGGTACACACCTACTCCATGTCACTCTGGGATAGTGGCTTTTCAACTATAAAAGATTTTTTTTAAAGCCTATTGATGCAAACAAAAAAAAACAAATCTTTCCTCTTTATAATTTTAGTATAAATAAAGGCATGTACACAAATATTACGTACCTACTTACCCATATAAATATATATAAGTATAAATAAAAGCATGTACACAAACATTACGTACCTACTTACCCATATAAAACAGTTGTTTCATGTCGACTGTCTTCAGCAGGCTACGACCACGCGCCTTTCCTTTACTCCCTTTTCGTATAAGTGTGGGCCCTTAAAAGCCTAGACTACATTACAATTCAAACCAGACTTGTGACGTCATAATGCACTTTCGGTTCAAATGTCGCGACCGCCAACCCACATGCGGCGTTCCAAATACGAACCGCGTAGGATAAATAAATGGAAATATGGCTTCATTTTCGAATATGTTTATTTTTGAAATATGTTTATTTTTAAAATTAGAATCGGAGATTTCGAATTTCAGTTTGTGATGCAATCAGATTGCAATATGTGCAAAAAAAAATATACACTATATAGACGAGTCAGATTTTAGGATCCACCCAGATTTAAAAACGTTCAATGGACCCAGATAACTGGCGTTGGCCGTTTTTTATTATGTTTTTCTACAGTCATGCATCGATGAGCAAGATTTATTGCACATTTATTCTTTAAGTATCAACGATTCAGGCGAATGCTGTAAAATAATCAGTCCTTGTCCTTTCTCTATAACCCTTTCAAACACGACGATTGAAAAAATTGTTTTAAAAGCGTAATGCCCACTCGTATTCCCACACACATCAAATCGCGATGAAATCACTTCCTAGTTTTCGCCACAGACTAAAAACATGAACTGTGACGTGCGACTTGCAAATTATCACAGTTTCGCAGGCTAACACTTTGACCCGCGTGCAATTTGATAGTGCCCCGGGACCAAATTATAGAAAACGTAGAAGGTGCACTACAAAAATGAAATGTTACAAAATGTGCGGTTCAAGTTCTGTTCATTTTAAATGCTTTCAAGACAAATGGTTCGTGGAAATATTTGCATTTGTAGTAGATAAATAAATAAGTATAAAAGCTTTAATACTTGGCCAATTACAAAAATACATTGTAAGATATTTTGTTATGTTTGAAAACAATTTTAATTCTATTGTATATTTTAATTAATAAAACAATAGTCATAAACCTGAAATCAAATACTGATTTAAGACAGAAACTGTCAATTCGCTAATAGCGTGGGGATTTGTTCAATGAAACCAAGCTATTGTTAAATTCTCTTTTCATTTTAGATATGGTACCAAAAAATAATCAAGTCTAAAGACAAAATGCATAGATGAGATTGAAATGGGCACGTGAGATAGAAATGTTTAATATTGTATAACATCGAACAATTTTTTACTCTACTACTACTACTATATATAAGTATACTATTGTATAATTTGCTCCGGAAGTAAATCATACTTATACAATTAGCGTACTTGATGCTAAATATCAACAGACTTCATAGTTGAGTTGTTCTTCCGCGTTCCTATTATTTTGGCCCCCGTCATCTGCGTAGGCGATTGGACATTATACCTCTGATTTATGAAGCGATCCTTTCAAAATGACTATGGACAATCAAATACAGCGGGCTGCAGATAAAATTTACCGTATATTTGTGACGCTGTTATTGTAAAGAGATAGAACTTTAATAGTTTTACTTTACAGTAGGTCAAATGTTTTCTCAGCGTTTTTTCAGCTGCATCCTAAACCCGGCTTCGGAAGCCAGTCCGCTCAAACACAATGTATATATAAGTATTCCAAAACCTTTAGCTGCCCTTCTATTGCGTCGGAATCAAATATACATACCTACATTAGATTTTGTTGTTCAATTTCTATAGTATACATATATACATAATTGGTTAACAATGTTTACCTTTAAACTATCAGCACGTATGTAATGCTTTTATTTTATCGTAAAAATATTATACCGGGTTAAGACACGGACATCAGCTTGTATAAAATAAAAATGACGTCATTATGCCCTTGTTAGCCTTTTGAACTGTGGAAACCTGTATACTAAAACTTCAAAATCGTGGTCGTAAAAATCTATCAATTCATTTCATTACCAATACTAGTCTCTTATCGAATAATGCAAATACGTAAATTCTGAACACAAAAAATCAGTTAGCCCCTAATTATTAGCTTAAATATAAAGATTTTATGAATATTTCGTCCACAGAGTTCGTAAAGTTTAGAGAGTAATTATTAATTAGACGACCTCCGTGGCGTAATGGTTAACATGCCTGACCGCTACTCAGGAGGTCCCAGGGTTCGATCCCCGGTCAGGTCAAGATGAAAAATGATCTTTTTCTGATTAACCTGGGTCTTGGATGTTTATCTATATATGTATTTGTTATAAAATATAGTATCGTTGAGTTAGTATCTCATAACACAAGTCTCGAACTTACTTTGGGGCTAACTCAATCTGTGTGATTTGTCCCTATATTTATATATTTATATATATATATATTTATAATTGCCTTGTTTGTATAGAGTAAGCATATTGGTTATTAGACCAAAGATCAGAACACTGTTCTATATTAACCGTCTTCATTTCAATAAAGTACACATTTAAGTGAAAACTTTCAAATGATCATTTGTGTAATTATTCATCAAAATCAAAAATTTTATTACAAATTGCAATTGTTATTATACCCAAAATTCACTTCGGAAAATCATTTTAACTTATAATTGCCAAATCTCAGCTTCATATTTCCAGTAGTTTTTAATATCTCGTGTTTAATATATAAACCAGTCAGTAATCTTTCGCTATTATATTTTTTTTAAACTTTAGCGTTCCACAAGTAAATGTAATACTAATACTATATTAAATGCATTATCTACCAGTCAATCAAAAGCAGGTATGCTATGTAGAGTTATAGTTAATTTTTTGCTTCTACTGGTAATGACCACAATTCTCAAAAATGCGCACTCTAGTAATAAAAGGCAAACATTTCTAACTCTATATTCCGATGATCTCATTCTCATTTAAAAAATATTTAACAAATTGTTTGTGTGCACTAAATCGAATCGAAATTCAAATTCAATTTATGGAAAAGAACCGATTGGTAGCAAAGTGGTATCATAACAATGATACTTTTAATTTTATAGACAATTTAAAGAAACATCTATGGGTTATAGATATGCCGAAACAACTGCTACTGGACATTCGAATTTGGAACAAGTTTTGATCGAACTAAATTGAAGTTATCTAAAAGTAATCTGACCCCTCTGGTCGTATAGTTGATATAGAAGTATAATGAGGTGTATCCGCTTTTATTTTTGAGATGAGATCGTGAGAAAAGTCAAGATGTTGATTATTATTTGAATATTATAGATTATCGATGTAGTAAATAATTAGTTTTGTAACTAATTACTATTGTTGTCTATATAGATCGACATGCCATAATGAAAAAAAGTATTGGTACAAATTCAAAAGATATTTGGACATTTTGAAATCTCTAAATCTTTATTTTTGCTTGTAAATGCGAAAATTTAAAGGTATACCAAATTAATAAATATATAAATTTATAAGCTCTTCAAGCTTAAACTGTTGAACCGATTTAGATGAGCTTTGCCATATCGATAATTTAACTTTGTATACACAGTTAAAACGTATAAGGTACTTAAAATTCTTAATAGTATTTTAAGTGTTCTATAATCTTCCTACGCACAGAAAGTTAAGGTTTTTTAACACTCTAATACTCGTAAAAAAAAAGTCAAAAGGTCACATCGACCATGCCTGACCTTTACTTATCAGTGGCTAATGGACTCCGGTGGCTAATCTGTACCGGCGCAACTTAAGCTTATTACGTTTGCGTAGAAAGTGCACATTTCGACATATATGTCGTTAAAGTGGTGACAATTTGTAAGGACAGTTGATTAAGTTATTTGGACTATTTACTTTAATTCATACTTTGGTCCAAATTAAAGTAAATAGTCTTAACTCCTTTTTTCTTTTCGAGTCAAAATGGCTCTGCTATAAATATGTTTATATATATCATATTTACTAGCGACCCGCTCCGGCTTCGCATGGGCATAAAAACCTTTGTCTTGAATCACTCTATTTATTTAAAAAAACCGCATCAAAATACGTTGCGTATAGTTTTAAAAATTTAAGCATACAAAGGGACATAGGGACAGAGAAAGCTACTTTGTTTTATACTATGTAGTGATTTCATATTTGTTACTCTACCGCCTAACCAATTTTTTCCACGTTATTCCTATCCAGCTTAAGGTTGGCTGGAAGAAATTGCATTAGCGATAAGTCCGCTTTTGTACACATTGTTTGTATTTGTATCAACATGTATAATTTGAATGTTATTGGTACAATAAAGAGTATATCTATCTATCTATCTGTTTCGACCGGTACATGGCCACGTTCACTGCTCTGTCTGTTAGCCTCTTTTTAGCCTCCTTCAAATACTCAACCGTGCAGGAGACGGGTATTGTCGGTTTGTCCTAAAGGTAGTTCGACCCATTTTTAAAACTCCATCTAGTCAATTAGTATGAGATAAAATAAATATTCCAATCTGTATATGAGCGTGTTTCCTCGTTACATCCTCAGCTTACACTTTTGAGCCCAGAGAAGGCTCAATCTTGGCTTTGGATATGACGGCACTGATTTTACAATGCAGCGACTACCTTTTAACTATCGTAACATATTCTCTGTCTCAATGTGTAAAAATGTAAAGTATATAGTATAAAGTAATATAATAAATGCGAAAGTCTGTCTATCTGTCTGTCTGTTATGCTTTCACGACTAAACCGCTGAACCGATTTTAATGAAATTTGGTATGAATATAGTTAAGGACCAGGGCTCAAATATAGGCTACTTCTAGGAGTGATAAATCCGAGCCCCACGGCGGAGCCGCGGGCGAAAGCTAGAATAGTTATAAAGCATTATTTTCTTTTGTGTAAATAGGCACTTAGTTTATTTTTTCAATTTAATTGTTTCAGGTAATAAACTGCTTACATCATCAAGTTTGCTAAAACAGAGTACATATTAAATCATTCTCGTAAGTATAGCAAGATATCAACCGTGGGGTCTCCAGCTTAAGAATAGATCACCCCTGTTTCCTGTGTGTTTGATATAAGAGACGATTAAGCAAATATTGAAAATTGAAACTTACTACTTTTAAACTATTGACAGATTGTACCAAAGAAAGACCTACCTAATGAAACAAATTTTTCAGAGATTTTCCTAACTACATCAGGTTATAGTAATGATATATGCTAGTCATTAAGAACATAAAAAAAGAAAATTAGTAAAATTGAATAAAGCACCAAATTTTCTTTAACTTGTAGATCAATTTACTGCTGACTGTACTCAATGCGTCATACGGGCTACCGAACGTCGTAACTTTCATGACGAACTTTTGACATTAAGAAGTTAATCTAATAGTTCACTAGACCATTAATATTAGCTAATGGTTTATAATGCTAGACTGATAAAAAACAATGAATTGATTAAAGCTATGGATTTCCATAGAAACTTACAGGTAATCCCTGTAGTGATGTGTAAAAAAGTTTGGAAAAGTTCAGACATTTTTTAATCGCTTCTTGTTCGTTTATTTGTATAAGATTATTGCAAAAAAAAATACACGCGGCGGACTAAACTTCTAACTTCTTATATATCTATCTAGGACTATAGGGAGACTAGAAGTACCACATGGGCGAAGCCGCGGGTAAAAGCTAGTAATCCATGATTTCTAAGAATAAGTCATAACTCATTTCGCCTAAATTCCTTTCTTTTTTTTGTGATTAAAATTTTTTAAATATTGATTTCCTGTTTCAACTACCATCATGCTAAACGTGGTCTAAGGTCTTATGGCCCAGGCTCTGTCTACCCCGTATGGGATAAAGACGTGATTGTATGTATATGTATAAATTTTTTGTAGTCAACATTACAAGTCAAATTTTTATTTAATTTTGATAAATTAAAATCCTATGTTATATATTTTTATGGATATTTGAATTTAATGTTATATTTCTGTATATTTAGAGATATTTTGTATTGTATAAGTAATTTCTGTATTTCTGTAGTAAGAGCTATGTAATTGCAAAAAAGGTATAGGAATTCAACTGATCGGCTGATTTAACCAGTTAATAGCAACTTTAATACAGCCCCGCATAAATCATACAGAACAAGCAAGGAAGCCAAAATGCCACGGAATGTTGGCCACGCCTTACCTACGCAGGGAAACAAATTGAGAAAAGTACAGAAATATGGCTAATTACCTTTTTAAACATCTCTTTTTTATATATTTATTTAGGTATTGAAACTTTATCTTTCTATGAGTAAGAATAACTTATAGGATAGGCAGGTTTAATGCTACTAACATTCTCTACCTTTGACGTAAGTTGTTAGGGAAAATGCCATTCTTTAATCACAGTGTGACAGATCTTTACACCATGAACTTTGATTTAACACGTTAGTTTAACTTTGTAGATATTGATGTTATGTGGTATTTCTGTCAAAACTAGTACACCGCCATAACTAAGTCTGGATTTGTAATATGTTTCTTATTTTCGTCATGTAAATTTACAAACATTAATAACTCTATATATATAAAAATCAATTGCTGTTAGTTAATCTGGCGAGAATACCTGGACCGATTTGGCTAATTTTTGTCTTGAAATATTTGTGGAAGTTCAGGGAAGGTTTAAATGATGAGAATAGTGCGTTCAGGCGGTACGGAGTTCGCCGGGTCAGCTAGTTAATTAATAAAAACGCACAATATTGCCAGAAGGTTAGTAAATAAAAAATGCTCGGTTACACCACCCGAAGCCGACATAAACAAATTTACATATTGTTCGAAGCGCCACTTCTCTACCCTCGTTATTTTCAAACTACGGCCTTCTCAATGCTATAGTTGACAATGTTCGTTGCACTGCTAATGTAGTACAAATACTTATGCTAATGTACTAGGTAAGTACATGTATTAAGGATTGTTATCAAGCTGGTTAAGGTTGTTTGTAATGTAAACCGGCGAAGATATAATGGAACAGATGTATTTTATTAATAAGGGGTGCACGTGATATAGTCTATGTTCTATGATTTATATTATTTTATGAGAACATTTTGCTTTTATGTCACAAATAAGGCTACTTCTTCATCTAAGCGTTTTTTACTGAGTTGTATCTCCAGTTTACAATTTTGAGAACGATTTAATCGTAATCTTTGATATAACGGAATAAGTAAAATTGCAAGGGCGTGTGCGAGAAGGTATAAAATTAGCTCTGATATCTCTGCAACAAGCTCATATAGAGCCAGCATTCTAATCTAACTAAACTTGTAACTCAATATCTTGCTAGAACATAGTTACGAGCTGATAAGCTAGGATCGGTGATTTCATTTTCTGAAGCACGGAGGAGCTCATGAAAACATATAGTGATATGTTTTTATGAGCTCCTCCGTGCGTCATAAGTGTGTGACGGTGATCAATCCAAGTCACAGTCGTACCCTGAATTACTTAGCGTGCGTTAAAATAAAAAAAGTACACGTTATATCGACCTATTCTGCTCCTTACTGGTATATAGGTAGTTCAATATATTATAGCGGGTAGTAAGATAACAATGTAGATGTAATTGGAATAGTTACCTTAGATTGCACGGCAGTGCGTCCACCTGGGTTACGCAAGCAAATAAACCCATTGTTCCTAACTGAAACATAGTCCAAATATTTCTCTATTCAATAGAATTGTCGTTTGTTGTAACTGCCTCAATACGGCGCGGGCGAAATGCCGCCAGGCGCATACGCACAATTCGAATTACGGTGACTTCCGTACTTACCTTATTTTGTGTGGGTTTTGGAGCGCGAAGAAATAATGTTAGTTAAGTCTTAATATTGATTCTTATTCATTTAATTGTTCTCAGCTTTTGAAATAAGAACATTTTAAGTACTTTTTTTTAAATTATTCAATGTTATCATTTTACTATGCTAGTTTTTATTATGTTAGTTATTAGTTTACGTCCTTAAAACTGTAAGTAATTTATTACCTTGTCTTTGTTCTGCTAGTTAAGATACTACTTACCTACTTTTATTTTAAAATGTTATACAATGAGTACCTACATAAAATTAGTACTAAATGAACGTTGTAAAACAGATACAAAACTAAGCTTAGGTACTAGTGGGTTCATATAACGCGATCTAAAATGTCTTAGGTATAATTTCTGAAACATAAAGCATCTATATTGTCTCCATACCCGCCTTTCTCCGAAGTCTGGTAGTCTAAACTTTTGTCTTATAATCCATAATGGCATGCGTTCGAATCCCACAATAAGCACTCTGTGCAAATTGCCTCCAAGCTGCCATGGTACTTTGCAGGCTTAAATAGCCTGATTCGATTAAAACTGCCTTATGGTGGTCGTTAAAGAACCTTAAAACTGTGACAGTATGATGTTTAGAGTTAACTGACCTTGTAACCCACACAATAAAATAAGTTATTTGTTCAACGAGGTTGACAAATAAAATAAATTTATCTAAATAAAAAAAATGCAATCTTTTGAACATACAAATGAATTTGTACTTTTATCTTTGTAGTTATCACTCGTTTTAGCATTCGAACAACAACTGTATTATTATTTTTGAGTCGAAATGGCAACTGGTCAATTGTATTAACATCGATAATGCAGGTCTGTTTAAAAAAAAATAAACACAGAAATGTCATTCGGAAGACGGGAACACAAAAATGCTTTGCACTGCACTCACTACCTGTATTTTTTTTGACAAGGTTCTACAGGTCGAGCGGGCAGTGCGTTGCCGAGAGCCGAGGTAGATAGGCGCGCGCGCGTCTTTTTTCCCCTCAACGATACATCGATAGCAAAATGTATCGATAAGCGGTACGGGTCGCCCTTTGAACTATTCAAATTTAAAAATAGAACATCGTTTGTTAACCCTTCTAACTTTTGAATACGTGTGTGGTTTTAAATATTTAAAATTGTGTTCAGTGATTTTTTGTGTGTGAAATTAACGTTGTTTTATTGAAACTGATAAGTGATATGCACTAATGTACTACAAAATGTATATTAAACCGGAGAGGTTCTATCAACATCCTGAACAGGATTCGAAGGAGGACAATTGCATTTCAGATTTTGAAAAGGAGTTAGAAGACCGTAAGTTATACTTATTTTTTCCTTTTTTTTTAAATATTTATTTTAAATAATTGAGTAAGGTAATTTAAAAGAATAATAATAGGTGAGTATACGCAACTAGTTGACCCTGTTAATTTGTATTGTTTTAAATTTAACAGGGTTAAGAGAATAACCTCACTTAGAATATTGTCTGGGTTATATTCAAAATCAAACTAATTTAATAATAGCCTAATACTTTACTTGTTAGTAGAAAAATATTCTTGATAACAACATAATACCTTTATGACAAATTTTAATAATAGTAACAGCATTGAGTAAACAAAAGTAAATTATAAACAAACAAACAGTTTTACAAACATATCTACATAACATAATTAATCATTCTCTCTGACTTTAAAAGCTTTGATGCTACAAGCTTTAAAGCCCTTAAGTATTTATAACAAAATCATTTAAACTGTCATATATCCGCATATGACAGTTTAAACGATTACATATATATATATATATATATATATATATATATATATATATATATATATATATATATTCATATATATATTCATTGTATCAATGCAAAGCAATTTCACAATAAAATATCCTCAAGTACTTTCAAAATGAAAATGGGTATAAGGTATAGTCAAATATTCGACTATAAAATGCATGTAACATTTAAGTGAAAATTCACTAAGTTTAGTATAGTTTTGAAATTATCTCTAAAGTATTAGTTAAGTCTATTATTTTATTAAGTTATAGTTACGCTTATTGGCAGTTTATTATTGTTTTAATACTTAGCCTTAGTTAAATATTCAAAGGTTGATTTAGGAAATATTTTAGCAGTATATCGGAACAATTACCTATCTAATAAAATCTTGAATAGAAAACACACAAAAAGTATTAAAACAAAGATGGCAGCCGATTTAAGCGTTACAGTTGAAGAATATTAAGGTCATAGTCACTATCACAAATATTAAAAAGATTAATTATTTTCAAATTAATAATAGTTACTTATTTTATATATATACTATTATTCATTCAGAAACGAATAAGGTATACTAATAGCATGATTGTTCTGCAAGTAGCATCGACGGGAGCGTTGATGTCTTTTGCTTCTCCGCCGGGCGACCCAAAGCTCACGCGGAAGCTTTTTTATAAGAGTGCTTTTCTGTTTGGGCTTTGACATGATTGCAGTTATTCAAAAAGATGAATTGTTCTTTAAAAAAAATAGCAATAGATATTTGCGTTATGTATAAGCGAATGGTCATCGAAAATATTTTCTAATTCCATTTTATATCTTGACTGCCTCTGTGGTCCAGGGGTTAATTCCCATGTGAGGCATACTTTGTGTAGTAGTTTCTAGTTTCGTTTATAATAAAGATACCCATTGAAGATGATTTCGTTATTCGAAATCTACAAAACGAATAGCTCTTATGCCCTTTTGTAAAACAAAGTTTTCGACCTTTATCACAAATTTCGCATAAAACTCAGGTACAAAACAAATCACAAAAGAGTAATTAAACAAAGATGGCGGAGGTCCGAGCGGCCCAAATGGTCAAATTTGAGGATTACCGAGCACAATATCCTGTGCTTTTTGCTGGTCAGCGCTGGGTTGGGGATTAAATATACCCTTAACAATAAATGAAGAAAGTAATTGTGCCCAGTGAATCGATAACAGTAGAAATGTCTCCTAATTTGCTTGTACATTTCTACGAAATAATTTTAATAATTGGGGCAATAAATGTTACTTAATTGAGATTTCTTTAATCAATAATTATTTATTTTTTAAATAAAATAATATTCACTTAAATAAGTAGTCACGAAAAAGTTTTTTGAATATTAATATCAAATATTATGAATGTTTTATTATTGAAAAGATTATTTATTTTTCAAAATAAACTTATGAGTTAAAAAATTGATCCACTAATTAGAGATGTCCTTTAATATATGATGTAATCAAATCAAAGCTTGGCTCGTCAGTTTCTAAGAAACTAGCCTTTAAGTACAATAAAATAATTTGGTAAAAACATAATACAAAAACCTTCAAACATTCACGTTTCGCTGACTAACAAGCAAGCTAACGTTTCCCACCCACGAAAATGACAAAAGCCTTTACAAAAACTTGGCCCTTTTCGACCCTTACATAACTCCAAAGTACTTCTTACAAAATTACTATCTTACAATGCAAAATAAACTTTACGCCTTCAATTTTAAGACACATTTATAATTACTGCAATTTTTGCAATTTTAAACTTTGAAAGTTCCAAGAAAGGACATACCTGACCATTTGAATTAAAAAAATACAGGTACCTGACCTTTGTTTTTTTTTCTATGGCAGGAAATCATGACAATATGGTCATGACGGTAAATTTGGGTACAAGCGTTGGCAAGTAAGTACCTACAATGTAAGGAGTACATTGTAAAACCAAGCACAGATTGAAATGTTGTTAAACTTTTGTGTTTCACTTTGGCCTTTTGACATTTTTTGTTTACTATTTTTTTATTCGAAAATTGTTTAACAGATTTTAAAAGTAAAAATAAGGGTTAGTGTCAACTAGGTGTAGACCATCCTAATAAATACATATAAGCATGATATATTATAAGTCCTCTTTAAGGATTAAAGACGTGAAATACCTATATACATATATATGATATACACTCGATACTATCCTGCTCATTTTCTTCTAACTCGGTCCAGCCATCTCTTTTTCAAATCTTCTACATGGTGGTCGTTAGAGGATGTGAGCCAATTCTGAAAAACTTATACCAGGGTATAAAGAGTACAGTGAAGAAAAATACGTGTAGAGTCACATAGAAATATAACCACCTTATACTCACACCTTATACCGCAAGCTGGTTCAGAAACCTGGATATAGGAGTTTGACCTATGCAGGATGATAATGACCTTATATTTATAAAAGGCAAAGATTCTTATCAACAACTTGATTGCACCTAAATGTCTTTGTCAATTCATGTGTTATTTATTTGTCAACAACAAAATGTATTGTGACACTCCGTGGCGTAATGGTTAACATGCCGCTACTCAGGAGGTCCCGGGTTCGATCCCCGGTCAGGTCAAGATGAAAATGATCTTTTTCTGATAGACCTGGGTCTTGGATGTTTATCTATGTATTTGTTATAAAAAATATATTATCGTTGAGTTAGTATCCCATAACACAAGTCTCGAACTTACTTTGGGGCTAACTCAATCTGTGTGATTTGTCCCTATATATTTATTTATTTATTTACTCTTAGCACGCCTTGAGAAACTGTAAGGGCTTCGAGTTTCTCTTAATAAAGAAATATTTGCACCTCAAGTGGTAAAAGTAGGTACTTACGTGGCACCTTATTCTGTACCATATCTAAAAAAATAAAATTCACACTTGTGTTCCAAATCCAAAATAACATTGTCACAAAAAAAGCGAAGTCAACAGTCGCGGCAACTCAAAGTCACAAAAATTCGTCGTATCGAGGTGAAGGTCAAAGATTCAAGTTCGGGGTGAGGAGGGTCGTGAGACAGCGTTGATGCTCGCGGGCCGGAGGTTGGGAACCTCTGGCATTCGGTCGAGCAAGTCGTTTTTATGCAAATATCTTTACAATGTTGTACGGAATTATAAGCTTATCATTAGTAGCTGTATTGAACCTTAATAATTGTATGTATCAGTTATTGTGGCTGTAATTTGTTTTGTATTTTATAGAGATTCGTGATACAGGAATATTTTTGTAGGCGAGCCTGTTGCAGGCATGTCCACCTGTGTAGATATGATTTGTAGGATGTATCTATATCTTATATGCAAGAACCTATTACTTCGGAGCCTGGGGACCAAAAACACCGAAATCATTTCATTGCCTTTATGAGGTACCTACACAAGAAGTATATAAGATTTTTAGTAAATCATGATAAGAAAGATATTATAGGATTTGGTTTATTTGTTATTTTAACCTTTCTGACACCCATTATCTTTGGGAATGTAATTGTTAATACAATAATCTGCCATCAGTCAAAGAGTAGAACAAGAAGGTACCCTCTACAATAAACCCCTTAGTCCCATTTCGCTTAAACATGTACCTACTCACAATTATTTTTGTCATAAATATTTTTGTCTCACGAAAGACTTTAATCCTATTCCAACTATAATGTTATAAATTCGAAAGTGAGTTTATATATTTATTTGTTACCTCTTCACGCTTTATCTACTGAACCAATCTGCTTGAAACTTCGCATCCACATGGTTAGGAGTACTGCGAAGGACATATAAGGACCTTTCATTCCGGGAAAAGCACTGTGCCCCTAGTATGAGTTTTTCCTAACGCAGACGCTAGCGACTGTGTTAGCGATTTAGTATGACGAACCTGTACAGCGCCTCTGGCGGATAGTAAGGCAACTAAGAAATTCCATACAAAATCCTAGTCGCTAGCGTCTGCGTTAAGGAAAACTCACACTAGGGCACTGTTCCCGAAATTTACGCAGATGAAGCCGCTAACGAAAGCTTATGTAAAATAAAATCTCATGTAAATAGTACAATTCTTCATCGTTAAGCGAGGTCAAGTTCATAAGAGGTCATGAGACAGACCTGTTGATTCTTAGAGGGCAAAGGTTGGAGACCTCTGACATTTTGCCGCACGCAGCAACTGGTATGATCATTACTACAAGTTTTTTACTCGTTTTATTATTTTTATTTGAATAGCGGGTGAACTGACATTTGATTTCGAAAAAGGCTTTTGGGGCAAAACAAGTTAAAAAAAAATATAATTTTTGTACTTTATCTATCTTAAGGTTTTGTATATCAGACATTGTTTTTCATTTATAATTTTTCGCGATTGAAAAGCTTTACAAAAAGAATAAAAGATACAATACGTAGTACTTATACTATGTCATATTATCTTATCTATCTATATATCTGAGATAATATAAAATATCATATTAACACTTTCGCTGTCAGTAACATCTCTCGACGTAGATTATTAACTGTCATTGTTATCTCGTTTACTGTTCTCCAAAGTATTAAGTGCAGATCTCTTATATTCAAAGAGCTACTCTTTTCCTTGAAAATCTATATCCAGGCTAATATTATTAATGCCAAAGTCTGTATGTCTATCTATCTGTAACGCTCTCACGGCTAAGCCGCTGAACTGATTTTGATGAATTTGGTATAGATATAGTTAAAGACCGTGGATCAAACCTAGGCTTATTGGGTAATAAAGTAAGACTCAGGCGGCGCCACGGGCATTAGCTAGTTCCATATAAATTATGTTAAAGTAAAGAATAATATCAATGGATGATTCATATAAGCGACCATAAACACATGTAAACAACGTCATATAAAAATAATCCTATAAAAACCTGTATGATGCAAAGGCCAAGTTCAAGACTAAAAGGTCATGATGATTCACCACTGCATGTGTTTGTACAGCCGGCCTCAAGTTGGCCGTGTTATAAAGTAAGCTGATTTCTATATCTGTTTATATTAAACTATCTATACCTCACCGTTTTATTTGCCCATAGTGTGTATGTACTCTAAACGTTGCCCAAAAACAGGGCTATCAAAAGCCAAAAGAACTTTTGAAATCTGGCTAGTACTTTCAAAGTTACAGACGTTTATGTTCTTTTTTCGAACATGTTTCCCAGTTACATTCTTAGCATGCGCTTCAGAGCCCAGGGTATGCTTTAATAATGGTCCTCCTAGAAATGCGGCAGTGGTTATTGCAATAGAGCAACTGCCATCAGACCTCCATTACTTTATTTTACAGAAAAATCAGATCAATATATTGATCTGATTTTTCTCATCATTTCTGATTGATCATGATCCAAGTGGTTAAAGAATATTTAAGATATTCATTCAGACAGAGGTTGACAAGGTTAATTGTCTCTGCCCACTTTGGTTTCAAATAGAAATTCTAAATAATACAATATTTAAAAAAATCATAGTGTCTGCCTTATAATAGGCACAAAGATTCAAATGCACGCAACTGAGAAACATCTCACAAAAAATGCGTGAAAATAGCCATACCTAATACTCTGAAAAAGTACCAAAAGTTCACCCATTTTAACTGTTATGTAATGCATATTGTTATTATTCTTATCAATTAAACAATCAACACAATCATTATTGATTTAAATAGCAAACATTATTATATTTGCAATTTTATGCAGTAAAATAATAACTTTAGACTATAATAGGTAATATTTAATTATAGTCACGTAGTTACATCCAAACCAGTTTAATGCTATCAACTTTTAGCCATTTGGAGAGCTTCTGGATTCAAGGTTGTGGAAAGAGCATATGGTCCAAGTCAAAAGCTTTGAGTAGATGTTGCGGCGCTATTCCGTCCAAAAGAAAATTGTTAGCAGTCATTTAAAATAAAAAAATAAAACCCGGGACATACCTACAACCGACTGCCACACCAACCTATTGTGACTTTTGAAGTTTTTATCTCTTTTCGTCACAAAAACAGTATAAATAAATAAATATATAGGGACAAATGTATGTTATCTTATGACTTTCATACGATACTTAGGCTTAAGAATAGACCATTTTCTCTCTTTCCTTGGTTTTTGGAGGCGACTGAGAGAATAACAAAGTTATCAATTTACATATACAGTCCACCTACAACACAATCCCCAAGGAGGTTGATATATGGCTACCGGCGCCTACCGGTAAGTACCTGAAGAAGGGTACGAAGAAAGAACGAATACCTCGGGCTCCGAAGACATGCGGGTTTGTTTGGGACGCAACTTAAAGACGCAAGCGCGTAATGATAAGTTCATGAGTTTATAACTTGCGCCAATCGCCACAGGGTCGGAATGGCAAAGCGTTCGGGTCGCCGGTTCGGATGCTAATGCAGGTTAATTGCGGATTCAGACGACCTGCCTCTAGAAAACATAAAGCTGACTGGAATTTAAACAAAACCATTTTGCATTCATTGAGGGACAGCGGGCGGATACTTTTAGCTTTGTTTTGTAGTACAAAAGACATCAACTTGAGCTACCTAAATTTATTTATTTTTTTCTTCCAAGCTTATATCTATCATTAGGGTATATCACCAATACGATAGAATAGCACAACAATATATCAATTTGAATTATAGCACAAAAAATCTAATAATACTTATGTCAATTCGTTCAAAGAACAACTAAAAATATCTATTGTGTTGGTTGTTTCGTTGAGTATGCGCAGCGCACGCGTTTGAATTTAGCAACTACCGCGTCATAGAGCTTATCAACATCATTCGTGTGAGTTACAAGGTCAATTGCTCATGCACACCCTGGTCAGAATCCTTTGAAACCGCCTCTCGGAATAGAGCTAATTTGATATCTGTGGAACTTACTGAAGACTTATTTATTTATTTTGTAGTACAGAAGACATCAACTTGCTACGCAAATTCGTTGGAATTTTTCAACTATTGCCGCCACATACAAATAGTTCGATATAGACCCCAGTGAGAAAATTGAAGGCACTTAATTGTGTGTTTCGTAGTGCCAAAGATATATTCCTATTACATAGTATAGTACATAAAGCTAATGGATATGTTTAAAAACTGCGCCAAGTATGGAATGATTTCGTTAGAAGTAATTTCAGCAAAGTGTTTACCCTGAAATAATCTCTCGCTTTGCATAATATCTATACATAATATTTATCACCAAGTTTACATAGAACTAACGCAAAATAAAAAATGTGTCAAGTACCGCCTTACAGTTCAGAACTTGAAATAGGGACATTCTTTATAAGAAAAATATCTAGAAAAGTTATCGCAACAGATTTAAAGTTAGAATTCAACAAATACATCGTTACGACGCAGGTGGTTGATGAGTAAACATAAACACACTTATGTTTACGCTTCGGACCGCCGGCGGACTCTGTAAACAAGTAAACAAACGCAGGTGAGGCGGGCGGGATCGAGGATTGCTTTTGAAAATTGTAATCTAAACCGTAATACTTGGTATTAAAATGTTAAATAACTTATCCATTTGGATTAAAATGAATAGTTATAATTTTTGGACTCATTCGTACACCGTCAATATAATTGCTAAATGAAAATATTGATAGGTGTTTAGGCATAAAAGCCAGTTATGTCTATTGACTTTTCGTTATTAAAAAATAGCTATTAAAAACTTAAACATTACTGTTTATGACCATTTAAACCTTTGTGTCAACCCACTTAGTATTACATCACTAAGTGGGCAACCCTGTTTAATCTGAATGACTAATCTTACAGGCTCATGGCCTAAAACTATACTAATTTTAAGAACACTTCTTCCGGAACTTCCGGGCTTCCGGAACGACAGATCTCCTGTATTACACGATGGTTCTCTTATTATCTCAACAATCAAGTAATTCAAACATGCAATGTTCCAAACTTGAATAAAATAGTATGTCATATCTAGAGGTGAAAATTCCGAATGTTTCCGAAACTTTGGAATCTTTCAGGAATACTTCCGGAAGTATTCCTCATAACTTCCAAAACTTCTGGCAACTTTGGAAGTTTTCAAAATAGATTAATTGACTTAGAAAACCTGGGAATATTTTTTCTTTAAGTTGGCAGCATAGGATTAATATGCTTTTTGCTTGGAAGTACTTTAAACACAAGCCACGCGGAGTGACGTCATCGCTGTATGCATTTTAGAAATTAAATTATAAATTATTTACAATTTTATATTTTTTTTCTTACAAAATAAATATCTCTAAAATGGTCTGATAATATATAACGAAAAAACACATAAAAACCACTATCATATTTTTTGAACTAGCCAGTTGTAAGTAGAAAAATATTTTTGAAAACTTCCAAAGTTGCCGGAAGTTTTGGAAGTTTTCAAGAATACTTCCTTTGAAATGGAAACTTTCCTGGAAGTTTTCACCTCTAGTCATAACATCTAAGCCTTAAATAAATAAAAATATATTTAAAAACTTCAGTAACGGAATAAGCGTATGACTTTGTATTAAAATACACATTGGGCAACCTAAGTACCTACCTACTTAACGTTTGAAACACCTGCTTACAAACAGTAGGTCGTGCTCTCCAGAGCCCTTCAGGTGTGGCCAAACATTTAGTGCCCCAAGACAAACATTTGACCAAAGTTTGGAGAATGACCTCTTGTCGACCTCTTCGGAGAACAGATGACAATCCTGTCCGGTCTTGCGTTGTTTTATTTTGAACTCTAAAAGTTGGTTGTATAGGATTATTTTTATAATACATGCGTGTATTTTTTATAAAAACCGACAAATATTTAACGTCCCGATAAACAAGCTAGCTCTTCAGTATTTTTTTAAATTATTTTAGCTATGCTTCGCTGCACTTAATCGTGGTTTGTATATACTAAAAACCTTCTCCAAGAATCTATCAAATGTCCTCCAGTAGTTTCAAAGTATAAATTTATATACTAATAGATAGACAATTTAAGTATCACAAACAGTACTAAAATACACTACCTACCTAGACTATTAAAATACAACATTTAAAGAAAATATGGCCAAAAATACATCAAAAACTGATTTATTGGCCAATAGCTGATCAATATATATCAACAATAGCTTACTGTCCCAGACAGTTAATAAATTTGTCTTGAAAGGAATCGTAGAGGCGCCAAACCTCGAATTAGTAGGACTTTGGGTCATCAGCATACTATAGACGTAATTACCATAAAAAGGATCGGTTTATCGTACCGTACACCTACGACACGGTCATAGAAGTTCTGACTCTACGACCACCCTATTATTAGCTTCAAAAAATAAAAAACGAACCCACTTTTCAATCTACCTTCTCGTTTATTATAGTTTATTGGTATCTCTGAAAATCTGAAGTGTTGCACACTAGCATATGGATCATGTTTCTATTGGTATAGTTTCCCTTTTAAAAAAAGGGTGCCATTCTTCGTAACATTAGTGCATGTGAGATTGAAGATGTACTATAACGTTTCCATTTTGTCATTTAAAAAGAACACAAAAACCTCTAAACGACGGTAATCAAAGCAAATTTTAATACATTTGATATACTGTTGAGAGTAAATGTACCGTAACACACGTATTCATATCACCTGCACTATGTAAACACATTGGACTTGAAAAGCTTATCTCACACTCTGTACCAGAAGAATTACAAAGAAATGTAGCACCAACATAACGAAATTGTCATCGCCTTATGTATGTAGGTACTAATACAAAAATCAACAATGTGGGCAGCTGGGCACGCGCCCCACGCGTGGGCGAGGCACGCCCGACCGCCCAACATCAAGTGCCATGCACAGAACTCCTTTATTCATGTAGACATACCTATTAACATTGCTTTTATGTATCAGGTATGTAAAGTTAACATTGTATAAATGATTCCGCATTGGTCTGTAAGAGGCAGAAAAATCAAAGTCTTGATATAAATATTAGAAAACACAATGTAGAGTAACAAACAGAATACTTAGTACAGTATTCTGTTTGTTACTCTACATTGTATGTGCAGTTCGGAAAACCACTAATGGCCTATGATAATATGTATAAAACTATAGGCAAACCCTGGAAGCATACAGCAATAGAGCCGGTAAAATGGAAAAGTTATGAAGAGGCCTAAACCCAAGAAAATACAAGCATCAAATGAAAAGATCAGCCTAGTAGGTATACGACTGTATGAATTTCATAGAAGAATATTATCTACTCTTTAACCTTATCATCGTTTTTTCTCATCTGTAGCCAAATTTATTTTCGGAAGGCATGCTGTTCTCGCAAGCACCTTTATATCTTTATATACCATTCAGTGAGGAGTTAAAAAAAAATAATACCAGGTAGACATACAGCAAGCGAAATCAATTGTCAACATGGACAGCATGTCAACAAGCGGTCAGATGTCAACAAACCAGTCACCTGTCAACTGTCAACAGCGATCGGTTGTAAACTGTAAGGCGTTTAACATTCCGCATGTATTTGCTAGTCGTAAAACTTTAACTACGCGGAGAAAATGAACTAAACAGGCGTTGCTTGGAGGTGGCATTTATAACATACATTCAAATTACTGTTTATGAATTGTAAGTTGTTGTAAACTGGTTGGCAATACATCAGTTTCTTTTTTCTTATTTCCTTAAGCTAAGCATTATTTTATTGTCTTAAATTATTTTCAGTGCGAAAACACGACTAACACCATTTTTTAAAAGAAACCTTGTTTCTTAACTGCCTCTTATTAAGTATCTATTAAACGCCTCTGTATTCCATTGATAGATACGATTGAATCGTAAAAAGTTCAATCGTATCTAAGTCTTATTTGCTCGTTGTAATTCTCTTGTAATGTTCTTCTAGAAAAATAAATACAGGAGCTTCATTTTTTAATATTGTGACTACTAACTTAAAATCGGCAAGTAAGTTACGATTTCAAAAATAATACCCAAGAAGAATTAGAGCTCCTGCACCCGTAGCCAAGTGACAATTTCAAAACGCTAACGTATGTTGACAATAACAAAATGTATGGGATTGACAAGCTGCGGTAAATCACGTGGTCGATCTTATGTCAATCCCATACATTTTGTGCTTGTCGTACCTTGTTAACGTTTTGCGATTGTGACTTTGGCTAAGCCCTCTGGTTGGTGTAACGTCAAACGTGACGTCATGAAGTTGATTATAGAAACATTTTCGTTGTCGATTGACAACTTAATAAGTAAAGGTTTCTTAGAGTTCAAAAATCGACAAACATAGAGTACTCCAATATTTTTTCAATTACCATAATGTTTTGAGTAGAGTCAACAGAACTACACGGACATTACCGCATCTACTTAGCTCACACAATGATCACGCAGCTAGCACATATTTGTCAACGGTACCGATCACTTAGGCAGTCTGTTCGGCGGACGTGCGACCATCCGGGTCAGGTGCCAACGGTACCTTGTTTGACGACGCTGCTGACCCTACCAGGGTATGGGTTGAGTAAAGAGATTGCAGACTCAGAAGTTTGACTTGACATTTGCTAGAAAGCAAACTGATGCGCAAATATATAGACACATTGATTAAATAGTTTATACTTTTTTCTCTCATGTCAGCGTTTTCCCAGTTGCATCTACAGCATCTAGTTTTGTTTTTATTTAATAATTCAAGTAGTATCATACTGGACACACTGTACATATATATTTGGCTAGTGTTAAAAACTAACACGTATCCATCCATACTATATAATAATATAAATGCGAAAGTATGTATATCTGTCCGTTACGCTTCACGATGAAAATTACTATGGATATAGTTTAAGATCAGGGGTAAACATAGGCTACTTTTGGGCAGAGCCGCGGGCAACAGCTAGTATATCTATAAGTTTGTGATTTATACCACACGATACAGGCGTCCAGTTTACTGCTTGCATTGAAGAACATTGTTCTTGGTGCACAAGACGTTGTTCCGGAGAAACGCCACATAATACACTATTTTACTAAATTCATGGTTAGGGAAGATCTCACTCAGAAAATGGCGTGTCTAATCGTCAAATGACGGGTCGCATCGTTTAATACCTATAAATCACCGAATCGTACATTACTGACACTAGCTTCTTGTTGTTATACCTAATGTAATCATGCTATGGTTATATGGTATAGAAAAAGAGACATTGAATGCTATGTTTTGGCAAAAAAAGGTTGAGATGATAGCTATATCTTTATTGAAAAGGCAAAAGTCGAAAGAACTAGAAAAATACATTACACATCCTGTACATATAACAAATTCATCAGACAATAAAAAGTATTAGAAACAAAGAGGGAAGACTATTGCCCAGCACCGTGATCTGAGTAGCTACTTAGTAAAAAAAATACATAAAAAGCCAAAATAAGACAAAATAAGACTTAAGACAATTTACAAAAAAGCCATTTTCCAACTTGTTTCGAATAATAGGATCGAAGCTAGAAAGTCTAGATTAGCGGACTATAATCTATCCTCCAAATTTTTTTAATTAGTTTAGTCGTTCTTCTGTGATCAATCCAAAATTTTATATATTAATAAAGATTAGATTTAATTACGTAATATAAACAAATCAAATTAATTGTAACTTTTATTATAATAATTTATAATCAAAACAACAATTTAAAATCAATTACAAACATGTACATTTAATTGGTTAATCGATATAACAGACAAATTAATCGATTTTATGTACAATCTTTTTGTGTTCATATAGCTATTATAACGGTTTGATTTCCTGTCATTAGCTCCCTGACTAGGGTCATCAGGACAGGAAATCATCGATCATTATATTTAGTTTGGTCACCGTCTTCCCGCCAAACATCTATAATTTATTCGCATAAGACACCTAAATCGTAAGGAGGTAATACATACATTTCATGTACAATATTATTAATTAGTATTATATGTAGACACATATATACCTACTTCTTATAATATGTAGGAAAATATGGGCATACAGAGGGAAAGCCAGACCAAAGTCATACATAGACCAAATAAAGGCGAAGACTGAACTACATGTTTTAATACGTACATATGTTAAACGGATGGCTGAAGACAGGGAGACATGGAAATTACTCCACCAAAATAACAAATGTTGTTAATTTATAGACCTACTTCTTACATTTCAACTTCTCGATTTATCCGTTTCCTGAAAAATTCCCGTCCAGAAACCTTCAGGAAGGGGGAGGTATATAATTTCAACAACAAAATGTTTCTGGTGATAAATGAATGAAACCTTATTTCTTAATAAACATAGTATAAATTAGGATTTCAAGCAAAGCAATGTTATCAAAAGTTAGTATCACATGTTAGTCATCAGTGACATGCAAAGGATGTAGAGTAAGAAAGAATATAAAATTACCTTATTTATTATGTTTACAAATGTCGTATTATATAAATAACCTATTACGTATTGTGTTTTTGTATGAAAAATATGTATTTTGAAGGAGATCAGCCACACTAGTATGATACTGGTTCCGTGAGGTGATATATGTTATTGTAGTAACTCGTAGGCGACATAATGGGTTCATCTATTGAAAGCAAAATGTATATTAGCTTATAAAGCGATTATATGACAAAGAGGACCACATACGTCGAATTTCTATACCTCTGTATGAGTTATGGCTACAAAATATAACATTTTGAGATGTATTCAGCGATAATATAAAATATCAAAAATACAAGTTTGCTTTTGATTGATGATGATGAGTGGATTAATAAGAGCAAAATTCTGTGATACATTTTTAGTATATTTATTAGGTTTCAAATTTTCCTGTTTTTTAAATTATGTAGTTATTGAAAACGTATATTATTTGCATGACTATTAAATACAATTTGTAATTTAAAGAAATTATAATTACTATGTTCATTTTTGTGAGGTACTTTTAGTATCTATTTGCCGAAGGGCATCGGGAAGAAAACAATCTTGATATATACTGTAAAGATTTTGGCAGCCAAAAAAATAGGTTGTTAGAGTCAGTATAGTTAGCTTAGGATATGAATATATTTCCCAAATTTTCAAGAAGGGTTATGTAAAATACAATTAATTAACGTGATACTATTACATTTCTTTTAAAATCTCTGTAGATAAACTTTGATTAATATTTTCTTCATATCAAAAAACATCAACTTCTAAGGACTTTAGTGCGACCATCTACTGGTCAATTTCTCATAAAAATATGCAAATCTGTTCTGATAATAACATTAAATGGCCAGCATAATCTAACACCTGCTAAAATATAAATTATACTCGTATTAAATATCATATTACAAAGTGAAACGGTCACAAAGTTAATCGCAAAATGTACTTTTTCACACTAAGCGAGTTGACTGAGTGTAGCGAGTTAGCGGTGAAGTATTTCATCATCATTTCAGCCTTAGACAGTCCACTGCTGGAAATAGTTCTCATGTAATTAAATAAGTATGTTTATTTGTTAATAATCTAATTAAGAGCATATTTTTATCAAAACAATTAATTTATGATTGTTCAAGATTTAAGATTCATTACATAAAAAGAAGTAATTTTATTTAAAGTTTTAAGGCGATGTTTTTTTAGCAAATCCTTGATGATGATATGAGGTCAACCGTTTTAGTACTCGTCCTAATATACCTTGCTTGTTACTCGTCAAATATGAACCTTATATTAAGGCACAATTAATTATCGCGTTTAGTTACCTGTGACATGGAATAGCGTCGGTCCCACGATATATCAACTGTGATTAATGTGTTACAGTGCGAATATTAGAGTGAGTGAAATGACAGACTTGCGTAAACGGTTGTGACATACAATTTTAGGGGCTACAGCGACAAGCTTGGCAATTTAGCCGTATTTATGCGTAAGGTCATAATATTTTTTGACAGTCTCGTATGATGACCTGATACTAAAGTAAATCTAAGTATGATATGACGCAAATTTTAAGGTTCTGGGCTCCATAGTTAGGGAAAGTTAAAAATAACATATTTAAATAGCTGACCCGGCAAACTTCGTACTGCCTAAACGCTCTTTTCTCACCGTTTTAACCTTCACTGAACTTCCACAAATATTTCAAGATCAAAATTAACCAAATCTGTCCAGCAATTCTTGAGTTTTAGTGAGACTAACAAACAGCAATTGATTTTTATATATTTACTAGCTGACCCGGCAAACTCCGTACCGCCTGAATCTGCACTTTTCTCAACGTTTAAACCTTCCCTGAACTTCTACAAATATTTCAAGACCAAAATTAGCCAAATTGGCCCAGCCATTCTCGAGTTTTAGCGAGACTAACAAACAGCAATTGAAAAAGAAGAAAAAGATTGTTTAGTGCGTCATTTTTTCACGCAGAGTATATTGACTGAATCTAATTTACTTAATCAAATTGGCAAACACCTTTTGTCGTTACTTCAACTGACTATCATTTTTTCTAAGCTTTCATGCTTCTTTTTCACGCTAGTATAATGCTGCGAAGTGCGTTGATTCGCGAGCGCTTTCTAGTATACATTATGTAAATACTCCGAACCCATATTTTTAAGGAAATTTATGTGAAAAGAAGATATCTTCACACGATCTGTTCCAAAAAGAAAACTCATGTGTTTGAAAATGTCCGTCCACTTTCACACCGCCAAAAGATTCACTGTGAGTACATATATCACAAGCTCAACCGTGTCGTACAAAAGCCGCTGATTATATCTCGACTGTCAAGATTGTTTATTTTATTTATATACAGTTTTGACTTCACTTACATTGTGTACTTTCTTTCAATTTTTAAATTTATTTACATTGCTTTGTTTTATATGCTAATAAAAACTGAGATGCATATATATAATTAGAATATTATTTATAGAAAATAAAAGGTAAACTTATGTGATGTAAAATGGATACTTGTACGACATTACTTCTTACATGCATGGTTAACATTTTAAAGGTTTGGACTCTTCACACTGACACTCAAATTATCAATCGTTCGAAGTTCAAATTGTCAATAATCTTTACTATAAATAGGATTCATTATTGCTTATACCTATAATAGATAATATTAAAAAATATGTGTGTTTTTTTTAATCATGTTAGCATCGGCAGCATCATACCCTTTATCTAGCCGACTTTTCCTACTGTTATGATACAAAGACTTATACTAAACTTTCTTTTTTAACAATAATTTATCTTAAGTGGTCTCAATCGTCATGTGTAGAACGTAAGTCCGTTTGTGTCAACAACCGGATTCCTCTGTAGCCTCCATGTCAACCTAACTTGGTATTATTTATTGTTTGAGAGTATGACGTTAAAAATAAAAATAGTACAGAAACAAATATTCCTAGAGATTAAAACAAATTTGCAACATGCGAATTTATACTTACAAGTTTCACATTACCTTGCAACAAAAAATATATCGATATGAAATGGGGAATCTCGTAAAAATTATAATGCATTTAAATAATAGTGCAATAAAATTCATTCGATCTGTAGAATTAAGTATAGTAATGCAAAAAAAAAAAATATAGATGTAAAAGAAAGGGATATTTTTTAAAGTAAGAAATAATCGGTAACTCTTACCCCCTTATTTATAAAAATTTTCAAACGTTTGTTAAGCCCGTTTTAACTAAAATGTGTTTCGGCTCTTTCTTTTACGGTAAATTTCGCTAAGAGAGAAAGGCCAAAATATAGTTTGTTTATTTTTATGAATACCTGTTAGATTCTACATACAAACAAAGTGACTGGTCAACAAATCATATCAGAGCAAAGACGCGGTACTTCAGAAACATTGGCATGAGAAGAAGACGAAGATGCTTCTATACTATTTTGTAACATGGCATTTAATACTCGATATAAACTTTTTTTCGACAGTCGTATATGGTCTAAATAATAGATTATCAGGCAGAGAATGTCGCTTCTGCTCTTTACGAATGTTGACATACTCATTTGTTTGTTGTGCGGGTCTATTAACAAACTTAATATTAATTACTAGCGACCCGCCCTGGCTTCGCACTGGTGCAATGCTATATAATACATGTACTATACATATAAACCTTCCTCTTGAATCACTCTATTAAAAAAATCGTATCAAAATCCGTTGCGTAGTTTCAAAGATCTAAGCAAGCATACCTACATAGGGACAGACAGCGACAGCCACTTTGTTTTATACTATGTAGTGATAGTATTTTATGTAAGTATATTCAAAGGCGATCTTGTAAAAAGTAACCTCATTACCTTACTTACCGTAACGACTAGGTTAGATTAATCTGATATCTGATCTTTAAGAACTGTTATTAAGTTTTATCAAGAATCATAAAACGCCCGATCGATATTTATATTAATTCTTAGGACATATTTTTAGGACACTAAAAAATTAAGAATTTACCAAATGAGTTAGCGTCCCACCGGTCACTTTCCTTGTTTTTTATTAGACAGTTTCTGAATTCACCAATTTCCTTATTTGCCACTTTCATTAAGTTGTCATTTTCTCTATTAAGTTGGTTTCCAATTTTGATACGGTAGTTTGTTTGTTTGTAATATCTTTAAAATAGACGGTTTATTTTTTTTTTATTAAAATCAAAATAAAATGGCGAACTTAACGTAGTATTGTACCTATACTTAAATGTCCATAGCTCATACCAATTTTTTTTGTTCTACAGGTGAAGCCGGCGGCGGTGGAGGTGCGGCGCGGCGGTGCGCGCGCGATGCCGCGGCGTCGCCCGCGCACCCGCCAGCGCCGACGCCCGCGCCGCCAGCACCGCAACCACAAGTCAAGAGTGAGCGGCTTAGTCCGCATGATTCCACCGCTTCCAGGTAAGATACTAAATATTTACTTATGACTGTAATAGTGAATATATAAACCCTACATCGTACATACGTTGCATCCCTACAAGAATGGCTTGGAAACAGCAGCGTCTGCTAGAAGGTTATGTCTTAGATTTTTTGAAGACAGCGTAAAAAACGCTCGAATTTGGAGAGGCATATTTGTGGAATAGCGGACAAACTGTAGAAGAATCACCTGCTATGGTAAAGTTACGATAAACGGAAACCGGCGAGTTACGTAGAAATGTCTGGCTATGCTACGTACACCATGGCCTCGTAGAAGTAGAAGGGGTAGACCCAAAACGTGCTAGCTTGAAAGCAGTAGAGAACATAATGTTCAAATGTTCAGTAGAGAACATGTTCAAATGACAAAAGATTTAGTGAAGTAGACAGGAAGAAGAAAGAAGAAAAGGCGGAAAAGCGGACCCTAGGCTTCTAAGATGCCTTGCCAATGTCCAGCAATGACTTCCTACGACTTCCGTTTCAGTCGTAAGACCCTGTCTCTTGCACAATAGGAGACTTAAACGAGGCAAACGACCGGGCGGTGGAGGTGGCCAAGTACTGGGCCAAGTCAATATAGACCATATAGCCATTATGACTTAAAACGAAGAAGACATGGTGGATACCGGCTCTCTCTCTCTCATCTTAGCGCCTTCCCGGTTACTTCCTTAGCTGATTGCTTCGGCGCCCAGGGTCCGCTTTCCTGCTGGATATCGGCTCTGTCTTACCTTTTCACACTGAACCTATTTTTTTTTCTGGTTTGTCAGATCACGTAGCGTGACGCCGTCGACATCGTCGTACCCGGGCACGCCGCCCGAGCGCGGCAGCCCGCACGCCCCCCCACACCCCGCGCCAGCCCACCCCCCACGAAACTACTCAGACATAATGCGCTCGCTCGCCGCTAGATACAACACACACCCTAATAATGAGTAAGTATATAAAATAAACTATAGTTCAATTGATACAATATATTGAATGAGGTTTGCAAGAGGCACAAATTACATTATTGAGTAAATACTATTATCAGGCTAAAAAAATGATGTAACGTTATCCTTGCGTGTAGGTCGTAACATAGAAACTTCATCCCACGACCTAAAAGGACATGAGACACGCAGGGTAGACAAGAAATGCCATTGTAGGCACAAAGCCATCTCGGCTTTTCTGTTTCTCCCAAAGATAACAGTAGTAGAGCATGCTCTACCACTATTTTTCGGGCCGTTGATCAGCAAGATGTTTAGGCCATCGTTTCCCGTCGACGTCAGGATAGGTCGTCATATAATTGAAACCACTGTTTCACAACAAGAAAAATTATTTATTGAACTGCTCGGCAGGAATAATTTGTACAATATTACATTGATAAAATAAAGCAAAACTAGAAACTGACTCTTGATGTAGGTAGATATCGCATATACTTTTTTAAAATTCAATGCATGTGCTTGTGATGCTAGAGGACAGCAGAACATTATTTCGTAGAGAATGCTTTTAGGATTAAACCCGCCAATAGTTTAATTTTGTTTTTACTTATGAAACAGTTAAGTTTAATAAGCAAATAAAATGAAAAAATGTATTCAACTTATCGTCAAGCCATGAAGACAAGAAGTCCTCATTAACATATATTGGACATTAACGCATCTTTTGATTATTCATTTACATGTTCATTACTGATACATGCCCAAATTAAGAGAACTAAGTATGCTTCGTCGTCAGGCACACGTCTTTGTTATGTCAAGCCTTGCTGTACTCATTAAGAGAAATGTATAAAGGCTTGGTTTGAGGTGTTCTATCATTTTAATTATTAATATATTCTTTACTAGACGTTTAGGTCCTACTGTTGGACAAAAGCCTCTCCTTTTTGTTTCCATTCCTCTCGATTCTGTGATGTTACCCTCCAATCCTTATCAAAACCCATCAATCCAACCCTCAAATCATCCGTCCATCTCTTTCTGGGTCTCCCTCTCTTTCTTCGTCCATCTGGATTCCAGTTTGTGGCAATATACACAATTTTATATACCCATCTTTCGTGATGCGTCCGATTTACGTGTCCCACCCAATCCCACTTCGATTAATTACGTCTAAACTGTTAAAAAATTTTTTACTAATTAAATTTTAACGAATAAAGTTTCACCTAGATTTACTTTTAATTTCTTGTTCTTGTTTAACACACATTCATCATAAACCTAATCACCACTTGGACAACAATTTAAAAGAAGCCGCTTTAATGACTAAAATTAATTACAACAATCATTTGCCATTCTTAATGCCCCATTACGACTCCTTTATAGAATTAAATCACTCGATTATTGTCAATTAGGAAGTTAATATAAATACGATTGGTTTTAATGTAAAAAATTGTAATGTAAAGAAGAGGTCCAAGGAAAGTGTTACATCACTAGTTCCCCAAATCAAAACAAGTCATAGCACGGTTTTTCACACGCTCTGTGTCACAGCACTACGCGACCTCAGTTCACCGACCGACTAGTGATGCCCGCAGCAATTATCATATTAATCGATTCGATAACTTACGTTTAGTCGACAAATTTACATGATTCGTGAGAACCGATGCTCTCCGCGTGAACTTATGTTATATTAATGAATTGCTCATCTACCCGTCTTGGGTCGGTGACCTCTGTCATTTTTAATTATCAACGTGCATTGGATTCTTCATCATTTGCCTATAAGCTTATAAACGAGTGATGAAGATTATGTTTTGACATATTTGAAATTGAAATCCAATATAAGATATTGATGTGTCATAAATCCTCAACCATAAAAGAAAATCATTCATTAAAATACAAACACGACACTTGGTTTAACAGAAAAATCTGTAGAAGCTGCTTTTTAATTTTTAATTAACTTTGAATGTGTTTTAAACTAGCTTGTAATTATATGCTTCTATTAATATTGTAATTTACCGTTTTTGTTATTGCGGTGAGGCTGTACTTCGGTCAGTGGAAACAATTTACTGCAGACGGTATTGCGCCCGCGCCGCCGTTCCGTAGCACGCCAAATTGAAGTGGAACATTATCTATCGACATTATTAAATGTTTAACGCGTTATAATAAACATGTTAATTTCTAAATCCATCCATAATAGTTCTATTTAAAAAAAAATATAACGTTATTTTATTTTGGAGTATAAGTTTTTCAAAGTTATATTTAATCTATTTTTGTAGCCTTTACCTATTCTAGAATGCTCTGAATTCCTTGTAAACGTGTATTTTAAGCGATTGACCACGATCGCTCCTGTGGTGCAGATGTGGTCTATAAGATGACAGCTGGTTCATTAATCTCCTACCTCTAGCCTTGAAAATAGCCAGGCTGTATGTATAGCAAATTAATGTATTTTTTCTTATTACTTTCTAAAGTAGCCACTTCCACGATTAGTCGTAAATAAACAATACTATCTATTGTTTTTTTTCAACAGTTATATATACCACATGAATGGCTTCGGCACAGAAAGAGCGACGACATCACCGCAAACAGACACCACTGATGCCCCTCTTGGAGGACTATTCACAAGGCTGGCGAAGCAACAAGGTGGCCCACCTAGGTTACCTGCCTTCCCAGTAATGCTGGATATGACCTCTACTAAGGTAAATATTATTTTTATTATATAAAAATTCCTATTATTTAGAGAACATTAACTTTATACATATATACACATAATAAAGACGATGTCGTAGGGCTTACTTCATATGTATAGATATATGTCATGATAGAAAAATAAATAAACACGTCGTCTAATATTTTAGAATCATAAGATATCATCAATTTATACTAAAAATATTTAGTATTTAGTATGTTTATTTATTTCACAGTATTTGTCTTTATTTTTTAAAAGCATGTGTATAATAATTTGATATAAGTTACTTATTTCTTCTTGTATATTTAGCAATAGTTCAAAATTTTTATTTTTGTTTAATTTAATTCATTTTCGGTATTAAAAAACTACAAAATAGACGTGTTTGGAAAAGCGCAAAACTCTCCTGCCTAACAACATATTCTGAAAAGCTTTGCACAATTTCGTAAACTGACTCAAAATTTTCACGCTTTTCCCGTTAAGTTTTTACTTACGAATGTACATTTATTAAAAAGCATGTTGTTTTTTTCTAACAAGTGCATTTTGGGTTCGATTTTATATGATTAGGCTAATTTTGGAAGCTCCCCGTAATTTGAATAACGACCGATTCTTTTGAGAAAAATAAAATACATTCTTACGCTTGTTATAACTTTGAATCTAAACTACAGTTGCGTGCACTGTACAGCAGGATGTTTCGAATCAAAATAAACAACAAAATTAATATAATTCTATCCCTAATTATTCTTTATCAAAGTCATAAGAAATATCATCTTTACAATCGCCTCTGAGCGTGCTTTACTTGCGGCAAGGCCACTGCCCCTATGAAATAATATACGGTCAGCTGCGTTTTGTTTCAAAAGAACATACTAAAAATTCATTTTAATTATAAATACAAGTGCTCACTGACCTTCCTGTTTTAATTACACATCATGCTCCGTTTCATAGTTCACGGCTGTGATTAAAATGTCTCGGGGAATCATAAAACTCATACGCTGTTATCGCGAAGAGAATCTCCATTCAATGCGGTTTATTTATGTTAATTTGAACCTCTTCAAAATCATAATGCGCGATGAGCAACTCGCTTCCTTTCCATGAATAATGAACGCAATTAAATCTGATAAGGCTCACGACCTTTACACTTCCTGCGCAATTGCCTAGATAAGGTGGAGAGAGTGTTAATTGCGCTCGGTTGTTACCGTTCGCGATGCACACACAATCGGCAGGGTAATAGTGCTGCTCCGCCTACAGCCTGACTCGACGTTTACCAGCGAACCGTCTCGACTCTCCACTGTAAAAGGAACTGGAGCTGCACTAATTGGCAGCGGCACGCGCCGCGCATGCGCGGTGCTTTGCCCAGTGCGCCCCACGACACGCTAGTGATGGGATGTGAAATCGAAACAGCTCTCGACTTTAAAATTAGTCGACTTTTTGCACACAAGTGCAATAAGAGGCACGCGGAAATTGCAGCGTTAAATCGTCACAGTTATATGATTTCGACTTTCTAGCGAAATCTGTGCGAGACAAATCTTATTTCAATCGAAGATCAGTCGTAAACATCGATACTGAATTGTGGTATTTCTAGCATCGTTGTTATTAACATCTGACACCTGCCGGTGCCGGGCACGAATGTTTGTTGAGTTTCTATTTATGCCTAATCTTGTCCATAAATAGTGGTTTAAATTTATTTTCACCTATAAAGAGAACAGGAGCGATGCGGAAATAAATCGTGAGATTTATAGCGGTGGCTCCGCTTCAGCACGTAGAGGTGGGCGAGGCACGAGGCGCAAGGCACGCGCCGCGCTAGCTGCCGTGTTCATTTCACGCGCGCTTCTTACTGAATTTATTCGAAATTACCCCGCGTTCGCCTTTTTTAGCTCGTGGCAATTAAAAAAGATAGATTGCAATTTGACCCGCGGGCGGCTAGCGTGACGGTTCAGAACGTTATTATGATGAATGCTCGCCACTTACGATGCGAGAGTGCTCTCGATCAGATAATAACCGCGCATCGTGTTTGCTTAATACTTGTACTGTATGCTACTTGATGGGGATTCTCGGTAATTGAGTTTTTGAACACGTACGATGGACAGGTTCAATTTCTCTCAGCAATAACAATTTAAGTGTTATTGTTGTAATAAATTATTTGTATTTAGATAGATGTTTACTGTGGCCTATAATTAACGGATACTAGACTGATAGATAAAAAACGGTATGTAAGTGTACGTGATGTACTTTGATTTGATTTAGCAACCGATTTTAACATGAACATCGTAAAATCGTCCACTAAGAATATGTTTCATAATCTTTTTTTATTAATATGAATTGATGGAGAACTTAAGAAGGTCTTATACCTACCTACCTGCAAATAAATATAGGGCGATTTGCCTCACCGGTACATGTATAATTATAAAATCTATACTTAGTTATAACTTCTATTGTCTTAGAGACATTTACTAACAGTTGCCTAGAACCTAAAACAAAGAGAAATCTTAAATCTAGTGGCTCTACTTTCACAATCCACATTCCCTTCGAGAATTAATGAACATTGCTATTGCCTCAAAATTATAAAACATATCGGATTCACAAGGCTTCGCACAGCGGGCGGTCGTAGTTTGCATAACAGTCATTAAAGTTAGGACTGCAGGCTTTACTTCAATTACTTTTGTACATACACACTATTTTAATATCCAACTATCATAAAAATATATAATACTTAAAATATACACAGGCGTAATGACTTGTAAAGGTTATTTAATATGTGTATATATACATCTATCTAGAACATCTTTTGAATAGAGTAATAAGCGTATCACATAAGAAAATATACCTAATATAGATCCGTAAATATTATAAAATCATGCTTTTAGTTTTATTTCTATTATTTAATCCAAAACAAATATTATTTGTAGTCAATTTACACAAGCGAAACATTAAAATCTAGTTAACCTAATATTCAATCCACGAATCATAATAAAACATTTTCTTATAACTGTAGCGGCACTTCACGGACCATTGAAAATAATGGGCATATTTCTTCCAACAGACACTTCTGGCGATATCGAGGGTGCAACGCGGCGGGCGGTTGCGACGCAAGCGGGCCGGGACGGGAAACATGCCAGAACATTCTCCGCTGGACCTTTCGGCAGCAGGAGAGAGTGCTTCTAAACGGGCACGCTACTCCGCAAGTCCCAGCACTAGGAGTGAGACTGACGAGCGAGACAGATCCTCTAGTGATGGTAAGATATTTACACACAAAGCGAATTAAAATTTGATTGATATTTATTTTATATGCTAAAATGTCTGCAACTTAAAAAATATGATATTTGTGGACAAAACACACCTGATATAAGGTACAACGAATATATTAAATAACACTAATTTACTTGTCATTGCTAAATTATTATCATAAAATACCTACAGTTTTTCATTTCTAAAATGAGAAATTCTCTTCGACGCTTAATTTTAAAAATGTATAATTATGATTTGGTCTAATTGTAATCATTTGAACTAGTTTACTTTTTGATATAGCAAAAAGCTAAATTTGTTATTATATTGTAGATCGGGGCGAAACAAGAGGAGAATGCATGTGCGCAGAAGCCAGAGCTCGACTGTCCGTGTGGTCAGTTGACGAGGTGTGCGAATTTGTCAGTTCTATCGACAATTGCGCCGAATATGCCCAGGTAAGTGCACGTCACTTTTTTCTTGTTATTAATTTATGGGATTTCTAGGTATCTTTTTCGTCGTGGTTATTTCTGGTATTATTCACACGTCAAAATGTTTTTGGTGATTTGAAAGAAATGTTAAAAGCTATTTTATTAAAAAAATGGTCATACATATTGACTTCTGGTATTTCGAACAAATAACTATTATATTAACATCAATAATAATTACAACGGTTAGGTATATATATCTTGTATTTCAGGTAATTTTAAGTTTAAATCATGAACGTAACTAAAATACCTATATTAATTTGCATAGCTGCACAAGGAACACGGATAATAAACAACTGCTGTTTCTCGATAAAATATGTGCCAGTAGCAAACCAACAGACCGGAAAACCATCCAGTTTATTATTAAGCCATCGACCAAGTTAATAATCTGAACAGCATTAGCGGATATTGAATTAGTGTAGCGTTAATTCACAATTACAGATTATATAGAATAAAATATGCATGATTACTTTCGGAAATTCTGAAGTACTTCTTCGAATTTATTTTGTAACCCTTCTTTCTTTTTAATTTTCACATATGTATATTACAGCCTACTTAACAAAAATATATATTTTTCTTCCTGTAGTTTTGACATATACGATTGCCCAAGAATAGCACTATTAAATGCAATTTTGTTTTTTATATCTGACCAGTTGTACGAGAGTTAATCATCCTTTATTTAAATAAAATCTACAGAATGTATCAAATCACTACAAATTATTTTATAGTTAGTAACAGCCCTATAAATTATATTGCATGTTACTCTAATAAGTTCGACGTCACCTCTTATTTGGTCACTGACTTAACACTATTTTAGAGACGGCAATGTAAATCAAAGTTTCATCAAGTACCTAATTAGATATTTTTTCTATAAGGTGTAATTTATTTAAAGTTCCTTTTTATAGGATTCAAGTTATCTAAGTATATAAAAACTCACGGGAATAAGGGGGGTCTATTCTTAAGGGTTCATTCATCAAAAACTTTCGCTTGTTACTAGGAACATGGAATATTTGTTGAAATGGAATTACCAGAGCGTAATATTTAGAACAATAACAAATCGAAATAGAGTACAAACAAAAGAATAACTGCGGGAGTATGGGACGTAGGGTTAAATCACATTTTTTTGAGGGATTTAAGCCCTTTTTAATCGGATACGATAGAACTAGTCCCACGACAAATTGCATTATTCGATAAAACTATGATTAATGCGTTCATAATATCATCAGTTCTTGTCATTTACATCTACGTACGGTGCCAATTAATGCTGTATAAAATTCCGTGTAACATAATAAGCTTTTCAACGTCCATTAACAACTTTCATCGGAAGCTCATCACGACCAATCATAATAACAACGATATAACTCGAAACAAATTCTTTTACAGAACACATTGGATTGTTCTTAGTTCAGGGCTGGCACGTTTTTATAAAACATTTTATAAAACATTTTTTAAATATATTTGAATAAAAAAACATAGCAACAGACAGTAAAAAGGTGGCCTTATCGTTAAAAAATTGGCAAATATAACTTGCTATAAAAATAAATAAATAGATAGGTAATTTCAGTTTCAATAAGAAATAAAAAAGTAACAAAGTATAAGTATTGGAATTAAACAAAGCCTTATCAAGAAATCTTGCCCTATTAAGTTTGCCCTTATAATAAAATGCCCTATAATCATAGCCATTAATGCAAACCTAGCCCTATTATTATTACCGTACCTATTTGTTTATGTTACAAGCAAAAGTTATTTAACTTAATCAACAAAAGCTCGCAGATAATTTGTGGCCACATAACTGAATAATTCGCTACCTAAACATGAACCGATTTCGTTTTATAAGTTAGAGACACGTTTATTTATATAAATAGTTTGTTTTTACACGGTTATTTTTAATACTGTTAACTTTATTTGTTTAAACTTTATTGATAAAAAATATAGTTAAACAGACAGAATTTGGAAAACAACGACATAAGTCGCATAATCTTATAATGTATAACTCATTTAAAACACTAGAAAAAATAAAGTTCATTTGTAAACAAATAAAAAATAGAATAAAACATGACACATAGGTTTTTCCTACCAAAAAATCTTCCTATATCTTTAATTATACAGATCAAAACTTTTTTTGATAACAAAACTTAAGGGACAACCCTAACGATACGTACTTTCTAACAATAGACTACTACTAATATTGAACATGAAGTGAACACATCACTACCGTAATACTGATTACACGTAATCACTCACTGGTTTCCACACCTCTCTGCTACCAATCCGACACCTGTTCCAAAGAGACGCGTATTGTGTAACAGTAACATATTTCATTTTAATAACAATTACTTTTGGTGTTAGTACATAAGTAACTTGTTCTTTTATTTCGTTCTTTTATAATTACTATACAGACTCATTTCAAAACAGTAGCCCCATTTTACAGAACAATTAAAAGTGATTAAACTTTATGAGTAGGTATCTATACTTTTATTGTAATAGTGAAAGCTCGAATGTATGAATATACTCACTCATTTTTACGAAATAAATAATTACTTCAAAATTCTATTATATAGAAAAAAAGGTTTATTATAACAAAATAAGACAATATTCTTTGTAACTATACTTCATTACAAACTGCATTATTGGGTGATAATAACAAAATTTGCTATATATTCTTAATAATATCAACCTTATTATAACTAAATTCCATATAATTTTGTAATAATATGCATTAGAAATGTCCCTGCAAATCTCTGACATTTTAAGCGCTTTCCGTATTAGTTGACCGTCACTCGCAGTAGTATACGACTGCAGGGATCCAATAAAAAAGGATTGGAATTGAATATTAACAGTTATGTTTACGAGCAGCGAGATAGCTTATTGTTGAAAGGTGGCTTGGCCACTCAGCCTTTGAAATTTAGCTATATCTTCGATAAGATATTTTGAACTACACTGAATTCAGTCGTAATATTTTATTGAATGATTATCCTGTATTTGATAATAACATATAAATAGACATTTTCAAATAGTTTGAGAGTTATTTGACGTCTTGACCTACGCACGAGTTTGTATAGGTACTTATAAATCTTCCGGAATAATTATCTAAATCATGATGAAAACCACATCAAAATCTATTTTGTTATTTAGAAGCAATTTTCAAATAAACAGATTGGCCATAACGACTTCAATTTAGACTATTGATAATAATATTTGTATTGCCTTATAATTTTTATGCAAATTATGCAATGATGATAAATTATCTCAGAAGTGATCGGATGAACATAGAAACTTTGTTTTATACATCCTTCTCTTAATGATCGCTATTTAATGCTATCAATATAATATTTTGTTTGTTTTTATTTATTTATATTCTTATAATTAAGTACCTATATTACATTACATTGCGTAAGAATTCATTAAGATTCCGTAACGCGCACGTGAAATAAAGTCGCGTTTGCAGGGGCATATAGGCAACGGTAAGCGCTTTCCATGTAATGGGCTGAATGCCTTTCCAAATTTTGTAAGTCACAAAGGTCTTAAATTTTATACAAATATAAGTTGTCACATAATACATACCTAAATGACACGTTGGATGATGTATTATTTAAAAGAATTTTAGCAAAAATTTATATTAAAAAATTGATAGTGCTATTTCAAACAGCAAACCATCTTGGGTCCATTTGAAACATTACAATAAGCATGTTAATGTCAAGTCAACAAAGTCATGCGCCCGCGCCGACGACAAAACCATTCGCAAACAAGACATGACATAAGATCAGAGGGGACGGAAGAAGACGTGAGCCATTCTGACAGGAGACGGCCTGGTCGCATTTAGTAATTGTTGGCTTTCGTTCAGTTAATTGAGAGATCGCCCAGAATGCAAGTGGAATTGAGGGTCGTCTAAGATTACCTATTATATACTGGGTAGAGCTTTTAAAAAGAAATGTCATGAATTCAAACAAGATACGTCCATGCGTTCCTCAGAAAAAAAAGATAAATAGACATACAGACAGACAAACGGATAACAAAGTGATCTTATAAGAGTTCCGTTTTTGCCATTTCAGGTACGGAACCCTAAAAATAAGCCAGTTTTGCCAATTGTTTAAAAAATAAAATAAAAAATAAATAAAATAAATAAATAACAAGGAAACTAAGAAATCAAAGGCATTATGGCATGCTACTTTTGGCCCTTCTTGAATCCTTGCGCGAACCCATTCACTCGTTGCGCAACAGATCTGAATATCCGATACAAATATTAGGATTTTAAATCCTCCATTCCCACGTTTACCTCATAATATATGCGACGCTTTGCTTTTCGCATTATTGTCGGGTATTGACCAGTAACATTCTTTCACGGCAAAAATATTGTCTGTAATATTCGCTACGCACGCAGTTTCAGGCTAAGTTGTAGTAGAAAAGTCTTCAGAAAATATTTATTCTTTGCCTTTTCGGCACAGAATTATATATTTTCACTATTAGTACAGTTATACAATATCTTACCTTTTTGTACCAAAGTTGTTATAATATCAAAATGGGAATGTATTCCATGATTATCTTAATAATTATGTCCCTTCACTTATATGATAGTGCTCATACGGGACATAATGTTGCATACTATCAAACGATTTTGGTTTAGGACTTGTACTTAGCCATTGCCTTGCTATTTGGCCAATGATGGTAAGAAAAGATAAATAGATTCTCAAGTTTGATTGAAGTCACCTTTCTCGAACCAACTAAGGGCTTTAGTACCGGCGGTATTATCTATTTCGTGGTTCGGGAGACGAATGTTCCCAATAAATACGCTCCCTTATACTCGATAGCATGTTGTGCATTACTTGTGCAAGCTGGGTTCAATTACGATGGCAGTCTCGTCACGCTGCCACGTCGTGTCAATATTGCGTGCGATTGTTCTTGTATGGGAATTGCTTTATTTGTTGCATTTCGGTCGGGAATTCGTAATTTGGTGTGAAGCGGCTTTAAGCGGTAGTAAAAAGCGTGTTTTTTTTAAACATACCTACCCACTTCTGATATTACCAACACTTTGAATAATCAAAGTAAGAGAAATGAAAAATGGCAGGGCTTTTAAATAAAAATAAAAAAAAAACTTTTTGATTACTTGGCAGAATTAAAGTTCTTCATTGAAATTATATCTTTTGCAATCGTGTTGTTTGCAATATGTGATAGATCGTGTGACACAAACCTTAAATCTAGATCGTTTTGCACAATATAATGTAGCTATTAAGAATATATTCGCATAATATCAAGGCATTGTCGCCGACGCACGCGCATGCAGCGTCTTCGTGCGATCGTGCCACAGTGTTGCCACACCGTGATTTATATAAATTAGCCCTTATACACGCGAAATGTGTCTAAATTATGGCAATATTCACCTGGGATCAGACGTATCGTTATTGAGAAAATGTGACTTCGATAAGTTCATGAGATTATCAAATTTTACTGCCAAAAATATTTTATACATTCGTAATGAAGATGATTACTAAATATAGATTATCCATACTTCCATACTAATATTATAAATGCGAAAGTCTGTCTGTCTGTCTGTCTGTCTGTCTGTCACCTCTTCACGGCTAAACTGCTGGACCGATTGTGATGAAATTTGGTAGGGATGTAGTTAACGACCTGAGGTTAAACATAGGCTACTTTTGGGTGCGATATAACAGAGTCCCACGCGGGGCGAAGCCGCGGGGAACAGCTAGTACTTACTATATTAATAAATTATATTATAATAATTAAAAAATATCATGCGGAAGTGATGTTCACTAGAGTTATAATGTGATCAAGAATCCTGTAAAGCGATAAAATTAATATTGTAACCAACACTTTTTATCAGACTAATAGACTTGTAACCAGTGCCTGGGGTAGCCAACGTTGCATTTTAAAATTTAGTTTAGATGTTATTCGTTTTGTGCATTATTGAAATTGCAAATCGATTATAAATTGACGTGTTACATTTTCCTTTTCTTTAAAATTTATTTTGTTTTTACCATAAATTATTATATACTTAGTAACGTACTTAGTAACCTTAACGTATATTTTTAATTTTTGGTTACCATTCTATACTTTCAAATTTATATATAATCACTTAGGAAAGCCTGTCAACCAGGGTTTGGAAGTGGTATCTTGGATCAGATAGCTCATACCGGTGAGGGAGCAGTTGTTGCGACACTGCGGACATTCCTTCAAAATAACGGCTTAATTAATACCGGTACGTTTGTCTGGTTGTCTGTCACCTGTTTTGTAACATCGGAGATTAATCGACAGGTCTGGTCGGGGATTGTTGAAAAGCAAGGCCGTTTATTGTCTGTTGAGTAAGCTAGATAGGATCTTGGGCAAACATGATACTCTAATTTTTATTATCAACGTAGTTAACCGCAAAAGATCTAGTTATTCTAGGTCTAATTAGTACGAGTATGTCTGACTCGACTACGACGCAACCTAAAATTTATAGCTTTAAGCGAATAAAAGTCAAATTGAATTTTAAAAACAAATTTTAGATAATTATACTCTGTTTTTTTTTTCGATGATTTGTTGATTAATAACAAGTCATAACTTTACACCTAGATTTAAAAAAAATTGTCTCGTGTCAAACCGCGCGCGTGTTCCAAATTCTTTGACTTTACAGCATTTTTGTAAAAATAATATTCATAGACAAAAAAACATCCTGTAAGTACGTTGACTTGCACCAAATTCTCGTGCATGTAATGTACTCTACATTTAAAGGATGCTATGACATAATTTGGAGAGAAACAGATTTATCCAGTAGGATAAAGCCACAAATTAACAAAACATACTTATGTGATATGGACGCGATAGTTACATTCGTTTAATTGTTATTTAGAAAATGTCTAAATTATAAATTAAATTCCTTTCCAAAGCATATTTTATAGAGATACTTGGAATTATCAAATAAATAAATGGGGCAATTTTTGTAGTTATCTGTACCGAATTAGTAGGATTTCGTATTTATATAAATTGGAGTCATCGGACTATCGAAGGAGTTAAGCGCTGGTGCACGACGTCACGACCTGCCTACTGGCTCCTCGCAAATTAACCAGTCTAATCATTACTTAATGGTTCATATAGGGGGCACTCCATCTCGACATAATTGCAATTAGTCTTATTATAAGCATAAAACCAACAAAAAATAATTGCATACGAACTAATGTATCTAAAATTTTCGAGCTGCGGTTCTATTGGCTTGTTTAAGTTCTCATTTCTATCAGCCATTTCAAATTTTAAGGCTGTTAAAATTCATACTTATTCTGAATTTTCACTAAAGTTCTGCGTAGGTATAAAAACAGATCAATTTAATATTATAATACTAATCATTAATATGCGAGCATACGCATAAAATGCTATTTAAAATTTTAAATCATATTCAAATTATTTAACCTATAATATTTAAACACATGTTAATTTAAAATATGATGAGTTCGCTGTGTATCTAAATAGTCATAGATAAATATTGTCAAAAAAAAGACGTGTTTTTTTAGAATTCAAATAATTATCAATCATACATTCCGTTCGAAATATTTGAAATTTTGTCTAATTAAGTAGCAAAAGAAATTCAATATTTTACTATACAAAATGCCACACACATTTCGGAATCCTATAATTTGCCATCGAGTTAACATCAAATAGCTCATTCATTTTAAATATCACTCAAAAACAATGTACTCCCACATATAACGTAACCCCGAGCTATACACGATTTGAGTGAGCCAACCAACTATTGTTGAAGACAATCTTGTCGAAATTTCACGTTTGCTATACTAAACCTTAACTCAAGTAATTATGAATATTATTATATTGTTTCCAATGATCGCTCTATCGTGACCATTCTCGGACATATTGTTATGATTTCGAGTCGTGAAAACGGAACGTCACGGGTCATCGCTACATATGAGCGTTTCGCAAAGTGATTCTATTTCGATTTCACTTTTGTATTGCTATAAGTATTTGTCACGATATTTGCTAGTTAGTTTGTCACTTTTATTTATTGTCACATAGGCAACAATTTTATAACTTTTCTGAATATTTTGTTTGGATAGTTAAAAAGTTAAAATTCATAGACGCTACCTGTTTTAAATTTACAAAATACCAAATATTGATCAATATTGTATTTTCCGTGTGACGGATTTTCGTTCATGTAATCATTACTAATATTAAATGTGTACCTAATCAATGCATTTATTTTTCATAAAATAATGATTACAAATTATATCACATTCGCAGTTCGTTTTGAGTCCTTCTAAAACACGCTCATCTACGTCATTAGTTTAAGATATATAACAAAAACCGTCTAATCCGTAACATGAGAGCATTGGTCGAAGCAAAAGAGAAATCAAATCATTTACATGATTACATCGTCCACATGGCAGATATCAATCTACATAACAGCGTCTTAATACGAATCGCGTGCGCGCTCTGTAAGAACATCGAAAAAAAGCGAGCGTGTCAAATTTGTTCCGTCAAAATATTTCATTAAGTTTCGAGACCATTTATTATAAGATAGCCAAAGAGCCTATGCTCGGAAGTCGTGAGACCTAAATAGACGCAATTTATTACATACAGGAGCAAACGATGCGGCGATAATTCGAGCCGCTGCTACACTTGTTTCAAATATGTAATTCGCTGCGGGATGTCTCTAACTAATGTTTAGAAAGTTTTGCTTAATTTGAACTAATCATCAGTTTATTCCGTCAATATATTGAACCAGCTGAACGACTGTCACGACATCTTCAAATGTTTATTCTCTTAAAGAACCGTACACCCACGCGTTGACATTAAATCAATCAATTAAAACTTAGTCATCGAGAAAAGGACTTTCAAAACTAATTCGTTTCGCTTTTTGAATTTAAATTTGACGCGATTCGATTGATTATGTTCGAAATGTCATAATCTCGTTAACTTTTATTTGACAGCCACTGTTTTTGATTATGACATATGTCGTTTAACACTGCTAGATAGTGGCGTGCCCGGCGGGTGGCGACTCGAAGTTTCTCCGCGGTTATAATGTGTATCGTTTGTCTCGGACACGGCAAATTGACGCGAGTTCAACGCACATAAAAGATTTTTTTTTACTAATGATGACTGAGATTTATTAGATTGGCCATTTTGTAGTTTTTACATGAATTTGATTAGTTTGTAGGTGCATTAGATCATGCGTTGTCTTAATAAGTTATGTCTTTGTTTATTGGTTAATCGAGAAAGTTACTTATAACTTACCTACCTCAATGATTCAATGTGGATCTTGTCCTTCGATAAAAGAGTTCTCCAGTCCTCTCTATTCCGTGTCATTTCTTGTCAGTCGGCTTTTTGAGCAAACAACATTAACAAATTTATCCCTCTAGCGATTGCTGGGTAGCAAGACCACTCTTGACTCACTTACAACTTTTACTTACTTTTAATTCTGATGGTACAATAGTAGATACAAGTATATATGATACTTGTATCTAATGACTTCATTGTTATACAAAAAACAAGCCAAACTATTTCGCCAAACAAAAAGTAAACACATAAAATAATTAGATATCACAATATGAAGTACGGTGACGGCGCGATGGTCGCGTTAATGTCTTCTAGCGACATTAAAACTGAAATTAATCCAAAAGCCAACTTTCTCCGGTTACACAACCGGTCGAGCACTTAGCGATGACATTAGGGTTACATCTTGGCGAAAACAAGAGCAATAGAGACGACTAATTTGGGCACCTGCATTGATTCTGTAATTGCATGGCATTCACGCATCACCGCAAAAACTATCTAACACTGTAGTGTTATTTTGTTGTACATCAATTCAGCATTCTTAAAATACAAACATAATTATTGTTAAAAATATCAATTATATAATTAATAAAAATTTAATTCATACACAATTTCAGAGACACAAGTGAAGGAAAAGCTATGTTATGGTGGTCTAAAGAGCAGCAATTTTTGTCGTAGAGTGTACCTACTCGTGTGTGTCCGATGTAAGATAGCCGCGGCTAGCTAATAAGACCACCCGACCGGTACAAACCAATCAATGCTGAAGAACATTTTACTACTGGTATTGAAATAGAAATATTTAGCTATACATGCTAATTGACGTGCAAGTTTCTAACAAAATATCCTGTTTCATGCCGAAAAATTGAGCAATTGCTTTGAAGCATAATTTTGTAAATCAATTTTTTATTTGATGCAAGTACGTAGACAGTAAGTTTTCTAAACTAAGTAGGTATAATCTATATATATATATATAAAAGAAAGTCGTGTTAGTTACTTCACTTATAACTTAAGAACGGCTGAACCGATTTAGCTGAAAATTGTCAGGGAGGTAGTTTAGAGCCAGGAGAAGGACATAGGATACTTTTTATCCCGGGAAGCCCACGCGGGCGAAGCCGCGGGCAAAAGCTAGTTATTAATATAAAGAAAAAATAATAAAAAACAAAAAACGCATTTATTCCTTTTGTATTTTATATGTACCTTAATGATATAATTTTACTTCGCATTCGATTTTGAATAATGGCAGTGGTCGTTATCGGCATATGAATTGCCAGCAGTTAGTAGCCAAGTTTAATCTTTTATTTTCACCATTAATCATTAAAAATTGTCCCAGCTGACACTTACTAAGTTTGACACACTTCCTAATCAAATTCTAGATATACGTAACTATGTAATCCAATGGATGCATAATATTTTTATAATGTGGCAACATTTGGCCAACTGGAGAAAGTAAAAAACAAACAAAAATATTCCTTTTTTTTAATAACACGATACATTTGTAAAAGCCACAGGAAAGCTCACATGATGCCTACCTTATACACGCTGGTTTGATGCTTGGATGCTCAATAAAAATGAGTCTCAATCGAGGTTGGGCCCTTGTCGGACCTCATACTAATAATTTGCACGTCTTATAAAGATGTTTCTGACTTCACCTTCGACATCCGTTCATAATTTTAATAAAAAAATCCTTGTTATGCATATTTGTAAAATTCGATGTTCGAATCCTTCGGTTTTAAGAGATCTTAAATTAACATTTTATTATTTAACTTCATTCAAGACAATTTTTTTTCATTTTAAATATTGGTCTATATATTTTGCAATGCTTCTTTGGTTCACACACCTACCTGAAATATTCCAAAAATTTAATAAAATTTTAGTTTCTGTAAGATCTTTAATTTCAAAAATATGTCAAGCCAAATCATACGACTTCTTTAGTTCTCATCAAATACTTTTATTATCAGATTTCCTTGTTTTTTGCCTTTTCTTTCTTTTTTTTTTAATATGTTAACTCATATTGATTCGACCATTTAAAAACAGATGATAATGTTCCATCCTAACGTATGTTGTCACTACGCATTACATTATAAACTTTATAAGAGAATAACTTTGTCTCAGACAGACGATTGCATAGAGTAATCCCTCTTTTAACCGAGGGTTAAAAAACGAAAGCTCCAAACGGATGCGAGCTAGCTTCGATAACATCACTCCTGCTCCAGTCCGCGATATCTCTGGATCTACGTCTCTATCCCGACGTTCCCTACAATTAAATGCTCCCGTAGGACTTAAATTAAACGCCTGTTTGGCTGTAAATTGACTCCGGTTAATTAATTGGTCGGTTTGCGGAATCGTTCTCGTTAAAGTCAGTTGCTTTTAGAAAGCAAATATATTTTGATGTTTCACGGTGCATTGGTCTTCTGAACTCTCGCAGTTATTGTGGTTTAAGTGTCGATTAATCGTTGATTTAATATGTTACTTAATTGTTAGTTTCCCGTATGAGATTAGCTATATTATTAGCTCTATCTATGTGATTGTTCTATATTGGTAGACATATAAAACTAAAAATGAGAATTTGTAATCACACTTACTTAAATTATTTTAAAATAAATACAAAAATCTTCTTGTTTGGAAGTTTGTTAGTCAATCACACTTAAATTGATAAAATTGGCAGGTGCCAATTTATTAACATACAAGCAGGCACTTTATACTCGACATATATCACACATGTTCCTGCTTTTGTTTTCCCCAATCCATTCTACAGAAATCACATGAAACCATGGATAAACCTATAAAATATTAATTCTAAATAAAAATTAATTAACAGTTCCATATAAGATTACAGATGCAACTATTCCAATCAAAAGGAGTCAACGAAATAAAGCAATACCATAAATTCAATCATGAAAAAACGTCCCGTCTCACGCACCCAGCGTCCCGATAAAATTGAATTCCTGAAATGGCCATAAAATAATTTTCTAAATCGATCGCTTGGAGCCGACGCACGTAGGGAGCAGATTCAATTTGAACTAATGCCAGTTCCTCAAACATCCAATATGGTATGTGGCCATATATAACAGTAATCTGAAGATGATTGTGTCACGTATACTGCGACAAATCGAACTAGGCTCGTCTTTAATCAAAATTGGTAATTTTTGCGTGTGAAGGCAGACTTTGTCGGTTTTACTCAGTATGGAATGAAGATTTATAACCATTGCGTTATAATCTGTATTGCAGATTGTTGAAAACTTATACTGTAATAATCGTTATCATTATCTAAGACACAAGGTCGCTTGATCACGTACAAGCTGGTGTCAGAGTTCTTCGTAACCTCCTTTCAGCCTCTGACGTGGCCTAAATCCATGGCCTGATATGGCAAAATGATATTATCGATTGGTCCCATGATCCTTACCATTTAAATTATTACATAATTGGTACAAATTATTCATAGAATTGCAATTTCCACATGTGAAGTAAAATCATTTATTGATTTGTTTGAATTCATGTAGGTAGACAGAAATTTCTCGGACCGCGGCGGACGAGTGCACTGTCTCTGTTCACTGTGTTAGTTATAAGATATTATGATAAGTCATGGGAAGAAACTGGCACCTAAGTTACAGGCTAAGCCTAGTTTAGATGCCAGTGATATTACTTCTGGTGGTGGGTTTTCCATAGTTTGTAACAATTAGTGAAGTAAGCTAAAGTTTGTGGAAATGAATGAATAAAAAAATATCGACTCTTCAAAAAAAAAAAATTATTTAATTTAAGACAATTTTTTAAAAGTGACAGTGCAGCTAATGGTCCAAGCATAAAGCGATAACACATGTTTGCCTTTCTGTAATGGGTTCATACAAAGATAGTATTAGATGCTTAGTAACCCATTACAGAAAAAGCAAATAATACCGCCTATTAAATCATATGCACCATAAAAGTGTGAAAGTTAAAAATCAGATATTAACAACACATTTGGCTCTCGCGTGAAGAAAGCCATTATGCCAACGGAAAATCAATTCAAGCTATAAGAAAAATCCATTGGACCACCAGACACGCATTGCTACGTTTAAGCTCCTTTCCAATCGCTAGGAAATTGCTCGGCTTTCGAGCTAGACCAGTGGTTCTCAAAGTGTGGACCGTTTTTCTATGGTGTAAAGACTGTCCACTAACTGTTGACTTAACCATTGAGGATGGATATAGAATAAAGGTGTTTACAATGAGTCTTATAGCGCTAAATACGCTTAATATTTTATTATACGCTTTAAACACTTTTCCGCATGTGACCTGTCATGAGACCAGTGGGATAAGCTTGCGAGACACAGAAGGGGTTAACGTAACTCTGTTAAGAAAGCTATTGAAAATTTTGGGAAAAATCATACTTTCCAATACTCAAATCTTCCAATGTCAAAAGAACTAGACCTAAGCCCCTATCTATTCATACGGTTCGTCTAGTCAGTTGTATCGCACACACCAGCTGTGTGCTAGAGACATCCGAACCCAATCACGGAATTTACCGTAGTTTGGCGTTTACGGACTCGTTAAAGAGAAGTAGAAGAGGAAAATCTCATTATGATTATATACAGATATATTGAAGGCCCAAAATTTATCATTTCTCAGTTCGGACAGCTAAATAACTCAGTAAAAATGTTTGAGAACCGCTGACACAGAGGAAACGGCACGCGCATATAATGGTCGCGGTCCAGCTGGTCGTTTGGTCTGGTCTGGTCGTCGGTCGCAATCTCTGGTAATTGTGGCGGCGACCTTTCTGCCAGGAATGTCAACCTGCTGGCGGTTGCCATCTGTGCTTTTATTTAGACGTAGTGGTTACTGTAATGGGTTACGAGATTGCTCGCTCTATTAACTTGTATTGTCTTGCTTGATGTTTAAGGGAAATATTATTAGATTAAGTTTAGAAAGATTTCCTAGATGGTACTTTCCCAATTAAATGTCAGTATATTTCAAAACATACCTTCTACTTGTATCTTTCTTTATAGTTTTATATTTGTGTGGTAAGGTGGCAAACCTATATCGTTGGGCTAGTAAAAACGTAACTCTGAAATTGGTAACTAAATTTCTATACCTACTTGAATTATATATTTTTTTTTAATTGAAATTTTTAAATTAAATAATAGTTTTACTAGTATCCCGATTCAAAGAAATGAATGATAACATATTATTTATAAGAAATAAATAACATATATATTTATAAAAAATAATGAAGCAAATAAGTTCATTTTATAACTTTTATGTCTACTTAAAATCATTTTTAAATTATCACCGAAAATATACTAAAGGTTATGTAACTAATAATATTTTGTTTTCAATTATGGAATAAATTTAGTAAGAATTTGATTATTTGCAAATACTTACTAATGATTGACGACTTAATTACCTTAATAATGTTTACAATCAAATTTATTGCAAGTAATTTTAAGGAGTCCGCTCGTGACTACCGGGCAATATACATTATTTACTTGGAGTTAATCTAATTAAGAAGAAACTATCTTTGGCTTTATTACATACACTTATACTAATTGTGCGGACAGGAAATGAGCGATGTTTGAAATGCCTAATTTGTTACCGGATAGCTAATAACTGTTCTTCTATGAAACATTACATTTATTTTATTTGAACCCTTACTGAACCGGTTTTTTTTTGTGTATTATGATTTTTATTTTGTTGAATATATAAGTACTTTTCATTAAATACGCCATTTCACCATACTTCTATCCTAAAAAAAGATTTTTTTCTTAAAATTATAAAGTCAAACAGAACAGCATGTAAAAAAACAAGAAAAAAGTACATTACTTAAATATTTTTTTCGCGTGAATGGCAGATGAAAACAATGGACGGTAATATAAGAGATGAAAACATTTATATCATGAACTACCTGAGTATTTCAAAATAAAAAGATTTTTCCTTTTTTTATTTCATATGAAAGTAAGTAAAGTAAATGATTACTACTACCAATTCAAAGACTTCGCAACACCCAGCCTGGGTTTATGTACATTCTTACCAAATTATGTAATTCCACCTTCTTCATATTATGTACATGTAAGCGAGAAATAAATAAATAAATACTAAATAAATAAATGATATTTCTCTCGACAACACGAAATTTCAAAAGCCGTAACGCTGATGTCTCTATAAAATTAGCGATGGGTCAATCCACTTCGATTCTTTATTTTTTTTTACAGAAAACGAACATAATACGAGTGAAACGTGTATGAATTTGAATATCACGTGTCAGTATGCATTTTTTTGGAATGTCATTGACATTATACAGTTAAGTATATTATATTTTTTTGTTAAAATATTATTGTTTTGTTTGGAATGTTTTAATGTTTTTTTTTTTTTTTAACTAGGTAAGTATTTAATCAAAGTTATTAATTTATATTTTACTTTTGACTGTCGCAAATATCTCTTTCTTTTTCTCTCTCTCTTTTTCTGTGTGAGTTGTGAAAGACGGCTAAAGGACAAACAGCAAGCAGGCGTCCAGTAATAAAAATATAGAAGAGAATAAGTCTTAAATTGAGAAAATAACATCGCATTTAATCGAACTCGGGCTCCTTGAGATAGATTGGCTATTGATAATAAAAAAATTCCCTTAAATTTGTAAAAAACAAAGTCGCCAAAATCTTATATCTTTGTAATTCGAGTTTCGATTTCAACGGAAATATGTATGTATATTAATGCATTTCAAACACAGGTAGTTATCTAGAACTAGAAATTCGTAGCAATCATTTGTCTGCCCGTGTATAACGACATCTGTCTAGGAACAAGTTTATCTCTTCTCATTATTCAAAACACTACTACTGAAACTCGATTCAGTGAAAACCAGTGAGTTTCACCTTTCACTCCGAATTAAATTGATTGTAATTCAAACAAACAAAGTAAATATATAACTATATCCTAGGAAACACTTCTTTGTAAAGTAAAAAATAAATTAAATTTGTGTTTTTCGTAGTGCTTTTATGATCAATCAGGATTATTTAGAAGACTGATATAATACCTATTTATGTAAGAATAATTGCTAGTGGCATTCAAATTAATAACCTGCATATGAAACTAGTTATAAATATTGATTTGACCAATGAATTTCATATTTTATGATGAATATGACACCTTAATTAACTACAATTGCCCGCCCGCCATTTATTACATTGTGCTAATGATGATAAAATACTTCCACCTTACATGCTCTCATTTAGGTTAAATCAGAGTAAACGTGTTTTCTTTTTCTTTGATAAATACTTTTAGAATTGCACTACCTGAACGCTCAATTTACTATATATTACATTTTATTTAAAAAAAAAATTCGTACTGTCCAGGCTCATTATTAAAATATTTGCTGTTATTATAATAATAAAATAAGAACATCATTATGCCGTTTATGATTGGAACAGAGTCCTGAGATATTATCTCAATCAATGTTAGATCGAAAAGAAAGTGATGTCCGACGGTAGTGGACATTTTGCATCGTTACTGGCCTTCATTGGTATTCCGCCGGTCCACTAGTATGTCGACTGTGTGTATCTGCCTTAATTATTTTAGATTGCCCCTGTCACGGGGAATGGTTTGATGCAATAATCTGAATAGTTTTCGTACCGAAACGTCTAGTCTAATTACTTGATTGTTGAAGGAAAGTCGCAAAGCATGCAAGATATACGTATCTGCAATGATTATTATATACTTATACATTAATATGTATAAGTATATAATAATCATAATATATTAATATATACGGCAGTACTCCGGCGAAGTCGAAGTATAAAATAAGGAGACGTCCGTACTATATTTTCTGGAAGCCATTTAAGACATTTTTTGACACATCGTTCCATCAATAACGTAGCTTGGACTTAACCAACATCATCATTTCAGCCACAATTACTGCGACATAATGCCTGAATGATGATTTTCCTGTGACTTTAATAAGACAGATTAACAACGTTGAGTTTTGCTTCGAATTTTCAATTCTCTATGCCAGATATCTCCTATTACTTTAATGCTTTTCAATAAAAAAGAAGATACCTCAAAAGTAGTAAAATCGTTCATTTTTGATATGTTTAAAAATCATACATCGGATAAAAAACTCCCAAATGTTTTAAAATACATCAAGACAAATTTTGCAACATTACATTCTATGCAATCTCGCCAAATGCATATTTGTATAATATTGTGTATTTGTGTAAGGTACGATCATATAAATCCAACATCTGTTGAGATTACACAGGTAATACAATCATAATACCATGTAATACATTACTTGTAGGCCTGCGCCAGACCACCAATGGCTAAAGATATAGGAGGCAGGAGTAACTATGACAATAAAAATATAAAATCAAGCAGTAAGTCTGCTATAAATGGCCTCAAACTCATAATGTAAACTCATAATAGTAATAGCAGCAATTAATATAATTTAGAAGGCAATCTTCATAAAACTATGAATAGTAAATAGATGCTGAATGGATGATATCACACTATGTTATTAGAGATACTGCGAGTTTCATTGAAGATCTTAGAATCCTAGTGATATATTAATCAATACAAATACTTCTTTTTTTCTTTGGTTTACTTTTATAAATTCTCCCATGATGCAGAATGCGACAGTAGCATGACAACACGACAAGTTGCCTCTGCCAAAAGTGTAAGACCGCCGGGCATACTACTCGTAGTTTTGTTCGTGTATTTTTTGCTTGTGTTAAATAATTTTGTTAAGTGTGTGCGACGTGATCGAATAATTGTGTGTACCTCACCCCGCGCGCAGATTCTGTTAGACTTTTTCACGTAGAAAAAGGTGCGCGTGATCTGTTTGGTTTAATACTATATGCCAGTCAATTCAATTCAATTCATTTATTGCAGTTCATATTGTACATTACAATTCTAACTACAAACGAAGTCACCATCTTAAAATAGGTCAAGCATACTGATACCTAGCCTAGGATGTTTAAAGTACCTAATAACTTCACTGGCTAACAAGTATTCAGTAAGAGCAGCCAATGAATTCGTGGTCCCTGACATTAATAGGTTTATTTTATAAGAAAGCTTGCGCTCGCCCAGAGAGATGGAAATCCTCGGCTTATGTTCAGCAGACTGCCTGTAGATAAGGGATTAAAAATATATTATGTACACATTTTTGTTACTTTTACCGCATTACAACTGAAAATCACTCGTACTGCAGCTAAATTATCTAAATCAAAATTTCAATTGAAATTTTTATTTGAAGACCCTACCGGCCTCATGCTAAAAACAGATTCAAACCTTTTTTTTTCTATGAAAACCTATCAAGCCATGCAATATGATCGCACGGTGGGTGGCCACAGTATTATGTTACAATATTTAGTATGGTCATCATGGGATTAAAAATTTGGATGATCCCATACAAACCGAACGCCATGAATCGAACTTTTGGCTGACTTACTGTTAATGGGAAACGTGCCTAACTATAATTGAGGACATAATTTCAATTGTGTAATTATTTATTTGAGGCTGAGGCAATCTATTGCCTACACTTTATTAGGTGTTGTTGTTACTTTGTAAGAAGATCGTTTACCGTTTTGTATAAAAATAATCCTAATAATAATATAAAGACGAAAGTGAGTTTGTTTATTTGTTTGTTATGCTTTCACACCCTATCTACTGCACCAAACTTCCTGAAATTTCGCATATACATAGATAAAAGTATTGAGATGTACATACCTTCATCGCGGGATAAGGTACTAATCCCGTGGGAAATTCACGCGGGAAAAGCCGCGGGCGAAAGCTAGTTACTCATACAATTACTCAGAAATTAGTAGAATTACTGTTGTTATAAAATAGAACCTTTGGTTTCTCATAGGCAACCGAACATTTTAGGGCAAATAATTTCATTCTATATAAATCAATATTTTTTTTATAATTATTAGATCTAATGATTTATTAAATTCAGTGTCAATAAATTTCATCAATCCTTTCTCATTTCATTTCCGACACACACGAGATTTTTTTAACACACGTCAAGTCTTCTACTTCCTTTAGCTATATTGAACAATTTAAGACACAATTAAGATTTTATCAACCAGAATCAGTTATGACATTTTATTTATTTAAATTATTTAATAGATATATATCACCTTACCACCCTTGTTGTGTCGCAAGCCAAAAGGAGCATAAAACCCGACAACTGACCAAATCGACACAAATTGCCGGCTGTGCCTCGGATGACAGTCATTTCAGAGCAACTCCGCTTTGCATTTCTAAATTGTAGCTATTGTAGGTGAAAGGCATCGCCCGCGGAATGACCGGGAAATCGTAAAAATATGGTCGCCATTGCTAGTGCAAACTGATCTAATATCGGCTATAATACTAAATTGTATTGTAAATTATTTTTTTAAACTTAATAAAAGGAAGAGTGGTGCTGTGGGTTACCTGCTATTAACAATGTTTTCTTCTCTATGTATTGTGTTTTGTTTCTATTAACCCTTTAACTACAAGTGTCGGATTTTTCTTACAAACATTGATAAATATCAAGGGTTAAATTAATATTTGCTCAATCAACGCCTTATTAAAGAAGGTAGGATTCTTTTTTTCTACGTAGACGCATTAAAAATAATGAGTAACTTGTATAAAACTTGTATAATTTATTATATATATTATAATTATTTTGGAATTACCTACTCTAAAATTAGTTATTAATTAAAGGTTTATAGTTTAATTTAACAAACATATATTAAATTAAGCTGTTCTACTCCAATGACAGTTATGATTAAAATGAAAACCACCGGGAAGAGCGGCCGGCAATCGAATACATAATCTGTGATAATTTTAAACCTTTAAGTATCTATAAAGGTAAATATATAGCCTGCTATTGAGGGATGGACTACGAAAGCTAAGTAAGTAATAGAATCTCGTTTACACCTCCTGAATACAGAGGCTTAAAATCCTAGGCGCTAGTATGTTTGCTATTTGCTTTAGAAACTAGCTTATTATTTGTTTATTTGCAATGAGGGGTAAGAGGCAGTAAAGTGTTGTCCGTACCGTTATTGTGGCTAGCATGTTTATTGAGGGCCTTAATCTTACATCTGGTGCTTTGAGCTGCGTGTTAGGGCGAATTTACACTATGCTGATAGGTTTGATAAGAATTGGGATCATTATAATTCGAACATTATTTGAATTTCCTTGAAATCATGCTTACAATTTTTAGTAGATTTTTATTAAATGTGCTATAAATATAATGAATATGTAGAATGGCGAATTTCAGCTCATATATATTTTTGTTTATCAATATATTTTTCAATTTACAGTCAAAGTGTAAAAATATTTTTTTAACATTTTTAAAATTAGTAAGTAGCTAAGACGGGCGATGACTTCCATCTTTCGCTCACAAATAAGACTTATTTGTGATAATGAATTCGCATAAATGAAAGACAAAATATGATCAATCTTTGGATAAAAATGCTGGAGAACGACATAGTCTAAAAATCACAAACATCCTTAAAAAATTTGTAACGAGATTATGTTCTTAATTTAATATTACTTTTTTTTTAATAATTTAATACTTTCAACCGTTAATTAAACATTATGCTAGTGTAAAGCCTCCTTCAGACGATGTCCGAACTGCGCACGCGTAACCTGCAATAAATCTCCAGCCGGCTATAACACTGGGTTAAGTCAAGCAAACTGGGTTTAGAACTCCGCAATACAGAGCATTCGACTGGGGAAATCTTCGATTCTGACGAACAGGCATACATTAAATTTTATTCACAATTGTAATTGATCTGAATGTACGATTTCGGTCGTTAATCTATGAAAAGGCTGTTTTAGTTGAATTTCGTTCGTTCGAGCTCTCTAAAGGTTTACAATTTATATACAGCTATGTATTGAAGTTTTAACTAAATTCTATTAATATTATAAACGGGATAGTTTGTAAAGGTAGATGTTTATTACTAGAACACTGATTAGGGCCGTATGGCATCCGGCTTAAGAATAGCATACTCTCTCTCTCGCTTTATTCTCGTGGAAGTGAGAAAAGGCGAAAGTAAGATCTAATATTCTTGTACCTCTCCAGAGCCTCCTCATTCTCAGAGATTCTTCAAGTATATCATGGAGGGTTTTTTTCTGCGATATCCGTCTCATAATAAATTGTATTTCACAGCCAAACCGCTTGACGTAATACCAGGATATCGCTAGGACGATTCTTATAAGGGTATTTTACATGGATATATAAAATTAGGTATTTAACTTAATAATTAACTAGATTGATATTCTAGAATTGAACGGTTCCTTAATCTGGGAGCACAGCTGTGTCCCCGCCAAGTCGAGCGAAAAAGCAGCACGGCCGTGCCATCCTTTTCTCGAAGCAGTTGCCATTTATTGATATTTCAAAATTCAATCGTTTACATAACGATTTTTTATGGCATCGTGATCGTGACATTTCACGATGCTCTGATTTTGACAGTAATTACCAAGTTTAATGTCTTTATTTGACCTGTAAACGGATGAATGATTAACAAATGTCTTCCGGTTAATATTAAGAAACGTTCGGTCCCTAGTTTACTTAAATGTGTTCAATTATAATTATTGAATACAGTGTTAAAGATAAAACATATTTTCACTGTTAAAAAAAGTGTTTATTTTTATAACAAAACACTAATCATAGAGAAAATGATCCCACTAACTGCAGTCTTGGTTTATTGAAAACACTAAGAAGTAGAGACGATAAATCCAATAGTATTTAGTTGAGTTATTTACTTTCGGATTCTATAGGAATTCTTAAAGGAATGCAACACAGAAGGCGCAAAAATAAAAACAAAAGACGAGAGCATTTAAAATACATAGATTATTAATTAAAAATGGAAAGAAATAAACAGTCAAAAAGTGAATATATATAAGATTAAGTGCGTTACCCTTTATTTTTGAAACTGGTATTTCCAAGGACTTGTATTTGGTCATATCATAATAGTTCTTCTTCGTCCGAGCGTGTAAAAGCCCAGGGTACGCTATTAATCATGGTCCTGATTTGGCGGAACCGATTATTACAATGGAGCAACTGCCGTCTGACCTTCGTAACCCTTATACAGGGAAACCAGACCCACAGGAACATGACCCGGGTGTGTTAGTGGCCAACACTGTCAGATTTTTCAGGCTGGCATTTGACAGCCTAACGACTGCCATCGACCGATAACAGCCGGGGCCAACGGCTTAACGTGCCTTCCGAAGCACTGAGGAGCTCAGTCATAATAGTTCTCATAATTAAATTCAAATCACTCCAAACACGAACCGTGTACACAGGTAATTGATACGTGGCCATACACACTATTAAACATAATTGGTGATTACCATTACCGCTTCCTCGTTATTTGCATAGTAATAACTCTATGCCAATATCGGATGACATTCTGCAACCTGTTTTATTAATCTTCTTCGGAATTGACCGTCGTATGTTATGGGGTCATAGAAAAGTGAGAGCAGAAGAGCCACTTTTATTTAAAGGCAGAGTAATGTGTTTGAAAAAATATAATCAATAACCATATTTTTTGTAAACATGTGAAAATAAGGATATACTATACTATATTGTACTATACTTATATAATGGCCTTTTGGTGCCATCTCTCTTAGCTATATTTTATCCATCCATCCATATCAGCTATTCTTTTAAGGACGTAGGACTTCTCCATAAAGTTATTCTGAGTTCATCATCTTATACTCTATATTTAATTAAATCTAAGATAAAATAATAATTTATTTACAAGAACACAGTATATAAGTTTTTACATTTACAATTTATAATACAGATAAATTGACAAATAAGTAATCAACCGAGCTTACCTTTAATCAAAATTATCCCGCCTTCGTCGAAGGTATTTAATTCTTAACTATGCTACAGTTTTTAATCTATGACTGGTCTCGGAAAGAAAGCGATCTTAGCCATGTCCACGTACATATTAAGGTCGTCGGTGGCCGTCTCAGGCTCAATAGAGTGGTATGAAAGCGGGCACTTCCTGACGCGAGTGGGCCGGGTTGATTGACCCGACAACCTGACATGCATTATATTGAATTTGCTACATTTGCTGCAATTTTAGGAAATTCGTCCTTAGGTGACTTATACTTTAAGTTTAATTTACACAGTTTTGCGAAAAAAAAAAATTATAATTATCGATGTAAACATTTACGGGTAAAGTTTTAAGAATTATCAAGCTATTAAACAATTATATTTACTTGCTACTTCTATTGATTGATTCATAGAATTTGGAAATCGCGCGCGGTCTTTCACGCCAGGCAATTTTTTTTTAATCTATGCATTGATTGCATCTTGCCCTCGGAAATAAAAACTGAGACAGACAGATAGACATCGCCCAGAATAGAACACTGAAGTTCTCTTGTTTTAAAGACAAAGTTAATGAATGAATTATTTATTTGGTACTATAACACACACAGGCTATCTTAGTACATATGAAAATGTATTAATAAATTAAATATAAAGATATTAGCCGAACTTGCTGCATGTTGCCCTCGGCTCCGCCCGCGTGTTACTCCGTTGAGTAGCAGGGAAGTACCTAGCGGTCCTTCTTTGGGTGTCAAATTATATTCATACCCTTACCAAATTTCATCAAAATTCACTCATCGCATCGGCTAAACTAGCAAACATCAACTTTCGCATTAAATATTAGTAGGAAGTAGGATTGACATTCGTAAATAAAATAACGCAATGAACTTACCAACAAAACATTCAAAAAAATTAATAACATTCCGACCTTTCGATAGAATCTATCGGATAAGATCGATATTAATTCCTGAATCGAGATGTGACTAACTCGATTCAATGCATGCATGCATAATTGAATTCTAATTCGGGTCGTGTCATGCTCGTGTATAATTAAATCGTCAGATTATCGATTTTATTCGTCGGCTGTCTAATCGAGTTGCGAATAACGATGTTTAGTTGAATCGATTAATGCTCAAGTTTTTGCTCGAGTCAGAGCTTAGAATTCCTTACTACTGATATTATCAGTTTTCAAGTTTCCATTTTTGTTTTAAAGTTACAAATATATAAAATATATAGTATTGATATAAAATTTATGTATTGAGATCTAGTTTTGCGGCGTGGGCGCGGCAGTGGGCTGCCGACTCGTTGGACGAAATGGCAAATGTTTGGCCATGTTTCGCCAACGTTAAAAGTATGAAAGACAGAGTGTTGGTGAAACTGGGAGTTCATGAGCTTTTCATGAGTCTATTCCAATATTAACGACCTCCAACCGACCAGAGGCCATTTCCAAAAGCGTCTTTGGTTACGATAAACAAAATATAAGAAAATATATGCTACAAAATTTAATGAAAGGAAAAAAATTCACTAAACACAAGCCAATAAATAAATAATTCATTATCCTACATATTTTCTAAGTTATTTTTAAAATTAGTGAAAAAAATGCACATAATAAACAGTTTAAAGCTGTTCAAAGCTCAAAGCTACAGCAAACATATACCAATACACCAACACCGACGAACTCCGTAGGCGTAGGCCTCAAAAGGTCAGGCTAAATGTCAACTAGGGTATGCGAGGTCGGCTGTCAAAGCCCGGGGCACCAATTGTAAATCAATAGGCTTCGGATAAACAATCTTGTCAGCAAATTATGGCTTATGGTCGCCTGAGGAGGCACACAGCTAAACAAGTCAGTATTTTTATATTAAACAATATTTAGTATAATGTATTTTACAATGGTGAATTGGCCTTGGAGATTGTAATCAAATTAATGGACGTGCTTACATGATTTAAAATGGTGATGAATTCAATAAATTTTCGAACTTTTTTAAAGAGATAGGAAAACAATCGATTGTATATATTTTAGTATTGCAAATTAAATAGTGAAACCTTATTAGTAAACTTAACTATAAATAAATAATAACTCCTATTACATTTTAATCTTTTGATGAACAACTGGATTTTAGCCCAAGGCTAGGCAAGGGAAGTACGGGGTAAAATGTAGTTTACATCCAGGTCATGCCCCTACTGTGTATTGAATTTCAGCTTAATCCACCCAACTATTATATTAGTGCTTGCAAAACTGAGAGATGAAAAGAGTCATAGAGATGTTTTTACAATACAAATGGTGCGAATCGACACCTTATGTTTGTTAACCTTTTAGTACATTTAGATTTTCGTTTCTACTTTACTTTTCAAATATCTGTTGTTGTAAAACGTCAAATCAAACCTAAACATATTATTTCACTCGTGTATAATTTTCGCCTCAACCAATTTATAATAAACAAGCTATATTTTTAGTTACAATATTTTTAACAAAGAAAAAGTCAATTTAAATTGTATTTTATATGTCGTGGCACTATCAAATTAATTTCCTTTACCATGAAAGTAAGTCCATGCCCTCCACTGCGTTCTTGTGGTCACAAACATTTCCACGACACCGTTATATCACAACCAAAACAAACAAGTAAACATTTGGAGACCACATTTTTTTATTATTTGTATGAATTAGTAGGTTTTTTGTAGTCACCTCGCGTGCAGGTGTAACCGCAACAGTGGACAATTGAGGTTTTTTTTCGTGTGTAATTAGAATGATCACAAATCTATGGTTTTCTTGGAAATTATTTTATCGTTGTCATATTTGAATTCAAACATTTTGCTGGAACTTTTTACTGCTTGTGACAATGCTTGGTAATTTTATCAGATGCGTGAGTTTTTTAAATTTACATGAACACATTTTTATATCATTCATTTAATACATGCTCTACATTCAAGTGTAATTATTGTTATTACAAAATATTCTAATATTTTCACTTTAAAATTGTCTAAAGCTTAGTATTAAATATGGTCATATATTATCGCAATAATTTTTATTAAAAAAAACTTTATGCATTTATTTTCTTAATAATTAATATATATAAAAAACTTTACTTTATGACTTCAATTGAATACGATTTCTATGAAAACCGTTTAATTCATGTATAGATATCGAAACAACTCTAATTTTTCTTCGCGAATATATTTGTCACAAGAATAATGACATTTATTATGGCAACTTTGTCTAACCATTGTAGTTGACAACACAATACGTTGTGTAAGTTATTCATATAGATGTAAAGGTTATGTCACACAAACAGATCAATATTATTAGCATTTGACATACTATTTGTATATGTATCTGGAGAATGGTTGATTGAGGGTTAATTTAGTATCGTGATGGACTTTATATAGAAACGATTTGACATCAATATTTTATTTATATCAATGTTATTGATCAAAATCCTTCATATATTATTTATCTATTTAGTTAATGGTTTATATGATATAAATGACCGACAGACTCTATTAGTGTTTGTTCTATGAACTATATTTTTTTATTATACTTTATTAAATTGAAAATTTGTAATGAGAGTAGATCAAGTGCTTTTTATTTTACCTATAATATTGCCTGATTATTTATGTAGAGATATTGAAAACGACCAGACTTAATTTTTTTTATCATACCGAAAGATTTACAAACTTTGGGTATAAGCTGATACCAACATCATACTTAAAAAAAATAGATACACATTTATAACAAGTTGGTAACATAATAGAGACGTATCATAACACAGATCCCGATCACCAGTCACGACGAGGAGCACAAAACAAATCTCCCAAGTCAAGCAATGACCTAGACGAATTCCGAAAATAATTCAAACATTGAATGCTCCAAATTACAGAAAGCAATCAAAGACTCTTGTGTGATCCCCCGATAATGACTCGTGGTACAAAATAATGTGGGCACAGAACGAAAGAGCGTTACGGGGGATAGACGTTTGTTGCTCCATTGTTATAAAGTGCTGCACTAGTGAGCTTAAAGTTACTACTTACGTCCTAACTTGGTAATAATCTCGTATGAAAAGAATGATAGTGTGTGGTTTCCGACTTCAGATATTTTGTATAAAAGTTATAAATTTCTGTATGTCAAAAGAAAATTGTCGTTTCAATTTGCATAAATTTACCAATAACTAACTTGCATTAGTTTTGGATAAGTTATTATTAAGCGAGGTATTTGAATAGTCATAGATAATATAAATATAAATTTATTGTTGAACAAAATGCAAACCGCCATTAGAAAATAGAAAAACATTTAATAATCTGAATGATTTTTTTTGAAATCATAGTTCGTAGTGAAGCAAAAAGTGACTAACTCTGACCTGTAAGATTGGCATATAAGTTATAGGCAGAGAATGCCAAAGTAATCAAAGAACAACAAGCATCTAAAACTATTTATTACATAAATATTTTTTATAAAAACCAAGCCATATTTTGCATTAAACGGTTGTGTGGCGATATCTTTTATTTCTAAAGTGGTATATGTATAGCTTCGTTACTTTCGTGCTCGCGGCTCCACTAAAAAGAACCTCCTCGATAAAGGGGCTATTCACAACGGCAGTCGGAAAGATAATCTATTTGCTATCCGACCTCACGACCTCACGGTATAACAATATAATTAAAGAGAGATCGCCCTGATCTGATGCTGGTATCGCCACTCGGAATCCGTTTAGTGGCCGGATGTCGATCGAGTTCAGGAGTGCTTGATTGTTACTATAGAGCAAGTAGTGTAATCGTTACGTGTGGGTTTTTATGAGACCAATCGACTTTTCGAAGCACAATGAGAACCTATTTTTAGGATGATATTACAAATAGCACCCACCTACGCTTACGGTTTACATGCGCACCGCAACATAGTTTATTTTTAATGAAATATTGAAACAAATGCCTGATTGTATAGTTTTAATGATCAACCCTGCTCGCTAAAAGTAACCATTATATTTGGCTATTAATTATTTACTGTTTTCGCAGTGTGTTTATACATTTTGCATGCACTTGGTCGCCTAGACCCCACTAAGCAAACTTGAACTGCTCTCAACTTTTTGTAGTCAATTAAGATGTCATTGACCTTTCCTGAAGAGACTAGTATTAAAATTTTACTTAGTAAAAGACTAAAACTGAGCATCCGGTTTTTGAATTGGCAGTTTTTTTTTATTCCTTGTCTTATTTGATCCAAAAGTTATAAAAGAATATTTTAAATGAAAAATAGATACTCCAAATCATTGGCCGCTAAGAAAAAAACAGTTTATTTTTCCAAATTTGAAAATTTATTTTTTATAAATAGAAATAATTTATCTTTGCTATTTCATCTCTCTGGGCCTGGGCACGAGCTCTTAGCGAGACAAAAGTGCGATTATATCGCTCAGTGGGTGTAGTATAGATTTATCGAATACTACTCGTAAAAGCTGACTTGTATTCCACACCTTTTTGCAAGTAGTTGTGTTAGGTTGATGAAGGCTTTTCATAGCTGTTTCGGAAAATCTGTTTCCAACGATTTCTCACAAACATCATCGAGGAGCTTTTTTCAGCAATTAGGTATAGATTGCAGGGATGAATACTCTATTTGCCTTTGTGACTTATTTTCTTAAATTTTTCATCAGGCTTTTTCTTCAGACTAAAATTTTACTAATCACGAAAATTCACGCTTAGTTAATAATATACCTCCATCTACTATTTCTCTAATCATCATTTTATATAAATGTAAAATAACTTCTAATATTAATACAATTTACTTTATTTGACCGCTGACGTCATAAGAATATCTAAGTACAAAATACATTTAGTATATTTAAGTATTCTATTAACATTAAAAAATAATAGTCTGTCCACACCATAGATAAACATGAAACGAAATGGGTTTCCACAAAGCGGCGCGGGCGCATTCCCATAAACTACCATGTCCGCACACAATAAACAAAGTACAGAAGTCCTCCTTTCAATACCCGCCCCTTTACCCCCAAAAGACTCCTATTAAATCTCTTGGTATACTTACTGCCTTAACTATTGAAAAAATAAAAAACATTGTATTTTAAGTTCAATAATAAAACACATAAAACACAGTGTTACACTCAACATGAAAATAAATCTAATGATTACAGACTAGGCAGATGATATTATTACTGAAATGATGAACTGAACCGTCCAGTTCGCAAAATCACAGCTAATTAGGGACTTAGGAATTTTTCCATTTATATAATTTCAGCTGTCTCAAAAGTTGCATGAAGGAAGCATTATATGTGTTACTTTTTTAATCTGTGTCAGCATAGCATACATCTAAACCCCGTGTGGTCCGCAATTTGTGTAAAAGTTGAAAAGATTAAAAGACATAAGTATACTATATAATCATGATTATATACAGTTTACACAACTATGTCACATTATATATATATAATTTTTTTATACCATTTAGTAGGCAAACAGGCATACGGTTAACCTGATGGGAAGCGGTTACCGTATATGGACGCCTGAGACACCAGGGGTGTCTCAGGCGTCCATATACGCGGTGCCGACAATTAAGGATAATATTAACATTTAAAGAAAATGCGCTTGACTAGTTGAGATCCCTTAGTCCCATTTCGTAGCTAAGCTTCGTAGCTGGCTTCGAAATGGGAAAAAAAATCCCACGAAATTTTGGGTGCCTTAAAATTTTGTATACAATGCTTATGCTCTTTCGCACGGCAAGTCAAGATAGCTGCCTTAACAAGGTAGGCTCCATAGCAGACTTAACACAAACGTGTACTGTCAGGGCACACCATTAAACACCACGACGCTAATGCTCGACCGATATGGATACAGCTCATGCATATTAAACAAACAAACCCGATAGCTTGTCTTACACTAGGAACAGATCCTATCCTGGCTAGGGTGACAACGTGTGATAACGAATTGAATAATAAAGGGTTATTCGTATTCCTTAATAAAATTTAAGCTTAAAAAAACATATATAGAGGTATATTTGGGATCAGTCCCAGTTTTGTTGTGTTCTTATGTTGTGTATATTTATTGTTCTCTTAGTACAATAAAGTTTATTTTTTATGTTTGTGTTTGTGCCATTGAAGACACGAAAAAAAATGTGTTAGTACAAAAGCCTAACCTTCATATTATAATTATTCTAAAATCTTTGGGGTAATGCCAGAGTTAATTTACAAGATATTTGACGATTCACGAATACACCATTAAAATAAAGAACAGTAAAGCGGAAAGCATGGTTGTCTCTTTTTTACATCAAATCAATTATTTTAATATCATCATTCCTTAAAATACTCAGACCTTATTTATTGCTTCATAACTAACGGGCCCACCAAAACTCAACACAATTTATCTCAATGCGATCCAATCCTGAGCTGTTGTTTATAATACTTCGATATCGGTCAAAAATAGAGACATAAAATCTATTACCGCGTTTGAGGACAATCATACAAATCTCCCACATAATCTTATCAATATGCAATATTAAACATCCCATCATGTTTCTAAGAACTATAAAGCATTTGTTAACAGTTAGAGCGACCTTAATTAACCGTGTTCAGATCAGCTATATAGACTTCGCATTTTCACCTGCGTGGACACAGGAGCCCTATATCCGCGCAGCCCTTTTAAGGCATATGAGTTGGACCAGTTATCGGATGAAAGCCCGCGTGTTCCAATAACGATACTAGTTATAATGCCCTATCGCTGGGTGTGTTCTCCTTGCGACTACAGATTAGACCCTTGTTCTTCCGAAATTAGACATGCGACATTTCATCTGGTGGTCTTCAGTTTAAGAATAGACTACACCGACCAAATGGGAAAACAGAGATTTCAAATTCGTTAGGGCTAGGATACATATCATCACGCCTGTTTTCCTCAAAGGTAGAAACTAAACTAAACTGAAGATTTCCAGTTCTTACTGATTGCACTCTCGCTCGTCATACATGCCCTCCGATTTCGAGTAAAATAAAATATGTCGTTAGTAAAAGAAATTATTGTGAGTTTGCTAATTTATTTCCTGAAATAATTTCATTACTTCATTTAATGTTTGCATTTTAGGTTTTATTTTCAAATTTATTATTCTGGATCACGCTTTTGTTTCAAATATTTTAAGCAAGTATTGTAGAGGATAGAATAGTCCGATTCCAAAAGGTACAAAACAAATTCCGCTACATTTATGAATATAGCCACTAAATTTGTTTAGACTATGTTCCAAGATAAAGTAATAGTATCAGTTCAAAGCAGAGGATATTGTTGTTCTTTATCATTTTTTTAAAGAATATTAATATATTTTCTTTACAACTTAACTTTTTAGATTGATCGGCAGAGAATGCCTTAAGCCATTTAGTCCACCTGTTGTATACATTAATTTTTTATTTAATGTGTAGGTACGACATATTTACCCCTGAAGTAGCATACTTATTTTAGTATAATTTATATAGTTTTCATATAAGCTGGTAATATAGTTTCTGGATATTAAGTTGTAAATCGCAATAAAAAGTTTCTGGATTCAATAGATTTTTAGTTGCATATTTAAATATGCAACTAAAAATATATATTTACTAAACGACGTCATATTTTTTATGTTAACATAAAAAATATGACGTCTTTAGTAAATATGTAATGTTCACTTAAAATATTTGAGAATTCTTTTGTTTTTAACCAATTGGCTAAAATACGGAAAGCATTCCGTAATGACTATTTTCTAAAACTGTGTTTTTTACACAAATTACGATTTTTACTTAGTCTGGTTTCATAGGACTAAAATAGAGACAAATTTCTTATGACTCTACATAAGCTAAGCATAAAAACTTGTCGCCTTTCGACATTTAAGAATAAAAAGTCCTATTCCTAAGAAAACACAGCTGTTACCAATAGTTTATACCAGGAACTTTACCCTACATTTCGCTCGTAGAACACCAGCGAACCGCAACAAGGTCTGCTAATGTGAATATCAGATCGTACGCCAAGAACATCGCGTTACAAGCCGGCCCTGGCTTGTAGTGGTCAGCGAGCTTTAGGCTTTCTATCCACCGATAATTTAGTTGGACTTAGTCATTATATCTCAGCGTTTTCTCAGTTGCCCCTAGTCAACCTCCTTTAGGAATGCTACTGTCGGTGAAATCCGCCACTAAGGTGGCGGGTGAGGGACAAAGTTAAAAATATATGTAGATGAGAATCATAGAGAAAGTCTTAATAAGCAAATTGAGTTGTCCTTATGTATGTTTAGCAGAACATATGTTTTCGGACTGACAATAATATATAAAACACATTTATTTTCTGCTTAAAATAAATCTATCTATCCTTATTCCATAAAAAAACTACTAAGTAGGCATCTATTAGAAGTCTCTATGTTAGTTGCCTTATACTAAGCAATTATAATAATTAACCAACCGTCAAATCGTTATCTGAGCCATTTAACGCTAACCAGCGAGCTAAACTTAACCCGATTGTTTCCCTAAAAAGGCGGTAAAACTAACAATAGTGCAGTTAAATCAAAGATTACTATCAGTAATATCGACCCGCCACTTTCTTCACGAGGAGGGCGCGCCGCCGCGCCGGCACGCGACCGCTACTCCTGCGCAGCTAGAGATGGGAAAATGTGCTCTAGGTGCAATGTCGATATGTTATATTGTGTGTGAAGTGAACATAGAGCAAAGGCTTAAAAAGTTTTATATTTAACAGATTTGTATTTTAAATGAAATTAAATAATGACATAAACATAATTTGGATATTATTTAGTATATATTTGTGCAGAGAAATGTATTAATGACGATCCATATTCTTAAATAATAGGTGTTTAATATTTTTAATAGTAGCAATAATAATTTTTTAACAGATATATAAAGGAAACATATTTTAGTTAAAATGGGCTAACTAATAAACGTTTGTTATGAATAACAATTCTAATGAATAGTTAAGGTAGATTACTTAATTGTCTTGTAATTTAGTAGGTAGAGAGGCATATATATTTTGTCATCGCTAGCGAAAGACTTAGGTGATGATTATGATAAATCACATTTCTTTATCAATATTTATTTTTATCTCATAAAATACTAACTAATATTATCAATTGAATAGTTTTAGTCCGATCTATAAACTATCGCAAGTTTATAGCTCATCACTACAAGTTTACAAGTGGCACGAGTCGCGATAGTATCGAGTCAGTCGATGATACAACTAGATTGTTTCACTAGAATAACGTACCGATACCGATTACTGGATTGTTATTATCGTTAATCGAATGTATCGATTCACGTTTCGAAAGCGTTTACTCGTATACATAGTGGAATTGTGTCTCTATTATTCCGTATGCAAATGGTTTGGCTATATTAGTTTTGGTTTCTATCTGGGTAGGTTGAGTTTAAACGAATGGTACTTTATTTAACGGTTACTATATAAATAACAGCTCTCAATGGAATGTAAGTACACCATGGATTTAGATTTACTTTGGAAAGATTTCGAAAAGAAGCAATTTTTACGGAACTTAAATGCAACTGTTGCTTTGCTATCTTTATTTAAATATTTACTTAATATAAGAATAGTTCTTTTGGAATTTGACTGCGTACTTAGGGTAAATAAATTTGTTGAGATGACCTACCGACATTATTATTGTTATAATATGATATTTTAGGTATAAACGATTGTCTGTAAAGGTGTCCTTACAAGTTACAATATAATATCTGCTTATTACATGAACGGTAAAAATGGATCAAATTAAATATTATGTTTGATTTTGTTTTATTGTTGTCTCATAGTCAAAGTTAATAGTATTCCATAAGTGAAGTCTAATGAAAACATCCAGCTTCCCTATTTCATACGTAGGTGCCTACAAATTAAAAAGCCCAAACAATGACTGGATTGCATCTCAAACAGTCAATTGTACTTAACGAAATCCACTTCAGCTAAATCAACATCTGAACCATACGCAACAAATTAAAGAGAATACAGAACCAATGTTTCCATTTATATTTTTATAAACTCTGTTATTTATTAATGTTATTCTTGTATTTATGTAATGTAATGCACTGTCACTTTTTCACGATCTAACAAAATGAATAGATTCATATTTGGTAAAAAGCATGTGAAAAATGTAAAATATCAGGTAATTTATTGATGCTGTAATTTTTTCCTTAAATAGCGTTTTGGGTGTAAGTAGCGCTAAACCATTTTTTTTTTCAAATAATATTGTCTCGCTGCTATGAAAATAGTGAAATAAAATGTAAAATACAGATCAGATTTAAAAAAAAATTGAAAAAAATTACTGCCATCATCGATTCGTTTTGGTCTCTTAATTAAGTTAAAGAAATAAATTTAAATCAAAAGAAAAATCAGGAATAACAGTATAATATATCGATTTTCGAGAATTTTCGTCCTATATTTACATGCGTGAAACCATAACCAAAACTCATAAATAATATGAATAATAACGAGAATAATCATCCGTTCTCTCGACATTTCTTGTTCAAAGTTAACGGGCTTGCGCATCTTAAATGTTTGCTTAACGGGATCGAACCCGGGACCGCCGGACACTCAACCCGCAGTACTAATTAACTTTTGCTATTAAATAACCTTATCTTAACCTCTCGATGTTCAATTTAAAGCACCACCGCTAAAGGTGAATTCACACACACAGAATATAAATACTCTATAATACACCACAAAAAAAAATTACAAAAAAAATCTTCACTCAAAACAGTGATAAAGATTACCATCTTATCTGTGCTGAGTGATAAAGTTTTGATCTTGCTTCTAAATAAGCGATATGGATATCGATAAAGGACTATCCTGGCCAACTCAAAATTGATGATGTTTTCTGAAAAGTATTTCTGTATAATCATTCTGTGAGACTTGGATGTTAACATTGATTGAGTATTCCTATGATGTAACTTATAGTGTTTTTAATATATGTATCTTCAATCCAAGCATAGAACATATAGTTTTTATATTTTTTTAAAACTATTAATTTCACAAAATAAAAACAAGTACTCAAGTGTGCACACCTCTTAAAGTATCGATTAAATTGCACTACGTATCGATTAAATTGCGCATCACTACTTATTACACCTTTTAAAGGATTTGTTGGATTCGTAACGAGCTTCGCCGGTTTATAATTACTGCTCGAATGTGTTGAGATGTTTGATAGCGAGTTAAGTGCGTTCCTGTTGTATCGATAAGCCTATGCGATTCTGATTCGTTTATGGCTAACTTCGTTTTCAGATATACGGAAAAACGAATATTACCAATAATATGTTACAAAGTATACAATTTAAAGTACATACAATATTTACTTTAACGAGGAATGCACAACGTCTCAGTTTTAATTATGTACTTTTTTATTTTTGATAGTTGTTCCGTTATACGTTATTCTAATCGCAAGGCATTAAGAAGCATATTGTTGGTCTGTATCAAAATTAGATTTTGTTTGGAATGCAGTCATGTAGAGTTACTTTACCATTGCACACATACAAGTATTCTGTAAACAAAACTACCAAAAACAAAATAAATATTTAGTCATAGGAATGTTCAGCTGAATGAAAGTAAAAAAGTATCGATATCGATATTAGGGCAAAATAAAGTGAAACTCAAAAAGTGAGTATGCATAGTTTTGCCACTAACAACAATCTCCTAGCACAAAAACAATTAAAATCTATCATGAGCATACAAGGAACATCATTTACAACACTTCCTGCACTCCTCTAACAATTATAAAAGCCATTACAATTACCTGCCCTGCGCCTGTTCTTAAATCCACTGCAATTTATTGTAAAACTAGCGACCCGCCCCGGCTTCGCATGGGCATAAAAACCTTCCTCTTGAATCACTCTATCTATTCAAAAAACCGCATCAAAATTCGTTGCGTTGTTTTAAAGATTTAAGCATACTTATGGATATAGGGACAGAGAACTTTGTTTTATACTATGTAGTGATAGTGATCTACTGAAACGCACACAGTATAATAATAATTATCTTTGAAACAAGTCACACTAAAAAAACTTACCTATACACAACCAAACTTTCGTCAATCTATAGCACAAAAAAGTGACTAGGTACATAACTCTTTGCAGTACGAGTATGTAACCAAACCTTTTGTCTTTTTTTTTTCGTAAATCACTTTTGTTAATATTTCGCCAAACTTTGAATATTTCTCAAATAGCAGAAGTAGTTAAGTAAAACATTTTTTTCAGTGCACACGACCCATTTTAATGACGATGGAAAATTAAAAGAAAACCGCACTTCTTTATGTAGGTATCAATGAAAAACAATAGATGAACATTCATACTTCCATACTTAATATTATAAATGAGAAAGTGTGTCTGTCTATCTATCTGTGTTAGGTTTTCACGGTTAAGCGGCTGAACCGAAAGGACATAGGCTACTTTTAGATGCGATGTAACGGGCATTTTATATAGGTATTTTATCATAATGTTCTTCATCGATAACCCTTACTCTACATAATCTACATTACACCTTATCCCAAAATATATCTTGTATTTCATAAATTTGCAACAAAATATCTCTGCACATGACCAAACTTAACAATCTAAATCTGTCTATAAACTTTTATCACAAGTTCAAAGTAATAATGTAGTTACGCGATTATCTGCGTTGGAAAGGAAACACGGCCGCATTGCAAACATTGTTTGTAACAAATACGCCAGCATTGCATGACCTAAGTTTAAAACGTAAACAAGAAAGCGCAGAGGTCAAATAAGTTGGTCGAATGTGCTTAGTATTAGCGACTGGGCGGTATCAACTCGGCTAAGTTCGGACGCGTCCGTACCTATTCGGACTACGTTTCTCCGCCCACTTACAAGTGATTGTATCGACATCCCGCTTTTACTCGTTTTATTTCCGTAGTGCGTCTCTGTCGTATACGCGCCACTCCCACTCGACGTAGGCTATTTTCCAATTATTATGTAGAAGCTTTTTGCGCCCGCGCCGATCTCGCCTATGATAAGTTTTCAAACAAAATGAGTGAAGTAATCTCTATTGTTGTTAGGAAGTTCGTTTGAAATTCCTTTGAGGTTATGATGCCGTTTAATCTTGTGTTATAAAATATATAAATAATTCGTCACAGGCAGATCTAATCTTTAGCTGTCTAAGTTTATGTGTAACTTATATAAATTACTAGCTGTTGCCCGCGGCTCCGCCCGCGTGGGACTCGGTTATATCGCGCCCAAAAGTAGCCTATGTTTGACCTCAGGTCGTTAACTACATCCCTACCAAATTTCATCACAATCGGTCCAGCAGTTTAGCCGTGAAGAGGTGACAGACAGACAGACAGACAGACAGACTTTCGCATTTATAATATTAGTATGGAAGTATGGATTCATTTGGATGCTTTTCCACAGCCAATTTATTAATACAATATTAATGTTAACTTTTAATTAATATAACAAACTACATATTTGCTCTACATGTTTTTTGAAATTTTTTGTCGAGAGCTTTTTCTGATTAGAGGGAAAATGGGGGAAATGTAAATGTTATTTTTAAACTATAAGTAGATATTTGATGTAGAGTCTGCTATTTATTAATTATGATTACTAAACTAGTAGTACTAAATTATATTAATTAAGTACCTATAACTAAATTTAAAATCGTTCATTTACTAACATTAGTTCAGTTCAGAAATACCATCAACGTCTTTAATGCTCATCGTGTAGGATAAAGCAGTACATACCTGTACAAGTACTAATATCCAATTCTTTATATATATCAAATGGATTTTTTTCTATTATATAAACTTAAGTAAGTAGTTATATGTACTTAGTTTACTTAATGCTATCAATCCTAAAAGCAAAATTTCAAAGCGCACCGTTAAACCTAATAATTACACACATATACTGGTAGCACACATAATAGATACTCGTACCATTACAAAGTAAAAGTTAGAAAGTAGCCTCACAATAGTTCAAAAACGACAATCGCTAAAAAAATTAAATAAAAAATCTACCGTCCCATGACCCCTTACCTCTTACTAGCCTTTTACTTTTAAAAATAAACGGTATCAAAAATAAAATAAAAAGATGCCTACCATTGGCGATGGTCTGATAATTACACTGGCCGGGCTACGGTCCACGGCAGCCTCTAAATATAAGTCGCTCTGTGCTTTAGAGTTAATAGCAATCTTTATAGAGTCATGCGGCCTCCGAATAGTGATGTTATCTCCCCCGCGATTATCGATGTCGATAGTCTGTCATTACATGTGGTGAAATTACGCGTTGCTAATATTGCTTTGTTTATTTTGCTCACTAGAATACATTTCCGTTCCACTTTTTCCGATCTCGTATCGCTAGCTGTGAATTATGTAAGTTAATAATTACCGGTCCTTGATTGCTAAGATTTAATGGTCGTTCTAGCTAACGAAGATGCAATAAACTGATCGGGAACGGTTAGTCAGTGTTAGGCTAACATTCCCAATAATTAGAAATAGAAACACCGTCGGCCATTACGGATTGCACCTGCGCGATTACGCCGCAATAATTCTAGCGCGAGCTCGGTTGTCGCAGTTATCGAGTGCGCACATCACTAGCCGGGAGCAAAGGTTCTTAGAGGGCGCAGGCATCAATTTGCGCGGTAGCAGCCGCGGGCGCCGCGCCGCCCCTGTCATTAGCCTGGCTTCCCGCCGCCCGCGCACTCCTCCACCCCCGCGCGACCCCGAGGGAGCATACTTTAACCTTTTTTGCTCCCCGACAACCTGTTCACAGGACGTGGCTGCTGTGGCTACACGCCGCACGCCGCAATTTAAGATCGGTTCATGGCCACAGGCGATACGCAGTATCCGTGCCCTGTTAACTATACAACTGTAAATATAGCGCGGGCAGGGTTGCCAACTCGCCGCCATTATCCTGTCACAGGAGTAAAATATCGTATCGCGCCAATTGGAAAAAAGACGTCTAGTTTGTTCGTCGTGCACCTGTTACACTTGTAAGTTATTAACGCTCCTTCCTAGACTCGAATGTTTTGAACTAAGCTATGGTTGTTGTGTTATGTTCCCTTAAATGATCAGTTTGTAGACATTTGTCAATGATGGTAGCCCTGCAGCAGAAGTTATCGCGCAGCTCCTCCCGTGCAATTTAAGCGAAGGCAACAATGAGTTTTGTTTGCAAAAATAACTTGAATGATGATAATTTCACTTGCAATACAAGTTTGTCTTCTCTTGCTGCAGCTGCCACTGCCTTACAAAATGACTGTCTAAGTACTTATTTTAAATATATATATATTTTATGTATTTCATAAAAATACTTATAACATTCACGTGATTATAAAAGTGTTTTAGCTATCTTTAGTTTTGTAAAACAAAATTTGACACTGATAAATTTCGAAAACCCAATGAAAAAGAAGATTGCGTCTGCGTTCGTTCCCCGAACCCGTAATTTGACCCTCAATTAAATAATTTTCTTAAATATCATTCCAATTCATTTAACCGCAGCGGGGTCACTTGTGACCCCCGGGCACGGGCATTAGAGAGTCCCGAACCGCGCCGTCCGTAACCCCCAATATACGTAAACATGCCCTCCAACCAAACCGACCGAAGGTTAACCAGGTCGAACCCTTGTTTCATTTTAATTCACTCCTGTCTCCTTGAAATGTTTTGAATCCTTTCTAAACTTCACCATGGCGAATTGACGGGTATCGCTAATGGCAGGAGCGAAATGAGTCCCGCAAATTGACCTGTCCTTCAGAGCGAACGCGGCCGCCGCCGACCTGTCGCCGCTAAGTAATTCCGTTCCCATGATCTAGCCAGTAGCGATCTCACTTTAATTATTCATAGAGTTTTTTATACGCCATCGCTTTTTACCGGTCGGCCGGCGGCTGGCTTCGAAGTCTTATAAAATTAAAAAAATAAAATCGAACGACGGCGCAATTTAAAAAAGGAATACGTCGGATGACACGGATCGAACTCCGGGCAAATGTCGCGCGGTAAAAAGTGGTCGAGCGTGGAGGAACGAGGGGGCAAGGAGCTTGGAGATGAGGCGGTGCGGGGGAGGGGGAGGCAGGACGTCACGTAGGCGGCGCGCTTTTTGTCAACGTTCCCGCGGAGATGACAGGTCGCTGGACGCTGTGGCCGCGACCTGCCGCCATCCGGCACAAATCGTTTTGATGCTTTCCATTTTAACAATATTCGCGGTTAGTCAGTAATATCTTTTAAAGTTTTGTCACTCTAAATTTAGTTTAACACTAAAAAAAGCTGAAAATGTTTAAACTATGTAGATTGTAGGTATTATGTACTATAACTATGCAGAATCATAATAGTTGGTAATAGGCCGTTTCTTGCCAAACTACACTGTCTAAAATTGACTTTCTCGACATACATTTTAATTTTTGATCCCGCAACATCTCTACCAGAAGTCTATATCATATACTTATTCGACGTACTTAGGCGTAGTGTATGTAATGTATTATATTTTCTTTGACGTAGGTTGGTAAATATTTTTTTTAATTAAATTCCTATCTTTTTACCCGATTGTAGCGAAGCTTATACAAAAATTCTATTTTATTCCCAAGGACCTCGTCATCTCATCCGTACTACATCGACAGGTGCCGGACACGGCGGGTCTTTGTAAACCTGTTCTGTTTAATTAGATTCGCTAAACTTATCATAGATTTTATTATTTCATTATTCGGTGGATATCATTTGAGGCCTACCCTCAAGAAGATATTATCTAAGAATATAAAAAAAAATACACTGGCTACTAATGTAGCTGAAGTTTTGTCTTATCGAGATATAAAACGGATGACTGAAGACATGGAGACATGAAAATTACTCCAATGACAAGAACAATTTTTATTATAGATAGATACCGTCTGGTGATTTTGTTGCCTTGGAAATTTTAGGAAATCCGTTCTTAGCAGCATCACAAACTCTAACTATAAAATACCTACTTCCCAAATTTCAGCTTCATAACTCGAGAAGCAATTTAGATTTCATGTTTACTACATGAGTCAGTGATTTGAGCTTTTTATTTATATAATTTTTTTCTATTTCAGAACTTCAAGGACCAAAGAATTGATGGCGCTGTCTTGCCTCTCGTCACAGAAGAACAGCTGACAGGAATGCTGCAGATGAAGTTGGGGCCAGCACTGAAACTCAAAATGGCTCTCGCTAGCCGACTGGAGCCCTGCAGTCAATGCCAGGCTCTTAATCCAGGCACACCAGTTATTGGCCCAAAAATCAACGGCACATCAGTTAAGTCAGAACCACGGAGCAACACTACCAGTCCCAGCTAAAAAGCATTCTATTTTTAAATTACTATAGTTTTATTTTTAAGCGGTCATTTGTTTTTGTTTCGATCCATTGTTTTTTATTGGCATAGATAATCTGAAAAATCCAACGGAAAATATTATTGTCTATTACTTTAGATCAGTGCATTTGAATTTATTAATGCAAGCAAAAATGAGTCTTACAGAAACATTTACGTCATAACAGAATCTTGTAATAATAAATATAAAATAGTAAATAAATTGAAATTTAACCATCTTTTGTATAAAAATTAACAAACGTTTGTTAATTTTAATTATTTTGACTTATGTTAAAAATAATCAGCATAACAGAATCTTGTAATAAATAATGACTTTCACCGCCTATTTCATGAAAAGTGAGCAACGTTTCTGTTATTAAAATATGTTCTGATCGTAATGATAGCGCGTGTCAAGGGAAGACGGCCGCGGCCTAGCATGGATTGGTCGCCATTAGTTTCAACGACCCCTGTGGCTTGAGGTCATCATGCCAGGCTGTCACACCGGAGGTCTCGGGTTCGATCCCGTTTAGGTCAAGATGTAAAATTATATTTTTCTAATTGACCTGGGTCAATGTTAGTATCCCATAACACAAGTTTGGAACTTATAATTTGGAGCTATATAGCTCAATCTGTGTGATTTGTGCGTAGGTATTACTATTGGTATTACTGTTCTGGGCCTTTCTTCTCTTGCCGAAATTTAATATATTTAAAAACGTGACAAAACATATTTTAGTTAAAATGAGCTTAACATGTTTGTAAATTTTTATGACGACACTAAAAGTATGTATACTTAATATTTTCGCTGACACCAACGCTTCTAGGCGTAGATAAATATTGAATTACATATTGTTGTCTCAATAAGTGTCAGTGTAAGTATTAAGACTACATTTTCTTCATATGCAAATGGCTCAATAAAAGCAGCTTATTATAATAACACTACTGACTTAGTTATTATTAAAAGTCTGAGTTATTCCGGTCAGATCTACTTCTTCTACTAAGTTATCCACTGTCAATTATTATTATTTCTTTTCTCAGGTTGAATCCACTATAAAATTGTATTAGTCTGGTTTGATGGGGATCAGATGGTGACAGAATAAAAAAAATATATAACAAATCCACTCAATTATCTTATTTTGGGGATCCGATCTGAATAACTCGAACTTCCCAATACATTTTTGCATTTAGATATTTTTAAGGTTGTCTAGAGGATTCTTGATCTAGATTTTAAGATTTGTTGTAAATAAACTTGTTAAATCCGTCCAAACTGTGAAATGTTTTTGTATGTGTGTTCTTGACACTATTTCTATGTCATTGTATTATTATGATAAAGCTGAAGAGTTTGTTTGTTTGTTTGTTTGAACGCCTATATACATATAGAAACTACCAAATGAATATGAACATTGTTTTTGCATTTGATACCTTAATCCTTAGAGAAGGTTAGCCACCAAATATGTGGCACCAGCCCACGGAGCAAGGTTTGTAAAATATATCTACTTACAGAGTAAAGAAATATACTTGAAGCTAAGTTTTTGTAATAGTATTATGTTAGTAAAGTGATTAAAAAGAGTGTATAATTGCTAAACCAGATAAAAATGGTATCAGGTGGCTTACTACCATCTCTTAAAACCATGCAAGAATGATTGCAATACATGATGTAAGGCGACATCTCACTTAGTCAATCGTTCTTGCATGGTTTTAACGAGATGGTGGTAAGTACCAGAAGTTTATGTGTACTTGAAAAGATGTTCTCTCGAACTCTCAAACACATCAATAATGAAAAGTCTTTATTTTTTTCCTTTTATTTTTTGTTTTATATATTAGGATAACATTTTCTTCCTACATACAAAAATGTTTCCATCAATTGAATGTAATTATTCAATTTTTCGGTGCTAAGTAAAGAGACCCTGTGAAATGTTAATAAATAATATATATTGCATAAGCATATCTAGATTGTACATGTACATACAAGGGCCTATGTAAAATATTACGTAATATTTGAGGCTACTATTAGAATTTAAAAACAGGGTCACAAATATATACTATTCCTATGTACACATGTATAGTCATATAGATGTATTTGTATATTTTATACGTGAAATATTTAGCATTTATATATACCACACCTGAATAAAGCTCATAAATATACATACTTACCGATTACACATACAATTATGAGACAGTATGTTATTGTATGCTTAGAGTTATTTCGAATTTTGTATAATTTTGATATCTGTATAAATCCCCAATTTAATACATAACATAAGAGTAGAGCAATATATAAATGTGTGTATCTCCTTAATTGCCAAAATAGCATAAAGAAGATCAATATATGTTTTATAATATGTTATGCATCCGTTCTGTATGTTTTAATTTCTTCTACCTCTTCGTGATGAAGAATATTTTTACATTTTAGATACTAAAATAATTGTGTCAATATGTACTTGATCATTATTCAATTAAATAACTAACGGCGATGATACTACATTCTATTATAATATTTTAATATTAAAACTACAATGTACTTATTAATACTTTAAGAAATACTTATAGAATTAGTAATTTCACCGTTAGTTACTGGCTAATAACAATTATATACTTAAATCGTCGTATAATTGGTTCGTCTTAAAAACAGCGCCGTCATTATCTATACACCAACTAGATGAAATGCTTAATCATTTTACAATTTGCCAAAAAGAGTCGGGCGCCATTTGAAAAATTTCGCGGCATTTTGTTTTGTGTAGCAATTTGAACTATTGTTTCGAATTTCGAATAATAAAATTGACGGCGTGCCGGCTTCTATATTAAAAAAGTAGACTGTCTTGTAATTCGGGATTTTCTTGTAATTTGGAGCGTGAATTGTGTGATTAAAAAAAAAACTAAATATTATGAAGCTCATAAAGGTCAGTGCACAAGACAGAGTTTTGAGGTTATTCGGTACATAATAAATGGTAAGTTGACCATTTAATAGGTTATCTGTCCGAATCAATGGAATAGTGTACTACTGGTGGTCAACATTTTTCATGTGAAAATTGAAATTGTAAATACATACAAAATTGGAAAGAACAAATTCTCATTTTTTTAAATTTAATTGCTGGTGATTTTACATTTAAAACATAATAAGTTGTTAAGTTCCAAATGCTTCCAAACAATAATGCGGTGCTAACGACACATATCTCAGTGCCTTATCAGTCTTCCCTTTTAAATAATTAAGATAAAATTAAAATATATTTTCAGAAGTATTACGGTTCTACGCTTTAAAGTAACGATACTGCATAATGATACTTTTTAGCTTAATGACCTACGAATTTGTTTATTATTAATGTATGGATAGATCACTTTTTTAATAACCTAATTTTCAGGTCCAGTGACTTAAATTGTAAATATTATAAATAATGTGTGGTATACAAGTGTATACTTTATTAACTTTGTAATAGATTATAAAATAATAATCTATACTTGTCGTACTGAACGAATATTTTGCACAATGATAAAAAGGATGTCTGATATACTCTGTCAAACAATGAATACCACTTCATATATTATAATGCTACAACTGCATTCTAGCACGGCCCGCCTGATTATAAATGGTCACTTTAGTCGAGAGGAAGTTCCGAAGAACTCTGACACCAGAGAGTGCATGGTCGGTTGACCGTAACACCTGCACGAAATGAACGAATGAAACATAGTCCATGGCCATACCAGCTAAATACTAAAATTTGAAAAATAATAAAACAAAGTGTATGACAAACCTATCGCTATTAACGTTAGTCCCAAAAACCTATTTGGGCGGAAAGTGTTAAGCAAAGATTAGAAACATCCCGCATCATTTTCGTCGTTCGTACTGAAAAAAATGTTTATTTACCACCTCCCTATTATTCGTTCAGTACTTCCGATGATTACTAAAACAACATAGTTTTATAAATCATACAAACTGTGTTATTTAAGGAATCACTTGTTTTTTTTAACCTGTGAATTTTAATTTGAAAGTGTGTGCGTTTTAGTTTAGTTATTTAGTGATAATGTTTAGTCAGTTTGTAATGTATACTTGTTTAGATAATATGGATCGCGTAATACGAACTAAGTATTTATGTTGATGACGAATAAAAGTGACGGATTTTATTGAAACTATATATTTCGTTTTATTTAGTTTACAAAAATTTTTATTTACAATCGATTTCTTAGAGTACCTATTTAATTTACTTTTCTAGTCGGTGTGTGTCCGAACCATTTTTTTTTATTCATTTAAATAAATACATTGTATCCAATTGTAATGGTTTTATATAAGGGTTTGACAAACAACACACACTTCACAAAATGAGCACCCGAGAAAAACGTGCACACACTTTATCATTTCGTGTAGGTGTCACGGTCAATCGACCATGAACACCCTGGTGTCAGAGTTCTTCAGTACCGCCTCTCGGCCTCTGACGTGGTTTTAACGACTACCGGTTGGCAGCCGGGACCAGCGGCTTAACGTGAATTCAGAAGCATCGAAATCATCTATTATCAGACTAGCGACCCGCCCCGGCTTCGTACTGGTGCAATGCTATATAATACATGTATTATACATATAAACCATCCTCTTGTATCACTCTATCTAGACTTTTAACCCCTAATTATTTAGTGTTATGACTAACTTATTCGAGAATACTATTCTTTCTTCGGAAATGCCGGTATAGGTGAGTAAGCAATGGGGTAAGTACAAAAGGACCCAAAGGTTCGACGTGCTTCCTATAATTTGGGTCCCCATAAGAAGATAAGATAAGAACTTATTCGAGTATATAGTCTTTTATGTTATTGGATATAAAAAATAATTCTATAGCATAAAATATTTAAAGGACTCCAACTACTTAACCTTGTCTTCTTCACCGTGATTTTGCATAGCTTATATATACACAAGGGGTGAGTACACCCACGGGAAATACCTAGCATTTATAAAGATTCAACCTCGCTAGTCAAAGTCCTGTAAAATGTAGAGATGAGTTTACATAGGATAACCTTACTTACTATAAATACGTACAAAGATTAAGGCTAGTCTTTTTATAAGTACCAAAAAACTTATGATAGTCTCTTTCATCTTTAGCATATCTTTCGTTTATATCTATGTCTTTCTAATATATTTATCTCTTTCTCGCTGTTTCTCACTCCTTATCTTTCCTTTCGCTAACAAGCTCGAAGTGCCTCTCGAGATGATGAGATCTTTTCGCGCGGTATTCAATCAGCTCAATGGCGCTGTAGCTGGTGAACCCCACCAGTAATAAACCCAGAAGGATCTGAAGCCTAGAATAAAGCATAATTATAAGTAAGTATTTACCTGACTTGAGGTTAAAATTATAATAAACGAAGACATAAAATAAAAAAGAAAGTTATCTTTAAGAAATGATCACTTTTTCGTAATTTATTTGAAAGCTGAATGATTTTTTAGTTAAAAAATGTACATATTAATTAATCAATTCATTCATTCATTAATATTGTCTGACATAGTCGTGTGTTATAAAGTGTTTTCTTTTAAGTTTGTAAACATATATTCATTCATTCATTTCGTGTAGGTGTCATGCACACCCTGGTGTCAGATTTCTTCGGAACCGACCCTCGGTCTCTGACGTGGTTCCTTTAACGACTACAAGATGGCAGCCGGGACGGCTTAACGTGCCTTCCGAAGAACGGAACATAAATTAATAATTGAAAATAATATTTTTGTATCTGGGGGGGTACGCGTTGATGTCTTTTTTTCCACGGGTTTTCTCAATTGGTAATGTCCAAGTAAACTTCGACTAAAACAATTATTCTAGGACATTAAGTCCACGGAGGCCATTAAGCAATTAATCTTCTGATCACCATGATGGAGGAAGTTCCCGGTTTACTAATATCTCAATCAGTTTGTTTTTTTCTATCTTATCGTTAAGAAAACAAGAATTATGAAAACTTTTAGCTTTATAGACATCAACGCGTACGCATTGAAATTAATTAAAGTAATATTATATTTGAATAATTTAAGCATATACAAACTTATCCATATTATTATTGTTTTATATTCTGTCTGTCTGTTACACTTTCACGGCTAAATCACTGAACCGATTTTGATGAAATTTGGTATGGATAATAGGACCAGGAAACAAACAAAGGCTCCTTTGGGCGCAATATAACCGAGTCCCACGCAGGTGAAACCGCGGGCAACAACTAGTTAACTTATCACAAAATACAGCAAATACCTTAAAAACTACCAAGAACCTTAAAGGAAAAAAATAACTTATTTTGCAAACCTCTGAGTAATGCATAAATTAATAAATCTAGAAACTTAAGGTTCGGGAACTGTAATCAACAATTGTGTTACGTAGTTCATTATTTATGATACAAGAAGAGAAAAAATAAAGTCGCATTTACCTCGTTTTGACACAAAGGTAAGGCGCAGTTGCGTAGGAGAGTACACTGCCAGTGGCTTCCCATAAACGGAAGTTGGAGTACGCTGCTTCTTCGCAGCCGGGAAACAAAATGCCGGAGAGCGCTGAAAAAAAAATGCCTCCGCTAGATTTGCGCACGAATATGCCACATAATAATAGATTTTCTATTGTCTGGATTCTATGAGCCGATGGGTAAGTATTGTATTTATATAATAGGTTTGTCTGGTTAGGTCATAAATATAACATTTTTCCCATAAAACAAAAAGCGACTTCCATTTGTTTTCTGGGGTCAATTTGACCTTCGTCAAATTAGAAAACTAAGACACCTAGGTGTGCAAGGACAATTGACCTAGTAACTCCAATAGACTACAAGTAAACGATTACAGTGACTGTGCCCCATATTTGAAGCAATGATACCAAGGCATACAGGGTCGATTGACTACTCTGATATCTCAGTGTGCAAGGTCAACTTTTTATTAACACTCATAGGGAAACTTGTACTTGACGAGGAACCTCCTCCTTTTTTTTGACGTCAGTTGAAAATACGCATTTTGGCCGCAGTATGTTTTTGAAGGCCGACCTTAAGTGACTTTTTCTGCCAATTCTGCTTTGTATATACCTTTCTTCAGTCTCTTCACAGAGTACTTTTGTATAATAGGTCTCCTTTCATCCGTCCTCTTTACATGTCCAAACCATCTCAACATTCCTTTTTCGATGTTCAACAGCAAAAAATCAACACAAAAATAATAAACAAAACATGATGATGACTGTGGTGTATAAAAAAATCTAACTTCATTGCATAATTTCTTTGGACCATGATCGAATTTACACTTTTTTTATTGTACTACTAACTGATCACATAATTAGGTACATTACTTTTCATTCATTGTACAACTTATTGATCACATAACTATAACCTATAAAATATAGGAAGATGACTTTGACCGCAAGACAGAAAATAGATAACATTGAAGTGCGACAGAGACTAACAAGAAAATGTATGCGATTTGACAGCCGTCATTTTAATCAAGCTATATTTTACAAAGATTAAGTACTCTGGGGCCTGGGGGTCTAAAAACGACACTTTAGCAATTCATCGAATCGAATTCATATTACGAATTCCTTAGCAATTCTTTAGCAATTCCTATTTCTTTCAATTCTTTTGTAGAGGAATTGCAAAGTTTAGTTGGCCATTTTACAAAAAATAGAGGAATTGCTAAGGAATTCGTAATATGAATCGATTCGATGAATTGCTAAAGTGGCGTTTTTAGACCCCCTGATTCTCGCGCAATCGAAGTTCTTCTCCGATTTTCTCAATTTTTTTTCAAAATTTATCATTGATTCCGGTTTTTTCAAAAACTACAATTGAAAAAGTTTAATCTAACGCATAGATCGATCGAAACTTTTCGATTATAAATTGGCTTAAACTCATCGAAAAAAATTGGAGAAAATCGGTGAAGTGAACTTCGATTGCTTGAGAATTGGGCCCCTGGTAACACAAACAACACCCACCATTGACCTGCACGAGCCACACGGCATCAGCGGCGCCCCACACGCCCGCCAGCAGGTACAACACGAGCCACTGCTCGGGGGCGGGGCGCCACAGCAGCAGCGCTGTCAGGAGACAGACATTCAGGATCTAAAAACGGAATCACGTCTTGGTAAAGATCGTCAAGGATCTCTCTTAGGGTGATACCTCGGTGAACACTAGCGCCACCATCATTACTCACTGAAAACACAAGTTCCAAAGTCCCTCTGCTGTAATTGTGGTTCTGGATTCGAAGTTAATTTTAATCATATACAATTATTAAATTATAGTTCCATATAGTTACAAAAAGTAAAGTTAAAGTTATCCAATGGCTATAATATAATAATTTAAATATTAATCTGAATAAATCAAATTACATTCAATTTAATAATTCTAAACATCCTCATTGCAATTTTACATTAAGTATAAAAAACATAAATAGAGTCACAAGTGCTAAATTCTTAGGGGTAATTATTGATCATATTGCTTAAAACGGCCACTTTTAGCAGTTTTGCAATTTGTAACTACATAGAAGTATAATTTAATAATTTAATATGATTAAAATTAACTTCAGATCCAGAACCTTAATAACATAAGACGGGTTTTTGATACTTGTGTTTTCAGTGAATAATGATTTTTAAATGATGGTGGCGCTAGTGTTCACCGAGGTATCACCTTAACGCTTTTCCTAATTTCACCACTTTCTAATTTTTTATGACTTTAAATTTAAATGCTTTAAAATTTCTTTACAGCTTTTACTACGTAAAAATTCGCAGCAGACTTAGTTTGTGGTATGCGAGTAAGAATCAGTTCAAATTCCTCTTGCTCAATAACAATCTGAACCGTAGTGAAAATTCAAAATCTTTGATTACAATAGACGTTACCGCGAGTAATTCAAATTCGTAAGTACTAATTTATATACGGACAAATATATGCGGACAAATCACACAGATTGAGCTAAGCCCAAGGTAAGTTCGAGACTTGTGTTATGGGATACTAACTCAACGATACTATATTTTACAATAAATACATAAATAGCTAAAATCCAAGACCCAGGCCAATCACAAAAATAAAATTTTTCAGCTTGACCTGACCGGGGATCGAACCCGGAACCTTTTGAATAGCGGACAGGCATGTTAACCATTACGCCACTGAGGTTATTTATGATGGGAAGCAAACTTCACGAGTTGTTTTTGATGGGCATAAATGATAATGACTCACGAAAGCGGTGAGCATTGAGCATCACTGGACACCGTCCAATGAGTTTCACCACTCTTGCTCAATAACAATAGTTTTTTTAATGCGAGTAATTCAAATTTCGAACTAATTTATATTGGTGAGAAAACTTCACTTAGCTGATGTTTTTGATAGATACTATCATGATAATAATATGACTCACCGGAACAATGAGCATCATTGGGAACCGTCCAGTGAGCTTCACCACCCTTGCTCAATAATAATAGATTTTTACTACAAGTAATTTAAATTTCGAACCAATTCATGATATGAAGCAAATTTCACGTAACCGATATTTCTGATAAGTACTATGATGATATTATGACTCACCAAAACAGTGAGCATCACTGGGAACTATCCAGTGATCTTCACAAGTGTGATTCTTCGCCAGTGAGATTCAAATTTCGAACCAATTTATGCAGATGTTTTTGATGGTGATAATGATGACGATGACTCACCAGAGCGGTGAGCATCACTGGGAACCGTCCGGTGAGTTTGACCACAGCGCCGGCGAGCGGCGCCGCGAGCGCGTTGAACACGCCGAAGCAGATCATCACATACCCAATGTTCTGGATGCCGTATGCGCAGCCTACGAATGCCTGTTGAAGATCAAAGAGAGAGTCAAGTACTTAGGCATGGTGTGGGGTTTCATTTTATGAGACAATACCATCCCATTCTACTAATCCCACTATACCACTAATATTAGATTATGAGACAAAATCCTAACCCATCCCAATAATCCCGTAACCACTACTATTAAAAAGGCAAAAGTTTGTATGTTTGATACATCTTCACGCTCAAACGGCTGGACCAATTTTTATGAAATTTTGTAAGGAGGTAGCTGATACCTTGGAATAGGACTGATACATACAGTGTATATTATTTTTATTTTTTTTATATCAATCGTGCATGTTTGGGTGTCGATTTTGCTAACGTTACATCACAATCGTGTCAAAATAGTGTTTCAATGGTAGTGCTTTTTTACACACTTGTTACAAGAAATGTATATTTTTTTATATCACTTCTGATGATCACACCACACACTAAATGCACATCACATCATACTGTCATAACTCTTGTAAATAGTGTGTAAAAAGCACTACTATTGAAACACTATTTTGATACGATTTTGTCTTAACGTTAGCAGAATCGACGCCCTGTTCAGAGTTAGTAATGTTTTGTTTCAGAAATGTGAATCTGTTATTGGCAATAAGAATAACTTATATCTATTATACTTTAAGTGCAGTTGATTCTGTAAAGAGAGAATAAAACAGATACCACATAGGGTAGATTTTACCCCGAAAAGTACGCGATTCCTGTAGGTTTGGTTCATAAGTCTGATTGTCAAAGGCACTTTATAATATAGATGGCGCTGCTGTGTATGATAAACGCGGGTAACTAGCTAGTAAAAATAAAAAAGGGAGCCTCAACATACTTGTGTGAAGTCAGCCGCCATGAAAGCCTGCTCAGCGCCGATGTAGCCGATGACGGGCAACAACAGTAGTTGGTATTTGTGCTGCAGCTGTCGCAGGGTGACCGTCACGAGCCACAGGCCCGACTTCCCTTCAATGGCTGTTCTACGGCCTGACGTGTACCTGAAGTGCATCATAATTTATTTATTATATTATTAGTAAATTCAGGTATACAGAAAAAAATTACAGAATAAAACATCACTACCTGTTGCCTGCGGCTCCGTCCGCGTGAGACTGTTATATCGCGCCCAAAAGTAGCCTATTTGATCCCAGGTCCTTAACTATAACCATACCAAATTTCATCAAAATCGGTAGAGCGGTTTAGCCGTGAAAGCGTAACAAACAGACAGAAAGACTTTTGCATTGATAATATTACTAGCGACCCGCCCTGGCTTCGCATGGGCATAAAAACCTTGCTATTGAATCACTCTATCTATTTAAAAAAAAACGCATCAAAATTCGTTGCGTTAGTTTTAAAGATTTAAGCATACAAAGGGACATAAGTCCAGAAAAAGCGACTTTGTTTTATACTATGTGATAGTGATAGTGATATATGGATGGTATGGATTAGCAAATTGAGGAGTACTGCATATTTCTAAAAAGATCTCTTCCAGCAGACCATCAATTTTCTTTTATGGTTCAATGGCTGTATTACAACCCCTCATTATATAAAATACGGTACAATACATTATAACTACATAGTATAAAACAAAGTCGCTTTCTCTGTCCCAATATCCATATGTATGCTTAAATCTTTAAAACTACGCAACGGATTTTGATGCGGTTTTTAATAGATAGAGTGATTCAAGAGGAAGGTGTTTATGCCCATGCGAAGCCGAGGCGGTTCGCTAGTACATTATATAATAATATCAAACCAAAGAAGAAAAAAATAGACCGTTTAGTCGCCTTTCAATTCATCTCCGGAAAGAAAGGGAATGATTTATTCTTTAGCCAAAAACAATACTAGTGGTGATTAACGACTAGCAAACAAACCTACAATCAACTTTGCCTTACCTTTTCAAGGAGTCGACTCCAAACGCCACCAGGATCACAGCAAACGCCATGCACGCCAAATATGTACCAGATATCACTTGGATCTTCAGCGGAGAAGGAGGTATTAGGTTTGTGTTCTCCTGAAAGTTGAAATTTCAAATTAACGAAAGTCATTTTTGAACAATTGGCTTCAAAAAAGGCAATATTTTAGTTTTTGCATTTATAAAATCACTAGCTGTTGCCCGCAGCTCCGCCCACGTCTGACTCGGTTAATATAGCCTATGTTTGACCCCTGGTCCTTAACTATATCCATACTAAATTTCATCAAAATCGGTTCAGTGGTTTAGCTGCGAAAGCGTAACAGACAGACAGATAGAGTGACAAACTTTCGCACTTAAAAAATTAGTATGGATTGTAAAATCCCAACATGCGGTAATGTTCCAAGAAGGCTGGCAGCATTAACTTGAAAAATAATAATATGTACTTACATTTGAATGGTTGCGACTACAGAAGTTGACCCCACAAATCTCACCCAACCCCACAGCCGAGTATACCGTCGTGTTGGTGGACGTAGATGAAATCGGGGACAGGACCTCTTCTCCGAGAGACGATGATAGTACTGGAACCAAGAGACAGACGAATAGATAAACACCCAAACTTCCACATTCATAAAACCCATATACTTAGGACATTTACACAAAACTTCAGTCTGAAAATAACTTCACTATCACTACATAGTATAAAACAAAGTCACTTTCTCTGTCCCTATGTCCCTTTGTATGTTTAAATCTTTAAAACTACGCAACGGATTTAGATTTTTTAATAGGCGTGAGGACGTGGAAGAGAGTGATTCAAGAGGAAGGTTTTTATGCCCATCCGAAGCCGGGGCGGGTCGCTAGTAGATATATATTGTCTGAATATTGTATAGTATGCGTATGTGTTTTAGCAATTTATATCCCAATGCTCGGCACACAACAGAGTAACACACAACATGAAACAGAGGTTAGAGTATACGAAAGGGCGCGCAAGACGTTTTCGGAGTGATTTCGCTTGTCCTATTGACACCCATTTTTTATGAACAGATAAAGGAGAAAACAAACCTCGTGCCGTATCAAGAAATAAAGGAACTGGCAAAGGATAGATAAAAATGGAAGGAACTCTACCGACAAAAGCCTTGCTCTTAAATATATGACGACCTCCGTGGCGTAATGGTTAACATGCCTGACTGCTACTCAGGAGGTCCCGGGTTCGATCCCCGGTCAGGTCAAGATGAAAATGATCTTTTTCTGATTGACCTGGGTCTTGGATGTTTATCTATGTGTGTATTTGTTATAAAATATATTATCGTTGAGTTAGACACAAGTCTCGAACTTACTTTGGGGCTAACTCAATCTGTGTGATTTGTCCCTATATAATTATTTATTTATATTTATATGATCATGATGCTGGACACACAGTGATCAAGATTTTTTTCCGTTTTTCTTTTCTTACCCCCAATTTTATTTGATTACCCTCCTATTGCATAACGCATTATTATAACGACAGTAGATATACAACTTCTAATTATTCCAGCAATTGGCCACGATCCCACCTGATGTTAAATGCAGATGCGGTCTAAGATGGAGCTCGCTGAACATTAATAGCCTATTCACTCTAGCCTTGAAAAGACCCAAATTGTATGTGTCAGGGAATACGTCTGGCAGGCTGGCAGGCAGTTCCACTGTTTCGTCGTACGTTTTATAAATGCGGATGCAAAACGTTTTGTGCTTTTCTATAATTTGTTCCTTTTTTTTATTTGTACAAGAACATGAACTTGGTTTCTCTTCTAAAATAATATTATTTTATTTTTTCTAAATCTTATCAAAAGTAAGAAAGTGAGTATTTTGTAAGCTTATTATAAATGTTATGTTATTTTATATAATAGGTTGATAACTAAGAATAGAAGATTTATACATTAAATGGGTTATCAGTATGTATCTACTTTATATTACAAGAACTCTCAATGAATTCTTGCGGCACTCATGATATTAAACCCTCACCAAGTCACGATTAATAAGTGGTAATATCAGGAAGTGGTAATTACCAAGGCTTGCGCATATATTTGCACAGATCAATATGTCTCCAATAGCGTTAATTTTTTTTACCATATGCCTACTGTATGACACAAAACTTTGAAGTTGTTTTTTTTTCCCACAGATATAAAAATATATGGTATATAAATTGGGTAGGTACATTAACAAAATATGGCTATATATTTTATTAGCTAATACTCAGTCGCATCATATTTATTATTGTGTTTTATTTAAAGGAATAAATATATGGCTGTATACGGTTACATTTAGGTCCTTATCTCTTTCATAATATATACTTCTTTAGCAAATATCTAAAGGCTTCAAAATCGACATCCCTGTTATATACTATGTTATTGGCGGGGTTTTTATCTTCCACGAATCTGTATTGTGCCTATGCGCAAGAGTCGCGCGTCAACATAAATGTCGTTATCAAATACAAAGGAGTACAAATAACATAAGGTCATATTATTAAATTACAACCGGTATTTGTACCAAGGCCAACATCGCGAAGTTCAACCCACTTACTTATGCTATAAAGTAACTTGACCTTATAATAAATGGATATTTATTAGTAAGTATATTGGATTGAAAATAGAGAATCGGCGCGTCCTCAGCCGTTTTTCTGAGTCCAGATTCCACATTTCTAATTTATCTTCTCCACTTTGTCCGGTCTTAAGTATCCTTAGTATTGAGTCAATTTTTATGTATATAATACCTACGCGTAACTAATAACTTACTTCTTCTAACTACTACATTACGTAGTCGCCGCGTCATCATCAAGCCAGCACTTCTGGGTTTGATGCTTCTACCAGACCCTTGCGAAGGTGGCATTACCAGACACTGGTTTCCAACTTAACTTGCCGGTTTCCGTAAGATGTGAACGGTTACATGTATGAAGACTGTCCCGAATGCGAGAATTTCTTTCATTTCGTAATTAATGTCTTTTGTTGAATTTGTTGATTTTTTATGCTTTTAGGGCTAAAATACACGAAAAGAAGAAGAATAGTATATTTCTAAGCCAGAGATCACAAATCTAAGTATTAAATAGGAGTAGCGCAAAACGAACCCTATACAATATACATACATATCTACTTACTTGCAGAAGAAATAAGGTTGCCCCATATCTGTGCCATCTGGTAGAACATGAAGAAAAGCCCAAAGAACCTCGTCACCAGCACGTCCACGGACACTCCTGACAGCTTGGCGTAGGGCTCAGCCACCTGAATATGAAACATTCTACCTAATTGGGGAATACGTCATTATCTTAATGTTTTCCTGGTTGTATTCCAAGCCATAAAACCCAGTCCCTTTTTTTTTTTAATTTATGTCCTCTATTTTGCCTTCATTTGTGACTTCTTGATGTCAACATGTTACTGGAATTGGATTTGAAATAATGCCCTAGTATTTACGTGCTACACTACTTCTTTAATATCAAATGGGGTGATATTAAAAATCGACCAAATTTTACGTGAAGTTTCTGGGCACAATTTTCCCAGTGACTACTTCGCCAAAATTTCGCCTTTCGACAACTAATATTTTAAATATTTCGAACGTTAATAATTCAAAAGTTCGTTATCAGATATTATCCTATATTATACTTATACATTGTGTGCTAAAAAGTGTTAACTCCATAGCCAAATTACTCTCACACACCACAGATAAATACGTGCACTTAGCACACCACAAAGGCCCGCCTCCGAAGCCGACCATCATCCCTGCAGGTATGAGGGTGTACAGCCGCGGGTAAAACTGGGCAGCTATGAACGGCATGTACGCCACGAAGGACACCGCCACGGCCCATTTGCAACCCAGCCATCTGTGAAATTGAACAAACAAGTATTTTCTTCAGATATCAATATCACGGAAACAAAACTATTCCATAAACAAACAAAGCACGTTATTTTTTTTGTCGTATTTATCAAACCCCAGAATGATACTGGCCACTCGCCTTTTCCAAGTGTTTTTTAATACGAACATTTTAAAGATTACGACTTACGATATTTCTATGAATCAGTAGCTGAAAAAAAATGATGAAATTTATGTCCAGACCGTATTAATGTATATTTTCTTTGTCGTAGTAGAGGTTGGTAGGGGCTCATCAATTCTTTGCTACTACTTATTATGTGCCTTGATTTGGTACCAGATTTTATCTATTCTGTTATTTAAATATCTTTATAATAAAATAAATTCCAAACCAGCAACATCTTGAATATATTTTAAGTTTTAAGTACGAAAATTAAATTCGTGCGATACAAAAATTAGCGTGAAGCCACTCCTTACTTAATAACAACAGCTGGAAGAAGGATATTTGACAATATCAATGAGAAATATATCGCTGCCAGTGTAAATGTCCCAGCGCCTGCGTCACTATTGACTGAGCTCTGAAGGTTGGCAGCGCCGTGGAAGGCAGTGAACTGGATCATGAAGGCGAAGCCCAGCACGAAGATGTTGCGGTTGATGCGCCATCTCTCGTTGCTGCCGTAGACTACAGCATCGGCCATGTTGTTGACGCTACGAAAATAAATGCGAAAAAATATGAATTTATTTATTACTAGCGACCCACCCGGCTTCGCATGGGTTTAAAAATCTTCCCCTTGAATCACTCTATCTATTAAATAAAACCGCATCAAAATCCGTTGCGTAGTTTTAAGGATTAAGGCATACAGGGATATAGGAACAGAGAAAGCGACTTTGTTTCATACTATGTAGTGATAGTGAAGAAGAGATATATGCAATTGAGAATATTTTTTTTATACTTTTCTAGATTTATTGGTTTCCAGTAAGTACTGCATGAAATGACAACGTAAGACTTCCACAAAAATGGTCTTATAACGTAGTAAAATGCGCAGAAGAAAAATCTGAATTCATATAATTTGAATTCAATCAATATGGCCAAGGCGTGGTCGTGACATGGATTAGTTGCTACCATATGATATCATAACTCCTGCATGCTTCGTAAGGCTCGTAGATCTGTTGGTGCCGATTACTATATCTTCAAAAAGCAGTCCCTAAGTGTCAGATTCAGATGCCTTCAGGCTGCTTAAAAACTCTGACGAGATTGTTGGCCACTTATACGCCCTCGATTAGATTTGAAAGACATTGACTGTGTATTGTGAGTCGTGACAAAACAAATACCACACCTGAATATTGATAACAATCACTACATGAGGTCGTAAAAGGTTAACCAGAAGCCTTGTCTTTCTCACCCTACTCAAAATAGTTCGATTAGAAACTTATAAGCTTGGTAATTCATATGCCTACGAGAGGAACTTCCCACAGGCCATCCCTTGCCTTGACCTTGAAGTCTATCAATAGGTTGCAAACCCAATTTGGTCGGTGTAAGGACAATATATGCATGTGGAGGTATTATTGCGGCACACAAAACCACTGTGGGTGTGGTTTCTCTCCTCAAAGTCCTCAAGATATGGCGAAATTGCTATCGTACTCTGATGCAAAAAAACAAACACCATGAATGACTTGTATAATGTACAGTCGGCTGCAGAGAAATATGACCCCCTTTCAATAGTGATACTTGTGGCTAGGGGGATTTCTCTGCAGCATACGTGGTCTGATGACAGAGCTGTGGAAGTTGCTTGTTGTTGGGCTAAATACAACAAAATATCATCAACACGAAATGAAGAAGAAGCTTGCTGTCACTATTTGATCCCCATAAGTGCTTAGACTCTCAAAAACTATACATATACCTAATACTTATCAGTCTAATATACTAATTTAATTTTGCCTTCGTGACGAGTCTAAGCCTCTTGGCCGTTTAGAGCAAGAACTACTAAGTATATTTTTATAGAAATTGACCATTATGGTAGTAACTATCATCAGGATATTGAAAGGAATTGTCCATGACAAACAGCTGAGAGGAAAATCGAATTCTTTTAAAGCACGACGACCTCCGTGGCGTAATGGTTAACATGCGTGACCGCTACTCAGGAGGTCCCGGGTTCGATCCCCGGTCACGTCAAGATGAAAAATGATCTTTTTCTGATTGACCTGGGTCTTGGATGTTTATTTATGTATGTATTTGTTATAAATAAGTATCGTTGAGTTAGTATCCAATAACACAAGTCTCGAACTTACTTTGAAGCTAACTCAATCTGTGTGATTTGTCCCTATATATTTATTTATTTTATTTATGTTGTATATTTTGCAATCCCTGCCCAGACTTAAGAAGTTTTTATAACGTTGTGCACTGTCCTTTATTATATTAATACTCAGTCTTAGTCAGTACTATGAACAATAGATACCTACTTATGTTTTAATAGTTATTATGCACAAATATATCTAAACTGCCAAGAAACGACAATGCTGATTCGCACAGAAATAAATACGAGTCAACGTTCCCTTCTAGTTTACATTCAAGGATACTAGTAAATACTGGATAAAATCGGTTCGGGCCAATTCGTTCCGGTCAAATGTTATTGTCGAGGTATCTGCCAAAGCAAACACCGCGGACACCGTGAAAGGCGGAAGGGAAGTAGATAAAAAAATTGCTAAAACTATTTTGGTATGATCTAGTTCGATAGATAAATAAGTTACTTATCGTATTCTTTATCTAGTTATGGGTATTTGTCTTCATGGTCGAGATTTTTACTAATTTATGTATTTATTATTAAACAAAACATTAAACATTACAAATTTAAAGCACATTTGGCATTGTTATGTTTTTATTGCATCCTACAAAATATGGATTCGTATACAATTATCGATCTATTTAAAAACAAAGTGGTACAGCGACACTTGAATTTAGAAACCTCTTAACCCTATATGTGCAAAATTGTGGAAGAGGAGTTTTATCAACAATATAGATCAGTATTAAGACAGATGACTGTCTGAGAGAGAAGTGCGACTTAATGATCATGCAAAATGGCACACATTCATGCATGTCGACTCCGAGGGATTTTCATCAGCATAAACAATTAAACACCCTTCACCTATCTTACGAAAATGTAGGCCAAAAGGAGCCTACGAGTACTAAGTATTAAGAATTGAGCTATTTCAGAAATGTAACAATGTGCGTAAATTATTGATAATTGTCGATAATTGGCGCGTGAGTGTCCCCGGCCCCAGATGATCGATGCCGCTCGTTTAGCGACTTCATGCTACCGGCCCTAATGCATTGCTGGCATTGACACTGGAAGAGGCACAAAACCGACCTCAATTACGCAATGGAACATACTAACCAAATACTAACCGTCATATGATCTCGGTAGTTCCAGAAATTAAAACTATATAAACTTCGATTTAGCATTTCTTTTACTTTATTTCTTAACCTTACTGGCCAGTAGGAGTTTCAGCGATGTATGTCTACATTTCTGGCGTGATTTCAACGCAAGACGGTTTTTATTATATACCTACGTCTTAGTAGTGATAGTGGCACTAGGCATATTTTAATGCAGTGTGGTTTATTCTTTTTTCAATAATTTACTTGTTACTAACGTCAATGGTATATAGTAACAGGTAAAACGCGCCAGAGAAAAGCCTTCAGGGAGTGGGTAGACAGCGTGAGGAGAGCTGCAGGAGACAGCATATTATGCGGTCCGTATTACTGCCGATCGCATACTCTGGAAACACATGTTGCCACGATCCTCAGTATTGAAGGACCGATGAAGAAGAAGATGCCGGTAGGTAATCAAAGACACAGCACAGCTGGATTTAGCAGTGTATGAATAATAAGCTGAATAATTATTTGGAAACCACACTTGGATAATGAATGAAGTAAACCAGTATTATTCTCCACAGTATTATGCAGATTCATTCTAAATTAGTTAATGTGGCGCTGTAGGAGTATTGCTTGCTTAGCTAGATATTATCATGAAAATATTAAAGTAAATCTGTATTCATTCGCACAATAAACTTCTTCCTACGTCCTACACGAATAGAATATAAACCTGCCTAATAATCAAGTACAGGTGCAAACAAATCCTATTTAAAAATATTTGGCATCATTAGTATTCTGACTGGACACCCAACTTGTTTTATTTTAAGTACTTACTTGCATACCAATGTAATCGGCTAATAGAAAACCAAGGATTAAAAAATTAAAGGTATGCAACGAAGTTTATTTGAGGTGCGAGACAAGGAGTTACATAGACAATCTAATTTTAATAAATAAATTAAATTATTTAATAAGTAGGTACTTTCTTGCTACTTAAAATATATGCATTTAAATACAAATAAATTGTAATCTAAGTACAAGCCCTTAGTCCCATTGTGGGTATATTTACCTAGCTTACCTAGCAACAAAAGGGCGCTAACTTCCTTGAAATTATAAATAAACTGTCATTCCAGGTTTAAAAAACACTACACACACCACTTATTCTAAATGTTTTCAAATATTTTTTTCAATTAATGATTGTGGCTAGAGGCCGGGTTCAACCGGTGACTGCCAGTGTTAAGCGAACAATCGACTAGTAAAGGCTTCAAAGCCATTGCGTATAGTAGAGCCTGCGGCATGTGTCCATTGTCGACTAATCTTAATGTCCATTTTGTATCCTATCTGATCTCCATTTTTATATCTCTAACTAGCTGATGAGCCCGCGAACTCCGTACTGCCTGAACACACTTTTCTAACCGTTTAAACCTTCCCTGAACTTCTACAAATATTTCAAGACCCAAATAAGCCAAATCAGCCCAGTCGTTCTGGGATTTTTATTATATAGAAGACTAGCTGACTCGACGATCTCCGCACCGTACCGCCTGAACGCACTTTTCTTTCTATTAACGTACCGTATCAAGAAATGGAAACTCGTTTACGCGCCGCATAATGTTCATTGTAGCTTTATAAATGAAACCAAACCAGCAGTAGTCATACTACGATTATATATGACATAGCACTATACCGGTTTTAATTTAACATTATATATTTTATTGTATTTTTATTGACAGTAAACCGGATTTTTCTCATAATTAAGCATGGTAAATCTTATCGTACCTACTATTAGTTTCGCCAGTGTGAATTTATTATGTTGTCGGGATTCTTGTAAGGACTAATAAATTAATAAACACGTTTTCATCATATAAGAATTTAAGAAAATGTGTATACTTACGTAGAATCTTACCTGTGACCTCGCTTTAAGGTGGTAATAATATATCTACATTAAATGTAGATATTTTATGTTTAACAGAGCATTGGATTAAAGAGTGTGAGACAATGCTTAGTCTAAACAACTTTAATGTTGCAAGCTGTTTCAGGAGGAAGTCTGCAATTAGAGGAGGTTCCGCTATTTATATAAAAAATGGTCTACGCTATAAAGAGCGGTCAGACATAGCTAGACTTTCTGTTGAACGCTGTGCTGAGGTATCCTGCGCCGAGCTTGAGGAATTTATAATTTTATGTGTGTACAGTCCACCCAGTAGTAATTTCGGTGACTTCTTGGAAGTTGTTGATGGTGTTCTTACAGTAGCATCAAAGAGTAAGAAAGGATTAATTATCTGTGGCGACTTTAATATTGATATATTAGTAAATTCTGCAACAAGCTCCCAATTACTAAACCTATTTAGTAGCTATAATCTAGATAATGTATTTTTTGAACCAACCCGATTTACAGCCACTTCGGCTAAATGTATTGATAATTTTTTCAGTAGCCAAAAACCGCTAAGTAAAATTGTTTTCAGTAAATTACCCTCGGATCATTGTGGTCAATTGATAACTCTTAATAAAAATTCGCGTGTAACAGAAGAAAGTTTTATGTGTAGACCCATCACAAAAGAAAAAATTACTCAATTTAAAAACTCAATAGAGAATAAACTAGGCTCAATGACTTATACAGATAACAATCCTGATAGTCACTATAATAAACTATTTAGTGTTATTTCTGACAGTTTCTCCAAAAATTTTAAACAAAAAAAGCTTAAGAGCAATAATATATTAAAATTTAGTGAATGGGTTTCTGTGGGTATTCATAAAAGTAGACAAAAACTGTTCGATTTGTATGCCCAAAAACAGTACACTTTTGATAGCTGTTTTGTTGATTATGTTAGAAACTACTCGAAGACTTTCAAAATTGTTTGCAGGATGGCTAAAGCTAATTACATTAAAAAAAAGATTAAAGTTGCTCCTAACAAAATGAAAGAGACTTGGAGGGTCATAAATAAAGAAACTGGGAAATGTAAAGTAAGGGAAAATATTCAAGAAATCAAATTCGAAGATCAAAAAATTTCTTCCCCTAAAGAAATAGTAAATTCTTTTGAAAATTATTTTACAAACATTCCATTGCAAATAACTTCAAATATAAATTCTTGCCCACAAGCTGCTGAAACATTGCTTAAAGAGAATGTCACCCCTTGCAACTCCAAGTTTAATTTCTCTTACATACACCCCAGTGATATTGTTAAAACTTTTAAAGAGCTTAACTTAAAAAAGTCCGAGGATCACTGGGGTATGTCTGTTAGCGTGATTTATCACATTATCAATGTTGTAGCTTCAGATTTAGCTTTTATTTTTAATGAATGTATCGATCAAGGTATTTTTCCAAACTTAATGAAATACAGTAAACTAATCCCATTATTCAAAAAAGGAGATAAATTAGAACCTGGCAATTACAGACCTATTTCCATTTTGCCAGTATTGAGCAAGGTGTTTGAAAGGATTATGCTCAACCAAATGCTACTGCACTTTAAGACCTACAACCTCTTTCACAGTCAACAATTTGGTTTTACTGCCGGTAAATCAACAACCGATGCGGGAGTGGCACTCATCACTCATATATACAACGCGTGGGAAGAATCACAGGATGCTATCGGGGTCTTCTGTGATCTTTCTAAAGCATTTGATTGTGTTGATCATGAGACACTTTTGCTCAAGCTTTCTCATTATGGCTTTGATACTAAGTCAATTGAGTTACTAAGATCTTATTTAAGTGATAGATGTCAGACTGTTGATATAAATAGTGTCAAATCAGACGGATCAACAGTAAAAATTGGCGTGCCTCAAGGCTCAACTCTTGGACCATTCCTCTTTTTGATTTATGTCAATGACTTGCCTTACGCGGTTGAAAAGAACGCTGATATAGTCTTATTTGCAGACACATCAATTACATCTTTAATCTTTAAAATGAATCGCCGTAGTGTAAATACCAATCATGTGAATAATATTTTGTATACCATCTCTAATTGGTTCTCAACTAACAACTTAATGCTTAATGCTAATAAGACCCAATGCATAAAATTCACACTACCAAACGTGAGGCAGGTTCAAGTTGATGTCACGTTGAATGGAGAGATTTTAGAACTTGTAGATAATACCACCTTTCTAGGAATCACAATTGATTCTAAATTGCAATGGGGTTCGCACATTACAAGCCTAGCTAAAAAACTTAGTTCTGCCGCTTATGCTGTCAGAAAAATCAGACAAATAGCAGATGTGGAAACTGCTAAACTAGTGTACTTTAGTTATTTTCATAGCTTAATGTCGTATGGACTATTGCTTTGGGGAAGGGCAAGTGAAATAAAGACTATCTTTATTTTGCAAAAGCGGGCAATTCGTGCCATTTATGGTTTAAGACCAAGGGAGTCGCTTAGGGAGTTGTTTAAGGATATTAATGTTTTAACTCTCGCTTCTCAATATATATTTGAGGTTATTATGTATACCAGGAGAAATATTTCTTCTTTTAAAAAAATTTGCGATGTTACGGATAGACCCTTACGGAATAAAAATAAATTATATCTCCCATCATATCGGCTAAGTAGAGTTAATGACTCATTTTTGGGTAACTGTATACACTATTACAATAAGCTTCCAGAGTCGGTCCTTAGTTTGCCTGACCGAAAATTCAAAGCACATGTTAAGAATTTACTTTGTAAAAAAGCCTATTATAGCGCTCATGATTTTCTCAATGACAAGGATGTGTAACTTAAGCTTGGTGCGGAATCCTCCAAACTATAGCTAAAAATTGATCATATGTACATTCAGTACATTATTTTTTTTTTTAATTTTTTTATTTTATCATGACATCTTTTATTACTTGACATTTTTATTAAACTATTTCAATAATCCTCAATATTTATTTAATATATAATTTTATTAATAATTATAAAAATATTCAAATGTAAACTCGTCTGATTTGACTCAAATTTTGTGAATTGACGTTTTTGAAGAAAATGCTGCTGTGGAGTTTGTGGCGCCACTTCTTCTCCACTTGCGCTTTGGAAGTGGTGGTAAACTTAAAATAAGTAACAATTGACGTCAATAAGTGATAAGAATATCCTATATTGAAAATAAACAATTTGAATTTGAATTTGAATATAGAATATTAAGCTCGTCGGCTCGCTGAATCCAGATAATAGAAAAACGATTGTTATGTGGCGCAACGTAATCGTGCGCGATCCAAGCGGAAGCATTAAAGAAAGCATCCGTTGATTTTTCTCAGAAACCTATATACTTGCGTCAGTCGGGTTATCCTGCGGTTTTAATAGAGTCGGGAAGTCCCCAGTGCTTAATTAAAGTATAATATTTCCATTTTTATCAGCTTATCATTCTGATCGTAAGACAAGTGCCCCTAGTATGAGCGACTGCGTTAGGATTTTGTATGGAATTTCTTAGTTGCCTTACTATCCGCCAGAGGCGCAGTACAGGTTTGCCATACTAAATCGCTAACGCAGTCGCTAGCGTCTGCGTTAAGAAAAACTCATACTAGGGGTAAAGAAACACATTTGATGACGTGTGTGTATGCAATCCATACTAATCCATACTTCCATACTAATATTATAAATGCGAAAGTCTGTCTGTCTGTCTGTCTGTCTGTCTGTCACCTCTTCACGGCTAAACTGCTGGACCGATTGTGATGAAATTTGGTAGGGATGTAGTTAAAGACCTGAGGTCAAACATAGGCTACTTTTGGGCGCGATATAACCAAGTCCCACGCGGAGCGAAGCCGCGGGGAACAGCTAGTGATCTATATACAACTGTCTAGTGAATGACCTGTTTAAGTGCGCCTATTAATAAAAGGTCATTTGGTCATGCACAACATTTTGGATGCGCACCGGAACCACGGCCTGTCATACTGGTCACATTAATTGAATAACTACATAGCATTATCACAATGTTACAAGGAAATTTTGACAAATTAATAGATCCAGTTATTATGTTTAAACCCTTTTGTATTCTTTAGCCAGCCAGGACTATCCACTATTTTCATACAAAAGTCGGTCATACTTTTATTTATTTATTTATCCAAACTTAACATATCATTACAGAATAAATTCCAATGCGATAGGATAGCAACTTAAATTAAGTGTAACAAAGAACATACAAAGACGTCATTGTGAACTCACTATAAGAGAACAGGAGAAGAGATCAATTCTCTCGGCTGTGACGTTGAGAAGGCGCAGTGAAGTACTGTCAGGCAAAACCCCGATAGCTTGGGAAACGTCCTCATCACTGGCCGTGTTGAAAGTTCCAGAGGAAAGGAAAAGGATACCCCCTCCACGTTGGTCAGATACACTGCAAGAGATCACTGGTACATCCTTGAAGAGGTCCATTCACCTAGCCCAGGCCCCCTAGTATGAGTTTTTCTTAACGCAGACGCTAGCGACTGCGTTAGGATTTTGTATGGAATTTCTTAGTTGCCTTATCATCCGCCAGAGGCGCTGTACAGGTTTGCCATACTAAATCGCTAACGCAGTCACTAGCGTCTGCGTAAAGAAAAACTCATACTAAGGGCACAGGACAGGATCGCCTGGAGTAAGATTGTGGCAGGTGTTAACCGTGATGGCCACGTCTCTCAGTCATGAAGAAACGACAAAGAAGAAGCCAGGGTTACGTGAATCTAACAGCCGCACTCTCAGTTAAATTTATACTAAAAAATAATGATTCAGGGGCTTCTGTAATCATTAAACGACTCCGTGTGTGACACTACCTTAAACAAATTATTTAAAAAAAAACGTCTTATATCAAGAAAAACAAGTAAGTTTATTTTTTATTCAATTATCACAAATACTGTATCTTCATACTATCGTGTATTCTGTCAATAAACAAACAAATAAGCAGATAACAATATGGCAAAGAGCGGGTCTTTGACATTGATTTGATCATACATTAGGATAATGAAAATCTTTTTATGAACTTATTTTACTATACTTTTTGTATAAAAAAGAATAACTATTTCTGCACAAAAAATAAATAACAAATATCTGGGTAAAATAAAGGACATATCCTACCTAATAATCTACATTCGGGAAAAAAGGAAAAATATACTATTTTTATTTGCTTCATATTTGCTTGCGGGTTTGCCGACTTTTCGATGCAACATGTGAAATGTTTTCCTAAGTATAGAGGTATGGAATAAAAGAACCGGGAATAGACAATTAGGCATTCTTATAACACCGAAATACTTAAAATACTTATATCTTTAAAAGACCCATCTGATCTAAAATACTACTCAACTTACTCACATACAAATAAAAACGACACTAATTATACTTATCACATAATTAATACTTAAGATTCCACAAGATCTTTAAAACTTACGACTCTAAATTGCACCACTTTAGGTGCTTTTATAAAAATACTAATCAATTACATCGAGCCCGGCTAAAATTAGGAATGTTTTTTTAATGCTTTAAGGGAACAAACCTATCGTATTCATAAAAGTAGAGCCAAAAATGATAGCAACATCACGAAAGAAAATGTTTCACTCTAAGTTGCTCAGTGTTTACGCCGACACGGTGCTGACTTATTATCATTTGCATCCTTCGAGCAACACATTTTCCGGTACTGGCCGTGTTGCTCTAAGTTTGCATCCAACTATACATGCAATCTTAAAAATAAGTTGATGTTTAGGAATAAAAAAATATCTTATTATACCTCTATAATAACAATAATAATTAAAAGACACAGTGGCGGATTTTTTGAATAGGTTCGGTGTATCTACCTAATATATTATGAAAGTTCTTATTAAACTAGTATTTATTTTATTCAGTTTTTTGGAACGCAAAGTTGTCATGTCCTTTTTTACTAGTATCTATATATTCTTCAACAGTTAGGTCAAACTTCTTCGTTCTTCTATCCCGATATTCTACAACAAAATATCCGGTGACTCCGACGACCAAAGTCGTCAGTATCAGGTATGCTTTGTGACTAGTTCTGAGGTATGGCGAGATTACATAAGCTATGATGTAGCCCATGGATTCCCATAGTCTGAAGTTGGCGAAGGCGGCCTCTTCTCTTCCGGGAAACAGTATTCCGTAATAGGCTGTAGGTAGACAAAATTGTTTATTTAGAATTGTATATCAATATTTATTTAAAGTTTGTATAATTGCTACTATTGCTAACTATCTATTGTTCCCATAATTTGTGATCTCTCTATTTGATATATCATATAAGTATTCAATTTAAGTAGTATATAAATAACCTAACAGTCTTGCAACACTTTACTTACTCTCTCTAATAACTCGCTACCTTTTGTGGTAGAGCGATGTTATATTTTCGTTGAATGTTCAATAGACTCTTATATTTTTTAAGAGAAATCTCAATATTTTTCTTTGAAAAAGATAAGGATCTATATGAAAAGAGATGGAAAACTAGGGGATGAACTACGGATAAGTAATTCGATTTGTCCGTGATCCTAATTTGTGATAAGTCACTATTAATTTTGGTCTACCATTTAGCAGAGATACAATATACAACTACTTGTCATCGCTGTTCTAACTGAATTGCACCTTATTGTATACTAGCTGTAGCCCGCGACTTCGTAGGCGTGGGCTTTATTCCCGTTATCGTGGGAATTTCGGGAATTGCCACTGTAGTTCCCGCGGGAATTGCCGGAGAATTCCCCTTTTCTTTTATACAAAGTTTGTCATGACAATAATCAACACAAAAAAAAAGAAGTATCCAATTTGGTGTATTCGTTCGAAATCAAACATGCCTTGTATTCATTTAAAGACGATAACTTTTTTGTTAATGAACCGATTTTGATGAAACAAATTTTAGATGTTAAACGAGTTAAAACAAAAAAAATGGTGAAAATATGAATCAAATCAGTTCAGTATTTTCTGAGATAAACGTAACATACATACAGAGAGACAGACAAAAAATTGAAAAAAAAAATTTTGCTCTTATATTCACTGTAAATGTCTCTCTATCCATTTCTGTCAAAATTACCAAATATAAAGACAAAATATTTTTACTATTTTGTTATATAGTATATGTAAAGATGTAAAGATATAACTCTCAAAGTCAGACACACACCATTGACCTGCACCATCCACACGGAGTCGCAGAGCCCCCACAGCACGGCGATGCCGTACATGGGGAGCGCCTGCCCCGCGCGCGGCCGCCACGCCAGCAGCGCCGCCAGCAGCGCCGCCTGCACCGCGCCCGCGCAGCACATCAGCGGCAGCCGGCCTGTCATCTGGAACAGACAACAAGTAGGTAGAATACAATAGAGCTTTATTTGTGTTTGTATAAGGTATATAATAGAAGATTATCAAACAGATAAAAATGATCTCTTACACGGCCATAAACTTATAGCATGCAAATTTTTTAACAATACGTCTGCAAAGTATACATTTATGAAATTAAGAGTTTCGCTAGAATTATAAAGTTGATTGTAAAAATATTTCGTAAATCAACAATATAATTATATTAAAATGCCACTTTTTTGTAATTTTAGAACTCAAGAACGGGCTCACGTATCCAAACCAAATTTTTAGGCTTTTTTCGGACTATTTAGTATGGTTTATGTGAAGTTAGCACAAAATCGGTCGAGCAATTATTCATTTAACACCGGGTGGAACCGCGGGCAAAAGCTAGTAATTAATATAAAATTTAAAACAGCTATTTAAGTCATCGATTTACTTAGGTATTATTTAAAATTGAGAATGATCCATGCTCACTCAGTTTAAATTAATTAAAAGTACGAGTTTGATCATCTCTGTCTAGAAATTAGAAAAAAAAAACTGAACAATTCGAATTTAGTTGTGAAATTAAGATAGAGATAAGTAATATTCATTCATCATATAATATGTGGTACCAAATAAACAGCTTTTCTTTCTTTCTTTCATATACAGAGCTGAAGTAAAACGTAAAATTGGGTATGCTTAGTTAAAAAAAATGTTATTTTTTATATATTTTTAACTGAAAATTTAGACTATTTTAGGAAACTAATTTGATTTTTTTCGCTTAAATTATTATTATTAATTTTATATGAATTTTTAAAGTTTTATAGTTCATGACGTCATTTCACTAGACGATGTTACCATTATATAGTATAGTGCCACAGTGTGGTCACAATAAAAACGAACGTGCCTCTTATTTTACAATAATTTTACGGACCTGGAAACAAGTTCATTAAGGCCTTTCTTGAAATTTTAATCTTCTTCAGTCCTACTTTAATCAAGTCAAAAACGTCAAGTCAGTAATCTATCCCAGTCAAGTAAGTCTATAGTCAGAGTCAGGTGGCTTAATACCATCTCTTAAAACCATGCAAGGACGAGTGAGTAAGCGAGACAGCGCAATACATGATGTATGGCGACATCTCCCTTACTCAATCGTTCTTGCATGGTTTTAAGATATAGTAGTAACCCCCTGGGTTATTACAGTCTCTTAAACAATGCAAGATCCAGTGAGTAAGCGAGACAGCGCAATACATCATGCAACGCGACATCTAGCTTACTCACTGGATAGACAACTGGATAGATGGTAGTAGGCCACCAGGGGGGTTACTATAGTCTTAAAACCATGCAAGATTTTAGGGATGGTGGTTTTTAGAGATGGTGGTAACCCCCCAGATCTTTCTATTTCTTATCATAATCGGGATCAGTATTTCTGTACTATCATATCTAAAAATCATGCAAGTTTCAGTAAGTAAGCGAGACAGCGCAATACATGACGTAAGGCGACATCTCCCTTACTCAATCGTTCTTGCATGGTTTTAAGAGATGGTAGTAGGCCACCAGAAACACCTCTTATCGCGCCAACTACTCCGAAACATCAAATCAAAATCAATCGATTGACTTGACATGACATTGAAAGATCATAGTGTTTTTTTTTATTATTTTTGTCCATTTTTACGGTCGTAATCCTAGTCGGAATACGAAGTGTGAACACGCACACACTTAGGATAAGAATAAAAGCGTAGACGCAGCTTTATTTGCGTAATGACGTCATTTAGGTGTCGAATGAATGTTACAACTTCCACGGCATTTTTGAATATTTTATCGCAATCAATGTACTTTTCTTGTCGAAAATACAAAAATACGGTATAAAATCAACATATCTCGAAATAGTTTTCGTATTTTAGAGTGTTAAAAAAATTTAGCATACCCAATTAACAAAAACATGAAAATAACCTAAAATTTTAGCTATCTGATAACGTGTTTCCAAATTACCTTTTTTTAATTAAGTTTCTTATTTTTAAACTAAATGTAATGTTACACTAACACCCTTCTACCCTTTGAACATTTTTAGGTTGTGTCTGTGGTTGATACCTATTTAAAGATTTAAATAAATTTATCTAAAATTTGTCGATACATTGCCATCACAATGTATCAGTAAGTATCGTTCATTCTGGTCCTTTATCTATAAGTAGTTGTAAGTAAGTATGATTATAATTCTGTTTCAAATACTGTAAATTGGAAGAAATTGTTTTTAGCGATTGCTTTTGCGTTTATTATTTAAGTTTTTTTTTTTTCAACCTTATTACATACTGTAATCTATGTGCATATGTAAAATATGTGCATTGTATTATACTTTGTTACCTACATTGCACATTTATAATTATAGTAATAAAGTAACTAGTAGTAAATATGTATCTACTACCTTTGCTATATAGCCTGTAACGACGCAGCCTATAGCGTCGGCGATGCCAAACACCAGCATCACAAACCCGACGGTGCCTGTACCCACGGCACAAGACACGAAAGCCTGAAAAACAACAAAAAACAACAATAAAAATATTCCCACAATCTTGAGGGCTAACATACTGTTATAGGGAAACTTTCTGCGTACGTATAGTTTCTTCTTCGTTGAGTCAAAATGGCTTTGGCTACATCGACTTTTTTTTCATTCAATATTTAACAGAAAGACCTTGGTATAACAATCACCTCTGATTTGAAGTGGGAAACTCACATAATCAACACTGTTAAGAAAGCAAACTCAATTCTGTACTTAATTCGTAAATCGTTTGCAAATCTGTCACCTAAAACATTTATCAAGCTTTACAAAACATATATAAGGCCACTGTTGGAGTTTGCCTATACTTCAAAAAAGATAAATTACTCCTTGAGAATGTACAAAGAAGAGCGACAAAATTAGTTAAGTGTGTACGGAACCTGCCATATGAACAGAGGTTAAAGAAACTCAATTTAACAACACTAGAGTGTCGTAGACAGAGAGGCAACATGATTGAGACTTTTAAAATACTAAGAGGGCATTATGATGCACCAGAACTGCGCAATATGTTTCAGCTTTCGAATAATTATCACTTGAGAGGACATTCTTTAAAACTGTGTCGCACAATAGCTAAAAGAAAGCCAAAAAAACATTTTTTATCTAACCGTGTGGTCACGGACTGGAACAGGCTCCCCGAGAGTGTCATCGCTGCACCTTCAGTCAACGCTTTTAAAAATAGATTAGACAAAGTATAAAATCTCCAAACTTAAGATGCACACGCATCAGCTTTATATGCTGCTAGTGTGTTTAAGAATATAAATAAATAAATAAATATATTTGCCCAACGATTCGCCATATTTAAATCCTCTATCTTTATAGTTGGAAAGGACCTGAAAGCCCCCCAAAAATCCGACTGGCAAGAGGTGGCGCTGAGCAGGGAACGGTGGAGAGCTCAGTGCGTTAGGATTTTGTACGGAATTCCTTAGTTGCCTTACTATCTGCCAGCGGCGCTGTAGGTTTGTCATGCAAAATCGCTAACGCAATCGCTGGCGTCTGCGTTTAGAAAAACTCATACTAAGGGCACTGGTGTCGAAGGCCAAGATCCTCTTTGGATCGCTGAGCCATAGCAGTAAGTACCTAAGTATCTCTATAGTGCAAGAGATAGGACGATCGGTCACAAAATAATTGCACACACCACCTAACTTGACTTCCAGTCCAGCACCAGTCCGTACGGAGTCTAGGTATGACTTACAGCAGTGAAGTCTGCTCCAAAGAAAGCCTGTTGTAACCCGACGAAAATGTTGATAATGATGAGCAGCATCTGGTTGGGTTCCACTAGGAGTTTGACGGTTAACGCCAAGAGACCCAGCCCTGAGGTGCTGCCTTCAGACGGCTTTCTGTATGCTTCATATCTAGAATAAATATGGTTAAAATCGTAAAAGGAAATTATGTAAATCAGAAGTTATTGCCAGTGTTAGGAACCTAGCTCCAAAATCATAAAGCATGAGGTGCCACCGGGTCTTCCCTGGGATTATGATGATGACCAGTGTTCCAAAATTAGACATTGCTTGCTTAAATCACCTTTTTGATTATTTTGGGTAGACGGCTCTTTGTGTCATGGTTGTCAGAGGTATTAAAGTACGTGTTAACGCTAATAGTTACCTTTTCATGGAGTCCACACCAACTGCTACAATAAGAGCTGCGCCCGCCATACAAGCCAGGTAAATACCTGGAAATAAAATAAGGATTCAGACTATTTCGTTTTGTAATTCTACCATTTCAGAACATCACCATTAGAGTCTTGTTATTATCATAGTCTTGCATCTAAGTTCTGCTCTAAGACCCCCGAAAAATAAATAATAATTGTTATTTTGCAAAATCTATTAATCAAAGTCGACTCTATTTTGCAAACTACCGCCGTTAATGTCTGTAAGGATTTTGTATTGAAATCCTATATAACGAGCTATACGTGAGTAAGAGATAAAATAAAAGTATCAAATAGAAATCAAGCACTGGTGTTTATTTCCAGACTATTACAATTAGAATCAGGGCTCTGAGAAGTTCAAGCACAAAGTCGGTGTCAAACAAAAAGAGTACTCAACTGGCAGATGTCGGGGAAGAGAGGCCAGTCATCGACCAGTCGGGACGGACGTGGCTGCAGGTGGTGTCGCAGCGTCACACCTAAGTTATATTACTATCCGCCTGGCACGCTTTACTCACACTCGCATACCTCTGAGATAACTCCGTTACTACTAACCCAAAATATAACCTGGGCCCTAAATACCTGATTGAGACCATTATTTTTGAGTATATACCGGTTGAGCGGAACCGCTATGGGTCGCTGTATAAATGTATGGACAGACAAATGAACTGATTTATGATTCTAACCAGGTTTCTGAGCCCTGCTGATGTGTTGTTACCAAATGATAGTACATCAGCAATAGCAGACCTGCAATCATCTGTATCTTCTCCGGCGGCTGCGGCTGCAAGGCCTCAGCCGCGTCGGCGCTCGGCAGGAAGTGAGCGCCGCACAACTCCGGGATCATGCTCGCGTTGACGGCTGTCACTGCTGCTGTGTTGTTGCCAGATGAAAGAACTGGAAATTAAAAGAATTACATATATCATAAAAAAGGAACGTTAAAATTATGTGAGGTACCTCAAAGTCTTAGAGTATTAATCCTGGAGACGGCACGCGCACTAATTTTAGTGAAAGCCAAAAAAAGTCTGCCACATTATGCGCGCGGGGTAAGAAAAAACGCATACTAAAGCATTATTTGAACACGTCGCCACGCACACACTTGACAAAAATATCCAACACAAGCAAAATATACACGTACACAAGTACAAGCAGTATGACCGGCGGTCATATACATTTGTGCAGAGGGACCGGTTGCCAGTCGGAGGCCTCGCCGGTTGGTTTAATGCTCTAAGCTCAAAGTTCTGGAATATTTGCAGCTGCAACATTTTACAACTAAATATAGGCGAAAGTAAAAAACACTTCAAGTAAAAAAGAGCATATAGTAAGTATTTTTTTTCAGTAGGTCGTAATAGTAGATTTAGTAGATTACCTACTATTTATTTATTTGATAACAGCCGGATAGAATTTTTGTCAACCATATAAGTTTTGATACAAAACTATAATGCCAAGCCTACACAATTTAACTCAGCAAAGTCACGTGAAGCTGACATTTAAAATGAACCACAACGTTAGCAATAAGGAAATTTAGAAAACTAACTGTAGGGTTTTAGTTTCGGTTTAAGTTCAGAACTTACCTAGTGAAGAGATGAGGTTACCCCAAACTTGGTTCATTTGGAAAATCATGAAAAACAGTCCAAGGAACCGCATCAGAAGAGCTTCAGCATTTATTTTCGAAATGCTGCTATGAGCTTCCGATACCTGAAATATAAGAAAAGTGTCTATGATATTTTTCGTACATAAATATAATAGCGCAATAGATAATTGTATGTGAATTAATATAAGTTTATTGTACGTAATTACTGGTAAATGCTCTCGAGACACAAGTTCGATGTCTAAGTCCTAAGCATACGACCCGAATAACATTCGCGTAATAGTCTATAGAGTCTCGTATTAACCGTAATAGTCTATAACCACTCGCGCTTTACCAACTGGTGACTTAAGGTGTAGTAATTTCGCTACCTTTCTCATCCATGCAAGCTCTGATATTTGACAGCACATAAGATAGAGTTACTCAAACAGAGGACCTTCGTGAAAATTTCAATCTCTCGTAATAACACGATTAATGGCATAAAGTACATACTTACAACAGAAATATAAGTGCATTTGGCGCACCAGAGCGGACCACCACCCAACCCCACGAACAGTCCAGCTGGTATGAGGGTGTAGAACCGAGGGTACAGCTGGGCAGCGATGTATGGCATGTAGGTCACGAAGGAGAGGGAAATTGCCCATTTTGTGCCAAGCCATCTGGAATTTGGGAATCGGTTGTTGGTATATACTGTTTTTTTACCATGGTAAAAAAGCTATAGCTGCTAGAAATGTTGTTTATCTTGTAAGTACTATCTACTTCTTCGTCAGCCTATCGACACTAATGCTGAGAGTAGGCATATATCTCTATTCAAGTACAGGTTGTTCTTCTGGACTCTCGAAATTTTGTTTGGTTTTGTTTCTGCATACTGTGCTGCATACCCACAGAAATATTAATTTTTCTGTGGCGAGTGATTTCAATATATGTTTGTCATAATAAGTAAATTATTAGTGTTATGCTCGTCGGAAAAATGTAATGTACATATTAGATATAGTTTCTCGGTAAGTGAATATTGTATATTCTTTTGAGAAATAAATTCTTTAAACCTAAGTAGGTACTTCCATTTTGTTAATCTGCCTATGGATTCAGAGATAAAGACATTCAAACCAACAAACTATTCAGCTTTATTATATCAGTATAGAGATTATGAGAGTATTCTATGATCCAGGCTTACTTGATAACGACTGCTGGTAGAAATATATTGGAGAAAACGAGTCCGACGTAGACTGCAGCCAACGAGGCGGTGCCCAGGCCGGCTTCGGCGTTGATCGAACTCTGAAGATTAGCAGCACCCTGCAACACAAAGCCGACCAGATGGTCAGATGACCTGAAGAAGGTCGCAGGCAGGCGCTGAATGCAGGCCGCTTCCAACCAGTAATTTTGGAAACCCTTGGGGGAGGCCTATGTCTAGCAGTGAACAGCCTGCGGCTGAAATGAGGATGCTTCAGAAAGACAAAGGCCGCGAAAGCGCTTAGTTGAGATAGACTTTAAAATGATAGAACAAGATAATATGGACCGCTCTATTTTTTTTAGTTTCTAAGGTAATACTAATAAAACATACTAATGCTGTTTAGATTTTACAGAGTAAGTATACCAACACAGATTATGGAATGCTATACCTAATACCAATACTTACTGAGTTTAACTAGAGATAAGGCCGCTTCATTTTTATTGGTGTATTAAAAACTATACCCATAATTCCAACACTTGCCTAGAAAGATAAACGTTTTATTGTACGTAAGAACCTTTTTTTAGGTATTGCATAGGTTTCTCAAAAAAATGATAAATAAGTTTTAATAGCTCTAAACAGTTTTCAATCATTTCTATGGTAGGGCTATATAAATGTATGTGGACAAATTACTCTAATTGGGCTAGCCCCAAGTGTATTTTAACGTGTGTTAGGAATGGTAGGTAGTAGTTAAAGATAATTAATTTATAAAAAAACTAAGGTATCCTTTTTGTTTCTATTTGTCTACCCTGTAAAACCTGAATGAAAAAAAAACACATTGAATACGGAGAAGTAAAAATAAGATAATGAGCTGATACTCACACTGTAAGCTGTGAACTGCGCCATAAAAGCTATACTTATGACTACGATATTTTTGAGAATTCTCCATGTCTCTCCAGGGCCTAAGGTCTGTGGCGCCGACTTTTGTTCCATCTTCTCGATTTGACCCATTTTTATTTATCTTCTTTCTTTATATTATGAGTTCTGGTTCCTATCCGTTTTGTCTTTGGAGGGAATTTGCACCTGAAAATAATGATAGAAATTGGTAACAAACTGCTTTAAATTAAAACCTGAATTTACAATTTATTAAATAAAAACCGATAGATCGAAATTTACGTAATCGGATTTGATACTTCTAAAAATTGATAAGTACCTAACTTTAAAACTAGGGTCTTGAAATGTCAACAAACGAGTTGTTCTACTCGTAAATATATTAACAAAATAAAAATACCGACATAATTTTGAAAACCTATTAAGTAGGTGTGATAAATATATATGTCATTATCTAAGCGTTGTCCTGGTAACATCCCACAAAATCGGTGAATTCGTGCTAACAGCAACGCACATTGTAAACTGAGATTAATTTTAGGTTAATACCTACGTGTTTTCATAATCAGGGATTATACTTCAGCCATGCACACATGTACCTACTCGTTTAAGATAATTTAAGATAAAAAGACAATACCTCAGTTGTGGACCTACACAAGGAAAATACTTTGAAAAGTACTATCCTTTATTTTCCCCTGGATTGTAAAATGGCTTTAAAATGTGATATTTGACTGGTAAATTATTTTTCAAACGTCAATAACTAGGTAGGTTTTGGTTAAGTGTTTGCCTATTAAATAGTTTAAAAAAAATCTCAACATGCGACCTTTATCCTAATCTTCCCATGATACCTACCTATCACTTATCCCATTCAAGTTACATGTAAACATACTTAATAAACCTAGATACAAAAAATATATCGGTAATTGAATTGGAATAACCACTACATTTTAAACCACAGATTAAAGTTTAAATCTTCATTTCTGAAATATGTTGTTTTAATGTAGGATTCAACGAAGCTGCATGCTGGTACAGAACCCGTTGTTCGCGAATCCGACTCGCGCTTAACCTGTTTTAATACTAAGTGGTTTTATGTATATTTAAATTTATCTAAGACCGCAATTAATTCTAAATTTCGTGTCTACTCTAAGGTCAAATGTCAAAATTTGCCAAAAAAGGTAATGCGCGCAAAGCGCAAGGCAAATTAAGTATAATATCTTGTTTCCGTTTTTTTTATACGATTACATCGGCAGTCAAGCATACACCCCGTAAAAGATGCTTAAAGGGTGTCACTAACGCACTGCCAACACATAGTCTTTCATCACAGGAGCCAGTAAGTACCCAGTTATTTTACTGGCTCCTTTCATACTTAAACACAAAAATGCAAGCATGTTGTTTGCCGGAAGAAATGAGGTATTCCTCGAAGTGCAACAACTTTGAGGCGCACCCAATGATGTGCACTTTAACTATGATTTGGAGCGCATCTTTTAGTATTTTTTTTCTATTATGAGCTCAACTGAAAGGTGCGCTTCGAGGAATAGGTGTGACTCATTTGGTGCGCTTCAAAATGATTGCGCTTAGAGGAATACCTCGCTAATATATATATGCGAGTGAGGTTCCTAAGCAGAAATCGGCATTTCTGCTTAGGCCTCCTTTGTATAAAGGTCTACCTAGAAATCGGCATTACCGAACAAGGTTAATTCCATTACTGCCACAGAAGAGGAAAACAAAAACCTACTATGAACAAAACAATCTACTTACTTCGGAATATTACTTTTCATTATTTTTCCTTTGGTTAATTCTGAATTTCCTTTGGTTAGTTATGAATTACAATTATAAATAAATCACTTACGAATATAAAAATAATCATAAACATACTGGATAATCCTCAAAACCACCAACATATGCTAAAATATAACAATAGCCAAATGTTATACATATTTTAACAAGACAATTGGAAGTTGGCTTCATAAATATTCAAAATTCAGCATTGTTGCTTCATGAAAGAAACACTGACCACGAATTCTATTGTTATTAATATCTAGTATAAAGACAGGAACGTAAGTATGGGTCATTGTTAAATATTTAAAATATAAACAGAGCGTTTCACATTGTGAATGTTTTAAATAACATTAAAGTTAGGTATACTTGCTTTCGCACGCCGATCAAGGAAATTGCTTGGTTTTTCGAGATAAAAAGCATATTCCTTTGTATTATCCAAGTTACTTATAAACTATTTATATTCGAATTTTGATCCATATCCGTTCAGCCGTTTTTGCGTGATTGAGTAACAAACATCCAAACTTTCAGATATATAATATTACGAGCGACCCGCCCCGGCTTCGCCCGGATGCAATTTTATAGGTTTTACTTAAGTACATAAAAACCTTAACCTTGAATCAATCTATCCATTAAAAAAACCGCATCAAAATCCGTTGCGTAGTTTCGGAGATTTAAGCATACATAGGGACAGACAGCGGAAAGCGACTTTGTTTTATACTATGTAAAGATTAGTGGGATTAAGATTAGCCACGTGGTCAGTGCTATTTTTTCATCAAGCACGCTGCTTAGTTGGGCTATCGTTTATAAAAACCTTTTCTAAATCGTACCTAGCTCATCTTTTAAATCATATCTGTAATGTACGAGTAACTATATGTAACACACACATGTGACCTTAGAATTACTGATAAAGAGATATATAAAGATTTTCTGTGAGATTATCGAAGATAGATTTTGTACAGTCTTCAATATTAATATCTTTAACGGACCTTATTTTTAGCCAATCTGAATCTAAGTTAAATTAGTAATATGTTAAATTTTAACGTATTTTTTTTTATATTAACTAAGTAGCATTACTCTGTATTCATTTGAAAATCACATTTGTAAATAAATAGACCTTAGTTTTATAAGGTTTTTATATAATCTTTCAACCTCAAATACTATGTCAATACATATAATATGTTGTACTTACTGTACATGGACACTCTTTTTAAGTTGTTAGCAATTATACTAGTTCTACAAATAGCTTTATTTCCGCTCGTTATAATTTTCTACCGGGTTATCGGTGAATATCAATATTTCCCACTTTTCCATATATGTGCAAGTTCATAGATTTTCAAACATAAATGTGCATAACCTAGTCTCCGGAGTTGATGTAATCGTGAATGGGAATAGAAGCCAGTTGAAGAATAGGACACATTGCTGACCCAGATAATGGTAAAATGAAAGAAAAGTCATGATGATATGTATAAAAATTAATCAATCTTTACTGTCATTTGATGATACTTAGTCAGTGTATTTTTGAATTCAATTGCTTAAATTTAAATCTTATTGTCATAATAATAAAGTATAAACGCTCTAATGTAAGTATGTACTGTACCTACATGGAGAGTAATCATACATAATATATATCATCTATATCTATCAATACTACACAAATACTTAATAAAAATGGAATGTCTGTTTGTAATAGGGTATTTTAATATTGAAATATATTAAAATTAAAATTTCGTAAATAATAAATAATACAATTCTCTACATTTCGTTTAACAATAACTTTTTTTAATTCCACGCCGACGAATTTGCGGACACAGCTAGTAATTAACAAAACTTATAAAACAAAGAGCCTAAAATATCTAAACATCCGCAGTCATTATAAAATGAATTAGAAAAAAATTGATGAAATACTAGTAGGGCCTTGAAAACCTTTTATTAAGATGAATAATCTTCATCTGAATCTATTGAATGCCTTGACCTTTCTTTTTTGTGTACAGTCATTTTATAGGGTTCCGTGATCAACAAGGCACCCTTATAGTTTCGCTATGTATGGCAGTCAACTGACAAAATTAGACGCTATTATTAACATTGAAAGTTCTTTTTCATCCAAGCGGGTTTCCTAGTTGTATCTTCAGCTAATACATGATGTCTAGAGTTATTACAATGGAGCGACTGCCGTTTAACCTCAATCAGTAACCCTAGTCGTAGTCGTGGGTTCGATTCCCAAGGGAAGCATACTTTGCATGCATGTTAAGCTGTTTGTCCCGGCTGCCATTGGTAGTCGTTAAAGGAACCACGTCAGAGACCGAGAGGCGGTTCCGAAGAACACTGACACCAGGGTGCGCATAGCCAATGACCGTGTCACCTACACAAAATGTTGATGAATTCGTGACCCTTTCGCGAGACTAATAGGAACAGTAAACGTTGCAAATTACCTAGTTGATATTGATTTTTCGTTCCTAATTTATACTCTTTGCCACTGTAGTTTTGTCCATGGTTTTACTGACATGAATTGTGTTATCTTCTTTGCAATGTGCACTCTCTACCAATTTAATGCTTCTACTAATAGCCAGTCATGGTGGTTGCAAGTTCTTAGATAAGGAAATAATCTTAAGTAAGAAAACGAGGGTTTTTTCAGCATAACTATTTCCTTTACTTATCACTATCACTACATAGTATAAAACAAAGTCGCTTTCTCTGTCTCTATATTTCTATGTACTTGTGCATAAATCTTTAAAACTACGCAACGGATTTTGATGCATTTTGACGTGACAACGTCTTAAATTAGGTTGCGGCTGGGAGTCACTTATGAAAAAGTGTAACGCTCGGTAACGTTACGATGAGTCACCGAACGAGAGAGAGGCCCGCCGAATGCCTTGCGTCTCTCTCCCACTCAACTATGATCGGTCTGCCGCGCGCGGCAGACCGCGCGCGGCAGATTATATTCATATCAATAAATATTCTACCGAGAAAAAGACGTTGTCACGTAAAATCTTCGCCCGTAAAACCGACTTTACAGGCAACCATTTTTTTTTTAATAGATAGTGATTCAAGAGGACGGTTTTTATGCCCATGCAAAGCCTGGGCAGGTCGCTAGTTTCTTTATATTTAACATTCAGAAATATTTAGATATTTGAAATTAAACAGTTAGTAATGATTTTTCCTTACCAATTTTTTAAGCTATTAAAATAAGATATGGTTTGGTATGAATTTTGTTATATGTAGACGTACCTATGCTTATTCGTTGACCAAAGTTGAATAAAAAAGCTAGTGGATGAAACGGGTATTCTGATGTCATAGATTTTAAAAAAATTGCCTGGCGCCAAAACCGCGCGCGATTCCAAATTCTTTGTCTGATGTAATACGACAATATTTTAAAATCATAATATACTAAATCCGTGCAAAGGAAATAATTTACTTATATAATCAGTCAAAAAGTCATATTAAATTAAACAAATTGACCGGATATTATCACTGGTTGTCGTTATGGGCATGTTCTTTGAGTGGCTGTATAAATTTCAATCTTAGCATTTTTAGGCAGGTAATTTACAATCTCATTTTTTATTTTATTTGACAAGTAGCAAATCATTTATTTTGAAGCACTGGTTAATCAAGTTCTGGTTTTGGTGTTTAGCAAATACCCAACTTCACGAAACAGAACAAAAATGAATTTTGTGGAAGTCATCATCAAAAATAGCTCTTGTCGGTGGAGTTCCTTCGACTCTTTTTTATAACTAGTTATCTATAGTGGGTACATAAATAAATAAGTTTGACTAGGATAGAATAAATAAGATAACCTAATAAATATTAATATAAAACTTTAAAATGGTCCCTGCGACATTGTACCGAAGACGCTGGCAGCATTTCTTCGTTGAATAGCCAACCTAACTCCCGAATACTCAAACGCTACTCCCTTTTGAGAGCTGCTCAAGTATAATGCTGTCGCGCTGAACGTCAACGGTATGACAGTAACAGCATGATACTTGAACAGCTCTCAAAAGTTCAAATTGAGTAGCGTTTGAGTATTCGGGCATAATGCGTTGGCCATGGCCATGTTGTAATCTATTTTGTCATTAGCGAGTATTTATGAAACGAAACGATGTTTTCTATATTTGGCTAGGCACATTATTATTGTGTTGTCACATTAGTGGCATTTCTATCTTTGAGCTCTGTCATGTCTGGTTAGTCTGGTCTGGGACGACAGTAGATTCGTTGTACAGTGGGCTGCAGAGAAATCTGACCCCCTTTCGATAGCGATACTTGTGGCATGGGGGTCAGTAATCTCTGCAGCCGACTGTACATGGAGAATAATTATAATAATAAAATTATAATCATCTATGTCTATCAATACTTTAAGCTGTTTAACGTGATCCGCGCGGTCATATATGTATAAATTATAAGAATTCACATCCAATGTCATTAGAATTAATTAACTTTAAAAATAGACTTCGGAAGACGGAAGCTTGGGCAGAGGTCCTTGACATGCTACCGATGAACAAACGCAAAAACTCTTAAATAAATTAAATCTTACCTAGGTCAGTATCTTATCTACGCACCACGTTATTCTCCCTCTCTTTTGTTTTAAATGAGTTCAAATTAATAATCTTTTAAAGATGTGCCTTCCTAGTAGGAACATCACACCACTAATTTTCCCACTTAAATTTCCCACTATCCTAATCAGATTCCAAAAATAAATTAAATAGTTTCATTGTCTTTATGATATAACTAAATACCTATACTCGGGTACTATTATTTGAAAGAAAGAAAAGAAAAGCCGTTTATTTAGTACAATAGAGTAATTAGAAAAACATTAACACTGGGAGTTTGCATCAAAATGGTGGCTCAGCATTAGTATATGAACCACGACGCTGGTCTTCCGCGGACTTTTACTTCGTACCTTTTTTTGGAAATATATTTGAAAATATTTGTACCTATTTTATGTTCCGAAATGATTATTCTAACCACACCATCATAAGAACCTGTCACCATAAATGTGAATAATATAGTACATGCGTAATGAATGAACCATATTACGCTTAATGCTATGGCTCAACTAATTATTTTTTTATATTTGTTTTAAAGTTTTCTTTTGTTATAGGATAAAGGATGTTTCTTGAATAAGTAATAAAATAGCAAGTAAAAAATACTTTGTAAGTAGGTTGTTATAAATTACATTGTCACGTTGGTATTCTATTATTACGTGCGATTCTTAACATGTAAGTAGGTAGTGTAGTACTTACATAGTTAATTAATACCTAATTTATTTTAGCTTTTGTAGCGGCTAACGTGCCTTGTGTGCTGGAGCCACCAGGCCTTAGTAGATCTGATGGAAAAAGACCCGACGGCCTCACTCTTGTTCCTTGGAAAAATGGAAGAAGCCTTATTTGTGACGCTACATACGTAAGTACTGTTGCTGCCAGCCACCTTGGATGTACTGTCGACACAGCAGCAGCTGCTGCGGAGGATGCAGCTGACAAGAAGCGACAAAAATACGCGGCTCTGGAGCAGCATTACTTTTTTGTGCCACTTGCTTTTGAGACCATGGGTTGCTGGGGTGCCGATGCTAAGTGTCTCAATTAGGAGATAGGGCACCGCATACAAGAAAAAAGTGGTGAATCCCGCTCATTTTCGTTTCTGGTGGAGAGGATTGCTTTAGCAATTCAACGTGGTAATGCCGCCAGTGTTTTGGGCACCTTTGCGCCGGAAACGCTAATGAGTAGGTAACCTCTTCGTCTATTAAGTTTAGTTTTTAGTTTATTTATTTAGTTTTATTTTTAATTAAGTGTCGTTTATAGTTAAGTTTTTATATTAAGTTTGTCTTTAGTTTAGTTTATTATTCAAATTTTGTAATTTACATAAGTACACCAAATTCTTACTATGTTTCAACCAAACAGACACCAAATCAATAAAATATTAAAAACATTAGCATAGAATCAAATACAAAAAAAAACGCGTCGATATGGTCACTATTGCGCTTTGCATACAGGTCGATTGCTAAAAAATTAAAAATAATAATATAGCGTATTTATTTTTAATGAATTTTTATTCTTTTGTTTAGGTGTGTGATTGTAACCAAAACTAGAATAAGGCGCAACAAAATAGCCCACAATTTTTGCAATTCCTACTAACGAAAGAGTTATAGGTACTAACACTGTAAGCCTAGGTATAGTTTTTAAAGATTTCGGACTTTTAAAATGACCACAATAACAGAAAACATATCAAGCCAAATAAAAAATTAAGTACCTAGTTTAATTAGTTAAAATATTTTCCTTTAGTTTTTTTTTATTGTTGTATGTAGTTGACTTGTATTTTGTTTTTGTTTAAAATAATTATCTCTATTTGTTTAGATTGAAACCACTTTTTTCCTTTTTTTTCTGAGCCCTCTTAAGGCTGTTCACTTTTGGAATCCCATCAAAAACACCGTCGGCCATTTTTGCAGAGTTTTGTGACGTCATTAATGTATAAGTGATATTTTTGAAACCTGAATTCTCGCCAAGAACCACAAAGTCGCATGAAAATCATGCGATTTCACAGTTTTGTCGAATGAAAATCATTCGAATTAATGACTTTGAACGAATGACAGAAGTCAAAAATAGGTCTAAACGTCAGTTTACCACAATCATGGCGGTTGATGTTGATGGCCGGCCCGCGTTTTGACAGTACCGAATTTTAAGTAAATTTGAAATTGAAATTATAATGCCATCTTGCATTTTCTTAGCGGAAATCGATATTTTTCGGTTTCGTGGGTCAAATACTGTAAGAAATGAACATTTGTTGCTTCAAAATTGATATGAGTCAAGTAGCCTATTGTGCCAGTGCCAAATGTATAATTTTTCTTTATTTCTTTCTATCGACTCAACCTGGGCGCATAGAGATGGAGCTCTACAATTATCTTTTTTTCCCCGTAACTAGTCGATGAATACAAAGGATAAATTATTGTTATAGTTATTGTAAGACGTGGAATTTTATCTTGTAAAACTATTGATCTGAATTGTTAGATATACATAAATTACTTAATATTATTTCTGCACCTAAACAGTTTATAGGTAAGGTAAATAAAGTAAGAAATCGTAAATAGGAAAAAGAAAATATAAATTCACTACAAACCGCAATCATTCCTACATAAATCTAAATAGAAATAAAATCACCTTATCAATAAAACCACGAGCCAATTATAAGTAAATATTGGTGTAAAATGATAAAAACAAAACTCTACATTGGCCGAAAAGACGCGCGCGCTTCTAAATATCTGCGCGCGGTTGTGAGTCCGCGGCACAATTTGTACTGAAGTGAACTCAGACAGATTAGCTGATACTTCTTTATTAGTACAGTTGGCTACAAAATAATACGATGGACTGACACCGCGATGCCAGCCAGTGGTGCAACTTTAGCAAAATATACATAGATTAAAAAAAAAATTGCGTCAGTTAAAAGACCGATTCGAACTTCTTTGAGAATATATAAGCAAAGCTTTAGCATTAGTAGAGTTTAAGTACTGAGTACCTACCAGTAATAAAAAAGATGCAGTGTGGAATTGACCATTCTCTCGGCAGCGGCGATGTAGTAGGTAGTACAAATAAGTAGAGTTTTATATTAAGAAGCCGCCAACTCCTTCGGATCCCAAGCGGTCAACCGACCGCGTAACTTTATGGGTTCTATTATTCCCTTGGGTAGCTGAAGGAGTGGCACGTTCCACCGTTTTATCGCGCCAAAAATAGTAGATTGTATCACAAGGGAGCAAAATAATATTTTTACGGCGATTTTTGAATCCAAAGGGAAGTGAAGGATTCTAGTGTAGAATCCTGAACGGAGAGAGGAAGTCAAAGTAGGTACATCGCCCGGGCCAAAAATATGTTTGCGCCCGAATGATACACTCTACTTTTCACAAAAACAAAACACGTACAGATCTAAAAATTTTTATTAGGAAAACGGCAAATGTAGAGCCATACAGCCTTGTTTTTAGATAATTTGGGTAATGTTTGCGTTTATTTCATTTTTTTAATTCATCCGATGATTGCGTTTATTCTTACCAGCCAGTGTTTTATTTTTCATAATATGTGCACTCGGCATGACCGTATTGTTTTGTTCCAAATTTGAAACTCATTGCCCGCTAAAAAACCCTATCGGATAAGACTTACTTTGGTCGCACTTTTGGGGCTGCAAAGTTGAACATTTCGAATAGAAGGGATGAAAATGATTTTTCCTATACCGATACATACCGTTCCTTCGAATAAGTATTTCGCATTTAGATTTATTTGCGTTCCCATAACAGCACACTGAATATGATGAAAACGCATACAGTCAGCAACAGCCTTAGTTCGGAACAGCGTATGTTGTACTGTACATATAATAGCTCTCCCAACTACTATTTTACTCCGCTGTTCTGCTTATTCATTGTAAATATCGTGCATACAGTAGGTAAATAATAAGTTTCGAATAAGTACACTATAAAACCACCTGATGAAAGAATATGCAGATAAAGAACGGAAATTACGTAGGTATTTTTAAACTTTCAAATACAGTCAATGATTTTAAACACTAGTTACATCTCCAATAAGTACCTACCATACACCAATCCTCTCGAATCCAATCCGCTCCAAAATAAAAAGGAAACAACACTTTACACCTAATGAGCTAGCAAACAATCTACAATTCAAAAATGCACTTTCAGTGCTGTCTTCATCTTTGTATGTTCTCTAAGTACCTGATCTTAAAAACTCAGATCTCGTAAGGAACAAATATCCCATCTCTCTTACGTGCGGCAGTGTCCATGAGATTCAAGCTAATTCCGGGACTTTCTCTTAAATTGAGAGGAAAGCACAATTATATAGTCTAGATAAGCATAGATAATCACAGAGAAAATGCACCCTTTTGAGCAGGCGCGGTTTCTTATTTCTATGTAAGCAAGTAGTTTATGGTCACTATTACCGCACTAGTTAGCGCTCTACTACGGAATTAGTAAAAGTACTACGTAGCTCTACCTCTAAGTAGGTACTTTTCGTGATTGTCTGCATAGTACGAGTATAATGTAAGTATACATATATTTATGATTTTCGTTAGATACCTACTACGAAAAGTAAAATACAATGCAGCGTCGTCGTATTTTCTGAACTATATATAATTTGCTACGCTCACGTGTAGTAGATTTGAGCAATGATCGGGCACGTGGATGTCCTGCGATTTCTCGTGAGAGACGAGAACTCTTCAAGGTTATATTGGTAACCAGGTATGAAGGTACTTATTCTATTTGTAGTCCGTCCGTGTATACGTCCTCACTTGCTCATTACTAATCTTTAGGTCACTTTTAGTGTTAGGCGTGTGGAAAATGGTATCAAATCACAGACAAAAATTTGTTCTGTTTTGAAATATCATTCCCGCCTTAGGGAAGAAAGTGATTACTATGGGTTTTTACGGCCCGTGGGAGGGCATGTAGCGCTTTCCAACCTATACTCCGATCAGAAAAACACTACTTTCCGAGTACCTTATGAGAAATGAAAAAGACCATTCTATTTCAACACGGTATAATTTATTAAATAGTGATTCGTCCCAGACCTTCAACAATATGCATACTTACATATATAACTCATCGGTCAATGGAACAAACGACACGATTAACAAAAACAAAACATTACAAGGTTACGACGCGGTGCAAAACCCAACATTTTTTCGTTCCATCTTAAAATACGTCCAAACTAATTTAGTTTGAGATGTTATCATTTGTTATTCATTATTTTCTGGTATTTGCGTAAAAGGGAAGTACAGTGATCACGATTATAATGATTTTCAGATGCGCTATCTTTGCGGCGGCGTCTAGGATTGACAGGCGGATCTGAAGATAAGATTTTCCAGATAGTTGCTTCCTCTTTATATACATTTACTAGCTGTTGCCCGTGCCTCCACACACGTGGTACCAAGTTATATCGCGCTAAAAAAAAATAGCCTATGTTTGACACCGATCTTTAACTAACCTAACCATACCAAAACTCATCAAAATCAGTTCAATGGTTTAACCAATAAAGCTAACAGCTAGCATTGTTTTTGTTCCGGGATAGGTAACATTTCTTTGATGTTTTTTTTTTATTGTAAGATTCCATACGACTCACTACTAGACAAAGACCTTCCCTTTTGTTTCGTTTGATTCTGTTAGTTTTTGAAAGTACCTTCTAGGCTCTATTTTATCGTCGCGGGCGAAGGAAGACTGGTCAATTTTGCAGTAAATAAAACAGGTTATTGGCTTGTCATTTTTGTTTATTTACGTTACAGAACAGCTGTGAACGAACCGTCTTCACTAACCATCCTAAGGCATGTGACTATTGAGTTTCGAGCAAAATTCAATATCTTCAACATTTCATGTGTAATGAAAACTTCCTATCCCACGTTAGGTATAATAAAATATAGTACCTTATGTACATATCATAATTTCCACATCAGCGAATTATTTATACAGAAATACAAACAAGTAATTGATTAGAAACTAGAAAGTAAATAGGTTAACAATTATATAATCAGAGCAATTGATACTGCATAGAAAGTTAAAAAATTATAGAATAATAAAAGTATAATATTTTGACAAAGATTTACTCCTCAACCAGTAAGTGTAATTTGGAAAAAACTGTTATATGAGTGAATAAATAATGCTTTATTGGCATGTATACACATCGTATATAGGGCACAAAAGAGTAAAAATATACAATACATTAATGGAGTATATGTTGCTATGAGAACAATTCAAACAGTGTTTATAAAAACAGTTGTAATTGAGTTACCTACATTTCTTAATTAATCATCAATATCTATTTGATTCGTAATTAACTAGAGCCGACGTCGCGACGTCAGTACGTTTATAGTGATCGCATTCGCGCGCGGTAAAAAAATAAAATTCCAACATTCAGCCGTCAGTCTTCCTAGTTCTCGTCGTACAGCGGCGTCGCGTCCCCCAGCGACATCGACCGCGGGGAAGTGTTCGTGTGCGGCGTGGACCGCAGCGAGTGCGCCCGCGACGCCCGGCCCGAGTGGCTGTGCGGCGTGTGCGGCGTGCTGCGTGCGTCGTGTCGCGGCGTGCTTCTGGAGTCGTGGCGCGGAGTCGATCTCGGCTCCGCGCGGGGCGTCCTACTGGACTGTCGCGGAGTGGAGATGTCAGTGGACGGCGTGTCGCGCACGGAGCGATGCCGAACCCAATCCTCGGCCGCCTTCTGCCAGTCGGAGGGGTCCGCGTAGGCCGGCAACGGCCCGCGGGCGTGCGCGGGGTGGACGGGCACGCGCGGCGCGGGGGCGAGGAAGTCCGGCTGGCGCGGCGTGGTGGCGAAGGGCGTCATGTAGGGCGTCTGCGCGGACGGCGTGTAGGGCGTGTTGATGTAGTTGGGCGCGGGCGTGTGCGCGGGCGTGTGGAAGGCGGGCGTGTGCGCGGCGGGCGTGTGGTACACGGCGGACGCGGCGAGCGCGTGCGGCGTGCGCGCGGCGGGCGTGCGCGGCGCCGGCGTGCCGCTGGGAGGCGGCTCCCGGAAGTGCTCCTTGAACCACTTGAGCAACCCGCCGAGCGAGTCGAACATCCTCTGTCTGAATTTGTACCCGTCGGGCGTCACCGTTACATACTCGTGCGTGCACCGACTGCGCGGTAGATACGAGAGCAGGAACCTTCCGGGGTGGTTCTTGGCGGCGGATATGACGTAGTGTATTTTGTTGGGGTTTTTCGCTTTTTCCTCCTTCAGCCATTCCTCGGCCTTGTCCCGCATGCCTCCGAGCGGGCGGTAGTACTTGTAGGCGAGCAGGTCTCGCGCGTGTCCCGCCATCGGCGTCACGTGGCGGGCGATGATTTCGTCCAGGTCCTCGAACTCCGAGCCCTGAATCCAGAGACTTCGACCTGACAATAATAAATAACAGTTCAACTGTTGTACTAAAACAAAATCAGTTGCCTAATAAGTGACAATGGCTTCTTATTAATATCTGACGATGAGTCATAAATTACAATATTGATTGCTCTCGAGTTTCATCAGTCCAATTCTAAACAGTACATCTAAAATTTGAATTAAATAAAATTGAAACAAGTAGTTACCTAGCGAGAAGGCGTTCTCTTTCCCCTCTTCCCGCACGTCGATATGTTGGCAGATACCGTCGGCTACCTTCCATGTCACTGTCAGATGATCAGAACCCTACAACAAGAAAAAAACATTTAATATTACTAATGGCTACATTACTTTACTTACTTTACTGCGAGGTCGATCTAACCCTATTCCATGTTCTCTCTCTAGTTTAGTTAACTCTATCTCTCTCTATCTCTCTCTTTCTCTCTCTTTCTTTCTCTTTCTCTCTCTTTCTCTTTATCTCCCTTTCTCTCTAACCGCTCAGCATAGATATGTTGTCGAAGGCAGTACAAAGCTCGGCCTCTACAAAACGATATGTTGTGAAAGACAGTACGCAGAACACACACGCTCGCTTCATATTAACTATATTAAATTGTCTTTTCTGTAATAATAATTACCTTACTGCTCGGCCGAACAATAACTTCCCCCTGTACCATGTTCTCCATCAGTTTCTCGGCTTCCGCAAACGATATATTGTGGAAGGCGGGGTGGACGATGACTCGCTTCACGTACTGCATCCGCTCTTTAGTTTGCTTCGCTTCGGTCTCCTTGCGGATGTCTTTGTCTTCCGCTTCTTGGTCGTAGTAGGGGTCTTTTGGTGGCCTGATAATGAAAAAACTCAGTTGTATATAAGAAGCTATGTTAAGACGATACCTCGGCCCTAGTGTTCACCGAGGTATCACCTTAAAGACTCACTACCCGTGGTTTTGAGAAAATAGCGGGGCGCTAGGAACTTGCGCTTCAAGTCATGTGTGGTGGTGAAGGGAGGAAGTGTTTAAAAAAATCTGCTATATCAAAATTGGATTAATTTCAATAGTACTACACCTTAGTAATCAGTTCAGTAAGGCGATAAAGCAGCCTCTTATTTTATTCAAGTGGGTACAATACCAAAAAACATATACATGATACGAGTAGTCTCTTGTACTTTTTAAATTACAATATTTGTGCAGCTTGCTATTTTTCTATCTAAATAATAATAAATAAATAATAAATAAATATATAGGGACAAATCACACAGATTGAGTTAGCCCCAAAGTAAGTTCGAGACTTGTGTTATGGGATACTAACTCAACGATACTATATTTTATAACAAATACATATATAGATAAACATCCAAGACCCAGGTTCATCAGAAAAAGATCATTTTTCATCTTGACCTGACCGGGGATCGAACCCGGCACCTCCTGAGTAGCGGTCAGGCATGTTAACCATTACGCCACGGAGGTCGTCAATAATAATGTCCAGCGTATAATTAAAATCCCATCTGATAATGCAGTGTGTGGCTGGTGTTTGAAGCAAAAATAAATTATTGTCTTTTATTGTCTAACTAGCGACCCGCTCCGGCTTCGCATGGGCATAAAAACCTTTCTCTATAATCACACTATCTATTAAAAAAAACCGCATCAAAATCCGTTGCGTAGTTTTAAAGATTTAAGCATACAAAGGGACATAAAGACAGAGAAAGCGCCTTTGTTTTATACTATGTAGTGATGAATCTAAATAGTGCGACTTATGTAAAGAAGTAACTTTAAATCTTTCACTTGCCTCCACTCCTTATTTTTATCCAATAAATCGGACGATTTCGACGAACAATCGACTGAGAACCGTTCCACGTCTATTTTCAGTATGCGACAGTGAACAGTCTGTCCGATCCTCACGCGTTCTGTCGGATCCGTGACGTGTCTGTCGGACAAGTTCTTGATGTGTATATATCCGGACAGACCATTGTCGAGCCGGATCCGAACGCCCGTGGCTTGGCCCGGACATGCGCCCGCGTCGAAATGGTTCCATACCTAAAAAGTTAATAATACAATAAAAATAAAATACATAAAAATAGGTAGACCAAGGCATGGTTATATGAGACAGATAAAGGAAAAAACAAACGTCGTGTAGTATCCATACTAATATTATAAATGCGAAAGTCTGTCTGTCTGTCTGTCTGTCACCTCTTCACGGCTAAACTGCTGGACCAATTGTGATGAAATTTGGTAGTGATGTAGTTAACGACGTGAGGTCAAACATAGGCTACTTTTGGGCGCGATAAAACCGAGTCCCACGCGGGGTGAAGCCGCAGGGAACAGCTAGTCAAGAAATAAAGGAACTGGCAAATAATAGACAAAAATGGAAGGAACTCCGAGCCCAGCTCTTAAATTTATGATGATGATGGCAATAAAAAATAAAAAAAATAATGTATAAAATCAACCAAAATCTTTTTATGAAAAAATGTAGCCAATGCAAGACCGAAAAAGTTATCAGATCTTATGTTGAGCAAAGATTCTGACACTACAAGGCCTAACTTAGCGAACACATTTTGGTCAAAATACCTATATGTAGCTTATTTGTCTCGCCTTGGCGGGCATTAAGTACCTCAAGATAATAGATACCGATAACATGGCTCAATGTCAAGTAGGAGACAGAATGCAGTAGAAAAATGATATATAAAGGATACTGAAAAACGATATAATTTATCGGGCTCAAAGGTGTACAGAAAAATATTGTACATATGGAAAAAAAAACTTTTTTATTAATTCTTATTGTGCGTGTATCAATTGACCCTACACACACACTGGTGTTAGTTTTTTGAAACCTCTGATGTAATTCCTTTCTATGTATGCAATTAATAAACTAACAAAACTAGTTCCAATTTTTGCTTTTAAGATGAACTTACCTCAGACAACTCAGGGAAATCATTCTTATGACAGAACGGGCACTCCCACAGTCCAGTCTCATCGTTCCTCACAGGATTTGCCTGATCCAACATCTCCCTCTGCGGTTTCCTATGCGATATCCCCACAACTGTAGCCAACACCATTTTCCCTACGTAGAAAGTCTCTGGAGACTCTTTGGTTAATATATCGAACATCTCTTCAGGCGTCGGCGAGCGATATGGCACCCTAAGGTCTTTATATCTAGAGTTCAATTCCGCCCGAATGTCATACAGGGTTATGCACTTATTACCGAAGCCTTGCCGCTCTAATTCTTCAGCGAACGCGTCCAGATCCAAGTCTTTTAATCTTTCTGGTGCTTCGAGGATCTCTTCAACAGCGCCTGCTGGGTTCGCGTCTTCGTCTTCATATTCTAAAGCGTCAACGGCCATCTTTCTCGCCCATTCATAAGTCTCAGGATGGACTCTCGAACCATCTAGAACCTCAATATACGCCTCAGTGCTATCCCCAAGACTACTAGTATCGATCTTAATAAACCCTGAGCAATTGATGAAGACTTTCGGACCCATATGGCAGACTGTGACCAACTGCGTTCGATTTTCGAGTTTCTGATTGGTTTGTTTGAAGAGTTTTATCAGCGCTTGGGCTTTTCGAGGCCCTAGACCGCAGACGAACTGAAGTAATTCTGTTCCGCGGCCAGTCAATATAGCTTCGTTCATATCGACACCGACTTCGTTGATTCGATTAACGAATTCCAACTCGATTCCTTCGAGTAAATCTTCTTTGGCTATTTGGTCTTGGAGCGGGTGGTATCTGAAGCAGAGGATTTCTTCGTCGGGGCCGCAGAGCTGCGAAATTTCCATAAGAGGGTCCTGCAGAAGCCGGCCCTGGCAAATCGCCTGACGGAGAATGTCAGGGTACTCTCTGAAGTCATTCTGTGAATAATAAAAACGTATTAAAAATTTGACTATGTACTTTGTATAATAGAAGTTATTAGACATTACCTTTATAATGTTGTAAGAATACTCAAAAAAAAAAACAATAGCCTCTTTAAAAAAAACTTCCAATCCAATGACTTTATAGGCTGAAGACTGTCTTTATAAATGTTTTCATACTATAGAACTTAGGTCAACTATACATTTTTTATTATTATTACAATAATGTATTCATTTCCAGTTGTTGGACACGTCCGCCTTGATTTTTTAAACCTCTCTCTATGACGATATCTAAATCTATAATCTATACTAATATATAAAGCTGAAGCGTTTGTTTGTTTTATAGTGCATGCCCCCTGCGAGCGGGTGAAGCGGCGGGGAACAGCTAGTGTTTTTATTAAAGTACAAACTACTCACCCTGCCTCGAATACTGTTGCTGTATATTTTACTGATGTGGTTGTCAGCGATCTCTATCGGAATGCGCGGGAACTGTTCATCTTCTACCAGTTGTTGAACACACTCCGAGACATCAGCCTTGATGTTCTGAGCTTCGCGTGATTCGCCCCCTATGACGATCACATGCGGTTTCTTGCGGAGAATGAACCTAGAATAGAAGAGCTTAGTGATCAAAATTGATCATCCTACACTAGGCTGTCTGTATAGTAGGTATTAACAAAAATATGTATGCATTTATTCATTCCTGTGAGTAATATGTGAATTGAACCGCACACACTTTATTATTGAACATTTAGCTGGCTTTGTTCAATTTTTTTTTATAAAGTGCTTTTAGCGTGTCTCTATCTTAACTTGTTAACGGACACACGACTGCTATAGCAGTTACAACAATGAAACTTATATTGTGTTTTCAAAAACATCCGCCAACATGTTAAGTTAGTGGTGGTCGGCCACTTCGTGGGATGAATCCTCTCACAATATGATACATACCTCCTGAGAGCTGTGATGTCGGCTTCTTTGTTCTGCCTCTCCAGTGCGTCCCAGGCGTTCCTGCGGTACAGCAGGTGCGGCAGTCGCAGGTGGTCGGCCACTTCGTGAGATGAATCCTCTCACAATATGATACATACCTCCTGAGAGCTGTGATGTCGGCTTCTTTGTTCTGCCTCTCCAGTGCGTCCCAGGCGTTCCTGCGGTACAGCAGGTGCGGCAGTCGCAGGTGGTCGGCCACTTCGTGAGATGAATCCTCTCACAATATGATACATACCTCCTGAGAGCTGTGATGTCGGCTTCTTTGTTCTGCCTCTCCAGTGCGTCCCAGGCGTTCCTGCGGTACAGCAGGTGCGGCAGTCGCAGGTGGTCGGCCACTTCGTGAGATGAATCCTCTCACAATATGATACATACCTCCTGAGAGCTGTGATGTCGGCTTCTTTGTTCTGCCTCTCCAGTGCGTCCCAGGCGTTCCTGCGGTACAGCAGGTGCGGCAGTCGCAGGTGGTCGGCCACTTCGTGAGATGAATCCTCTCACAATATGATACATACCTCCTGAGAGCTGTGATGTCGGCTTCTTTGTTCTGCCTCTCCAGTGCGTCCCAGGCGTTCCTGCGGTACAGCAGGTGCGGCAGTCGCAGGTGGTCGGCCACTTCGTGAGATGAATCCTCTCACAATATGATACATACCTCCTGAGAGCTGTGATGTCGGCTTCTTTGTTCTGCCTCTCCAGTGCGTCCCAGGCGTTCCTGCGGTACAGCAGGTGCGGCAGTCGCAGGTGGTCGGCCACTTCGTGAGATGAATCCTCTCACAATATGATACATACCTCCTGAGAGCTGTGATGTCGGCTTCTTTGTTCTGCCTCTCCAGTGCGTCCCAGGCGTTCCTGCGGTACAGCAGGTGCGGCAGTCGCAGGTGGTCGGCCACTTCGTGAGATGAATCCTCTCACAATATGATACATACCTCCTGAGAGCTGTGATGTCGGCTTCTTTGTTCTGCCTCTCCAGTGCGTCCCAGGCGTTCCTGCGGTACAGCAGGTGCGGCAGTCGCAGGTGGTCGGCCACTTCGCCGCCGCCCGCTATGAGACACGCGAAGGCGGAGTGCTGGCGGTCGGGCACGTATGCGATCGACAGTACCCGGAGGCCTGGATAAACAAAACTAGTCCTGAGTTCGAAATTTCGAATCCCTCTGGAAATATTGTAGTTTTTTTTTTTTCTCTTTTCCGAGATAAATTTTACTGATTTTTGTTTTCTGTTGCACTTTCTATCAAAGCTATTATTTTCTCCGCATCACCTCTTGGGTTGACTGGAAGAGAAAGCGTACGGCTTCAAGTCCACCCTTTACATTATTGTTATGAAGTTAAATAAATAAAAATAAATTATCATCCAGTTTGTTAGCCTGTAATACTCTCACCAAACAATGGTTAAAGTATTGCAGGCTTGATACAAGTATGAAGATGATTCCGTGCTTTGCAAACCTATGGAAGGACCCACATTCATTCAATCATTCATCAGTAATGTAAAACGAGATGTAAAACTTCATTCCGGAAAACAAAATGTCCGATATGCCGCATACACCAGGAAATGGCAGATATTACAAAAAAAGTGGAAAGTGAAAGATGAAATCAGACAAGTGTCAATAAATAAAAATGGCATATTAACTGTTTGAATTTAGAAAATACTACCCGCGGCTTCGCCCGCGTGACCTTCCCTCGGGAACAGTACTTTTTCCCGGGATAAAAGGTACCCTATGTCCTTCACAATACTTCTAAGTGAATGCAAAATTTCATAGAGATTTGGTCCAGCCGTTCTTGAGTTAAGTGTATTAACTAACACGACTTTCTTTTATATTTGTATACTCGTATATAAATGAAACCCAGACACAAACAATAAACAAAAAAAAAGATATTATTTAAAAATGTGGTTACCATTAGAAGCATCCCACTCCTCGTCGTCATCATCAGAAACCCGCGACTCGTACGGCGCCACCTTCAGCCAGTCGTACAGTTTCCGCCGACAACATCTAAACAACGATAAACATTACGAGTTTTTGGAGGGAAAGAAAATTATCACGATGTCCGCGCTGTATTTAATTTCTAAAACTTAGGTTTTTTCGAGTATTTGTGCATAGTATTGGTGGATTATTATTCGCAAAGTGTTCGTGAACAAGCGTGAGTGTTTGGAAGTGATACAGTGTCGATTACGTGACTTTTATCTTTGTCACCAAAATGTCCAAGTTATAGCTAAGTGAAAATTTTCCACCGCTTCACTTGGCCATCTGACTCTGACTAGACTTGCTTACTTGACGGGAATAGACTACTGACTTGACTTTTGACTTGACTGACTAAAGTTAGGACTGAAGAAGAGAAGAAGATTAATAAATTCAAGAAAAGCCTTAAAGGACTAGTTTCCATGGCCGTAAAAACTATTCTAAAAAAAAAAAGATAAACATTACTACAGTTAGTACTACCATGTGGTATCATTGCCTACTGGCGTTAATATGTATGGGAAGACTATTATTATTAACTAGCGAGCCGCCCCGGCTTCGCATGGGCATAAAAACATTCCTCTTAAATCAATTTATCTATTAAAAAACCGCATCAAAATCCGTTGAGTAGTTTTAAAGATTTAAGCATACATAGGGACAGAGAAAGCGACTTTGTTTTATACTATGTAGTGATAAGTACACTAAAAATCAGCGGGTGTTTGTACGGCGGTTGAAAATCTGTATTAGTATAGTACATTTCGACGTTTAATACCACTAACGGAAAATGCCAACTCTACGTTAAATCCCAATACTCATACTACACATTGCTTTACGGAAAATACCAACTACTTAAAAAAATACGTAGGATACCAAATACTAAAAATGCCAACTTTTGTAGAGCCTACGTCAATAACAAAGATATTATGTAACACTAGCTGTTCCCCGCGGCTCCGCCCCGCGTGGGACTCGGTTATATCGCGCCCAAAAGTAGCCTATGTTTGACCTCAGGTCGTTAACTACATCCCTACCAAATTTCATCACAATCGGTCCAGACAGACAGACTTTCGCATTTATAATATTAGTATGGAAGTATGGATAGTATGGATGTAGTACTACTTTTATAATAGTTAACCTATTTATTTAATGTTTTTATTCGGTTTGAGTTGGCAGATTGCCTATAACTCTTCTTTCAAGTTGAAATGGCTATGAAATATATTAAATATAAGAATTTTTTATAGTTCAGCAATTTTCGATGACGCGAATAGCATACCACCGACATAACAATCGTCGGTGTAAACATAACAAAGTAAAGGAATAACAATCGGCTGCTTGTTATGCCTGCTCTCCATAATTGTTAAAAAAAATTAGTTGGGTTTTAAAGAGGCCAGCATTTTATCTAAGCGCTATGCTGACCGCTTGACAAATTGTTGCTAGGGTAACACAACATACTTGAGCACATATTCCTTGGACTCCTGCAGCAGCACAGCATTCAGTTCCCTCCTCAGCTCCGGCATCACAAACTTGGTAAGTGCTATAGTGACCGCTTCAGCTCTCAACTCGTTCCAAGCTTGAACGGTAGATGCGAACTCATCCTAACAAATATATACATTTTATTATTATCACTAGCGACCCACCCCGGCTTCGCATGGGCATAAAAACTTTCCTCTTGAATCACTCTATCTATTAAAAAAACCGCATCAAAATCCGTTGCGTAGTTTTAAAGATTTAAGCATACAAAGGGACATAGGGACAGAGAAAGCGACTTTGTTTTATACTATGTAGTGATGACATGGGAGTGTAAATCTTCCGTTTCCTCCGTGCTTCGGAAGGCACGTTAAGCCGTTGGTCCCGGCTGTTATGGCATTCGTTAGACTATGTCAGATACCTTTAGGCAGTCTGAAAAATCTGACAGTGTTGGCCACTAACACACCCGGGTCATGTTCCTGTTGGTCTGGTTTCCCTGTATAAAAGGGTTACGGAGGTCAGACGGCAGTCCATTGTAATAAACAGCCAAACCATGACCATGCTTAATAGCGTACCCTGGGCTCTGAAGCGTAAGCTGAAGAAGCAAGCGGGAAACACGTTCGGACGAAGAAGAAGATGGAAGTGTAATCTCATGAAATTTGAGCATTTTGACACTAATTGCTGTGAATGCTGACTTTTTTATATAGTTTGTGGCCTGGTGTCAAATTTTAACGCTAGCAGAACTCAGAAGACATATTACTAATCTTTACGACTGCCACTTTACGTGCCTTATGAAGCTCTTTCGGCTCATGATAAAATGCCACTACTGCTTTCTTTATTCCATACTAGCTGTTCCCCGCGGCTCCGCCCTGCGTGGGACTCGGTTATATCGCGCCCAAAAGTAGCCTATGTTTGACCTCAGGTCATTAACTACATCCCTACCAAATTTCATCACAATCGGTCCAGCCGTTTAGCCGTGAAGAGGTGACAGACAGACAGACAGACAAACAGACAGACAGACTTTCGCATTTATAATATTAGTATGGATGTATGTTAGACTTTAAGGTATTTATTAATATGGGCCATTAATGTAAATTTTGTTGCCTGAAATAAATGAATAAATAAAATAAAATAAATAAAATTTATTCCATATTCAAGATAGAAGAATTCAAGTAAGAAAACTGAAGCACGCATTTTGAACACACTGTACTACCATATAATTACCTTTTGATATAATTGTTTGATCTCTTCCAAATAGCTGGGGCCGGTGTTGCCCTCAATATTCTCACTGATTTTCATCTCCAGTAGCTTGTCCTCCACAGCCATCGTCAGCTTCAGGTATTGGTCGCCGGTCAAGTCGCGGACCGGCTTTTTCTTCAAGTATTTCATGCTGTGAATAGATCACTGAGTTAGGATATTGGTCTCTTGTTATAGTTCGAAATCATGTTTGATGAGCAAAACGTTTCTTGGTCAAATTTATAACCAGAAATTCTATAAAACGACAACAAAAGGGAAAACCAATAAAATTTGTCAAAGAAAACTACAGAAACTACCATGGATATTGTTAGAAGGCAATGAGGAACAAACAGATGTCCAAATTTCATTAAATCTTTTCCACCAGTACCCCTAGTATGAGTTTTTCTTAACGCAGACGCTAGCGACTGCGTTAGGATTTTGTATGGAATTTCTTAGTTGCCTACTGTCCGCCAGAGGCGCTGTACAGGTTTGCCATACTAAATCGCTAACGCAGTCGCTAGCGTCTGCGTTAAGAAAAACTCATACTAGGGGCACAGCAGATGTTACAGTTTAAACGTTTAAAATACTTTTTAATCCCCGACGCAAAAAGATGAGTGTTATAAGTTTGACGTGTCTGTCTGTCTGTCTCTGTCATCATAGCTCCCGAACGGATGAAGCGATTTCAATTCACTTTATTTCGTATTTAAAGTGACTTATGGGCGTGTGTTCTTAGACATGTTTCATGAAAATCGGTTGAGCCGTTTAGCAGTTGTGAGGCTGAAAGTGGAGAAGAGTAACCGAATGTCTGCAAATATACTCGAGTGGGGTGTCAAGTGAAAGCAGATCAAATGCACATTACAAAATAATATGTTTAATGAAAATCGATTGAGAAGCTCTGGGGGTATAGGTAAGTGGGGAAAATACCTAATGTCTGCAAATAATATTGTGTGTGGGGGGGAAGAAATCAGTCGACCGTCACCACTAAATGTTATTGCTTTTTTTTATCTATACTTGTAACCTAGAAATAAAGGCTATCTTTATCTTTCATCATCATTATTGCGTATGGCATATCGTCCTGCATAGATCAGATGTCTATATATCTTTACTAGCTGTTGCCCGCGGCTCCGCCCGCGTGCGCCTCGGTTATATCGCGCCCGAAAGTAGGCTATGTTTGACTCCTAGTGCATAACTATTTTCATACCAAATTTCATCACAATCGGTCGAGCAGTTTAGCCGTGAAGAGGTGACAGACAGACTTTCGCATCCATACTAATATTATAAATACTTTTTTAAATACGTTATAACCGAGTCCCACGCGGAGCCGCGGGGAAAGCCGCTAGTTTACAATATTAGTATGGATATGGAAGTATGGTGGTATGGAAGTATGTATGTATACCTGTAACACGCGTGGTTCTCGTCGATCTCCTTGATGCCGCGCTGCGTGGGCCGCACGTGCAGAGTGGCGCGCTCGCGCAGCGCGTCGCGCAGCGTGGCGCGCAGCAGCGGCTCGTGCGACAGCTGCACGCCGCACATGTACACCGCGCGGCGCAGCACCTCCTCCGACGAACCGGTTTTACTTGTCTACAGCAACATAACGTCTTTGTTCGATGAAAAACTGAGGAGCTCGATAACCTAGCGCGGCGCGCGTGTCCGTAACTATAATGCGCGTCAAGCGACGGCGAATGCGCGACCATGTTTGGATTGGTCGCCATTAGTGGCATATCTATCTTGAGCTCCTCCGTGCTTCGAAAGGCACGTTAAGCCGTTGGTCCCGGCTGTTATCGGTAGAGGTGGCAGTCGTTAGACTATGTCAGATGCCTTTGGGCAGCCTGAAAAAATCTGACAGTATTGGCCACTAACACACCCAGATCATGTTCCTCTGGGTCCGGTTTCCCTATCAAAAGGGTTACAGAGGTCATTATTTTTTGTTCGCATACACATAGATAGAAATATTGAGAAGGACATAGGGTACTTTTCATTCCGGGAAAAAGCACTGTTCCTGAAGGAATGTCACGCGGGCGAAGCCGCAGACGAAAGCTAGTGTAATTACAAACATGAATTTTATACAATGTGCAACCTTATCGCAGTTATCGCTTGCAATCTCTCCCAGACAACCTATTTTTTCTGGAGAAGAATGAGAATCTCTTACGTATTCAGCGGCGGCCTGCACTGGCATCACCGGCTCATTTCTTTGATAGTAGTTGAAAAATGAAAAAAAAAAAAAAATGAAAAATGTTTTTATTGAATAACTTACAATAGCATTACAATTGTGGCTGGAGCCTCCATTTAAGTACATAATGCACTTGTAGTTGGAGTATCCGCTCTTCTTAAATAGATCTATTTCTTACGTAAGTTATATACTTAATCCAAAGCATCATTAACTAATTGATAGCAAACTATAATACTAAACTATAATATAGATTATTATCATAATTTTGGAACATGTTTAGAATTAAGACCGTAACATTTGAAAACAATGTATATCGTTCGGAAATAAATAAACTAAATGAAATTACATAAATAAATGGAGAAGTAAATAATATTTAATGACAACAGAGATAATAATAACAATGAGTGCAGGCTTGAGGTTTCGAGTGCATGTCGGTCACTTGTGGGTAGTAGTGTCGTTCTCATCTAGTTATAAGTAATAAAAATAAGTTTATGTAGTCTTAAACCGCAGTAAGTCAATATGGTGTAAGTTTATTTATAGTTTATGTTAAAAAAATTTGTTAGAATGTGAGTATTAGTAAGTAGATAAGTGATAGTTAAAAACAAATATTTTTAAATAGACGTGTATATTAATGATTCGACTTCCTCATAATTTAGTGTTTTTAACCAGTTAGTAACAGTTTTTTTACAGTTATACTTATTCATCTGATGTGTATTTAATTTATTATTTAGTATATTGTACAAATGAGTTGACTGATAGCTGAATTGTCTATGAGCATATTTTGTTTTAAAACCTAGAATTGGTGCCACATAATGTATTCTTCTTCTATTTAAAATTTGAGGATCAAATACAATACGTTTACGAGCTCTGAGAGTAATTTGCAGTACATATAGCTTTCGCACGGATAAGAGCGCAGCGCGTAAAGCATGTCTGTGGGGAATCTGTAAGGCTTAAAGTGTATGACTTTAAGCAGTGATCTTTGAGCTCTCTCTAAACCTAAGAAATTTGTTTTTGTGGCTCCACCCCAGACTGAAATGCAGTAAGTTAGTACTGACTGTGCAAGGGCTGTGTAAATTTGTTTTAAAAGATCCACATTAGCTATGTGTCTCAAATTTTCTGATTTTTATTCTGGTCATGACCAACTCTAAATGAGCATGCCAAGACAGCCGCTGGTCTACCATGATTCCTAGATATCTTACACAGGTTTCGCGCTTAATATAATTACAGGAACATGTTAACGAGTTTGGTAAGCCACAAGTATGTATCTGTATAGTATAGTTCGAAGGTGGCTGAGAAGAGTTATAATTAGAAAAGCAAACAAAGTACGATTTACCTGCATTAAGGGTTAAAAGGTTGTGATTGAGCCAGTTAGCTATTCGAGCAAGACCTTTTTGGGCATTACTTTGTACAGTCTCCCAGGATTCACCGGTAAAAACCACTGCAGTATCATCAGCATAAGAGTAGATTTTACCTCCATCTACATCTAAGCTGCATAGGTTATTTATATAAATAAGGAACAAGGTGGGCCCTAATACGCTTCCCTGTGGTACCCCGTAGGTAATTTCACACTGATCACTGAGGTGTTCTCCTATTTTTACACGCTGTTTTCTATTGTGTAAGTAATCTTTAAACAGTTGTAAGGGAATACCTCGTATGCCTATTCTCTCCAGTTCATTAACAAGTTTGGTAACTGATACCGTGTCAAATGCTTTTTTCATGTCTAAAAATGCTGTGACACATTTTTTCCCTTTATCTACAGTATCAGTTATATGGGATGTGAGATCAACCACGGCATCTTCTGTCGAAAGATTCCTTCTGAATCCGTATTGTGTAGGAGAAAGGATCTTAAAAGAATTTAAGTAGCTCATAAGGCGTTTATTAATTAATTTTTCTAGAATTTTTGAAATAGGTGGTAAAACAGAAATAGGCCTGAAGTTGCAGACATCGGATTTGTCTCCTCCCTTGTAGTTGTCTTACATTTTCTCAGCAAACTCTCAGAAAGTGTCTCCTATCGTCTTCACAATTCGTAAAATAAAAACTTTCAATGGCAAATTTAAGCTATTTTTGTTAAATACTCAGAAGTCCTGATCACAGATATATACAGTCCGCAATGTAAATAATTTAGATTTATTTTTGTATATAGGTGTAAGGTGTCCGCGGAAGACCAGGGTCGCGGTTCATTCATATACCACGACTAATGCCATTTTGGTGCAAATTCCCAGTGTTGTTATTTTTTTGTACTCTATTATCAATACATATAATAAGACACTAAAATGCGAGTGTCTGTACATTTAATATTTTTCAAAAAAACTGAATGAGTGCGATTAAAAAAGAGTAACAGAAACCAAAAAGACAATTTTTGGAATTTTTGTCTGTCTGTATGTCTGTCTGGTACGTTATAACTTCGGAAATACTCAACGGATTTAAACGCGGTTTTTACAGTTGGATTACATATAATTAGGAGCGTTGTCAAAACTTTGTTTCGTCAAAATCGGTTAAGGGAAAAAGAAGTTATGGTCGATTGAAAATTTACTTCAAACAATGCTTTAAAACTTTTAATGCGTTAATTTGCGTACCTATAGACAAAACCCATTTGAAATTTCGGCAGTAACATTCAAAGCATGTTGTTCTATCGGTAGAGGTCGCGGATCATTTTTTTAAGTAGAGGGTTCGAATCCTGCTAGACAACACTTCTTTTGTTTTTACCCTTTTTTGTTTTGTATAAATTTTTTAGAAGTCTATTTTTTTTAATATTTTAGTAAAGAAATGTTTCTAGAAAGTAGCTGGATCCTGCCACAAACAATATTTTTCAGTTTTAGTTTTTTATTTGTTTTCTAGAATTATTTTCTTACTTAGAGAAAGCTCTTAGCGTTAATTCCGTTAATATAAAAGTATTTTGTACTTATCTATCTATACATATAATAAGACAGTAAAAATCGAGTGTCTGTACATTAAATATTTTTCTAAAAAACTCTACGGGGCAATTAAAGAAGAGTAATAAATTTTTGTCTTTCTGTCTGTGTGGTGCGTTATAATTTCAAAACTACTCAACAGATTTGAACGCTGTTTTCACAGGTGAATTACATATAATTAAGAGCGTTGTAAAATCTTTGTTTCATCAAAATCGTTTAAGGGAAATAGAAGTTATAGTCATTTAAAGTTTACTACAAGCACTGCTTCAAAACTTTTAAACAGTTAAAGCTAAAATTTCTACTTATATCAATAAAGACAATCTATTAAATTTTAATAAAATAACACATCGAATGTTTGTGGGCGTATGATTTAGTTACATAAAATATCAATAGATGGCGCTGACTTTATTTTAATAGCAGATTGAAATTTTTACTTATTTAAAAAAAAATTTGGTTGTTGATTTAGTACTATTGGTTGGTTTGTTTATCGGTCGTTTGTTGTGTTGTATTGTAAGCTATTTGAGTTGATTGGTTGGTTTGGTTTGGCTTTGGTTTAAAAAATAATCAAATCAGTGTTTGACGGAACATACGGTCGTGTCGTAAGGACTAATTATCTGACTTATCACTATTTACTGAGATTTTCTCCACTTTTCACGCCCACTAAAACTTTGGGAGTGGATTTTAGGTCCTAATGACTCTGTAATAGGCTGCGTCTACTCTTTTAGAGACAAAGATTGATAGTATGAATGTTAAGGGCTCCTTCTGAAGGTACGTTGTTCGTAAGCCGCGTAGTCGCGGCGCTCACTCATTTTGTAGGCATTTAGACATCATATTTGGGAAAATAACACTACAACATCTACTTCAGCGATTTTCACTATATAAATACTTTATCTAAAGGCTGGTATAAAAAGCAGGACAATAAGTTTATTATTTTAGGCATAGTATTGAAAATAAACTTCCAAAGGGGGCAACTTTGATTTTTCTATCGAGCGAATTTCGTCTGATATTGTTACTGTTACTGTAAGCGAATTTCACTCTGCTAGACCCTCAACTAAAAACATATATTTTTTTCAGAATTTTACGTCTATTTAATACTGATTCCTATTGATTTTAAAAACGGTATTTGAGAAAGAAGTGGCCCTAATATTTAATGATATCGTAGCAATATAATGGCTTTATAAAATTGGCACGGGAAAAGGATACAATAGAATTAACTATAGGTCTGGATAGTTGTAGTTTCCATAGGTTACGCGAAAAGCAACCTACACGCGGGCGGAGCCGCGGGCAACAGCTAGTACGAAATAAACGTTTTTTCTTTCTTTCTTTCTTTCACCTCTCACAATCTCTTACATATTCAGCAGCGGCCTCCGCTGGCGGCACCGGCTGCTGCTCCACCTCGTGCCTCTGGTAGTTGTCTCGCACGTTCTCAGCAAACTGCTCGGGGGTCAGACCGAACTTCTTCACCAGAGGCTCTGAAGACAACAGACTAGTTTTACCACTGTCGAATTATCCCTACCGTTATTTTAGTTACTAATTATTATAGTTACCCTTCCATCTGATAGAGCAATTTTACTTTGGCAGAGGAATTTCAATTAAAATTTTACCTATAAATTTGTAAGACCAGTAATAGTTTGCCGCAAGAATTCTGATAGAAATAACACTAGTAGTGACAAATCCAAGTCACACACCGTCGATACAAACACGTATGCCCTAATAGGTTATCAAGTCCATTAAATTAATTCTGTCTCTTTCATTTTATCATCTCATCATAGTTGCATCCTCAACTTGATGCTGCAGAGCTCAGGGTCTGCTTTTGCTTCTTCACACATACCAACGCAGCATCATGCCGGCTAATTACTCGTATCTTTACTTCCTCATGCTCGGAAATAGCTTCATTATTTAAAAAAAAAACAATACGTCAATAGAATCATTGCTGGCCTAAGACAATAATGTAATAAAAAAAAACATTGCTGGCCGCTAATGGAGATTATTTTAATGTACAAGTTTTCATACATTAGGTTTTTTAGTTTTACTCTGGCCAGCCTACCAAAAAAACCTATTCTAGCGGTCATTAATGGAAATTGCTGGACACTTTTGTTAGGTTGGTACTAACCATTAATTCTTTTATCATTTAAAAATAACATTTCAAAAAGTTTCAAAAAAAGAACACAGCGAAATCTGGCTTGTTGTTTACGTCATTTTAAAATTTGATACGATGTTGTTTCGTCTCAAGAGGATTTCACAGAAAGTAAAGTACTATACAAGCCTCGGCCGAAATTGCAATTTATATTGACGTCAATAAGTGATAAGAATGTCCTATATTGAAAATAAACAATTTGAATTTGACGTCCTCGTATTTTTAAAAGGCCTCGGCTTCGCCTCGTCCTTTTAAAAGCTTAATAAATGGCTTCATTTCTGGCCTCGGCAGTAATATACTATTGAAGCAGGGTGGGATCCGTAGAATCTTTGCAAGCGCGAATTAAGACATATACTTATTTGCTGTCTTATATGCAATTCAGAGATTCTCGCTTTTTATTTATTTATTTATATATTTATAGACAGACAGCTGTTACAGCTGATGCGTCTATTTTAAGCAGTGTTCATAGTCAATCACTTCACAGTCAGTTGTTCAATTTTGAACCAGTGACACTTCGTTTATTTGTATCCATTTGTCTAGTCGGTTTTTAAAAGAGATCACTGATGGTGCCGAGATCACTTCCTCAGGCAATATATTCCAGTTATAGACCACTCGATTGTTATAGACCACTCGATTTTAGCGTGATTCTTTGGACGTCTTAGTAGATTTTTGCTATATGTCATACAACTACGATAAAACTAGTGCTCCCCGTGGTTTCACTTGCTCATGGTGTATATGTATTAACCTTCAAAATCCAGCTATAATACGCAGAATTTTTTTTTAATCCGACCATTAGTTCCGAAGTTATAAGCATTCAACTAAATCCTTCAGCTTAATTATAGGTATTAGTTTAGATAAATGCTCACCGATGCCAGTTTTCCTACAAAGCTCGTACCGGCCAGATCGCACGGCATACTTCACGTCGGTGGGTTCTTCTTCCTCGGTGGCGCGCGCCTCCACTTCGGCGGCGGCTTCCTCGGGATCTTCTCCGTTCTTCTCCGCTTCTTCACGAGCTAATTTTCTGGTGAAACAACAAAATTTGTAAGAAAACACTGTGAAAAGCAAAAGCTCGTTAAAATCATCGTCATTGCGTATGACATTTATACTGCATGGAACCATATACATATACAGCTTGTGGCACTGATATGAGATCGTTTACTTTTCTTTGGCTTTCATTCACAATGTGGGATGGGACAAATCTCTCTCATTGTTAATAAGAACCGTTAGGGACACAAAATTAAATCAATTAAAAAACAACAGCAACAATCTTGAAAATACAACTGTAATTGTGAATTTCCTGTCTTTTTTGAAATAAAGACAAACAAAGAAGAAAAGAACGAAGACCTTCTTTTTTATTAATTGTTACAGTCATTATACAACTTATGATTTCAAAAACTGTTTTAGAAAATACTACATATTACTTTACAGCCAAACGCGTCATACTCACTTTTTCTCCTCCAATTCTTTCTTCTTCTCCTTAGCGCGCTGCACTTTCTGCATCTCTGGCAGCTCTCCGGAGTAGTACAGCAGGAAATGTGTGTGCACGTCGCGAAGTTCTTCCGGCGTTTGCACGCTCTTCAACCTGATGAAAAGTGAAAATATCACTACATAATATAAAACAAAGTCGCTTTCTCTGTCCCTATATCCCTATGTATGCTTAAACCTATAAACTACGCAACGGATTTTGATGCGGTTTTTTAATAGATTGATTCAATAGGAAGGTTTTTATGCCCATGTGAAGCCGGGGCGGGTCGCTAGTTAGTACATACTTGTAACTTTGACTTCCTCAAAGTAACGCCTGAATCTATTAAATTTTACAACTTTATTCTCTTTGGTGAAATATGCTAAACAAATTACAGTTTTAGCTTTTTTATCACAATGTTGTGCCCTGGGATCATGTTGTTGTGCTAATTTTGTGGCACCAAATAAACAGCTTTTCTTACTTTCTTTTTTTCTTTCTAACATGCAAAAAATAATGTAAAAATCAAAGTAAAATAGTCATAAGACTAAATATGTATGTTGACGGTTGACTTATTTTTGTGTATCACCTAAAAATTTTTATACTGTTACTGTAATATACATGTTAGTGGATTAGGGTGCCCACTGCAGTAAAAAAAAATTATTTTTTTCTACAAGACTAAACTGAAAATAAAATGGATAGTAGGATTTTGCTAATAGCTCAGGGCTTGTCCCTATTCAGTGTTGGTTTAACACTACAACTACACACCTTTCAATATCCTCGTCTTTGATGAGCCTCATGTTCTCAGGGATGGGCGCGTCGGGGTTCTGCATCACTTTATCCAGTTGGTAGTCTCTCATATTCTCTAATAGTTTCAGGAGATTCTCCTTGCGCTGTTTCAGTTGGCACCACTGTAGACAAAAAGAGTAAATTTTGTTGTTAGTTGTTTTTAGGGTCGACAACGCTCGTATGACACTTCTGGTATGTATCCAAATGATAATACTCTTTATTAATGGACTATAGGCCTGATCACATACTCAATCATAAAAAAATATACTAACCCAAACAAAAATTACATTATATTATATGAATAATTAAACTTATTCAGAAACAATACCAATGCTGCAATACTACTTTTTTTTCTAATGTAGCATTTTTTAGAATAGGCTAGTTGACAAAATTTCAATAACTGCTTAATATTTTAGCTTATTAGGCATTTTATCGAAAAAAAAGGTTTATTTATTTTTAATCGAGCGTTTACATTATAAATTTCGCGTTTTAAAAAACCCTTTTTCAATTTGGTTCCAAAACGCACAAGACTGTCATGGCGTCTTGAATGACGTCACGCCGTGCGAAACAAACCAAAGAGCGATCGTGTCTTCGTACATTATAGCTAGTTTTAATCGTTTAAAAATAAATTTCTCATATTATAAATACTGTATAGTGCCCCAGTTTGATAGCACGACTAAAAAAACGCCAAACAAGTTATTTATATATGTTCCAAACAATGGAGAAATACGGAAAAAGTGGCTAAAACTTGCAAGAAGAGATGATGCTCATACTTTAGAGATCATACTTTATGCTAAGAGATCCCTTCCTGGGATAAGTCCGCCATTGTCTTCTGATTTTTATAATGTTCTATTTACTATGTATTTTAAAGCAATAAAGATATTACAAACAAACAAACTTTATAAACAGGTTCAAGAATGTATTTTTGTGAAGATCATTTTGATTAAGTATTTCACACAATACAATCTATTACTTAATTCGAGCAAACTAGATGTGTTTTGTAGAATCCCTATTTTCTAAATAATAAATACATGAGTTCAGGTTAAGTTGTTTCACTTTTAGTTTTCTAATTAATGTTACAAACATACTCTTTTTATTATTCTAGTTGCCAAATGATATGACTAATTATATGGAGTATCATATGAAGGGAACAGTAAAATAGTAAACAGTATCTTGCAAAATGTACGTCACAACATTAAGTTCTTGTGTACCGAACTGAAATATCACATAGCATTTAAGCTTATAATAAATATTTTATACTTACAAGGAAGTTTTAGCATTGCGAAATTCAGATGAGCAAAAGTTACTGTTCGACGCGAAAAAATTTCCAAGCATAACGGCATCGATTCTGGGCAAATTATTACTGTCTGCTTTGCTGAATCCAGATTCCATGGTTAATTCTTTCAAATTATAATTAGCAAAAACTGTATCAACTTGATATTAGTTGTTAAAAACCAAAATTTTATCAAGAACCGGTAGTGATACTCGAAACGTCAAAGACAAGATTGGAGTTTCGCACGGCGTGACGTAATGCTTTCTGATTGGTGTTCACTGTCACGTGACTAAAGGTTTCATTTTACGAAATCTATTTTTAAAAAATATTATTAATCTTTAACGCTTTTAATAATTAAAATTGTTTGTTATTTTCTCCATAATATAATTAATCATTATAAACCCCTATCCATTATATTTATTCTTAATGGACACAAGCCTATTGTTTGTTTGTGACGTATTCACAGTTAAACTGCTGAAGCGATTTAGGTTAAATTTGATATCAAAATAGTTTGAGTCCTGGGGGAAGGACATGGGCTATGTTTTAATTCAAGACTAAAGGTATTCTTTATTTATGTGATAATTTTTTATCTATGGACTCACCTTGGCATCATACTTGTAAACCTTCCACAAGTCGTTGATATTGAGTTCAGGCTGCACATACTCCTTGCGGTAGAACGCTATGAAAGGCACTTCCAACGTCTGATTCCTCATAAAGTCCAGTGCTTGCCGGATCTTCGTGATGGTGCTTGACCCTCTGCACAAAACATTTACCTATTATGTCATACCTATGAGAAGATTGTAGAAAATTTTAAGTAAAATATTGATGTTGTTATGATGTTTGTATGAAACTTCAAATCATATACAAATAAAATCTATAATCTTAAATAGATCCGAGTGTCAGTTGAGCAGCTTAATAATTTTGAACTTATTTGAATCTAGACAGAGTTTATTTTTGGTTAATCCTGAATAATTGGACAGGACCAATGCTAAGTCCAAAAAACCTTCAGACAAGTTACCTGCGAGATCTCTCTCTGGCTTATTACAAGTCAGCCTTAGATACCGGAGGCTTAAGGAAAGCTTGTTAGTAAATTCACTCGACGTTATTCATACTAGAGCTAAATAGAAGCCTTTAGACGAATTATTTGACACAAATTTCTTGAAGAATTTGTACCTCGTGAATTTGGGTACAATACAATATACTCTTTGTTACACCAAAATTTTACAAATATCTGAGCTAGTTAAACAAACTTTCAAACATGTTACCTGCGGGACCTCTCCCTGGCTTCTTGTGAATCAGCCTTGGACACGGGTGGCTTGAGGAATGCTTGTTTGTAGATCCACTCGGCCTCATCTGCCAATTCTGTACTGCCTTCTTCCACTGGTGTTATCGGTACCTCGCGGATTTGCATGCGCTCGGGGACATCAGTTTTACGAATCTGTGGGAAAAGAGTATTAGTAATAATGACTTTATTGCATAGACAAATATCTTCTTTTTGTATTTACTCGCAACGGCGAATTTATCCCAAGAAGTGAAACAAATACAACAAACAAACATTTTATTTCTGTCATCCACACAATATTCAATCATTAAAATTTATTGTACTTTTTTATAAAAAACCTTTGAATAAAGACAGTTGTCAAGAATAAGATCAATAATTTTTATGCCAAATTATGCTTTATTTACTAATCAAACTGTGGCGACACTAGCGCCACAACAAAAATAACTACGAAGACAATCAACAGGTGGCGTTAAAAGCACTTATATTATAAAGGCGAAAGTTTGTACGTTTGTTACTTATTTTCGCTCAAACAGCAGTGGACTTGTTGTAGATGATCAAAAATATAAGTTATAAATGAGGCAGAACTTTCTTAAAAAAACTGGTTGGAAGAATACACACCTCATTGTCCAAGTCGGTGAAGTGGCTCCTCTTGAGCTCGCTCGGCTCGTATATCTCAAATATAGACTTCTTGCTCGGCCGCTTGGCCTTGCCCTTTTTGGCTCTCCTTCTGTCACCTAAACATTTTTGTATGGTATGTAAACACTTTATTGTACAAAATGAACAATGAATACACAAAATAGTACACAACAAAAGATGGATATTTTTATTTTGTATTACTATGGAAAATGTTTGAATTACATACTTGATGTTTGGTGAGTAAGGGTAACTATTTCAGTTTTCCTTACGAGCTTTAATAAATGCTTTTCGATTTATGAAAACCCTCTGGCATTGAGAATTCATGTCACACTTATAAAACAACCCTTTTGATGTCAGGGGTTAAAAATAAGTAAGTAAAAAAATAAGGAAAAGCTTTATAACTAGCTAGCTATTTTGACTCGACAATAAAAAGCTTCAAAACTAACCTTCTTCATCTTCTTCCTCAATATACTCATCAAGATCTTCATCGTCTTCATCCTCATAGTCCTCCTCTCCATATTTCTCAAACTCATCATAATCAAAGTCCACACCGAAAATATCTTGGCCTTCTTGCAGAGATCTAAAAAGAATATTGTATTTAAAAATAAATTTGCAGGTTAGGGAGTTTGAAAATTCAAATATTTATTCTTTTTTTATGTTGGTGGCCAATACTGGGCACAAGCCAGCCAACCTCTGCTTTATATTTTGTACTTTCATAATATGTTTGGAGATGCTAAATTTCAAAACATAAGCTTCTCCATGCTTTTAATGCACTCGCCATAATCGCTCCGTCGCTAAATATCATATTCTCAAAAGACCACATAATGCATTTTTGCTTACATTTATTTACATTCTATACATGAATGGGTCACAGCATGAAAAATAACTATTATCTCAACTAATATGATAAATGCGAAAGTGAGTGTTTGTTTATTTGTTTTCATTTACTTATCTACTTTAACCTTTTATCCCGGGAAAAAGCACTGTTCCCGACGGAAAATCACGCGAGCGAGGCCGAGGGCAAAATCTAGTTTACTATATAGGACCTAAGTACCTCTCTACTACTTTTAAAATTCTCGTTAAAATAATTGGTGTTACTTACGCGTCTGTGAATATAGGCTTGCGTTTCTTCTTGCGCTCAGCGATCGGCCGCCCATCGTCATCTACGATGAAGTCATCGGCATCTGACTCCATGTCCTCATTCTCATCGTCATATTCCACATCTCCCCTCTGTGGCGCAGGCTCTGAACGGTTTTCATCTTCCTGATATGACAAAAAGGACAAGTTAGTTAAACATACAGTAAACATAGATATATTTTGTTTTTCCCCTACCCAAAGGTGGACTGTGCCTATTGTATTATCTGTTTGTAATTTCCTCATTGTATATTTTTACAGGTACAAAGAATTTCTCTCTAGACTTGTCTCATTATGCACATTGAAAGCCTCAAGATTTAAGATACAACTGAGAAATTGTTAGGATAATTATGATATCCATACTAATATTATAAATGCGAAAGTCTGTCTGTCTGTCACCTCTTCACGGCTAAACTGCTGGACCGATTGTGATGAAATTTTGTAGGGATGTAGTTAACAACCTAAGGTCAAACATAGGCTACTTTTGGGCGCGATATAACCGAGTCCCACGCGGGGCGAAGCCGCGGGGAACAGCTAGTATGCTATATATTCACCTTTTGAAATATGTTAATAGTAATAAGAAGCCAACATTTAGAAGAGAAATAGGTTAAGATGAAGCCTAAGAATGGATTTCTCATTTCCTACTGAAATCACATGTATATAATAAAAATTAAGACTAACCTCATCAGATCCGCCAACAAATAACTTCTCAGCGATGACCTCTCTCTCCAACTCGGGATCATCAGCCCCTTCATTATCACTGTCATCATCTTCCAGGCGACGGAGACGTTTGAATTTATTCTACAAAACACAAATAATATTAACGGTTTTCTGTTCATTAAACTTACACTTTTTGGTCAAACCCACTTATGATTTTGTGTTAAATCTTATAATAAAATAGGCTTTGTATAGCAATACAAATATGTAAAGTGTTATGGGCTATGTTCATTCTAAAATACAGGCAGAAGACTACAGACTTTATTTGTGGTATGGGGTATTGTGAATCTTAATACTTGTCCATTGGACACAGCACAAAGCTACTGAATGAAGGTTGTTTAATAAACTCCAGCTGTTAATTTTAATTTAAGACATGGAGAAAAGAAGCTAAAGAAAGGAAATTAAATGAACATTGCTGAATGTGTAACCATTGATAATGAAATATGCTTCGACTTATTACAGAGCAAACAATCCATACTAATATTATAGATGCGAAAGTCTGTCTGTCTGTCACCTCTTCACGGCTAAACTGCTGAACCGATTGTGATGAAATTTGGTAGGGATGTAGTTAACGACCTGAGGTCAAACATAGGCTACTTTTGGGCGCGATATAACCGAGTACAAACGCAGGACGAAGCCGCGGGGAACAGCTAGTACTTAATATAGGTTACTTGCAAACTGCCAATTTTATTGACTAACTTTTGAACAAAATATAATGATGGAAGATAGTTCTCAATTTAAAGTCAGTGTCACAGGCTACTTGTAGGACCACAATTTTATGAGTATAATCATGCTCAAGCCAAGCCACCCATGTAAATAAATTCTTAAATATTTTTATTTTTAACCGACTTAAAATAAAAGATGGAGGTTCTTAATTTGACGGAATGTTTTCTTTTTACAATGAAATAAAATGTCCTCTATAGTCTTACCCTTGCAACCTTGACACCCAAGTTCTCCTCAATGAGGTCATAATCTTCATCTTCTAATCGATCATCCAACTCATCATCACTTTTCTTTCTCTTCTTAGGTCCTGCACTAGCATCAGAATCTTCCCCATCACTACCTGACTCCTCTATAGGCGCGTCGTCAATCAAATCCTTCAACTCCTCTCGGAGGCGCTCCTCGTCATCTAAGAGTGAACAAGCATAGTCATTTTCACTGTAAGTATGTCAGGACACAAATAGCTATTATAATGAGGTTAGGTAAGTTCAAAGTGGTTTATATTATTCTAATTATCTCAAAGAAGGTTCTAATGTATATGTAACAGCATTTTTATAATGAAATTGCGATAATTTAACATGTATAAAACATAAACGTGGACAAAATGAATAGAGTACTTACCTTCTTCCTCTTCATCTTCATCGTCGCTTTGAACCGCCGCTTTGCGTTTAGGTTTCTTACGCTCTGTTGGTCCCTCGTCTTCTTCAGAATCGACCTAAAATGGTAAATGCAATGATAAATGCACTTATTAGCTTTAATCGTCAAAATGCAGTCAGTCGTTGTAGTGGATCTCATTAAAACTATATGTTTTACTCACGTCGCTTTCCTCTGCCTCAGACTCTAGGAAATCGGCCATTTTCACTTACAAACTAAAGCACAATAATAAAAATCAACGTAAAATCTTATTGTAAAGTATTTTCCTTCGTATTTTCTTTTTTATTACTTTTCTAAAACACCACACAGAAGACAAGCAAGCATGAAAATGAATGAATGAATTGAATGATAAGATGACCTCAAACTATAAACTAAATTATCGAATGAATGAAAGTTGAAGGGCACAGTCAGTGTTTCCATCTTTTACACATTTTCTGGGGGGTTACTATCGTCGCTTATAGCAGGTAAACGAGAGTAAGCGAGATGGCGCAATACATGATGTAAGGCGACATCTCCCTTCTTCAATACCTGGTGGCTTACCACCGTCTCTTAAAACCATGCAAGATCCAGTGAGTGACGGAGATGTCGCCTTATATCATGTATGGCGCTGTCTCGCTTACTCACTGGATCTTGCATGGTTTTAAGAGACGATAGTAACCCCCCTGCTATAAAAGATGATAGCAACCCCCTGCCTTGCCGTGGTTTACCACCATCTCTTAAAACCATACAAGAACGATTGAGTGAGGGAGATGTCGCCTTACATCTTGTATTGCGCTGTCTTGTTTACTTACTGGGTCTTGCTTGCATGGTTATAAGATGTGTCGTAAAAAAGATGGGAAATGATATTGACATTATTTACTGTCAGTGTCAGCGTAAATGGATGGCGTGAAGAGTCATTGACGTCATTGTCAAAATGTCAAAAAATGGTTCGATTGATATTTGATAACAAACAATCGAAAGTGTTAAATTCTATTCAAAATAGAATATTATTTATTTCTAATTTGTGTATAATTCTTTCTCTTTGTTATTCACTACTTTCGCGAAATAGCCACTTAGATTTTTTGTTATTTGGTAGAATGGGTTCTGAAGCTCCTATAGTAAAAAATGTTTTACATGCTGGACAAAAATATATACCCATTGCTGAAGGGAGTAAGGTAATTTCTTGCTTACTATGTAAGCTAGATCGTATAGAATTAATTTAAATAGAAACTAATGATTACAGGCCCATTTTCACTTTCAAACATGGAAATTAGGTACTGAGAGAACGTTACTAGATGATAGCAAGAAAATTGGGAAAAAAGAACCCATGGTTTTAGTGATCGGTCATAAGTTCAAGTTGGAAGTTTGGGAAACTATTGTTAAAATGATGGCAGTTGGTGAAGTGGCTAGTTTTCGAGTTAAAAAAGAGGTAAGTATGTTATAAATTACTTTGGTGGCAAATCCCTACCCTATCAACCTGACTGAGGCTTAGTCTGCATGGAAGCTATGCTCTTTAAAAAAGTATTTGTTATTTTCAAACCCTTCCTCTATGTAAGTACACACAGACACATTAGAATCTTATCTATCCTGGCTTTTCTCTGCTTTGATGTGAAGAAGTTGGTAAAGTTGATTTAATAATGCAAAACCATATTATGCACATAATTACCAAAAAACATCCCTATTTTCCAGCTGGTATATAGTTACCCATTTGTGTCCAAGACCCTGCGAGAATTGGGCAAAGAAGCTCACACAATAAAGCATTCATGCACCATGACCCTGCACACAGAAGGCATCGGGTATCCAGATTTAGATGAGTTAATCAGCAGTCCATGTGATCTTGAATTTATTATCGGTAAAATATTTATATTTTTTTTACAAAACAATAAGTTTAAATTTTGCCATTTTCAGTGATGTACAAAACAATTAACTGCAACAAAAAATAAACAATCGGTAAAACTAAAACTACTATGAGTAAATATATCATTCAGTGTAATTTCTAACTTTTTATTAGGTATATTATTTCAAAAAATTTTAACAAGGAATAAATCCAAGTGCTTCAAGATCTCTTTGTAAATTGACCTTTATGTATAAGGTTATGATTGAGATTGACCTTTATAAGGTTCAATTGAGATTGAGGGAAATTATATTACAGATAACTGAATACTAGTTTAGATCCTTAATAATATTTAAAATACTAAGAGGGCATTATGATGCACCAGAACTGCGCAATATGTTTCAGCTTTCGAATAATTATCACTTGAGAGGACATTCTTTAAAACTGTGTCGCACAATAGCTAAAAGAAAGCCAAAAAAACATTTTTTATCTAACTGTGTGGTCACGGACTGGAACAGGCTCCCTGAGAGTGTCATCGCTGCACCTTCAGTCAACACTTTTAAAAATAGATTAGACAAAGTATAAAATCTCCAAACTTAAGATGCACACGCATCAGCTTTATATGCTGCTAGTGTGTTTAAGAATATAAATAAATAAATAAATCCTATACAAATAAAATATGCCTGTCTCCTGCAGGGTAAATCTATATATTTACCTCAAAGAATTTCGAATCGCGCACAAATTGGTGCATTTTTTTTTTATCTTTGATTTACCTATAATTACTTATATGTTTTTCAGAACTACTGAAAGTAGAAAAATCAAATGAATATGAGAAAGAAGTTTGGCAGTTGAATGTACAAGAGAGGCTGGATCTCATCCCCGCTCTCAAAGAGAAAGGCAACAAGTTGTACGGGGAAAAGAAGTATGATGAAGCTGAGGATGCTTACAGTCAAGCTATTGCTATTTGCGAACAGCTAATGGTTAGGTATGAAAGCTTTTTACATGTTTTTTTTTTCACTTATGTATGACTTTTTTTAGTAAATGCACAACCACAAAGATCCTAGATGATTCATATGAATCATCATATTGAGAAAAAATGTATGGTCATGTTGTGTGAGGTATAAGGCTGAAATTGTGTCATATAGTGATGTGAAACAGATGGCTGAAGACAGAGATGGAAATCACTTCACTGACAAGAACAGTCCCCTTTAAAATTAAATAAAGAAATATATACAATTTAAAGGATTTTTTGTTCGAATTGTATCTATAAAATGGTATTTTAAATCGAAAAAAAAACACATACTTACATAAAAATCACTATCGTATTTTTTTTGGACTAGCCAATTAACTACTACAAGGACTAGAATTTTACATCAGGTGATATTTTGTACAAAAAATACATGACATTAAAAATTAAATAATATATCATATTTAAACATGCATTATTTGATAGATTTGATGACTTCAATTTACAATACCAAAAGATAAGTAACAACTATATATAAATTATTTTATTTTATACATTCAATAATTTTGTTTTAGGGAAAGAAAAACTGACGATGAATGGATTAATTTAAATAAAATAAAACTTCCTATATTATTGAATTATGCTCAATGCAAACTCATCAAAGCTGACTACTATCCTGTTATAGAACACTGTTCCACAGTGTTGCAATATGATCCGGGTAAATAATATCTTTTTTTATTATAATATGTGCTACTCTTACTGGTTAATCCTCTATATTTTACTCTCTTTTCTTCCTACCCCTTAATTATTAAATTAACAAAAAAATTAGACTTCTGTTAGTATATTCACTTTGGAGCCCTGTATGCATAGACGATGCCAAGTCATCTTAAGTCTTTTTGCCTACTAAGAAGTATAAAAAATATTTATCAAAGAATATCTCTTTTTTTAGGGTTCCGTACCTCAAAAGGAAAAAACGGAACCCTTATAGGATCACTTTGTTGTCCGTCTGTCCGTCCGTCCGTCCGTCCGTCTGTCAAGACCCTTTTTCTCAGGAACGCGTGGAGGTATGAAGCTGAAATTTATATCAATTACTCAGGTCTACTGTCCCTTGAAGCTGTGAAAAAATCAAACTTCTAAGCCAACGCAATCAAAAGATACAGCCGTTTATGCCGCAAATTTTCGACACTTGCAAGGGAATCAAAACCTACAGGGTGCTTTCCGTGAACTCAGAATCTTGAAATTTGGTACGAAGCAACGTCTTATAGCATAGATAAAGGAAAAATTACGAAAACCATAAATTTTTAGTTACATCACATAATATATTTTTTTTTAATAATTTTAAACTTACTGCCCATTTCCTCATAAACGCGTAGAGGTATTAAATTGAAATTCATACCAAATACTCAGGTCTATAATACCTTTAAGCTGTAGCAAAATCAAACTTCTATGTCAACGCAATCAAAAGAAACAGCAATTTAAGCTGCATATTTTGAAATTCGCAAGTACTCGCAAGGGAATCAAAACCTAAAGGGTACTTCCAGTCGACCTAGAATCTTGAAATTTGGCATGAAGCAACGTTTTAAAGCACACATAAAGGAAAAATTCCGAAAACCTTAAATTTTTAGTTACATTACAAAATATATATTTTTTAATAAATATAAACTTATTACTTTTTTCCTCATGAACGCGTAGAGCTATCAAGTTGAAATTCATATCAAATACTTAGATCTAATTGCCTTTAACCCGTGAAAAAAAAAAATTACAAGTCAACGCGAAAAAGGAAAACGCAAAAGTACAACCATTGATACCGCATATTTTGAAACTCGCAACTACACGCAAGGGAATTAAAACCTAAAGACCACTTCCCGTTGACATAGAATCTCGAAATTTGGTAAGAAGCAATAGCTTACAGCACAGGTAACAGAAAAATTCCGAAAAGCTTAAAATTTTAAGTAGTTATACCACCAAAAAAATTGTGATTGTAAACATAATTGTAGTTACAGCAATGACCGCGAGTTATTATACTATGTATGGGGAGGGCAACATTTTTCAAACGGCAAAGACGACCTCACTCATCGTCATTCAATCCCGATGTTTTGGTGAATGTAGCTGTATAATCTAAATGCGTCCTAACTGCTTAAAGTGTTATACTTATAATTAAATTCAATGACATTATTATATTTCTTATTGTTGGTTATTATCAGACAGCTTGCTTGTATTGTTTCTACTGGCGAAGTTTGATGGGACGCTGGTGGCACGGGAGGCACGCGGGGCGCGGGGGCAGGCGACTGGCCAAGAGAAGGGGTATCGTCACACAGCGAGCGGCAGCCGTGCGCCATTCGCACGAGCGCCCGCATGCTGTTCGCACGCGTTCCAAAATAATTAAAATTTGCGACAATTTTTCGTCGATTTTGTTTGTTTCTGCTTTGTTTTCCAATTGCAAAACTGTAAAGATATAATTATGGCTACAGTTGCATTAATCGTATGAACGAACTTTGTAAACCTTGCAGGTTTGTACGGAACCCTCGGTGCGCGAGTCCGACTCGCACTTGGCCGGTTTTTTTTTTATATATTAGTCCGGTCAAATTAGACCAAAAAATTAGTAAACCCACGACAAATTCAGGGGAAGCTGAAAATTCTTACAATTGTTTAAATCATAATTATAAACATTGTCTTAAAAGTCCCAATCGATCCCATGTAAGGAAAAAATTTTAGCGGGGTAAAAAGGTCCAAAAAATGGGTTTTTCGCGATTTTCTTGAAAACGGTGAGTTTTATCGCAAAATTACCTCAGACATAATTTGTAGATCAGGAAATTTCCTATAAAAAAGGTATTAATATTTTTTTTCTTAAAAGCCTCCGCTTCTGAGATATAACGATGCCAAAAATTGCAAGCGTCATAAACGCACACGTTTCCACGCCACCTCTGAGGTAGTGTACTTAGCGCAAGTATATGGGCGCGCGCTTACAAGTTGCAATTTTTTGCATCGTTATATCTCAGAAGCGGTGGCTTTTAAGAAAAAAAATATTAATACCTTTTTTATAGGAAATTTCCTGATCTACAAATTATGTCTAAGGTAAATTTGCGATAAAACTTACCGTTTTCAAGAAAATCGCGAAAAACCCATTTTTTGGACCTTTTTACCCCGCTAATTTTTTTTCCTTACATGGGATCGATTGGGACTTTTAAGACAATGTTTATAATTATGATTTAAACAATTGTAAGAATTTTCAGCTTCCCCTGAATTTGTCGTGGGTCAAATGTCTAATTTGACCGGACTATATGCCTAGTTTATATTCTTACGACTCATGTCACCAGAACTGCAAAACAAAAACTATTTTTATAGCAGTGATTTGATTAATTATATTTTTTAAAGCTTCAGATTCCTGAGAAGACACGCCAATTAAAACAGTCTCCCTAATAAATGATATTTGTTCACAGATAATGAAAAAGCTTTGTTCAGACGAGCGAAAGCTCACATAGGTGCATGGAATCCAGATCAAGCGGAACAAGATTTCAAACGTTTAAAAACTTTGAATCCCAGCATGAAAGCGGCTGTAGATAAGGAATTGGAAATTATAAGGAAATTGAGAGCAGAAAAGGCAGAAAAAGACAGAGATGCCTTGATAAAATTATTTCTAAAAGGAGCTTAGCATTCATTTTGATTTAATATAAATATAAAGTTAATTATTGTTCCCAGTTAATCCATACCTTCTTTGGTGCTGCCAAAAATAATTTCTGTTACAAAGTGTATCTAAATGTGATAGTATCTTGTCATATTCGTTGTAATTGTTAATTAAGCATAATTTAATATATTTAATAACACTTTACTTGGCTTTTTTTCTCATTATTTCTCGTCAAACGATGGTGAGCAGGCCCTAACTTGGATGGGTCGCCATACTAGTGGAGTGGCATTTCTAGAGGTCCTCCGTGCTTTGAAAGCTAAGAGCATAGCATTTTATATAGAACCTGTGATTAAATAAAGTTGAGAAGGCATGTTGTTTGTCCCGGCTGTTATCGCTATGTACTATCATAAAAGTACGTTAGCTTTTGCCCGCGGCTTCGCACCCTGGTGACCTACTACCATTTCTTAAAACCATGCAAGAACGATTGAGTAAGGGAGATTTCGCCTTACATGATATATTGCGCTGTCCCGCTTACTCACTCGTTCTTGGGATGGTTTTAGGACTAGTAGGCCACCCAGTGGCCTACTACCATCTTAAAACCATGCAAGTTCCAGTGGGTAAGCGAGACAGCGCAATACATGATGTAAGGCGACATCTCCCTTACTCACTGGATCTTGCATTATTTTAAGAGATGGTAGTAGCCACCCTGCCGACCTAAATAATAAGCCTGACAATTTTTTTAAAGACACCATTAGAAATATCGATTACGATAATGCTGCATGCCATTTAAATTCACGACCCAGGGGCAAAAAAAAAACATCTTTCATATAAGTCATGTCAAAAGTGCAAATAAATAAATGTCAAACTAAGAAAGTAAACATAACCTCAATCTCAATCAAACAAACCAATAATTTATTAATAGAGGTGAGACGTACTAGGTAAAACGCGGACTGAGTCTTGCGAGTACGCGTCCAGAAAAAGACTAGATCCAAAGACTAGATCCACGAGTATTTACGAGTACGCGACTCAATGGACTCATAGCGTAACCAAATGATTCCCGTAAATGCGCGTCTTGCGTATATGGACTAAGTAGTTTTACAAGTATTGATTGAATCTTCACACTTCGTATTTTTTTTTTATCCAATTTTTTTAATATTGACTTAAAACTTCCCTTCATACTTTATACAGGCTTAGGACTGTCAGCAGTTTTTATTAAAATTTCAATCAAAAAGAGTATTTAAGTAAAATATATATTAGAAGTTTTCAATCAATTTTATATTCATTGATTACTTTTATTTACATTTTTTTTATATACAAAGTGATTCTTAATCTTTTTTTATTTATTATTTTGTTTTCTTGTTTTTTTTTTCAATACGTTTATACATAAGTACTTACTTTCATATTGAACTTTCGGCGAAAGCTAACAACTAACAACTGTTTGTTTTTAAAATTGTAAGTAAACAACAAGTACTATTATCACACCAAAACAAATATGCTACCAAAAGAAAATGACCTTATTGTGTTTGTAATAAAAGTGTTATTTGAATAAACAATAACTCGCCGAAATACATCGCTCGGCGGCTAGGTGCGACAGCGGGCGAGTCGAGCGATCCCGAAGTTTCACGACGACGTCTTCCGAATATAGTCCCGAACGCTCGCATCCTAGTTTTTGAGTTGCGCGTACCGGTGAAGTCGCCGTACTCGTAAATACTCGATACGCTAAAAGACTCGCATGCGGGAACGCGTACTTACGCGTCCAAGCCAAAACCTATTCCAAAAACCTGTTCCAGTAAATACGTCTCACCTCTATTTATTAATAAGAAAACACTGATCAAAATAGAAAACGGTAGTTATTATTTAAAATGAGTGAAATTCCTGAAAATACAGACCAACCAAGTGAAATAAATGGCAGTGACTCAAAAAATGAAAACAAGGAAGAGTACGCTTATTTAGACAAAGGTGGTTTTTCTTCAGAAAAGTTTAAAATTGAGTTACGAGGATTGCCCAAATTTTATGGGATAGTTGTAAGTAGTTTATGTTAATTTTACTATTATTTAAATTATTGTCAGCATGAATATCCCAAGCTAGCACTAACATAATAAATTTTTAATTTATACCTGTTTTATCGAATGAATCCAAAATATGGTTATGGTTTTGCGTGTTCACGAAATCTACTTGGATTATTCAGAAGAAAAACACAGTCATAACTAGTGTAGGGAAGTATAAGAACTAACCCGCACATTATAACAACTCCGCTTTACTTAAAAATAAATAAATACCTTGGATTAATATTTCAGGAGCTGAAGAAACTAATGAATGAGAAGCTTGGTCTCAATGCTAGTAAGATCAAGAGACCCAAGGTATCCAGTAACTGGCTGTTTGCCTGCTTCCAAAATGAGGAGGAGCGAAGTAAGGCCATAGCCACTCTAAATGGATATTCTTGGAAAGGTACTTTATTTGCAATAAGCCTTCATTTATTACACACTAGCAACCCGCCCAGGCTTAGAATGGGCATAAAAACCTTCCTCTTGAATCACTCTATCTATTTAAAAAATCCGCATCAAAATATGTTGCATAGTTTTAAAGATTTAAGCATACATAGGAATATAGGGACAGAGAATCCGACTTTGTTTTATACTATGTAGTGAAGTCACGAACTTAATTTGGGGCCTGCTCAATCTGTGTGAAATGTCCAAATAAATATATATACAAGTATATTTATTTGTTCTTAATACTTCCGTGACAGCCACCTTCATATATATATATATAGGATAAAATAAATATAAGCTATAGAAACATCCACCATAGAGAGTAAGTGATATTGGGTGAGTAGTCTGAATATAGACCCTGTACCAATCACACATTATTCATAAATACCTTAACCCCAAATATACACACTGAATCTTGAAGCATGTGACAAAAGGCAAATATAAGTGTAAATTTATCCAATCAAAATGTTTATCCACCACACTAGTTAGTAGGTAATAAATTTATTCTACAAAAAGAATATAGGTACATACATATAGTTTTATTATATGTTTTAATTTACAGTGACTAGGTTTATTTAATGCATATATAACTGCTCAATGTTTTCAATCCGTTTACGCACTAAATTGTCGCATAACAATAAATTTTCTATTGTGTGGTTAATAGCGGTAGAATATTTTGTAAAAATGCATGTTTCATTGAAGGTAAAAAGCTAACAGCAGAAGAAGCGAAACCTGCACCAGATCCATTGGTGAGGAAGAGAAAGCAGGAGGAATTTAAAGATGGACAGGATAAGAAGAAAAAAGAGATGGAGAACAAGAGTCAGGAAGAGAGGCTGAAGGATGCCACCACTCCATATTGGAATATTCCTTATGAGGAACAGGTAAAGTTGTTTGGACCACTCTATTCTTTTATTCTACTTCTATCTATCTTGTCTTGTATTTCATAAAAGGCGACTGAGATATATAAATTGGGACCTCTATTTTCTTGCGGCTTTAGCTTCGGACCTGGGGCTTTGGAATATGCAGAAAAGCTAAAATTAAAACTATAATTTGACAGTGTTTTCTATCTAATCAAGTTCACAATATGAGAAGGATATAATATGTTGAGCTATTTCTTCTTTAAAACATAATTGTTTTTATTTTCAGCTAAAAATAAAAGAGAAAGAAATAAGGCACTTACTAATGAAATATGATAATGAAATGTGGACCAAAAACGTTGGAAAAAGGAATGAGATTGAGGCAAAGCGCAAACTCCATGGAGGGTTGAGTTTTGACACAATTGGCATAAAAAGTTCTCCAGTCACTGAGGGTTATCGAAACAAGTGTGAGTTTACAGTTGGCTATGATGAGGAGAACCAGCTGACAGTTGGGTTCCGGCTGGGAGCTTATGCTAAAGGCACTATTTGCGTTGGACCCATTGGTGGATTGTCTCATATATCTGATGGTACAAAAAAAGCTGTTATGGTAAGTAGCTGACACTTAGACAGTTTATTGTAAACTAGCTTACGCCTGCGGCTTCGCCCGCGTGCATTTCCCTCGGGAACAGTGCTTTTTCCCGGGAGGTAAAGGTACCCTATATCCTTCAAAATACTTCTATGTGTATGCGAAATTTCAGGAAGATTGGTTCAGGAGATAGGGCGTGAAGAGGTAACAATCAAACAAACAAGTATACAAACTCACTTTTGCATTTATAATATGAGTCGGGACTAGCTTTCGCCAGCATGAATTTCCCTCGGGAACAGTGCTTTTTTTCCGGGATTTAAGGCACTCTATGTCCCTCTCAGTACTCCTAACTAAACGTATGCGAAGTTTCAAGCAGATTGGTTCAGTAGATAAAGCGTGAAGAGGTAACAAACAAACATATATACAAACTCACTTTCGCATTTATAATATTAGTTGGAGTTTATAAAAATTATTTACACTCAAATACAAATATAAATTGTCCGTGTATGTAGCCTTTATTACAATATAATTTTTATTTTTAGTTGTTTCAAGATTTCGTGCGAAAATCCGGCTTGCCTCCGTTCTCCCCTGCAGACTATTCGGGCCACTGGAAAGGCCTCACAGTCAGGCATTCCACCTCGACCAATGAGATCATGCTTATAGCTCTCATGCATCCGCAGGTATATTTACTTTGTAGTTAGTTTTAGGTCTTTAATTTTTATGACCATAATAAAGAAATGAATGAATGAACACTTTATTGCACCAATTACATAAATACATCATTGGATTGAACAGGATCGAAGATGAAAATTAGTACATACATACATACATATCATCACGCCTGTCTCCCGTAGGGGTAGGCAGAGACTAGAGATTTCCATTGGCTACGATCCTTACATACCTTTCTCGCCTCCTCCACACTCATCACTCTCGTCATACACGCTCGCCGATTTTGGGACTCCTAATGTGGGAGATATTAGGTTTTTTCAAAAGGTCTGCGACTTGTCGCAGTATGTTTTACGAGGCCGACCCTGACCGCCGCTCCCAGCCAACTCTGCTTTGTATATACTTTTCGTCAGTCTCCTTTCATCCATCCTCTCTACATGTCCAAACCATCTCAACATCCCTTCAATAGCATTTCAATTTTCAATGCTATTGAAAATTAGTACTAAAATAGGAAAGAACTCAATGAACTTCTCAAGCAATAGCACACCTGCTGATATGTCCAGCAGTTGCGAATGCACTGAAAGATCTCTATAAAGCTACAAGAAACATTTTGAAGGAGGTTGCCCATTTTTGGCCCCTTAAGAACATTTAAGTATACCATTGATTTTTTAAGAAGAAGAATTGCGAGGTAATCACACAGTAAAATGTTATTGTCGATGTTCATTGTTAGTTATCTGAATGATGATTATCGTCCCGCATTATTTTTGCCTAATATTCACACCACCTAATTGAGCTGACGTCTAACAACTATCCAGGGGCTAGGCTGCACAATCTCTTCCTATTTACTTGCTGACCAGCTTTATAGGTCAAGTAGTTTTCGAGATTTTGTGATTACTACTTGAGTCGACAACCACACCAGTGTTAAATAAACTGATTGTCATGTTTTTTTTTGTTTTAGGAGCTAACACAAGAAGAATTGGATAAAATAAAAAAGGATTTGGTCGACTTTTTCAGCACTGTAGAGGCTGTTGCTTGCGGGATCAAATCTTTATATTTTGAACTAGTAACAAAAAGGTACGAATTATCTATACTTTTATTCTGTAATATTCTTCTTTTGTTAGCTCAATAACTTATTTTTATGAATACTCTTTTAGGAAATCTGGCGAAGATCCATCCAAAGCCGTCCACTTAATGGGATCAACTCACATTGTGGATTCCATATTAGGACATCAGTTCAGAGTGTCTCCAGAGGCATTCTTTCAGGTGATGTATTATTTACTTGCTTTTGTATGGGATGATGAGTATAGTATGTGTTAATATGTTCCGTTTCAGTTCAGTAGGCAAACTGTAAATCTATAAAAAAAACTACATCATCCATTACACACACGAGATTTTTTTTTGTTCAGAATTTTTACAAAATCAAATTGTTTATACCTTGTTGATATCACACCCCGTCAGAGCTCTTCGAAACCGCCTTTCGTTCCCTGGTGTGGTATATTTAGAATTTGTGATTTATTATTTCCCTGATGGTCGCCGCCAGTACCAACAACTTAACGAGCCTTTCGAATCATAGAAACATTTTTCTTATCAGAAAGGGTGATTAAAACATATCCTAAAGTAAAGAAAAAGATAGAATGATTCTCGTGGCATTTTAACCTAAATTCGGACCGTAAGGCAAAAGGCCAGTGGCCTGTCAGAATATTTTTTCCTTATTAACTTTGAAATTAAATTTATTTCGTGTTGTAGGTAAACACAGCAGCTGCAAACATCTTATACCAGAGTGCTATTGACATGAGCGAGGTGAAGAGTGACTCCACTGTGGTGGACATCTGTTGTGGCACCGGCACTATAGGGCTGTGTTTTGCTAAGGTTCGTGTGTTTCACTTATATTATGTAGATACGACATTTAAGTAAAACACAACTAGGTATTAGATATTTCATCAATATGAAAGCACCGTAAATAAATACGCGGAATAAATATGCGGAAATCTGTGATGTAGATGTTAGTGTCCTTTTCACAGAAAATCGTTATTTCTACGCCGCCAATTGAGGGCGTGAGATATTGTCTGACCCGCTCTACATCAATTATCCAAAAAAAAAAACCTAATTAATAATTCAGTCCGGTATTCACAAAAAATAACGGGTTGCACTTTCATTTAACTTTTAATTTGTGCAATAATATTAATATAAATAAATAAACTTTATAGTATAAAATAAAGTCGCTTTCTCTGTCCCTATATCCCTATGTATGCTTAAATCTTTAAAACTACGCTACTATTTTGAGGCCGTTTTTATGCCCATCCGAAGCTGGGGCGGGTCGCTAGTCCATATCCATACTAATATTATAAATGCGAAAGTCTGTCTGTCTGTCTGTCACCTCTTCACGGCTAAACTGCTGGACCGATTGTGATGAAATTTGGGAGGGATGTAGTTAACGTCCTGAGGTTAAACATAGGCTACTTTTGGGCGTGATATAACCGAGTCCCACGCGGGTAGTTATAAATAAAATGCGAAAGTGAGTTTGTATTTTTGTTTGTTACCTCTTCACGATCTATCTACTGAACCAATCTTCCTGAAATTTCGCATACACGTAGCTAAGAGTATTGAGAAGAACATACCTTTCATCCCGGGAAAAAAAACACTGTTCCCGAGGGAAATTAACGCGGGCAGAGTCGCGGGCGAAATCTAGTTATTAATAAAATTAATTACCTATTCTTAGGCAATGAGATCCCATGCTAAATACAATCCAATTACAGCACTGCAACAAAGTGCTCGGCCTCGAAATGGTAGCGGAAGCAGTGAAAGACGCTAAAGCGAACGCTGAGTTGAACGGCATCACAAATTGCGAATTCTTCACGGGAAAGGCTGAGGACATACTGCCGTCGGTGCTGGCCAGGGCTTCCGACGACGTCGTGGCCATCGTGGACCCGCCCAGAGCTGGACTCCGTAAGATATTGTTTCTATTATTTTTAACCGACTTCGAAAAAAGGAGGAGGTTCCTCAATTCGATCGCGCATAAATGAATTAATAAATATTGTTCTTGACGGTGGAGTAATTTCCCTGGCTTCAGCCATCCTCCTTAATTTGGTTTTCATTGGTTAAATTAAGTTACTGTTTATTTTATTTTTTATTTGGAAATATGGACGTCCGTTGAAGTTAGACACAGACAAATGTATTGAGTCATATCAATATTGCAAACGCTAGTCTCACTTAATAAATATCTAATAGGTATCTCAGGAGGGAAAATCTATTATTTATTTATTCTAGACAATCAGGCCTATATATGAGCTAATCAGTTTTAAAATAAACAGGATTAGACAATAGAATTTTTTCACCAGACATGCGCGCCATAACGCAACTCCGGAACACGAAGAAAGTGAAGCGACTCATATACATATCGTGCAGCCCGGCTTCGGCCGTGAAGAACTTCGTGGACCTCTCTCGGCAGTGCTCCAAGACGCTGCGTGGGGCTCCCTTCGTGCCCGTTCGCCATGTTCTTGTGGACATGTTTCCCCACACTAAACATGTCGAGCTGGCCGTGCTGTTTCAGAGGGAAGAGGTACGGAGTGTAGATTGATTTGTAGTTTCCCTAAGGTAATTACAGGGAAATAAAAAAATTTCGGCCGATGAACTTAAAAACTTGTCACGCCCGTGTTTTATGTGTATTGTAAACATATCCCCCCCCCCCCCCCACACACACACACACGCTCACACACACTCAAGGATGTCCAGGTAAAAGTTCTAAAGAACTGTTTCAATCGGAAAAAGATAGGATAGGAATAGATTCTTCAATAGAAGAATTTCTTCAATAGTAAAATAATATCTACTGTAAAGATAGCTTAATGACCGAAAGTGGATCTTGGCCTCCGACACGAGATGTCGTTATTCCTTGCAGTCGTAACTAATCACTACCACCGAGGCTCCGCAAAACCTAACTGTTTATTAGTTAAAAATGAGAATACCCTCATTAAGATAAAGTTTGTGTTTCAGAAACCTTTGGAGACGAACACAACAGAAACTGGAATTGGTGACAGCCAAGAAACAGCAGAAGCTAAAGAGGAGTTAGCCTCTTGATAATGTTATTAAACATTTATTTTATTAATTATGTATGACAAATGTTGTATTATATAATAAGTTTAAATAAATATGTTTGTAAAAATATGTATCTGTTTCATTGAATGTGTAAGATATGTTTAAAAGAGTGTCAATATTTTTTGTGGTGAGCGAAAAACATTCTGGTATAAAATATTTTTGTTAGTATAAAATTTCGATGTCAATAGTACTCCTAATATTAGAAACATGAGGAGAGGTTTTATTAAGTAGAAATTAAATATAAAATTGTAAATAATTCAGCCTTCTGGGCACCCTACCTCGGGGTAATGATTTGCTGACTAGAATTTTTGTAAACATTTTTTTAATGTGTGTTTTATTTTTTAGTATAAGTAGTTTAGGACTTTTAATTATGTAAATATTTGTCTTTATTTTGTTTCCATCAAAATCTAAAACCTTACTTTTGTATAAAGAAAAAAATTAAAAAAATATTTTATTTAAACTTTATTGCACAATATCACTAAAATACGGACTTAATGCTACTGACTTTATTCTGTCTCTCTTATATAACATGCTTGATCATAATAATAATCTTTTTTGCGTCTAACGTTAAGGCAGGTTAAGTATGGCATGGCAGCAGGTTTAATGAAGATTCCGGCCGACGCCTTAATCGAGTTGTGTGGCTCGGAGCGCTGAGGAATTTAATATCGGTCGCATGCCACGACGACTGCCTTCGTATTATCACGTCGGCAATATCAATGAACATAGCTATATCATAGTTATATTGAGGTATCTTTTATAATTTTCATGTGTATTTTTTTATTTTTTAAGTACTACACGTTAATAGCTTTAATGTTTTGAATGGGTTTTTGTGTGAATTTTTCATCATTAGTTTCTAGGGAAATAATGTTTATACATAGCAAACATAACTACGAGTAATTCTATACTAACCACATGCTAACCTTTGTACAAACAAATAGTTTGTATTATTGTCGGGTTAGAACAAAATATAAACTTAAATAAATAGCTATCGAAGAACTTTGACACCAGGGTGTGCATGGTCGATTGCACCGTGTCACCTACACGAAATGATGATGATGATAAATAGTTTTATACAGTTATTCCCAAAAATGTTTTGTTTTCCAAGATTTTATTCTTTATAAGCAATTTTGAATAAGACATTTTATTATTGTAACTGCATCATGTACTCAGTAGTTGCAAACACTTTAAGATACCACGTCATCCACATAGAGAAAATTAAAAGATATTGCATCAACACTTTTGCTTGTGACTGTACATCTATATGATTGCATTCCAAGACGGAGGGTGTCGGTTCTGCAATGGCGGCATTCATTTCAAATCTATTTCGTGGGGTAGCGGCTGTCCTTTTCCAATTTCCCCATTAACGTCTTATCATTCAAACTGAACAGTTCTGTTCAGGTTTAAACTTCTGAAAAAGTAATGATCGTTACAATTGAAAATGAATGTTAAGTGTATTGTGTTTGTGATATTTGTGTTAATATGTTCGAATTATTCATATTTGATCCGAAGCGCTTCTGGTAAGTTATTTTTTTTAATTTGTCTGGATCTATTTAGCAAACAAGCATACGGCCTACCTACCTTATGGAATGTAGTAACGGTAGCTTTAAAGCTACCGTTACTACACTAAAACTTTAAGCTCTAAATTGAGCTTAAAGTTAATTATTTATTTTTCCGGTACTCCAATGTTCGATTCAGCAGTCATCTAAGCGTTACTCCGGTTGCATCCCAAGCCATATGGTTATCTTTTGTTTGTTGTTTCCAGCCAGCTGTTTTAATGTTCGTCGACTATGAGACTTAACGCTGGAATCGTAAAAGCGTATTAAGGAAATTCACAGGACTTCATTGCTACTACGCTTTATTTCGACTATAAAACTATTTTTAACCGAATTCAAAAAAAGGAGTAGGTTCTCAATTCGTCGGAATGTTTAATTATTACTAGACTAAACTATTTTTGTGCCTAAAAATAAAGAAACAAATAAAATAAATTAATTGCAGGTTCCTGTTTGATCCATATAAATATTAAAAAACACACAAAAAACTCATTTATTTTGGACATTTATCCATAGTATTGACAAATAGCAAAGGTGTTACTAAGTGTTTATTAATGAGATTTTTTTTTTACTAACATAATTTTTATTACAATTTATTATATACAACACTAAAATACACAACTAAAATATTCTATACAAAACATGATTTAATTCTACTGACATTTTGATATCCACAGATTCTGATCGCCGATTGGCTGAAAGTGAATCAGTGCTGGATCCGAATGGAGAACTGTTATTGAAATGGAGAGTGGATTACACAGTTCGCAGGATTCAGTTCGAATTGTCTTTAACTGACAAGGCGCCATCTTTTAAATGGTTCGCCCTGGGATTCTCTGACCGAGGGGGTTTGGAGAATGCTGATGTTTGCCTTATCTGGACTGATTATAAGGGCAACGATCATTTTGAGGTAAGAACTTCTTGCCTAACGACCTACATAGATCATTTCATTCATTAATGTCATTAAGGTATGAGCTGTATAAGTTTAACAACCTAGCAACAATGGCCTAACATGGCTTCCAAAGAAAGGTCTGGCAACAAATCATTTAAACGTTTATTCCAATCGTTCTAAAAGACAATGACACCAGTGCCTTTAGCCCTTGAGCCCTACGGTATTGTTATTGCATGTTTTATGTTCTACCCTTTTGTGTATTCTGTACCCCTAGTATGAGTTTTTCTAAACGCAGACGCTAGCGACTGCGTTAGCGATTTTGTATGACAAACCTGTACAGCGCCTCTGGCGGATAGTAAGGCAACTAAGAAATTCCATACAAAATCCTAACGCAGTCGCTAGCGTCTGCGTTAAGAAAAACTCATACTAGGGGCACAGAATACACAAACGGGTAGAACATAAAACATACAACAACAATACCGTAGGGCTCTAGGGCGTCCATTTATTCAAAGAAATATATAGCCCTACATTGTTTTATTCGTTTCTTAAAAAATCACTGTGCTGTAGGTGTATAATATATAATGTTCAATATACTATAATTTTTTTCAGGATATGCATTCGGACGATAAAGGTAATTTAGTGAGAGACGTAAACCAGCATTGTGAAGGATTTTATCTCGACAGCAGAAGTAGGAGCGTTATTTTTGAGCGAGACTTTGATACCTGCGACCCTGATGACTATGTGATCGAGGTAAGTTATACATTATGATATTTATATATTGGCCATATTTACAACAAATTTTATTATTTATTTTTATTCACTTACATCTACATTGCATTAAATGTTACTTCTTTTAAAAAAAATTGAATACAGAGAAAAGTGTGGTCATAATGATCAATCCATGATGTCTTATTTGTTTCCCTCCTACGAGGTTTACTGCTTTAGACGTTTAAAGATTCAACATTATATTTTAATGACCCGTCACATTCCTCTTGTAAGTTGTCAACTCTTCTTGATAAGCTGCTACCAGTCGGACAGACAAAGTTGAGACTTTTGTTATTCCCTTAGTCGCCTCTTACCACAAGCACGAGAAGAGAGGTGGTGGTCTATTATACACCTCGGCGAACGGCATTTAAGTATTTGAATATAAAACTAATTTTATGCTAAGCAATTTAACCAGCTAAAAACGTACCGGGAAAGCGCTTAAACGAGAGAGACTTATAAACTATTCTACTTATTTTCCAGGATGAAACCGTCCATGTAATATGGGCTCGTGGTGTCGACAAGCTCTTTACTTCAAAAGGATTATGCTTAACCTGCACGTCGTCTAAAAACCATGGATTTATCAGGGTCCGCCTGCTAACGCCTCCAGGGCATAAGAAAGTAGATGGCCATGAGCTACGCTTTACAAATAAAAATCTGAAAGTGCCTGGCGATGACACGACTTACTGGTGTAAGGTTATCAAGCTACCGGACTATGTTGCCAAAACGCCTCATCATATTATTCAGGTAAGCAAAGGTAATTAAAGAAATACCATTTATTGATATATGGTATTTTTTTAAATTTAATAATTGGTTTCTTTCGCGGTGCTGCTGCACATAATTCTCTTCTGCGGCTTGATATGGGTATTTTTTGTCTCAAAAACCATTTGATAAATATTAGATTTGAAGAGATAGGTATCTATGTGATAAGGCCATCATTGTACAGAGTTTTATCTCTGTAACTGTGTGTTCTTTAATAATACATATAAAAATGTACACTACACATATTAAAAACAACCAAAGACTATTCCCATCGAATGCGAATGGATTCACGTCACCACGCGTGTGTCATGTCGCGTCCAATTCCATACATTACAACGGAGTGTGTTTATGGATTGATATGTTGCCATGATAGCCATAATTAGAAGCTGAACCAGCTACAAGTTAGTGACCGGGTGGCTACCATCATATCTTAAAACCATGCAAGAACGATTGAGTATAAGGGAGATGCCGCTTTACATCATGTATTGCGCCGTCTCGCTTACTCACTTGTTCTCACATGGTTTTTAGAGATGGTAGTAAGCCACCATGTCACTATTGTTGACAAATATATTGATTTCAGTTTCAATCAACGATTACAAGAGGAAATGAGGGGTTAGTTCATCACATGGAATTATTCTACTGTGACACGGATCCGAAAACAGACGTCCCATTGTACGAAGGGAATTGCTTTGCTCCAGAGAGGCCTGAAGTCACTAAAACATGTTCAAAAGTAAGTTTGTATTTTATAAAAAAATATATAAAATACTTATAAAAAACAAGAAAAACATATAGGTATTTCTGAAACTTTTTGGACCTCAACCATAGAATATGCGAATTTAAAATTCCATGGAATCAAAGAGAATCTTAAATTATTAAACGTCTTTAATAGCGTCCCGATGATGAATTAATTTAGTTTTTTCTTTAATGTTAGATTAATAATTCAATTTATTTACAGTACCTGGGCGACCGAGCTTCGCTCGTTTTATGCAGAAAATATTTTTGCGTGAAAATGAATTTTCTCAGACATGGAACCTAGCTAGATTATCTTTTTGGCTATGTAAGAACGTAATCGTTAGAGCCGTTTTCGAAAACGCGTGTACAAATTAATTTATTGCTCGTTTAATAGTATATGATAATATTCTGAAAAAAAAATTACATTGAAGGTCAAATCTGCCTGGGCTATGGGAGCGCCGCCTTTTACATATCCGGAAGAAGCCGGGTTACCTCTCGGCGGGCCTGATCAGAACAAGTTTGTCATGTTGGAAGTGCACTATAACAATCCTGAAATGAGAAAAGGTATAAAGCAACCTTGATAATCCATTGCACATAGCCATAGGTTCCTGTAACTGGGCGATTTGAGCGGAGAAAAGAAATTGAGCCTCTACAAATCTAGTAAACAACTTCAAAACAGGATTTTGTATTAGAGGTCGTAAATTTTTTCCCGATTTTCGCGTATAATTGGTCATTCTACATTAGATCATTATTAGTATGGTCCTTGCATTTCTGTTGCATAAGACTTTCTAAACAACATCTCTTTGTTGGCTGGTAGAAAAAGTCCACGGCTTTAAGTCCGCCATTTACATTTTGTGATAAAATTTAATAAACAAAACAATCACCTGTATATATATGTGGGTTCGATTCCCACAGGAAGCATATTTTGTTTAGTTGCTTCCAGTTTGATTAGGACATTGCAGATATGACTCACCTGATTGTCTGAAAAAAAAGAAGATTCCGTAGTTGTTAAAGGAACCCTGGTAGAGGTCGAGAGGCGGTTCCGATGAACTCTGACACCAAGGTGTGCACGGTCGACTGACCATATCACCTACTCGCGAGACGTGTCCATTTTTTTCAGATTGGGTGGACAGTTCCGGTATAGTGGTGTATGTGACAGCCAACAAACGTCGTTACGACGCGGCCATCATGGAGCTGGGACTCGAATACACGGACAAGATGGCCATACCTGGCGGACAGAAGGCTTTCCCATTGTCTGGCTATTGCATACCGCAGTGCACTGGAGTGGTAAAGATTTTGTTTAGTATAAAAAGTTTAATTTCTCTTTTCATTTGTAAATATTTTGGTCAATAATAGCTGCCTCATTGAGAGGAAAAAATAAGGACCATATGTAAGTATATGCGGACTCTGCTCTCCCAAGCTTAAGATACCAGGCACACCCTTAAGACGATGATGATTACATAACAAATAAGTCTACGATGTTTTTCATCGTACCATCATTGCATCCAGCGCCTGTCTGCGACCTTCCTTAGGTCATCTGACCATCTAGTCGGTGGGTGTCCGATGCTGCGCTTGTCGGTGCGTGGTTGCCATTCGAGAACCTTTTTGCCCCATGGGCCATCGGTTCGTCGCGCTATGTGCCCTGCCCACTGCCACTTCAAAGAGCTAATCCGCTGGGCTATGTCAGCAACTTTTGTTCTCCTAAGGAGGTTCCTTATTCTTCGGAATCATCTTAGACAAGCAAAAAGCAAGCCTATTTACTCTACTAATCTACTTACTTTTGTTCCAGGGCATACCAGAACACGGTATCGTGGCGTTCGGAAGCCAGCTGCACACGCACTTGACAGGCGTGGCGGTGTGGACGAGGCATGCTCGACAAGGAATCGAGCTGCCACTGCTCAACAAAGACATGCACTACTCTACGCATTTTCAGGAAATTAGGATTCTGCATAATCCTGTTAAAATATTGCCGGTAAACATTTTGGAGTCTTGCTTAGGAATTTTATTTAGTTTTTGTTGAATACCATATATTGTTAACCCATACGTATAGGTGCAGATTTATTTTGGGATTTGTACTTAATATGTTATAGTAACTGCTGGATCGAACCCCTGATGCAAAACGAGGTGTGTTATAAGTTTTACGGGGGCGATCTTTGTATGTCCGTAGCATCTAAGCTCCTAAATTAATGGTTTAATTTTGAGACGGTGATTTTTTTTCAAAGCTGACTTTAAATAACAACAAATAAATATACCATTCGAAACAAATTCTGATGACGACGCAACTTAAATCTTAACCTACCCCTTTAAAGAAAACAAGCGTGATAATCTCTATTTATGCCATATTTTAAGCATTATTTTTTTTTCCAGGGTGATTATTTGGAAACTACCTGCATCTACAACACGGAGGAGAAAGTGAACGCCACAATCGGCGGCCACGCCATTACCGACGAGATGTGTGTCAACTACCTGCATTACTACCCCGCCACCAACCTCGAGGTCTGCAAAAGCGCAGTTTCCAACGCGGCATTGGAAAACTACTTCAAATTTGAGAAAAAGTAAGGGAAACATATATCTTTCTCTTTCGTCTTAGCGTTTAGAAACTACCCGCATCTACAAAACAGAGGTTAGATCCAATGCCTCACAACCGATAAGATGTGTCTCAACTACATGCATTACTAGCCACCAACCTCGAAGTCTGCAAAGGTGCTGTCTCTGACGCGGCTTTAGAAAACTACTTCAAATTTGAGAAAGAGTAAGGAAAACCCAACACCTAACTACCCGCAATTCAACACAGAGGTTAAAACTAAAGCCCTACGATATCACCGAGATGTATGTCAACAAAAGAGCTACAAAGTTCCGGCTGCCTTAAAACTTAACTAAGCCTTTCGGCTTTCTTAGCTTAGCTACATTTCGTGCACCTTTTTCTCTCATCTTCGTATTTTTCCGGTTGCGTCTCCAGCTAGTTGCTTTGACGCCCCAGGGTCCTCTATTTTATTTATTTTAACTATATTGCACTATATACGGAACTTTTTTCAGGTGGGATAACATGTCCATCTCTTACAAATCGCCTCCTAGAGCGAATTATTTGGCTATTCATCCATGGACTCCCTTGAGAGCTAAATCTTTACACGCTCTATACATCGAGTCACCTATATCCACGCAGTGTAATAAGTCGGACGGCAATCGTTTTCAGGTAAGATATTGTCTAAATTACTAAATGATCCTTACCAGTCCGTTGTGTCTTGCTTTTAAAGCTTGATTTTGAATATTGTATAGGTACTAATAATTTTTTTTTTCATATCCAGGGTGATTGGGAAGGAATACAGATACCAAAAATACGGCTTCCTTTACCCCCTGCACCTAGAATGTGTCCAACTACAATGAATAGATTCTAATGCAACAACATTATGATCAACATTAATCACCATTACTATAAATTCTGGAGTTATAAGTACTCGTAGTTATTAGTTTTTGGTGTATTTATTTTAAATTGTTATAATATACCAGATTTTATTTTTATTTTATTTTAAGGAATAATTATTTTAATCAATACATATAATAAGACACTAAAATGCGAGTGTCTGTACATTTAATATTTTTCAAAAAAACTGATTGAGTGCGATTAAAAAGGAGTAACAGAAACCAAAAAAACAGTTTTTGGAATTTTTGTCTGTCTGTATGTATGTATGTATGTCTGTCTGGTACGTTATAACTTCGAAAATACTGAACGGATTTAAACGCGGTTTTCACAGTTGGATTACATATGATTAGGAGCGTTGTCAAAACTTTGTTTCGTCAAAATCGGTTAAGGGAAAAAGAAGTTATGGTCGATTGAAAATTTACTTCAAACACTGCTTCTAAACTTTTAATGCGTTTACTTACGTTTAATTTAATTTAGATAAGGCTAGGATTTCTACTTTTTATTATCCATATCAATAAAGACGAAAACACGCACTGCACCTATTAATTTTAATAAAATAACACATTGAATTTGGTCGTAAATTTAGTAACATAAAATCTCAATAGATGGCGCGAATTTGCGTACCTATAGACAAATCCCATTTGAAATTTCGCCAATCTCTAGCAACGTATGTTGGCCTATCGGTAGAGGTCGTAGATCATATTTTTAAGTCGAGGGTTCGAATCCTGCTATAGATGACTTTTTTTTTACTTACTTTTTTTTTACTTACTTTCTTTTACTTGCTTTTTTTACTTACTTTTTTTTATTTACTTTTTTTTATTTACTTTTTTTTTCGTTTTGTATTAATTTTTAAGAATTTTTTAATACTTTAGTAAAGAAATGTTTCAAGAAAGTACCTGGATCGAATCCTGTCACAAACAATAATTTTATGATTTCGTGTTTTATTTGTTTTCTAGAATTATTTTCTTACTTTTTTTTATAATTTTGAAAAGAAACAAATAAATTCATTTGCAAAATTATTTCAGGATAAACGATATCGCAACCCCTTACAAATCATATCTAATAGTTTGTCATTGACGACATTGAAAAAGAAGATTAATCAAATGGTTGACTGGTAGAGAACGCTCTTAGCGTTAAGTCCGTTAATATATAAGTACTAGCTGTTCCCCGCGGCTCCGCCCCGCGTGGGAATCGGTTATATCGCGCCCAAAAGTTTGTGTTTGACCTCAGGTCGTTAACTACATCCCTACCAAATTTCATCACAATCGGTCCAGCAGTTTAGCCGTGAAGAGGTTACAGACAGACAGACTTTCGCATTTATAGTATTAGTATGGATATGGATTTTGTACTTATCTATCTATCTTTACATATAATCGGACAGTAAAAATTGAATGTCTGTACATTAAATATTTTTCTAAAAAACTGATACGGGGCGATTAAAGAAAGACGTGTAACAGAAACCAAAAAAAAACAATTTTTGGAATTTTTGTCTGTCTGTCTTTCTGTTATAACTTCAAAACTACTCAACAGATTCGAACGCGGTTTTCACAGGTGGATTACATATACGTTCAACAGTTTTGTCAAAACTTTGTTTCGTCAAAATCGGTTAAGGGAAAAAGAAGTTATGGTCAATTGAAGTTTACTTCTAGCACTGTTTCAAAACTTTTACAGAGTTGAATCCGGTTTACATAAACGTATTTAATATAGATAAAGCTACAATTTCTACTTTGTTTTATCGATATCAATGAAGACAAAAACACACTGCAGTCTCTATTAAATTTTAAAAAATTAACACATTGAATGTGTATGGGCGTATAATTTAGTTACATAAAATATCAATAGATGGCGCTGAAGTTAATTTAATTATTTTTTTCTCATATGGTATTATAGCAGATTGAAATTTTTCCAGCAATTAATTCTAATTATTTCAAAAAAATTTTGGTTGTTTATTTAGTTCTATTGGTTGGTTTGTTTATCGGTCGTTTGTTGTATTGTATTGTAAGCTATTTGAATTGATTAGTTGGTTGGTTTGGCTTTGGTTTAAAAAATAATCAAACCAGCAAGTCAGTTCAGTTGTTGTTCGATGGAACATACGGTCGTGTCGTAAGGTCTAATTTAACTAACATAACACTATTTATTGAGTTAGGTTCTAATGACCCTGTAATAGGCTGCGTCTACTCTTTTAGAGAAAAAGATGTGATAGTATGAATGTTAATATTTTTAGTTTGATATCGTAGCAATGGCTAATGGCTTTATAAAATTGGCACGGGAATAGGATACTACTTATAGATTTAACTATAGGTCTGGATAGTTGTAGTTTCCACAGGTTAAGCGAAAAGCGAACTACACGCGGGCGGAGCCGCGGGCAACAGCTAGTAATTTATAAAGTTCTAACGTAATAAACTAGCTTTAATACTTTAAAAAAATGTTAAGTACGTATCCAATTTGTAACCTTAATGTGCAATATATAATGGTTACTTTTGCATTAGATAAAAAAAAATGTGTTAAGAAATTAATATAACATGAGTTAAGATAAGTACAGTATTTGACAGGCTTACTGCAATAGAATATAATATATACAGTTTAAAGTAGGCATGTTTATAAGCTTAATTTTTCTGATAAAAGATAAATAATTAATAACATATTGTTTTGACGTTACTCGTTACCAAATATTTATAAGTAGGTTTATAAATGTATAAGATAAGATTGAATTTCTAATAGGTATATTAAAATTAAATTGGTATCTAGAAAAACATTTTTTATTTATATCTTAATATAATATTATTCCTGTTAAATACCTACATACTGAAGTTATTATATTATATTTTCACATACAACGATATAGTCCAGTTACAGTATAGAAACATTGTACCATTTACAGGGAAACCAGAGCAATAGGAAGATGATCCGGGTGTGTTACGTTTACGTGTGTTAGTGCTGTTAGTAGCTCACACACCGTCATTTGAAAATCATTATTCACTGAAAATACAATTTATCAAAGATCCGTGTTATGTAATCAAGGTTTTGGATCTGAAGTTTATTATAGTTCCCTATAGTTACTTTAAAAACTGCTGAAAGTGGCCGTTTTAAGCAATATTGCAATTTGTAACTGTAGGGAACTATAATTTAATATGTTTAAAATTAACTTCAGATCCAGAATCTTAATTACATAACAGGGTTTTTTGATAACTTGGTGGCTACCACCATCTCTTAAAACCATGCAAGATCCAGTGAGTAAGGGAGATGTCGCTTTACATCATGTATTGCGCTGTCCCGCTTACTCACTCGTTTTTGCATGGTTTTAAGAAACTGTAGTAACCCCCCAGTGAAAAATGATTTTGTTAATGGTGGCGCTAGTGTTCACCAAGGTCTCGTCTTAAAAGCGGTAAATATATTTAAAAAAATCGATTAGTGAGTGTCAATGTCAAATCATTCCGAATACCATGACATTGACAGATACTAAGTTTCGTATCGTATTAGAAAATTGATGGACTGACATTTTGTTTTCCTCCTTGTGCGATTTTTATTTTGGTATTTTCAAGTCTTATTGTTGAGTTACGGTAATCATGTCTAATGATTTCGGTTTTAACAGCGACGATTCGCCTAATAAAACCAATTCCCACCTACAGCTTCCTAGCCCAATAATTACACGACGAAACCGTACTGCATCTACGTAAGTAACCAATTCCAATGATTGTAAATATTTTTTTTATTAATTTGAACTACAACGAGGATATATTATTTAATTGATTATACTTACGTTTTTCGTTAACATATTTTTATTGCTTTCAGGTCGGAAAGAGCTCTGGGAAATCCTTTGGAAAGCGGTAAAATAAAGTCATTTTGCCGGGAGAAAGGACACGGTTTTGTGACGCCGGATAAAGGCGGCGAAGATCTTTTTGTGCATATTTCTGAGTAAGTTAGATTTATTATTCAAATTAGTAAATGTGATACAATTATTCCTTACTGTGATGTGTCTAGAAATTTGGTGGTTGTGACCTCAAATAATTATATATTTAACCAGATAAAAAATTGCCATATAAACGTTAAGTAGGTACCTACTACACAACAGTAATTGATGGCAAATATTTACATAATTCGATCATGGTTCTCTATGGCAAGACTTCCGGAAATTTTGGATAAAACTTTAAAGGTATTGATTGAATTTTCCTAGTACCGATATTCAATGACACTAATGCGTAGAACAAATATTACAAGTTAATGTAATGTAAACATAATGAGATGAAGCATGTGGGTGTGAAAACAAAAACTTAAATAGCTTCTCTATTGTTATATTTTATCTTTGACCTTGGCACTTTGTCTGGATAAATATTACACATTGAAATGATTTTTTGTAACCTTGTATTGAGTTTTGCTTAAATAGGTATTGAAGCTGCTTTAATATTTTGTTTTTGGTTAATTTTAGCATTTGAAGCAGGATTTAGAAGTTAACATTATTATGATAAAAAAAGTCTTTAGGTTTATAACAACCAAGGTCTTTGCCTTTCTTGTATAATGGATAGACACATATATGTAAACTATCAAACCCTCAATAAATGAGAATATTTAAAGAGAAATCATCTATCATAAATTTACAGCATCGAAGGCGAATATGTACCATTGCCCGGAGATGAAGTGATTTACCGTCTCTGCCCAATTCCACCCAAGTTCGAGAAGAACCAAGCTGTTCACGTTCGAATTGTTCACCTTACGCCCGAGAAGCATCACAAGTGGGACGAGCCACTGTTGTAACAATCTACCCATCAGCCAGGAACACAACATGAAGTTTCTGGACAACATACAATCTCTCCTGAAACTTATTCTCACTATATTCTTTCTCTTATCTCTTACACGTCTCTATAAGTGGTTGTATAATGTGTATTCAACGGAGTTCTAGAAAACATATTTTTGGGCCTCAACCAAAATATGGCATGGTTGTCAGCTGCAAGGCCTGTTACGTCTGGTTGACTGACATTGTAGCAGTATAATATGTTATGCTACAGATATGACTAGTGACTTACAGCCTAAAATAAATGGAGATATTTTTAATAGGTTATTCTGCATTGATAGCAATAGAACTTAATGTAGTACTCCACAAAACTGGCAAAGTTGTGTTAAAAGACGAGACTCAAACTATAAACCCCATGATGATCGAATTTTATATGAATATAGATTTAGAAAATTAAATATGACTTGACTTGTGAAATAGCCGAAACTAGTCAACCTCCATACCATACACGAACTTTGTCAATTATACTACCACTAAAAAGATTTTAGTAATTTCGACATTTGCACCGGGAATCGTGTCATTATAATCATGGCTTTACTTATAGTTTATAACTATTCCCTTTATGAACTTTCAGATAAGATATATAAATTTTACAACTAACTTGGAATGTCCGTCAAACCAAGTGATGTTGCTAGCAACTGGTTGTCAAACTCTTGATGTGGATTAATCTGCCTCTGCACTTGTTAAAAAGTATTATATGTATAGTAAAAGAAGTATTAGATAATTAATTAAAAAGTAAAAAAAAATACAAGGAAGCAGACCTGGCACCCAAAGTAATTAGCTGAGAATATAACAGGGAGAGAGAGAGAGAGGAAACATTACAGTACAATGTATAAAAAGTGAAAAATAAACATAATAATAGTTGGGCTACTTAGTAGCGTAAAACGCAGAATCCTGGCAGCAAAGGCCAAGTTGACATATCCGGGTTCAGGGCTTTAAAGTTTGGATTTTTCAGGTGACCAATGATTTGCCTGTAATGTAGGTACTAAAATGATTGATGACATGACATGTTACATTCGCCGCATATGTTGACCTAAAACTGAAATAACCTTGAATACGGAGTAGACGATTTTCATACAAATTTTAACGTGTTCAGGGCTTAATATTTGAGTTCAAGTTATTGTACTTAATAGTTTCTAAAATGTGTTGGAACCTTCCATGTTTAATCCGCATCTAGATTTTATGAAATGTAATGCTCTGATTATATGAACTGGCTGATAGCCCTGACGAGGGGTCTAAATGGCTAACTCATTAAACTGCGCGTCTAATATTGTTTTACCATGTATCATTAATAATAAGTTATGTAATGTCTTACCTTATGTGACCTATTATAATACTTTTTTCGTATTCTTAATTGTCACTTGCTGCGTCAAACTTTATGAATGTCAAAACTATCTGTTAGATAAGAAACTTCATTGGACCGGATATGAACAGGTTACAGGAGATTTTTTAAATTAAAGGGGCTTACTTTACTTTGACCTCTGCATACGATCCAAACACGAGTAAGCGAGAAAGCGAAATACATGATGTAAGGCGACATCTCCCTTACTCGATCGTTTTTCCATGGTTTTTTGAGATGTAAGTCCCATGTTTGTTAATACCCCCTCTATCACTAATTTCTTATAGGTGATCGAAGTTACTACTTTTTAAATATAAATTAGGTCACTTAAATTATTACTACCAAACATTCTATCATAAGTATTATATATTGTTTTAACTTATACATTTGCTTCTTGTTGTTTATTGTTATACAAATAAAGTATTGTGAAAACATTAATTCAGTATGGCGCAGTGCGCAGGCATTGATTGATGATGAATCAAAGTCAAGGTTGTATGTATTGATTCCATATAAAATTCAGTATTCTGAACAAAGTGAGAAGCCAACATGTGGTGCTAAATTTTAGAAGGTTTTACCATCATTATTAGAGTTATCAATTGTCTGCTGGTAATGGCTTCTTGCAATATTAGCATTGTATTGTTTGACGAACAATTATTTTGCTTATTATTAGCTATAACTCGATTTTACGATATAAGAGGCATCTCCATTAGGCAATGCACTTTCATATTAACCTTTTACTCAAAATTCTGTACTAATTATGCACATTTACTACCTACGCGCCGTATTAACATTCTCAAATATATTGGAAGGCGAATTGGAAGCAAATAACTAATCATTGTTTGATTTATTTTATAAGATAATGAAACAGACAAACAGGCTGACTTGCTTCCAGTTTTTCATTCATTAAATTTACAGATGGGATCTTCATTCAGCGCGTAGGTATTTTGCAGTTAGCGGGACAAGTTCACCTGCTGCCCATATCGCGGCACCTAACTTTTTGCAATAGCCAAAATTTTCCCTGAATATATTCCAGTATTTGTTAGCGATACAGAATAGGCGGGTTTTCATATGCTATAGGCGTACCAGAACCCTTCGGAATAATATTACTATATGTACTTGTTGTATTAATTAGATGTGATGAGTTTTGTATCGGCCTACAACATTGTAGAATATAATTTCGCACAAAAAAATGAAGTGCCAGTTGTGATAGTCAGATAAAAATACTTATTTTTTAACACAATTTTAAATTGTTTATAGAATTCCGAGTTGAACGATGAATTGTAAGATTAATTAGTGTAACCCAGCATTCCGAATGTAGCATTTTACCCTATGTGTGTGTACCTCGGTGTACTTACCTTACCTAATTTTCTGTCATGTATGTTTTGTGTTTAGATTTTTGTAGTTTATCGGTTGTCTTGTATTTTTGTTATCATAGGGTCCATATACACGCGGCATGTTGCACATGATGTACTCACATCTTTCTTTACCGGGTTGACAGTGTCTCTGGTGCATCAAAGATGCCCAAGAGACCATAAGCTCGCGGCAGTCCTCGCCGTTGAGTTTCGGCTATGTACCGCTGTGTATGAGCCATTAGTTTTATATATGTAATCAGTAACGTTTTGCCATGCTTAATTTAGTTTTTGATAGCAGTATTAGGTTACGCGGTAATAAAACTGAATATGTGTAAGCAATATTGTGTTTTATTGTAATTAAGTATATCTTTATATCGTTAGACGAGAATATAAAATTTTTATCTGATGATTGTACTTCATGGAGGGAAACCATAAGACATCGCCACCTAGGAAACAGATAAAATGCTGATATCTTAATTTCCCATAACTTTCATCCCGGGAAAAATAAATGATCTCGAGGGAATTTGACGCGGGCGAAGCCGCAGGTTTGTAAATCTCATTAGTACTAATTCTAAATCTACTAAGCTAAGTTCCGGCTTCGTAGAACGTCGTCTCATCACTAGTAGCCCTATTGCACATAAATCGGAAGAGCTAAAATTTGTTATAGACATAATAAGTATAATCACGTATAGCGTTAGTACTATTATATATTCTGTGCTTATAGCTAATCATGGATTCATTTGCTTTTGGTGCATGATTTTTGTAAGGTAATATCAGACATAAAAAACTTATGTTAAATTAAACAATTAGTAGTGTACATACATATTTTATTTATAAAAACAGTTGTAATATAAACGTAAAATATGCGAATCATATTCACTAAAAATAAGTAAGTAAAATTACATGTTCTATAAACACAATGCTACGAAAAGTTGGTGCAAATGCAATGTGTTGTTGAAAAAATATTTATGGCTGGTAAAATACTGTAACAAGCGAAGAAAAAATAATTCGCTGCTATTTGTATATTATAGCATTTATCTTAAGAAACTTACATTCAAACACTCCACAAAAATATTAAAACATACAAAATATTATATCTATACATAAAAGTACATACAGATACACATTACGATTTCCTTACATAGTCTTTGCTTAAAGCTTATAGTCTCGTGATTATTATCATCTACATTGTCGTGGGGATATACAAATACAAGTTTTGGTGTTATAATATTAATTTATCACAATTAAACATTTATTATGTCTACCCAAATAACTTCTCAGATTAGACATTTTCCGTAAAAATATGCTAAACATAACAATTTTAAATATAATCTACGGCGTGACCAAGAATAAAAGAGCGGTGTGACTAAATTATATAACGGCGATATATTTCACTGTCTTATTTTTTTATAATGTTTATGAAAATTAAATAATTTGTTTAGTCACCTATATTTAATGTGAAACATTTCAAGTAATGTCTAGTCTATCTATAAGTTAGTTAGACAAGGACAACATGAGCTAAACCTCTTAACTCGTAAGCCAAATTACTTAAAATATAATTTAAGAATTCACTATCTCAAAATTGGAAATTATGTGGTATTTTTGCAACGATTAATTAAAAGTCTAGGGTATCCTATAACATCCAATAAAAATAATAGATTAGCATCTTTTTATATTTTTATGGTATTCTTATTTACATTATGTAGTAAAATTTAAAGAGAATTTATCTACGAGCTTCGTCGAAGTTTAGATTCTTTTGGAGGATGGATGGAATCTTCCTTTAATTTATTTAACTACATACACATTGTGATTATCTAGTTTTACGAACATTAAACATCACGAGCAATTTTTCAAAACATTTATCTACTTCTTAGGTATAATTGAACGTAGACGTTTCGCTCGTTCAGTCAAAACAAATGTAATTTTAATTATACATACATACCACAAATAAATATTTCAGTTAATAAATCTTTTTCTATGTATTTTTTTATCTTATATACACGTAAGTATTAATTTAAAAATACATTATCCCTATCTATAATTGCCCAGAAGTTAATTCAAATCACAACGCGGGTGTAAATAAATACATGAACAACATTGAACCTGTAACGGAAGAACGAAGATTTTTTCATACGTAACGGTGATTTACACACACTTTCGTCAAGTATGCCGTTTAATAAGTCCTGTATTTATTATTTTTCCAATGGTTTTTGTTATAAAAAATCTACATACATACACTGCGACTGCTGCGAATTCATTATTATAAAAAACAACATTTATAATAACATTCTTCACATTTAAGAATGATTTCTACTGAACGGTTCGGATGGGATCGAAAGTTTATTTTTACAATATTAAATCGCGCACACTGGGAGAAATAATAAGACTAAATCATGTACCCTTCAACCGCCAAGGCTAAATATATCCAACAATTTATGACTATTTTTGTGTGCAAATCGTGACCATTATCACGTCTACAAAAATACAATTCGTTGTACAAAAATGCAAGTTAAGAATGTCTCTGTAGCCGAAATGCGGGGGATATTCACGAATGCTGCGACGAGACACTAACTGGATATACTTTTCTAAAACGTTCCGTCTCGCTGGTTTCACTCCTTGCCGTTCGTGATGCCAGCGTTCTACAAAAGTAAAAAGTATATTTGTACGAACAGCATGGCGGTAAATAGGTCGTGGTGAATTAGAATTACTGAACATCAGAACTAGTTACCTTTATTCGCCAACAAATGGGTAATATTTTTAACTAGCTTCCAGGGCTCGGAAATCTGGTTAGAATAAAAAACCAGTTCGTTTTTCTTCCCATACATTTTCACAGCGACCGCTAGCATAACGGTTCCGCTCAACCGGTATTTCCCCAAAAATAACGGTCTGAACTAGGTATAGGTAGGTAGGACCCTAAAATCGACCGCTACACTCATTTAATAGATGTTTGGGTCTTTGAAATACCGGTTCCGAGCCCTGCCGGCTTCTCTTGGGCATAAAAACCCTCCTCTTGAACCACTCTATCTATAAAAAAAACATTATTTAAGCATACATAGGGACACTTCCCTCCACCTCCCATGGCTCTACCAACCTCTCGGTTATACGAGCCGAATCTCGGGAGAGTGCGCTGTACTAGCATTTCGCATCTCTTTCCAGTCGCACCTGCTTGACAACCCCTTCCCTACAAGTTCTCTATAGTGTCGCCTATCTATGCAATCAGATAGAGAATCAAGGGACAGAGAAAGCGACTTTGTTTTATAGTATGTAGTGATGATACCGACCTCTTCCAGCTGCGCCAGCTGGTAGTGGCGCTTCCTGAGCGCCGCGAGCCGCGCTCGCTCGGCGTCGAGCGCGCTCTCCAGCTCCAGCGAGCGCACTTTGCTCTCCATCTCTAAACGTCGCGTCGCCGTTAACGTCAACGCTGACGTGTCTAACGCCTCTGTAACAAATGTATTCACGACTGTTAGACTAACTTTCACGCAGAACAGTTGAAAGCCCAGGGTGTCTAAAAACGCCACTTTGAGCAATTCCTCGAATCGATTTATATTACGAATTCCTTAGCAATTCTGTAGCAATTCCTCTATTTTTTGTAAAATGGCCAAATAAACTTTGCAATTGCTCTTCAAAAAAATTGAAAAAAATAAGAATTGCTAAGGAATTCGTAATATGAATTCGATTCGATGAATTGCCCAAAGTGTCGTTTTTAGACCCACAGATCACAAGACTCCACCAAGTATCTATCCATTTATCGATATAATGATCAGTGTTCTAGAACTAGCACATTGATGAACCATAAAAAATGTCACAGAACATAATTTTAAATGTCGCTTTTAAACAGCGTCTACAAGAGGGACACCATCGTTTACACAGGTAGAATACCATTGCAGATCCAGATGTAACAGCAGTAACTACTGCCACAGAAGCCGCGGCATCAGATTCCAAGCGTGCGTGAGTCGCCAATATAGGAGAAGCGAGAGCACGTGCCCGTAAAGCAGCCACGAGTCATGTTGTACTACCCGTCATCTAAGAAACTCTTCACGTTACATATACGTCGTCCGCTAAAGTACAACAAGGGGGAGACCGGATCCAGCTCATATCTTGAAGGCTTCGTAAGTCTTGCCAAGGCAGAGGGAGCTATGCCCGTGAAGCTATCCCCTAAGTACCTAACGTATTAGTCTGAGGGGTTTTAGCTTACAAAACTTACCCTGATTATGCATCAACGCAGCTCTACTTGCGTCAGCCTCGCCAATGCAGGGGAAGCGAGAGGGGCACATGCCCGTGAACCGGCCATAAGTTACGCGATGCTGCCCGATAGTGCAGATGACTATTTTCTTCCTAATCATGCTCTGAGCAATGAATACTACCTCAGTATCAGCAGCCACGGACTTCGAAGACTGCTTTTTATTTTGCGGGTGAGGATAAAGCAAGAGGAGCATCGCAAATAGACTCACCCTGATCATGCACCAACGCAGAACCAGCTCTGACAGCTGCGACCACTGCACCAGTAGCCGCTGCAATCTCGAGGCCTGCGTGAGTCTGGCCAATGCAGGAGAAGCGGAGGAGCACGAGCCCGCGAAGTTATGCAGTGCTACCCACCATCTAAGACACCCTTCACGCGTCATTCACCTCGTCCTCTCAGCGAACTTGCTTAGCGAACTTTAAATAGAACAAGGGGGAGATCAGAGCCAGCTCAGATCTTGAAGCCTGCTTGAGTCTTGCCAATGCAGGGAAAGCTATACCTGTAAATCTACACGCTAGGTACCAAGATATTAGTAGAAAGAGATTTTAGTTCTCACCCTGATCATGCACCAACGCAGAACCAGCTCTGACAGCTGCAACCACTGCGCCAGTAGCCGCAGCAACAGATCTCGAGGCCTGCGTCAGTCTGGCCAGTGCAGGAGAAGCAGGCGGAGCACGAGCCCGCGACGCGGCTACGAGTTGCGCGGTGCTGCCCGCGACTTCGTGCGCGGCCGCCGACACGCCTTCTACTCGTCCCGAGGCTCCGACTGCTTCGTCTGCTGACGTACTGGTGGGAGATATTATCACATGGAATTATCTAATAAATACGGGAATAATGGAACCCGTAATATGCCACCAGTTACCGCTTGGGTGCTGAGACATTAATGTTATTTACGAAGAAGCAAAACGACACTGTATCTCTCTATCTATTGAAGGTCTATTGCGAAGGAATAGAAACCCAATAAGTTAAGGCTTTACAAAGGTTCATTTTATGTTTTCCTCCTGCCAAGTGACATGTCTGTAGGTCATGTAAGTGTCATGTATATCCCAACTAATATTATAAATGCGAAAGTGAATTTGTATATTTGTTTGTTAGTTACTTTTTGACGTCTTATCTACTAAACCAATCTTCCTGAAATTTCGCATACACATAGCTAGGAGTATTGAGAAGGACATAGAGTACCTTTCATCCCGGAAAAAAGTACTGTTCCCGAGAAAAATTCATGCAGACGAAGCCGCAGGCGAAACCTAGTAGATGATATATATGTAATAGATGATACATCCATGAACAGATCGCGGCAAACGAAAAAAACCTATTGATCAATATTATTTCATTGAACACTTACACTAGTAATTTAGCTGCAAAAACCACAGCTTTCGCAGCGGATATGAGTCCTTCTGACCACTGCGGGTTCCGGCGATACATCTTCTGTCTCGTGTGAGGGTCGCCCAGCTCATTCTGCAGCTTCCTAGAGTCCTGCACCAGCACTTTGACCGCCGCCATCAAAGTTGTGCACGCGTCGAGGATCTTGCCGTTCACTTCCAGTTTGACACCGGAATCGGCCGCGCGGCTCGCTGCTAGCATTCCCTGTAAAAATAACGTTTTTGAGTTATGTTTGCCTCTTAATACTAATATGAATGATATATTAAATGTCATGACATACGTCTTTTCTAGTGCACTAATAAATCAATGAACTTTGTTCTTATTGTCATGTATTGAAATCTATAGTGACATTTAGCCTAGCACTGATTGTTGATAGTTTGTCAATGAATATAAATAATACTTCCAATATGAGTAAATCACTACATAGTACAAAACAAAGTCTCTTTATCTGTCCCTATATCCCTTTGTATGCTTAAATCTTTTAAATCTACGCAACGGATCTAGATGCGGTTTTTTTGAATAGATAGAGTGTTTCAAGAGGAGGTTTTTATGCCTATGCGAAGTCGGGGCGGGTTGCTAGTATTTTATTGAATACTTATACTATCCTCTTTTGTTTTGCATAGGCACACCACCAGGACTACTTTTATTTATTTATTTATTTATAAGTACACAAACAGTTAATTAGGTGGGTACATTGATAAGAAAAAAATATAATTTACAAAATAAGACAACCTAACTCACCAATAATATGTGTACATAACATGTTCAAAAATTTAGCTCAACAAAAGAAGGTAAACGAAAATAGGTAAAAATAATAATAAACCAAACGATACAATAGTGCTAAAAAAGTCAGAAAAATAACATGTTAACTATATTATTTATACACACACTTATTTGGGCTCGGTTATTACAATTCGGCACTTTCTCTTAAATGCCGCAAGAGAATGACAAAATATGTCAGGAAAGTCTGTTGTTAAACTTAAGGAATTATAAAGACGGCACATACGGTTAATTGGATTGGCGCAGTTAACTCAGTATGTGCAATTCGCAGTTCAATTACTGTCATGTATGTCACTCACAACGACCCAGTGCCCCGATTGGGAATCTATTTCTGTTATAGCCTGTTCAATAACACAGTCTATGTCAGCCAACCCGTCCACACTTCCCACATCACTCTTCACTACCATATACACGCGAGGCGTGTCCCGAAACTTGTTTCGAAAGTTATTATCTGTCATGTCACCGCTCTGATTAGCTCTTCCTCTCTCTTCTCTACCATACACACGCGAGGCGTGTCCCGAAATTTCTTTCGAAAGTTTTAGCTGTCATGTCACCCACAACAATCCACCGCTGTGATTGGCTAGTTTAAATACCTCAATCTGTTCCGCAGCCTGTTCGATCGCGCGGTCCATGTCGGCCAGCTCGTCGTCCACACTGCGCGCGCCGCTCGCCGCCGCGTCCGCGCGCGCCGCGTGTGCAGACACTGCCGACAACAGTTTGCGTGTTGATTCGCAAACTGAGGGCTCTATGGAACCACTCGCGAGGGATTCGAGGCATTGTTTCGTCGATGTCAGCATCGTGCGGCATTCATTGGTCAGTTCTGTGTAACATAGTTGATATGTATTTCATAGGTCTCTTGCTCAACCATTATTTAAAAATAGGGTTGACAAGGGCAAATAGGGTATAAGATTAAAATATAAAAAAAATTTCCTAAATTAAATTTATTTATAGAGATTATGCAAAATTTCTGAATAACCTTTAATATAGAGCCCAGTATATTTTTGACTTTTGACTCATCATATCGTGTGGGTCACGAGGTAAATTGGCCCTGCACACCCTGATGTTAGATTTTTTTGAAACGGCCTCTCGGCCTCTGTAGTTTGATAGATATTGTTAAGTGCAATATAATGTACTGACTGTCAGAGAGCTGTATGTCGGTGGACACATTGCAGACGTCGGTGACGTAGGCGGAGAGACGCGCCGTGTTGTGGGCGACGTTAATCGCGCTGCGCGCCGCTGATTCTTCCGATCCTTTCAGTTGCTGAAATTAAAGGTTTTGCTATAACATCGAAAAGAGACAGGAAATACAGGCTTTCGTTAATCCATTATTAAAGTCAACTCACATTACCACACCGCTGGGTTTTTGGTAGTTTTAGAATAACAAACAAAAATTAGAAACTATATGCGAATACTAAACAGACGTATCGTATCCGGCTATAGAAAAGACTATGTGCTCGTGGGTGTGATTAAGCGAATAACTGTCAGAGGTCTCAATTAACTTGTACCTCTGTCCGACTATTGGCTGATTCCACCAGAAACAGTGAAGTAGGGTTGATTTATGTCAGATAAGCGATAATAATGCCAAATATTCTTATTAGCTCTTTAAAAGAAAATAATAAATAGCGTATTTTATCGCATCTCATGCTCACAAACCTTGCAGGTTTTGATGCAAATTGCAACCTGGCCATCGCTCAACATCTGTTTTACTATACTTTAAGCTATATATTATACCAATTAGGTAATTAAACCATAGAAAATACATACATGGAATTACTGATGCTGATGACGTCAAACCAACAAAGATAAACAAACCTGTGAATGCTTGGCCAGATCGTCCAGCGCCCGGGCGGCCATCTCGGCGGCGGCCCGGTTCGACTCCTGCGCGTTGGCGCGCTCCAGGGACGCTAGGGCTTCTTGCGTCACTTCCACCGCGGCATCGCCCGCACACTTTATTATGTTCGCCCGTTCTACAATAAAAAAAAAGAAATTCAAACAAAGAACATTTTCACAAAAAGGTTGCTTTTACTGCGTCGGCTGGGCAGCGTTCGAGAAGCTCCGTAATATATTCTCGTCCAAAATACCTCAGTGCCTTAAAACTAAGGTCTTTGACCAATGTGTGTTACCAGTGATGACATATGGGTTCGAAACGTGGTCCCTTACTATGGGCCTCATAGGAAAGCTCAAGGTCGCCCAAAGAGCTATGGAGAGGGCTATGCTTGGCGTTTCCCTTCGAGACCGCATCAGAAATGAGGAGATCCGTAGGAGAACAAAGGTTGCCGACATAGCCCAGCGGATTAGCTCTTTGAAGTGGCAGTGGGCAGGGCACATAGCACGACCAACCGATGGCCGATGGGGCAGAAAGGTTCTCGAATGGCGACCACGCACCGGCAAGCGCAGCGTCAGACATCCACCGACCAGATGGTCAGATGACCTAAAGAAGGTCTCAGGCAGACGCTGGATGCAGGCCGCTTCCAACCGGTCGTTCTAGAAATCCTTGGGGGAGGCCTACGTCCAGCAGTGGACGACCTGCGGCTGAAATTATGATGATGATGATGACTCGCACCCATTGTACTTGTAAATGGATGATAGGAACGCCTTTAAATGAATAATGTTGGTATAAGTACACTATAGGTGGTGGGTGCGACCACGGCTTTACCATGACCATTTTTGTACCTATGCATTTCTGGATTTCTATCTCAATTATTTCATTGTTTCATCCTTTTTAGACACCACGTAGTCGGGTTATAGTTTTTAAACTTAATTTTTATTTACTACTTTTCAGTTTCCCGAACGGAAATGAATGGACCGCGTGAAATTACCACTTTACGAATGCATTTTAAACATTTCTACCTATATTTTAACTTAAACAATATAAATTTATACGTATTTGTAATGTGCTCGCCAAAACCTTTCCTTTCATACCAAACACGTGATCACAATCTCAGTTTAATTTTTTTTTTGAGGTTAGAATCTGAGGTTTAAATTTTAATACAATTCATATAGCCTATGTTACCCGCGCTATTTTTACGAATCTTTTGACACCTCATTCATTAAAATCGGTCCAGTAGTTTAGGCGCTGTAAGTGATAGGAAATAATAAGTCAGGTTTATGTATGGAAATTTGTAGCCGTGGAGTGGCGTGCGTACTCGCATAACGGTTGGTAGATGGCGACTGGGTTCACTTGGTTTTCAAAAACTAGATTCGATCAACGCGGGGTCCCACCACCCGAAGGTGGAGGGGCAGGGGGGCACGCATGACCACTCCGTAACCACATAAACGTATAATTCAAAATATAGGTACACAATACATAAATGCAAGCCAAACAAATAATTACAATGTGTACATTAATATGGGCACTTAGCTATCACTTCGCGTCGCCTACACTCCCCTCCCTAGTGCTGACGCAGCACTCAAATCCCGTGGGAATAAGCGCGACGCGAGCTGCAGACCGTTGCAGCATTCCCGATTTCGTTTTCACTTGTACGACACGAACCCGGCCGTCGTTTCCGGGAAACACGGATTCCACTAGCCCTTTTGGCCACTTATTACGGGGCGAGTTAGGGTCCACGATCACTACAAGGTCACCCACTTGCAATGGCCTCTGTTCTTCACACCATTTCTTCCTAGGACGCATCTCAGGCAGAATCTCTCGAACCCATCGTCTCCAGAACTGATCTGCCAAGCGTTGTGATATCCGCCACTGCTTACGCAAGAAAGCATCTGACTCATCATATACACCGAAGGTGGGCAAATTAGATGAAGTGCCCAACAAGAAGTGGTTTGGCGTCAGTGTTTCGCTGCTGCTGGGTTCAACCGACACATGTGTTAGAGGCCGGCTGTTCACAATATGTTCGACTTCCGTTAGGAGGGTGATGAGTGTTTCCTCTCGTGGCGCTCGCTCTCGTAGGATTACTTTTAGCGAGTCCTTGATGCTTCTGATCAACCTTTCCCAGGCACCTGCCCAGTGAGGGCTGGCGGCCGGTAAGAATGTCCAGGAAGTAGCTGAACTATAGTTTGACACCTCTTTACTTAATTTAACTTGGTCCAATTCCCGTACGCACCTCTTCAGTTCGTTGTCAGCGCCCCTCATGTTGGTGCCGTTGTCAGAGTAAAGGTAGCGTGGCCACCCACGCCTAGCAGCCATACGACGAAGAGCCATGATGAGAACGTCCGTGGTAAGTTGACTTACAACTTCGATGTGAACGGCCCTTACTGTAAGGCATGTGAATATGACACCATACCTCTTTTCTCGATGACGACAAACCGTGACTTCTAAAGGCCCAAATAAATCAAGCCCACAGTAGGTGAACGGACGCTGATGATGAGCCATCCGGGCCCTTGGCAAATCACCCATTCTGGGTGGAAGAGGACATGCTCTTTTAATACGACATATCATGCACTGTGAACTTATGTACTTAACGGTGGGTCGTAGCCTTATTACCCAGTACTTTTGTTTTATTTCGTTCACAACCATCTCTTGGTTTCCATGACATGCCTTAACATGATAGTGTTTAACAATGAGGCGAGCGATATGACAACGGCCATCCAGTATTATGGGCTGCTTAACTTCAATAGATATTTCAGAAGCAGCATCGATTCGGCCCCCCAAGCGAAGAACACCGTCGGCGTCGAGTACAGGAGTCAAGGTAAGTAATTTACTCTTTTTATCTAATGTCCTTTTGTTTTTCAGGTTCTGCAAATCATCATGAAAGCTTTTCATCTGAGAGTATTTCATTAACAGCACTTCGGCACGCTCCAACAGCGTGCGATCTGGATCACTGGTAAGTTTCTTACATTTTTCTATAAAGGTTAGCACAACTGACGTGGACCTCAATAGGCGAAGCCAAGAAGAGAATCGTTCAGGATCAGGTACAGCAGGTAAGCATAAAGGAGCACCGTGAAGAGTATTTATGCATTCAAGGTCCACGGCGCTAACATCTGGTTGCTGTATATCGTATTCTTTAGGCCACAAGTCTTCATCTTCATATAAAAATTTTGGTCCGTACAGCCATTCGTTTTCCACTGATTTTATTTCACAGGTCTCACGAGTAGCGAGGTCCGCGACATTCATTTTCGTAGGTATGTACCTCCATTCGTTGATTTTGGTATGTTCGTCTATTTCGCCAAGTCTATGTGAAATAAACGCTTTGTATTGACGAGCGTTATTTCTTATCCAATGCAGGACAGTAGCGGAGTCGCACCACAAAATTTTCTTCATAGGTTTCAGTCTTTGTTCACTTTCGATAGTACTGAGTAATCTCCCAGCCATTACAGCGGCTTGTAACTCCAGACGTGGTATTGAGACGTACTTTGCAGGTGCAACGCGACATTTGCTACTCACGAATGCAACTTTCACTTTTTTATTTGCGTCGATCCAGCGCCAATATGCGACTGCGCACATAGCCTTTGCAGATGCATCACAAAATATATGTAGCTGTAAGTTCATATAGCAGGCATGCAAGGCCGCGCCCCCCCGCGCAGGGTCTGGAAGTATATTTGTTACAGTGTCCGTGCTACGGTGACGATGAAGAGTGCAGAGCGATGACGGTATTGATGGTGCGTGCGAGAGGTCAACGTCGGTGCAGCTAGAACTAGAATTTTCGAGAGCACGAGGATTGTGATGTTGCATCTCGCTCTTTCCTGTACTCGCCTGCTCTTCAATTGTGCTTATCGCTGCCGATGGATAATATCTTGGGTCTTATGCAACTGATGTTTTTAATTTCAGATAACCAAGCCAGCCACATTGTAAATATTTCTTCGGATATCTCATCGTCCCAACCAATGTTGGTTTTCCACATATCTTGGAATATTATTTTTCCTTTAATTGTTATAGGTGATAAAAATCCGTAAACATCGTATATTGACATCAATATTCTCAGCATCTCTCTTTTGGTAGGCTTTTTCTCTCCGGCTATTATTGAGGTAGGTATACGCTTGAATGAGACGTCGAAACCGAGCGTGTCATCACTCGGAAACCAGAGTAAGCCTAGTGTGCGTTCTACGTCACAGGGATGACCATTCTTAAATGACACGGCGGGTCGTACATTTTCTTTGGGTACGCAGTTCAATATTGATGGTTGATTAGAAGCCCAGTTTCTTATCTCGAAGCCACCTTGTTCGTGGATAAAGGTGACGTCACTAACAAGTTTGACAGCCATCTGTTCGTCTTCTATACTGTCTATATAATCGTCCATATAATGTTGTTTACATATAGCTTCTACCGCTTCGGGCATAGACACTTCGAATCTTTGTGCGTTTTTGTTTTTAATAAATTGTGCAATAAATGGCGAGCAGTTCGCACCAAATATCAGTGAGCTCATAGCGTAGGTTTTGACGGGTTGACCAGGTGATTCACGCCACAAGAATCGAAGTGCATGTCTGTCTTCTTCTTGAATTTTTATTCGTAAGAACATGTCACGAATATCACCTATTATGGCATATTTGTTTTCACGAAATCTCAGCATAATTCCAAACAGTGAATTTAGTAGGTCAGGACCTTTCAGTATGAAGTCATTAAGACACATATTTTGGCTTCGCGAGGCAGCATCATAAACTAATCTCAATTTTTGTTTATTAGGGTTGTCAACGCCAAAATGTGGGAGGTACCATATCCTTTTAGGGTTCTGAATTTCTGGGAGTTCTGAGGCATAATCGTTCTTGAATAAATGGTCAATTCTTTCCTTATATCTTTCGGCGTATCCTGGATTGGCCTTCATCTTTCGTTCAACACCTCGTAGGCGCACCATAGCGTTTGAGTATGAGTCGGGCATCTGACTTTGAGCGCTTTTCCAGGGTATACCAACGTACCATCTTCCATTCACAAGTTTAGAAGTTTGTTCTAGGTGTTCAATAGCTTGAATGTCGAGCACGTTCTGTCTGGGCTTAGCTGATATGCCCAGAGAATCTATAGCGAATGATTTGTTTATTAATTCGTGCATATCTTGTAGTTCTCTGGCCACATTGACGTCGTGTTCAGACAGAAGTAAGTTTGGCTGAGGTGAAACGTCTGAGACATTGGAGGATCTCAAACACCCGTGGATACACCAACCCAAAGGCGTACGAGTAAAGTATGGGTCGCCAGGTTGACCCTTGATTACTTGCAAAGGCACAATGAGGTCATAATTGTCTTGACCTAACAACAGTTCCGGTTTTCCCTGATTCATGCTAATGTAATCTTTTATTTCAGGCTTTAACAGCTGTAGACTATTCAGCTCGTCAGCGGAGATGTTTTGCACAGGTAAGGTCATGTCCCTCACGCATCGGGCACGTAGTTTAAACTTAGTTCCATCTTCGTTGGAGAGGCTTATGTCCACTATTTCGGTATCGCATACCATTTCATTCCAGGCACTACAAACACGCAGAGATTGTTTCTTTCCACTGAGGCCTAGACGTGACGAGAGAGAGGCGCTCAGAAAACTTATAGAAGATCCATCATCCATCAGTGCCCAAGTACGTATAGTGCCCTTGGGTCCATGCAGGTAAACAGGTACTGTCTTCAGCAGGACTTTGCGGTTGTTCGAGTTCAGATGGGTTACAGTCTCGACTTCAGAAGTACTTGCGTTTTGTGTCGATGTAGGTGCCGGCGTTATCTTTGTTGGGTAATGTAACAGGCGGTGATGGGGCCGACCGCAACCGTCTACGTCACACGCGAGCCCGATGCAGTCCGCTTGCTTGTGCTGTGAGTTAAGGCATTTGTAGCACAAACCGTACCGTTTCACATATGTCCATCGCTCTTTACGTAAACACTTTTTAAACTTTTTACAGTCAGATAGTGCGTGTTTGGAAACGCGACAGAACCGGCAATTATCGTCTTTAATACTAACACCAGTCAGTTCATTGTTCACCAACAAAGTCTGAGGTCGATAACGAGACAAATCACTTTGTTTATAAAATCCGTGTGCACTTATAAAGGTTTTTGATATCTTTTCAGCTTCGCTACTTAAAAACTCGGACAGGATTATGAGCTTCGGGGTTCCTCGTGAGACTAAAGGGAAGCTGTAGTCACTCCATTTAGATATTAGGACACTAGGTAATTTCGCAAGAATCGTTGCGACTATATTCATGCCGTGTAGATAATCTTCACAGCCGATAGCGGTCACGGCTGCCACTCAATTCTTTACTTTATTAGAGAAGGAGATGATATCTTTCTGATAATCTTGTGACATTGGACGAAGTTTGTTCAAGACTTGTAGAATTCGGGATATAATGACATCAGGGTTTCCGAATTGAAGTTCCAGCGTAGCAATTACCACATCAGGGGATGTAGCACCAATGAGTAACGCTGTGACTGCTTCTTTGGCCGCGCCGTGGAGACATTTCCTTAAGCGCCATAGGTTCTCCCGTTCACTGAAGTTACAGACTTGAGAGGATTCTTCGTAGGCCCTCTTGAATTGTAGCCACTCTAGCGGGTCTCCAGAATATGAGGGCAAATCTCTTGGGGTGCACAAGCGGTTAAGCATTTTGTTGCTGCATCCAGTAGTACCAGCAGCAGAGGTAGCGGTTAGGTTCTTAAGTGCACTTGCCAGTGCGTGCACGGTGTCATCAGTGCCACCGAAGGGCGGTGGCGGTCGTGCTTCTTCGAGTGCAGGGTCAGGGTGTGGGCCGGCGGAATTTGTATACAAGCGTGCTGGACCACAAGCGCCGTCAATGTTGGCAGGATGACTCTTCATATCCTGTTGACTTGTTTCTAACCACTTCTCAACCAAATTATCGTTGTGCTCACTTGTTACCTTCGATAGCGAATCACTACTACCTTCCGATTCCAATTGTGCCAAATCAGCAGCTAACTTTTTATCAATAAGCTCCATACGTAAACGAGCTTTCTCTTCAGCAGCCTTGAATTCGAGCAATTTCTTCTTTTTTGCTATTGAAGATGAGGAAGATTTCTTGCTAGCGTGTATAGATTTTTGAACGCTTTGCACAGTACACTTTTCGTCCTCCATCTTTGTTTCTGCTTGCTCGATTTTGCATTCCGATTCAAGTCGCTGTTGTTCCTCCTTCTTTCGGGCACTTCTAGTGCTAACCATGCTTCTAGGCGGCGTATGGTACATTCAGAAGATGCGGCTCGAGGACCAGCGATGTAGGTGATAGGAAATAATAAGTCAGGTTTATGTATGGAAATTTGTAGCCGTGGAGTGGCGTGCGTACTCGCATAACGGTTGGTAGATGGCGACTGGGTTCACTTGGTTTTCAAAAACTAGATTCGATCAACGCGGGGTCCCACCACCCGAAGGTGGAGGGGCAGGGGGGCACGCATGACCACTCCGTAACCACATAAACGTATAATTCAAAATATAGGTACACAATACATAAATGCAAGCCAAACAAATAATTACAATGTGTACATTAATATGGGCACTTAGCTATCACTTCGCGTCGCCTACAGGCGCTATGATGGAACATACATACATACATAGACTGCCAAAATCATTACCCTTCCTTTTGGCTTCGCCGTAGTCGGAAGTCGTAAGCAACCTTATCGAGCTAGAGGTAAAAATAAATTATTTCACAATTTAAATTCGCATGTAATTCTTCTATGATTTCGATTACACAAGTGTAAAAACAAACTATAGCTAAGCCTCCATTATCTGTCCGCCTGTCCATCCATTCTGTCATCAACATGTATGTTTTGCCTTTGGGTACAGAAACCTTACGAGAAAAGCTCTTATACGTATGTAGAAAAGATTACATAGTGAAAATGCACTTACGCAATTCCAACTGCCTTTGTGCGTCTTCTAGCTGCTTCTTCAGGGTCGTCACATCCGCCTCCAGCACGGTATTGTGCTGAAGTAAGTCCTGCAGTCACAAATTTAGGTTATACTCACAAAAATAGCGATACAAGTTTTTATGTGGCTTTGACAATTTTCAATAGTCTACCGCTGACTCAAACCGAATAAAAGATCAACAAATAACAAACTTATTGCTTCTACATATGATTTAAAATAAATAAAAAAACAGGACTTCCATTTTGCTCACAATACTTGGTGCACAGCGAACCCCAGATATGGCGCATACGAATCAGCTAAAAGTGAATGGGTTTGTTTAAATGGCGCGCGTGAATTGGGAAGAATATTTTTACAAGCATAAATTTGATTTCTGCTCAGGTAGATCAGTGTAACTTATGCTATTTAAGCATAGCGGCTTCCTAGTTTCGATCAGAAGATTGATTGAGCTGGGCTGGAGCTCCTAATGGTGCCGTAACTATTTCGAAAATCCAGTAAAATTTCGCTAGTTACCCATTTATTGAGCCATATAAGTTAACTCGTAATTTCTAATTTTACAGATTTATACCTAACCTTTGTACCTAATCTAGTTTAAAACAATTATGTATACATTTGTTTGGTGCAATAAAGAGTTATTCTATTCTATACCGTAAAATATATCATATCCTCACCTGCAACTCACACTCGACGGTCATCCTCTTGTTCTCTGTGTGTTCGAGACGGGCTTCCATCAGCTATAGCCAGGAAGAGAAGCGGCCATGCGCCGAAGGAGAGATAGAGAAAAACATGCATTAAAGTCATGCTGAGGAAATTGAAGCAGTTGCAGTGTTTCATTCATCTTTTTGGTACCATTTTTTAATAGGAGCAAGCTGGTGCGATTGGTATAAGTGCGTTAACAGAGTATTGTGCAGGAAAGTACGTTTTTTTTATTAAGTAAAAAATAACATTTTTGGCAAGGACACTACCAGCTGCAATACTAGTAGTGCTGTTCACAGCATTATTTTTCACATCAGTGTGAGTTTTAACTAACGTCATTGCAATAAAGTCGGTTACACTTAAGATACCTCAACACAGCGCCACCATCATTTAAAAATCATTATTCACTGAAAACACAAGTTATCAAAAATCCGTGGTTCTGGATCTGAAGTTAATTTTAAACATATTAAATTATTAAAGTATAGTTCCGTATAGTTACAAAATGCAAAACTGTAACAAGTGGCCGTTTTAAGCAATATTGCAATTTGCAATTATAGAGAACTATCATTTAATATGTTTTGAATCAACTTCAGATCCAGAACCTTAATTACGTAAGACGGATTATTGATAACTTGTGTTTTCAGTGAATAATGATTTTTAAATGATGGTGGCGCTAGTGTTCACCGAGGTATCATCTTAACCCACGTCTTGCAGATGACAGGTTAGCCAAAATTGAGCGCATCTACATTATCGATGTACGAATTTACTTTTGAAATGTAACTAAAGCTTATGTAGATATTCAAGTATAGTCACAAAGCAAATAACTTTTATTCTGTTTTATCTTAGTTCTCTGCATAATACCGATGAAAAAAAGAGCCTAAGTGATATACTTGCTCATATTAATACAGAAAGAATCAATGTCTCTGCTAGAAAAAAAATAGAACCAGAAAACATTGTATAAAATGTGATAGCAGTTACAGTAATAAAAGTAATAGATATTAATCAATCATATAAAGAAACAAAATCATAAGTAATACACAAGGCTAACAGATTATAAAGTTAAAAATTTCAAGATAAATGAAACACGATACAACATATATACAGTTTTGATAAAAAAGCACATTGTGTAAAAAATATACTAGCTGGACAAATTAGGGAATTCTATTTTGTAAATGTTGGTTGCGAAAAAGAAGCATAAATCTGCGTATAATAAAAAGGAGTTCATGAAAGGGCAGAGTGCAGTTCAAATATGGAAAACATATTTTGTAATAACCATGAGTCTTAAGTTCCAAAACCAATAACATAACCTTTCGTTTACAAATATAGACACAAAAACAATATAGAAGCAAACAAATGTCACAGTTACACCTTCACCAAATTAATGTCGTGTAACACGCACAAACACTGTGAACATTAGTATCCCTAACCTGGTAGTTTTTGTCTCTTTCAGATAACATGAGTTCCATATCTTCTTTTTCTTTCAGTCTGATTTTAACCAAGCTTTCCAACTCAGCTTTTAATTGGATCACATTGTCATTTAGATTGGTAATAGTTTCATCTCGTTCATTGATTTGCTGAGTAAGATCGCACTGTTTTGTTTCATACGTTTTTTCCATTGATTGAATTTCCTCATATTTGTCTATTCTTATTTTTTGACACTCGTTTTTTAAAGTTTCTATTTCCAAATTCAGTTTTTCAACTACAGTTTCGTTTTCTCTTTGGGTATCGTTTTGTAACAATTGCAACAGCTCATATTTTTCTTCAAATTCCTTCAATTTACTTTCGTAGACCTAACAAATAATTTAAATAAATAATATTATTAAACGAACAACACAATTACACATATTTTTATTGTACTATAAAATAAACAAACCATTTGCTGTGAAGCGAAATCGCTGATAATTTTTTCCTTCGCTAAAATTAATTCTGACTTTTCCTTTGAAAGTTTCGAAACCTGTTCGTTGAGACTTCCCATTTCCTGATTTTTCAATGCTATGTTGTCATCACTCCGCTGAACAATCATAGCGTGTTCTTGTTCTAGGCTTAACAATTCATTTTGACCAATTTCTAGCTCTGCTTGAGTTTCTTTTAATTCATCTTGTAGTTTCTCTATATCTTCAGTTAGTTTTTTTACCTGAACATTTAACGATATTACATGTTCATCTTTAATTTCAATCATATTTTTCAAATTATTTATTAGTTCATCTTTGCATTCAACAGTATTCTGAAGTTTATCTTTAAGGATAGTGATTTCATAGCTGTAATCCTTTTCTGCCTTTTCGAACTCCATCTTTTTGGTTTCATAGAGTGATTCATTGTCCTTCAGCACGTTAATAAGACTTTCAATTTCTACAGTTTTAATTGCTAATTTTTCTTCAAGGTCACTAATTGTCTTCAACAAATATTCACTTTTCGACTTTTGTTCATTTCCTAATTCTGTGTTCTCTTCTAATAATTTACGTAATTCTAAAATTTCGGCTTGTTTTTCTTCAAGCTGGGTATTTAGTTTTGTGTAACGATCATCGTTCTCTTCTAACAATTTACGCAACTCTAATATGTCTTTTTGTTTTTCTTCAATTTCTGTATTAAGTTTTATTTGAAGATTTTCATGGGTTGAATTATTATTTTTAATGGTTTCCTCTAATTTCATTTTATAATCTTCAATAACTTCGAGATCTAAGTTTCTTTTATCAGTTAATTCATTTACTCTGTCTTCAAGATTTGTTATGGTTTCAGTCTTTTCTTTAATGATATCATCGTACTTTATTTGGATATTCTCTAGTTCACTTTGTAATATTTCCAGATTTTGGAGTGCTTCTTTTATTTCATTCTCTTTCGAATCAAGCTTTTTCTCGAATTCTTGTTCTTGTATTTTAAGTTCTTCTTTTATTTTATCGTATTTCACTACAAAATCGGAATCGGAACTTATGAGTTTTTGTTGCAAATTTTGTAACTCTTCATGCAATTTGTTCATGCAAGCCATCTGTTCCTAATAAAACACCAAAGCATTATCAAAGCAAGTTATTTACAATCTAATTTATGTACAGAATAAGGTTAAACATGTAACTACTAATAGTATTTTTACTCCATATAAGTACCATGCAAATATAAAACAATTATGAACCTAAAGTAACACAGAAATGTTTTAAAATGGGATTAAATTGTATGTACATATAGCTTATATACAACATGCCTTTAAAAATATTACTACAAACCTCCTTTTCTTGTTGATACCGCTGCGTCAACTCCGCTACTTCTTTCAGTGCTGCTTCTTTCTCTTCAACTACCTTTTTATACTCATCCCCACTCTTTTCCCTTAAACCTACTAATTCTTCCTTAACTCTTATCAACTCCCCTTCTCTTTCTTCTTTCTCCTTAATAATAGATTCTAAACTATCTTTTGTTTCTCTTAGTTCATTAGTGACTGTAGTTAATTTTTCTGTTTGTTCTGCAGTGGCCGTTTTGTGTTCTATTTCTAAAGCTTCTATTGAAGCTTTTAAAGTTTCTAATTCTACTTCTTTTTGCCTAGCCTGCTCTATCTCAGAGCGGAGATTTGATATTTCATTTTTATATGCTTCAATCTCTTCGCTAGAGGAGGCACTTTGTTGGAGCAATTCTACATCCCTAAAACAAGAATTATCGATAAAGCTCACAATAAAATACACTATTGTTTTAAGCAGGACTTTGAAATTAAATTATTGTTTGCGTTTATTTAATTCTCATAAAACTTACTTCAGTTTATCGCTAAGTTGCTGCTGTAGTGCCATTTTAGCGCTCTCATGTTGTGCTGTCGCCGCCCGCAAACTAGCCGCCATTTTGTCTACTTCCGCTTTCTAAAAAAGTACAATGACTTTATTCTATGTTAAACGGTATATCAGTTATGTAACGCAAAATAGAATGCAGTTGAGGTTTATGGCAAAGTTTTCAGGGTTCTAAAATAAATGGAAAAACCTTAAAGCATAAACCATGCCTATCTGTCAAAGTATTTGCGCTAGGAAATTTATAACATATCAAATCAACACATTGCACAAATCATATCAATAAATAGATCTTGAAAAGAATCGGAGTAAGTATTTAATAGTTTCATATAGCTAATTTTAAAATGATACAATTAAAACCCTACTAACCTGTCTGATCAACGTGATGTGTTCCTCCCTCAACTGTGTGTACGCCCCTTTTAACTTTTGGAATTTTTCGTCAGTCATTTTAGCTTTTTGTTCCGTTTCTGTCAATTTTTCTGCAAAAACATTGAGTAAGTTATTCTAAACGTTTAATAGTCGTGATTTCACTCATGTCTAAATAGTGTTTTTTCAGCACCTTAAAACATAATTTAAATACCTACTTAAAGTTATGAATACAACCTTATCTTGGCTCTCTCTGACTAAAATCTATAATAGAAGAACCACGACGCTTAATTAATTCATCATAACAGTGACACAAGTCCAATTTTAGTTATAAGCCAATATAGGATGTAAGATTTTTTTTTTGAAAATGACTGCCGTAAGACTGTCTTTGAGACCCTTCAGGCATCTCAACAACATCCAAAGTTCAAGCAATGTCTAAATCATGATTTAGAAAGTGGTCAAAGTACAACCCTTTGGAGTGGTCTATCACTTACGTTGTATTTCCGGAGTCTGTGCAGATAGAATTTCAGCTTTCTGTCGCTCTTCTTCTAATTCAGTCTGCAACAAAATTGTATTAGTTACTATCTTTCGCGCGCAGCTTCGCCCGCGGGAATTTCCCTCGGGAACAGTGCTTTTTCCCGGGATGAAAGGTACCCTATGTCCTTCTCAATACTTCTAACTTTGTGTATGCAAAATTTCAGAAAGATTGGTTCAGTAGATAGAGCGTGAAGAGGTAACAAACAAACAAATATACAATACTCACTTTCGCATTTATAATATTAGATGGGATTCTAACTAAAAGGCAAAAAAAAAATTGATAGTTTGTTTGTTTGTATCGAATAGGCTTCAAAACTACTGGACCGATTTGATCTATTCTTTAGGCTATGTGTGTACCACGTGTGAATCAGAGATGGACTGCTAGTTTATACTAAAAGGTTGAAGAATGTGTCTGCATATCTGTTCCCGGTTAAATGATTATTTACCTTGACTGTATGTAACTGCGACTCCAACTGCGTGCAGTGTTCCCGCATCGATCCCAGCATTGTGTTCCGCTCTTGGACCATCTGAGTTCTCTCGGACCTAAAACCAAATGAAATTATGATGTAATAGATCAATACTCACACGAATGTTAGCTAAGTCAGATCCATTTTCGTCCTGTAGCTTTGACTTCAATCGACAAGATATTTTGAATTTGAATCTATAAGGCGGTTTTCGGAAAATTTTCCAGTAATCATCATCATATCTTATGGGTTATAGAGGCTCATATAACCATGCCCAACTAGTAGCAAAGTCTTCGAAACCGCCTCTGCGTGGTTCCTTTAATGACCACCAGATGGCAGCCAGGGACAATGGCCTAACATGCCTTTCGAAGCAAGGAATCTTTATCAATTGATTTTCAAAATTAATCATGTAATCCATAACTGCAATGCCCTAAGAACTAAACAAAGTATGCTTCACGTAAGAATCGAACTCTCCAGAGTTTTGACAGTCTACAGTAGTCGCCTAAGATATAAATAAATAAATATAAATATATAGGGACAAATCACACAGATTGAGTTAGCCCCAAAGTAAGTTCGAGACTTGTGTTATGGGATACTAACTCAACGATACTATATTTTATAACAAATACATATATAGATAAACATCCAAGAAAGATATGAAACCATTATAAGACTAACCTCAATCTCTTGAGTTCGTTCTGTAGATGTTCTATTAGCTTGTCCCGCTCCACAATGGGGTCGGGTTGCGGTGAGGGCGTGGCGCGAGTTTCAAACGCATCCAAATGGTCGGGTGTGGTCGCCTAGAAGACAAACAGCGTTAGATAATGTTTTATTACAATGAGAGACTCCACCGACCAGAGCACAGCTCTTGAATTTTGGATAGATATATATTTATTTCACCACACCTGATCGGTAATATATTGAATACATATACTAGCTTTCGCCCCAGAAAAGTGCTCTTTCTCAGGATGAAAGGTATCCTATGTCCTTCTCAATACTCTATCTATGTGTATGAACTTCTGGAAGATTAGTGTAGTAGATAGGCCGTGAAAGCTAACCAACAAACAAACAAACAAACACATTTTCGCATTTATAATAATAGTTAGGAAGTTAGGATAGTATTTCAAAATGAGGGGTAGTCAGAACAGCATCTGATAACCGTGGCTGATATTTGGTCCCCCTCACTTTTGAAAAATCTAGATAGGCGAGTAATTAATTAGTTATTTAATTAGTTATTCCTATTAAACTTAATTTAATTTATATGATATGGATTTGAATTACGTGAAATATTTTTTGACGTGACAACGTCTTATAAATTGGTTTGCCGGGTGACACTTCAAGAAACTGCGTTACGCTCCGCTCACGTTATGCGCTCACAATGAGAGCGAGTGAGAGGCACGCGTCCCTTCCACTCGGGCATGGTTAGCCCGCCACTCAAAGTCGTTGTCACATAAAACTTTCGCCCGTATACCGACTTTACAGGCAACCAATATTTTTTTTTTTTTATTAATTATAATACCAACCTGACTGATGGTATCCGAGGTGTCTATGAGCGAGCCCACCGCGTCCGGCTCGTCCGTGGGCTCCGGGATCGACACAACTGGAGCTACGTATGTGCCAAAATCACTCTGGTGAAACAGAAAAAAAAAAATGAATAGTGTGGACGCTGAGAAAATAGCTAAAAGTTTTGGCGGGAATTTGCAATAATGAAAATGACGACGCTGTTTTTTTTTTCGCAAAATTAATGTTTATTTATTTGGAAGACCAACAACTAACTTAGTGTTTTTAAGGCGTATATAATGACAGATATTCGCTTAGTGTTCGTGAACAAACCTGAGTGTTGGGAAGTGATAAGAATTTTTGATTACTTTGGTTTTTGCCAATTTTTTTTAGAAAATAGCTTAGATGCTGTTATACCGTTTCATTTAGCTATCTAATTAGAGTAGACTATTGAATTCAATAGAGATTATAGTAACTAAAGGCTTTCTAAACCACACTAAGTATTATTGAAGAATATAGAATATGCGGCAGTAATAGAACGCAACATATACACTTATGTATATTTAGATTTTCCCCACGCTTTGTCATTAAAATATCCCCACTTTTTGCTCTCTCTACTCCATACTCTATACTCTAATCTACTATTTTTTTTAATAAGTATCATGATTGGGTGACCTAATAATATAGTAGTAGACGTAATAGTATAGTAGGTAACAATTATACATTTGAATGCTGGTGCTTACCTGCAGTAAAAAGTTTGGTGGGTTCGACGGCAAGACCGGCAATGTAAGAAGGTTTCTATAATATTGCAGACTGCTGGCATGCTTGTAGAACGAGCTGAGCTTCTTGAACTGTTGTCGAAACCTGACAAAAAGGGTTCAGTTTAACTCAATCAGCATTAATTCACGTCTTTATATCTTACGGGATAGAAAGAACTAAAGATGGTTTGGGAGCTCAATAGCCTATCGAGGCAGGCGTGTTCGTAACCATTGTGCGTGTCAAGCGAAGGCAACAGAGACCTCTTTGTATTGGTCGCTATACGCATCTACATCTTAAGTTTAAATGAAATTATTTATTTATTTGAAACATGTCATCCATAATGCACATCTGCACAAGGCACGTTGAGAATAGAATAGTAAAACTTTATTGCACCAAACAAATGTTGTATACATAATTTTTATCCGACTACGGCGAAGCCAAAAGGAAGGGTAATGATTAAAAACTAGGTTAGGTACAAAGTTTAAGCGGTTAGTCCAGGCTGTTATCGTTAGATGGCAGTCTTTAGGCTGTGTTAGAAGTCTTTATGCAATCTCAATAATCTGAGTGTTGACTACTAAACTAGGAAGCGCGATGAAGAAATAAGAACACAATTTTAATAAAAACTTACTTTGGATCTATAGCTTAATCCGTGTGATTTATTTGTCCATGTATATTAATTTACTAGCTGTTCCCGGGGTTTCACTCGCCATTAGGGTGTATGTATTAAAGCCTATAACCTTCCCCGAGAATAAGGCTTTTATATACAAAAAGAATTTTGCAAATCAGACTAGATTTAGACGACCTCCGTGGCGTAATGGTTAACATGCCTGATCGCTACTCAGGAGGTCTCGGCTTCGATCCCCGGTCAGGTTAAGATGAAAAATGATCTTTTCTGATTGACCTGAGTCTTGGATGTTTATCTATATATGTATTTGTTATAAAATATAGTATCATTGATTTAGTATACCATAACACAAGTCTCGAACTTACTTTGGGGGCTAACTCAATCTGTGTGATATGTCCCTATATATTTATTTATTATTAATTACTAGTAGTATTTCAAGTTACAAGCGTTCAAACAAACAAACAAACTCTTCAGCTTTATTATATTAGTATAGATTTACCTTTCCCGATGGCCGACCAGCGTGTCAGCCGGCAACGCGGCGTGCAACCTGAACAGCAGCCGCACGTTGCAGTCGTAAATGTGAGAGGAGTCCTGCGCGCAGGGTATGAGTGCCGCCAGGCGGCATTGCCCACTCGCCGTCATCGAATTGGCGCGCGCGTTGCCGAGACTGTCGAATACTGAAATATATTATGTCACACGTTTATCAAAACTTCGACTTTAGAAATATTTTAAAAGGCTTGTACAACTCTATATTTCAACAATTGCAAATTGATATAATGAAAATTGAGTCGTGAAAAATAGAGATTGGCTTTAGATTAAGAAAAAATTTAGAATAAATTTAATACTCATATTTTTTGGTTATCGCTTCTCATCAGGTGCGCCGTAAGTAAGTAAGTAAGTATATCTTTATTCACAAAAAAACATGGTATACATTGGTGTTACAATTATTAAATATTGTGTCACATGTTTTGTCATATTAAATGACGTGTGAATGCATAACGTGTCATATTGAATTATAACTTAAATTTTACATTATAAACATATTATCAAAGAAAATTGCATATCATAACAAAAAAATAATAATAGGAAATTCACATGCAAATGTCATTGTTTACTCTGAAGGTCAAAAAATTCATTAATGTCATAAAATGGTCTGTCATGTAGCCATATGCTTAGATTCTTTTTAAATGAGTAGTTAGTCAAGTGTTTCATATCATTGGGCAAACAATTATAAATACGAATACACATATTATGTGGACTGTTTAAACATTTTTTTGAGTGTGCTATATCATCTAGTACAAGTCGATGTGGATTTCTTTGAGGTCTATTATTTACATCAATAGCTTTCCTAAACAATTTTATGTTTTTATGTACAAATAAACATATTTCATAAATGTACAGAGATGGTAATGTCAAAATACCCATTTTTTTATATAGTGGCTTACATGTGGTGCGTGGAGGGACTCCACATATTGCCCTCACGCATTTTTTCTGGGCTATGAATGTCTTTTGCCATTCTGTACTATTACCCCACATCATTATACCGTAGCGCAGTACCGATCCCACATAAGCATGATATGATGTGGTGGCCGTTCTCATATCAGTTGCTTTTTTTACCTGTCTCAGAGCATACACAAATTGATTAGTTCGCTTACCTATGACATCAATTTGTTTTTTCCAATTCAAATCTTGATCAATAATTACCCCTAAGAATTTAGCACTTGTGACTCTATTTATGTTTTTTATATTTAATGTAAAATTGCAGTGAGGATGTTTAGAATTATTAAATTGAATGTAATTTGATTTATTCAGATTAATATTTAAATTATTATATTGTAGCCATTGGATAACTTTGTCAATTGTATTATTAATGTCATTTTCATGCTCATTTATTCCCTCATTGTCACGTTTTTTTGCTTTTGTTGTTATAATTATAGAAATGTCGTCAGCATATAAGATGCACTTATGGTTTGTTATATTGAAAATGTCATTTATATATAGCAAAAACAACAATGGGCCCAGCACACTACCTTGTGGTACGCCATTATTTATTTTTTTGTAGGATGATATATAAGATGACATTTCATTATTTAATATTTTGTTAATTACAACGCCTTGATACCGTTTATTAAGATATGATGCTATCCACTGCAGCGCTATTCCTCTTATACCAATTCTCTCACATTTATTCAAAAGCCTATCGTGTGACACAAAGTCATATGCTTTAGATAAATCGAAAAAAAGTCCTGTAGTAAAGTGGTTATTATTCAAGCTGGTGAGGATTGTATTTATTAGTGTATAGATAGCTAAGTTGGTAGATTTATTTTTTTGAAAACCAAATTGATTTTCGTGTATTATTCCATGTTTGTTACAAAATTTCATTAGCCGTTTAAACATACATTTCTCGAAAACTTTAGAAAATATTGATAAGAGGGTAATTGGTCGATAGTTGTTTATATCATTTCTTAAACCTTTTTTATGTAATGGTTTCACCAACGATAGTTTAAGTGCGTTTGGAAAGATTCCGGAGGAGAAAGATAAATTAATGAGGTGAGTAAGTACAGTGAGTACTTCAGGGCAGCAAGATTTTAATATTTTTGTATTAACTCCGTCATATCCTTCCGAATTTGTATTTTTAAGGGATAGTATTTCCATTTTTACCTCCTCTTCTGACATTGGTTCTACAAAAAAGGAATTGGGTAAGATTTCGTTTGAGCATGTTTGCGGTCTTATATTTGATGTCAGGTTTTTATTAGTCAAATTAGTGAAATAGTTATTAAATGCATTTGCAATGTCACTAGGTTTATCTAATTGTTGATTATTAAATTTAATTTCCGTTATAGAGTCATGTGATTTTTGATTAGAAATTTCATTCTTGATAACCGCCCATGTAGCTTTTGTTTTATTTTGACTTTTGTCTATTAGAGCAATATTTGATTTCTTTTTTGCTTTTATAATACATTTTTTTAATAATTGTGAGTACTCTAAATAGCTTTTTTTATTTATTTCAGACTTATTTTTGTAGTATTTATATCTTAACAATCTTTTATTTTTACAACTAATTTTTAGGCCCCGACTAATCCATTTTTTATTGCTATTTGTTATATTATTAATTTTTATTCTTATTTTAGGGAAACAAAGATTATAAAATAGACAAAACAGTTCATGAAAGCGGTTAAACGCATTGTCTAAGTTTGATTCTTCATAAATCTCTGTCCACGAGAGACTACGGAGACATTCACGATATTTGCAAATATTATCAAAACTATAATCCCTTCTATAGATCATGTATGACTTAGGTTTAGTACAGACAGATTGTATTTTAAAACTAAGCATCTGTGCCGTTTCGTGATCAGAAAGATACAGAGGTAAAACATCAGCAGAAGCATCCTCTATATTACTTAATATATGATCCAAACATGAGTTTTTTCGTGTAGGAACATTTATGTGGAGTTTAAAAGAGTAATTATTACATATATCATTCAGGTAGGTACTCTCTCTACTTGAATTGAGCGTATTGATATTTATATCTCCAATTATAACTACTTTGGATTTAAGTTTATTTTTCTTAGACATTTCGTGTAGCAAATTGTTAAGTTTGTCCAAGAATACTATTTTATCAGAGTCTGGAGTTCTATATACACATATGATAATTAACTTGATGTTAGGGACTTCTATTCCACAAACTTCAAACGTTGATTGTGCTTTGTATTTATTGGATAAAGTAAATTCATTATAAATTAAACCTTTTTTTACTAGAATGCAAGTACCACCTCTACATTTTGTTCTATTATATGAAGTAGCAAACTCATAGTCATTCATAGTTACAAATTTTTCAAGTCCATCCTTTAAGAATGATTCTGAAAAACACATTACATCAGGATATTTATTTTTTTCTTTAAGTTCCTCAAGCGTTAGTTCCAATAAATCTTTTTTGTCTAAAATACTAGCAATATTCTGATGAAAAATTTTAAATACATTTTGTTTGTCTTTATTAACTTTTGCCTTTGAACTTTTACGAGACACGAAAAAACTTTGATTTTTCAATTTTTGGAAAGTAGTTAAACAATGTACCTTTTTTGCTTATATTGGGTAATACTACATTTTCAACCTGTGGTTGAGAATTGAGTTTTTGACGCTTAAAATAATATGTTATTTTACCTTTGTGATTATCAGTACATTGCTTTTGATTATACAGTTCATTATTCATCGTTTTATTTCTTGCTAATAATATGTTTTTCAGTTCCTTAAAATTTAAATATTTTTTGCTATAATCTAAACAATCAATGACATGGTTAATTGACTGACATAAATAAAACAAATTTTTATACTTGCATCTCACAAAATTACAATTGTTATAAATGGAGCAAATTTCATTAATTCCATTATTTATATTGTTAATATTAATGTAATCATTCCTAAATATATTGAGTAAAAGTATGTCATTATTCCTAAACTTATAGCATAATTGCTTCAATTGCGATGTCAAAATTTTTAAATCGTAGTCATTTTCACCTGTACATATTACCAATTTGTCATTTATATTCATGTTAAAGTTATTAAAACAGTTTTTTATAACATCCGATGTGAGGGCATTTGGCTTAGTTTCTGATATGACAGTATATTCTTCATATTTGGAATTTATTCTAGACTGGATTAAAGCTGAAGCTAAATTGGAACATTGTTGCGTACCATATATATAGATCTTCCTTTTTTCTGTGTTGTTCTCTGAGTTTTTATTTTTACACGACTGGTTATGTTTGGTTTCTTTATCTTCATTGGACAATTTCTGCTTCAGGAGGATTACGCAATTTTTTTGTTGTTCTACGTAAAAAGAAGGATTAGACAAATACAATAAAAATGTGTTTCAACTTTTGATCAAAGTGTGAGTACACAATAACAAGTGATACAAGGGGGTAATTTAAGAATAGAAAACTAAGAGAAATATTTAAGAATATGTACATACAACCCACGGAAAAAATCTGCTTACCTGAAGCCTGTAACGTCAGTATTTCATCCATATAATCGAACAGCTCTACGCAAAGTTGGAAACTGTAACAATGAGATTATGTTTGAGAATTTTAAAAGTCAAACCTACACTCGTATTAATAGCAGGGTAACATGTCCTGTTAGAGGATACGTACTAGTTATTGACATCGTTTTCAGCAATCGCATCCAGCTCATCGGCAGTGAGCTGCATGTTACCAGGAAAGCGAGGGTTTCTCGCGTGGAACTTCAGCTTGCAGACCAACAAGTTGCAGTACAGGTTCACTAGCTTGCCATAGCCTTCGCGGAGGTGCACCTAAAAGAGATCATGAAATAATTTAATCACAAAATATTTTAGTCAGGACTGCTCGATCTTTGTCAGTGGTTGCCGACTATGGGGCCGCATTTTTAATTTCATAAAAGAAAATTATGCATTTGCTTGGTGCAATAAAGAGATTTTCTTACACAAAACAAATTCTTAGATTGCCATGATGTATTTGGTAATGCTTTGACTTTTTATAAATAGTTTGTGTTGTAAGTTACATTGTAGACTGAAGTTACAAATAATAGTCTGTCTAACTGTGGGTGTTCAAAGTGTGGGTTTACCAAGGTTTTAAATCATGCAAATTTACCGCTACGTTTCTATCTAGAAGTTCGTCTATGATACTGCTATGATATATTTTACCAACTCACAGTATCATGTAATTCATTCATGTAAGTCATTACGAATTACGAATCATTTACTACTAAAGTCCATCTACCTTTTCTCAATACGAGACAGTTTCCACTAGCAATAGCATTTCCAAAATGGTCAAGCACAAGTAAGCAGCTAGTCGCAATATATGTCTTAGAATATTTTAACTAGAGAAAAAGTATAGAACTGACCCAAAGTCTGCCAAGATTCTCGATCATGCTAATGTGCCGCTGCGAGTCATCGAGACAGGCCGGGTGGCCCTCGCGCAGCAGTTTGTGAGTCACGTGACAGAACTTCCACGCCACAATCCGATTCTCTTGAAGCGGCAACCGGATCGCCACCATCTGTATAAATATTACACAAACAGTTTTAATAAAACTATATTTCTTAAACAATATTACTAGTAATAAAGATGATGATGTATCAGTGATAACAAAGATGATTCCATGCTTCAGAAGGCACGTTAAGCCGTTGGTCCCGACTGGCATCCGATAGTCGTTAAAGGAACCACGTCAGAGGCCGAGAGGCGGTTATGAAGGGTGTGCATGGTCGATTGACCGTGTCAACTACACTAAATGATGATTATCATCCTCCCAGCGAAGGTCACCTCTTGCGACAGGGATCGCTCTAACAATAGACGTCGTATCTATTCAGCCCACATTTATTTTGGTCTTAATCTACGCATAACGGTCGACAAAGCCAACATGACGATAAGCAGACATCTTACCCAATAAGTGATGGCGCTCTGCTCCTGGAAGGTACCGATGATCGCGCTGCGGACATGTTTCTCCTTCACCGGTGTCTCTACGGAATTGATCGCTTTCTGGATGGCTAGCGACTGGAAAAATAATTAAATCATTTTAACATACTTTCGAAAATAAATAAAACCGCAGAATAGAATTATGAAATCGCGGCACAATTTTTTTTTTGCCTCTCTCTATCTCTCTTTCTCTATTTCTCTTGCGCGGTCTCGGTTCGACCCAAAAGTTGATTGCTAGATACTGCTTTTAGCATTTATTCCGCCGTATTATGATAAAAAAATGTAGGTATCACTATATAGTATAAAACAAAGTCGCTTTTTCTGTCCCTGTGTATGCTTAAATCTTTAAATCTACGCAAAGGATTTTGATGCGGTTTTTTAATAGATAGAGTGATTCAAGAGGAAGGGTTTTATGCCCATGCGAAGATGGGGCTGATCGCTAGATGTTAAAATAAAGTATAAATAAATGAAACCAAATCCGATCTCGAAATATACGCCAGGTGGTTTAGCTTAGTGTCGCCTCGTCTCAAACCCTCTTGCACCTGGCGCTGTTTTGGTCGTGCTAAATGTATTGGAAACTTTCGAATAACAGCTACTTCCTGCCTCTACATCGACACGTTATCGTAAATAGGTACTTAATAATAATAATAAATTCATTTATTTAGACCATTGATCCATATACATTTTTTTTTTTAATATTTAACAGTACCTACACTTCTGTTAAAATTTTTATCACCTAAGGTACCTATGTCTTCACAATCCATGGGACAACCCTATACTTTTTGTTATAAGAGTTTGTAAATTAGTGAGTTTGTTATTAAGGGGTAAACTTCGGAACTACTAAACAGATTTCAAAATTTCTTTCAACATATGATAGCCATATTTTTGGGGTAGCTACAAAGTCAGAAACCTCGTCAGAGGCTAAGAGGCCAGTAAAACCGGGGAGAACAGTTAGTTGAAAGGTAATAATTCTAATCATTTAGTATTCTCATATGATTTGATCTGTCTTATGAATAAATCAAGACGATACAACTCGACTGCTTAGCTTCGTCAACAACTAATGTGAAAGGAGTAACACAATAAAGAGTGGTATGATAATGCATTGTAAAATGTGAATGCATGGAAACTACCTCTATAGCAGTCACTACAATATATAGTCCATTTATATCTTACGAAAGTTTTCTATTCGTTTTACCTCGCAGTTTGTTTAACCACGTCAATGGAACCATTACTTATTAGTTGGATTAGAAATAATATTTTTGCATTTGCAATCGAGGACGGACAAAATAAATGCAGTCACTACAATAGTCCATTTATATCTTACGAAAGTTTTCTATTCGTTTAACCTCGCAGTTTGTTTAATCACGTCAATGGAACCATTACTTATTGGGTGGATAAGAAAAAAAATTTTTGCATTTGCAATCGAGGACGGACAAAATAAATGCCGTGTCTAGCTGGTATCGTCAATGCAGGTCAAATCGTAGGACATTTTAGAAATGCAATTGTCAAAGATGCCTCAAGCACCTAATTAGGATATGATAACAGAACACAAAACAAATCATATCGAATTGAAAGATTGTACCGGGTCAATAAAAACACAGGCCGCGCTTGGATCATGGGAGTCCTGGGGGCCGCCCCGCATCGCCCCTCATCCACCCCGGCCCGCGCCAGCCCGCCAGGCTCGTATCGCAGCGATATGCCGGCATAGCGGCGACGCGCGCCTATCTACATGCCCCCCTCGCCACCTCACTACTTCGCTAGTACCCTGGCGCCTACCTCGGTGTACGGACGCGATTACCACGACGCAATGGACGATACATTAATCGCCGCTGTATACAGAAGAGAACCGCTATGGGACCCATCGCACAAACTCCACAGGCATGTTAACGTCCTGAAGAGCTTGTGGGAGGAAGTGGCCGAGGAAACGGGTAGAGACGGTGAGTTGTCCTTATGTATGTGCCCAATGTCACAGACAAAGCGTTACCTGAATACGATTTTACTCGACTGCGATGATAGTACCTTTTTATACGACTATTGAGTTGGTATATACTCAAGGAAAATCCTAAGTGATGCGTCATCATAACTTTGTCATCTATTCTATGTAGTTACTATTTATTTACTTGTCACAAATAGCTCACTACAAAAATTTGGAATAAGTACATATTGTACTAGACTAGTGTTTAATGATTGTTTTTTATTTACCCAAATAGTATATGCAAAACAATTTTCATTTTAAAGTATAATCATAAATTTACAATTACGTTCACAACTTATCGTTATCTTTCTATCATTCAACATATCTGATAAACTCTCCCGCCACCGAGCTGGCTTCTACAAAAGAAAGTTATACTTCTACCCATGTCCATGCAATAACACGATAACTACGCACAGACGGCTCTCATCTATATAGAGAATAATACATTAATTTATATAAAAAAAATCACATATTTTCACGAAAAAAAATTCCCGTTGTTTAAATATTATTATATTTTGTTACAGTAAAAAATATAAAGACCCGTTGGAAGAACCTAAGAGCATATTACGTAAAAGAGTGCCAGAAGATTCCGAAAACAACTAGAAACGGTATCAAAACAGAGAACTTCACAAGTACATGGCAATACTTCAAAGCACTAAATTTTCTGGGGACGACAATCTCAAACGTAATTGACGACAACACTGACGACAGCAACTCTACTTCCCTGGTCGATGTTGACGATTCATTCGACGCATATCAAGAACAATTATACCCGATAGTAAATATCGAAGCGGGTTACGAATTTCGTGCTCCATCACCGCAGTGTAAGAGACATCGGCCGTCAATTGATGAACCTATAGTAGACCCCCAAAAGGATGACTTGGAGAGAACGAAAATAGAATTACTCCAACAAGATGCAACTAGAAGAAATAACGATGATCTATTGTTCTTTGAAAGTCTTCTACCTTATGTTAAGGATATCCCTTTAGTGCGGAAACTTAAGCTGAGATCTGCTATACAAGATTTAATAACCAAAGAATTGGAAGAACTATCTGGGAGTAACGGCGAGGGATAACTTATTTAATATTTTGCTACTCGTATCATATTATGATATCAATGATTTCCTGTCTGAGGCAATACAAATTGTTTGTTATAAATATATTTTAACTTTATTGTTGTTACTTGTAATAAACAATTAAACAATGTTGTTGATATTTATTACATACGAATTTCAAAAACATGAATGACGCCCATAAACAATATCATAAATTCTCCAAAGAATGGAGAACTAAGAAGATGAAAACAAAGTCTCCTTTAAGTAAAAGTTTCCAGTCCAAATTCAGTGTTACTTTTTGCTCAAGACTTGACAAGTAGACGATTTTAGCTTTCAGACGATCGTTTGATGCACATCTTTTTTCTTTGAGCAAAGTTTTGAGCTATTGTTTTATGACTAACTCATAGTGTCCTTGGGCTTTCGAGTTCTGAAGAGTTAACGTCGTATATCGGATAAATTTTATTTTATGTAACGTTACTTTTCTGCAATAACATTACACAATATATGGTAATCTTATAAGATATGTAAACATACATCCGAATTCCTACACAATACGATATAATTATTATCAAACAGTAGGCAACATAATAGGTACAATGCTTCGTTAATTTAAACAATTAAAACCAATGTCATTTTACGCCTGTTTATTACGAAAAAAATAAATTGCCTGACGTGAAGCTTCCAGTAATCAGTATATATTAGTACAGGTATATAATGGTTGCTTGCTTCTAGACTTTAATTAGTAGCCATTGCAAATTGTCTTGAGGTAGGAAAGCAGACATAATGAAAAAACAGCTACAACAGATATCCTACATTTTTTAAAGGTATGCAATTTGTAGTGTTTTAGAGGATTGAAAGTAAGGAAGATTAAAACAAGTTTTGGAGTTAATTATTCGATTAGACAACATTGTTAGGATCGCTCATTATTGTACTAAACAATAATATGATAATGAACACAGGTTTTGTATTTGTAGTAGAAAAGTAGATGCCAATGTTACATTAAAAAAATAAAATAAAGGTAAAACATACTGGGTGTCGATTCTGCTAATGTTAAATCACAATCGTGTCAAAATAGTGTTTCAATGGTAGTGCTTTTTTACACACTATTTACAAGAGTTATGACAGTATGATGTGATGTGAATGTAGTGTGTGGTGTGATCATCAAAAGTGATATATAAAAAATATACATTTCTTGTAACTAGTGTGTAAAAAAGCACTACCATTGAAACACTATTTTGACACGATTGTGATTTAACGTTAGCAGAATCGGCCCCCTGGCTTGACGTATATGCGTGCTTATGATATGATCTTATCCTTACTACTTCCAACGATGCCGATAAAAGGGCAAAATAGAATAGAAAAGTAGGAAAACTGACCCTGGGCTCGAAAACAACCAGTTAGGATACATCTGGGAAGGTACTAAGATAGCCTAAGAAGTTAGAACAGAAAAGAGATAAAAATGGTCCAAAGTAAACGTGTAAATATTAAACCAAGTAGGTATTATGGTTATTCAAAAATTGACTTTGGAAGTATTTTGATGAATCTGTATGACTATATCAATAATTATATTACTACCAATATAGAAGAATATTTCCACAATCAAATACGCTTGCAAGCATGCACCTAATATGAATTGTAGATTCGCACGTCATACAAGATTTAAAAACAAGCTGTGCAATGTGATTAATACCGCTTATGCTGAATAACATTAGCACAAAATGCGCAAGGCCACGAGCGCAAAACTTACGGCAAAAAAACTGCTTGAATTATTCATGCAATTATTTAATATTACATAGCGGATCTTGTTATTCGAAGAATAAAAAGAACAAGCTACTAATGCAAATCTTCTCGGGTCAAAGTTGTATGATTTTACGCTTTGGAAATTTTATGTGATAAAAATTTGGTAAGTGTGGGCAAATAAACATTTAACACAAAAAAATTTTGTTTGAATTGTTATCATATAAAAGTAATGTCGAAAATATCAAAAATTGCACGTCTATTCAGCGACCTTTATATTTCCCGTCTTTATCCCTTATGGGCTAAATAGAGCCTTAGGTTAATGAACATAATAAGCTACCTTTATCATTAATTGGGCTTGTAGGTGCAAAATATCTGGGTCGGCATCGCGCACGGAATTATGAAACGCATTATGCATTGATCCATTTTCTTCAACCTTTTACGGACTTCGCGAATTAATTTTAATATTATTGTTTCCATCAATTATCAACATTTCATTGATGTCTACAATCATTTGCATTTCTAAAACATTTTTGATACCCTGCATGACCTCTAGATGGTAGCTAAAGCCATTTGCTAAATAAATGTAGAAATAAACTCCTACTTGAACGACTATATATCCATTGCTAAAATTTTAATAAAACATGCTCACCTGTTGATAGAAGCGTTTATCGTGGGGGTTCATAGCGTTTCGTTAGTGCTGGTAGTTACGCAGATTCGGCATGCATTAGTTAGTGCGGTTGGTGGCCGAGTACGTCGCCTTTAGTGCTGTTAGTGAGAAAACAATTAAATTATAGCGTCGACATGCAAATTAGAGGGATCATCAGTTATATAATGACTTTTCAAAGATATCAGAGAGTAGTTCGTGCCATTTTTGATAAAAAGGCATGAATACAATTGATAACTTATGTTCATCCATCTATTATATTAAAAACATTCATTCATTATTAAGATTTAGGTACCTTATGGATAGAATAGACAAATTGTAACTAAATATATACAATACAATAAAAATGATTAGTAAGTGAAAGAATTAATACAGAGCAGCTGGCATTTCGGCTGGGCTTTCTCTAATTGGCTGGGTAAATAGAGCCCATGGTTCGCCTGCTTAGAGAGTAATCACCCGTCATTACTAAGCTAGTCTTTTATTTATAATTTAATTTACATACATTTAACCAAAATCAAAATTTATCAAAATGTCTGTAACATTAAAAACAATCTAAGTCATTCAATAATTAGATAAGTATCCTCGTCAATGGGATAACTATGGAGGCTTTATATTATATGATGCTAGTAAAGTGAAGTAAAATATATAGTGCTTAGAACAAACGGTAACGCTTGGATCCATAACACACCGGGTTATGGATCCAAGCGTTACCGTTTATGCAGGATGTCAGGATATGCTCGAGTACAGATTCAGTTAAGTACCTGAAACAAAAATTAATAAAAATGTAATATTTACTGCCTCTTCGCCTGTTTTCAAAAGGTTTTCAGATAGAGAAAATGAAGAGGAAAAAGTCATCATCATCATCCATAATAGTAATATATCTCAAGTCTATAAGCCAAAGTCGGGCATCAACTCCCACTTAACTTAAAGGCTCACTATACTGGTAAAAATAGATATATTTTAGCTAGCTTTTTTTATACCTTCGAATCTACTGAAAATCACAGAGATGACGCTAAATAACCAAATATGGCGTTAGTATAAAGGGAGCCGACCCCTTATAAGAAAAGAAGAAGAATCTACTGAAAATAACATTGAGGATAAGTAAATAATTGAAAGAAATAATTTCCAAGCTAAAGAAAATCCAAACAACTAACACCAGTGTCAACTACAAGCCGATTAAACATAATATGGCTTCAAACAACACAACTTGAAGATTATTAACAGCAAATTGAGGTCATACAAGTAAATCAATGTCCTTAAAGGCTGGATTGCCAGTATAGAATAAGATTCTTGTATGTATTTGTATTTTTAGATTGCTGAGACCATATAGAATCAAGTGTAGAATGACAAGGTCACTAATTAAAGTCCGACAACCCTTACGACACAACCTTTAAAACAAGATTAGGAAATAAAGGCAAACCATACAGCAAATTTTTCATTAATTTTTTAAAATCATAAATTGATCTCAGAAATTTCCAGAATAATACAAAACAAACCATTCGCAAGTGTAAAGCTACACTAACCTTCTAAAACCTAACCCTAAACTCTCAATCATCTCGGCTCTAATTTGCAATTGCTAATCAGACATTTTTTTTTTAGGTATCTAAATAAATCTTTGGACAACCATGCCTTAATATTAACGTATATCGAACGGAAATATTTATAAAATTGATAATAATACTACTAGATCATATTTTTAAATAAAGCCCCTTTGCCTCCCGCATTGGCGGCGGCGACAGCGCAGGGACGACGCAGCGACAAACGACGACATGGTGGGGGCGACAGCGGTCTAAATTAGGATGCACTTTACCAGATTGCATCTCGCTTACTACATCAACCAGACGGACGGACGCCCGGATGTTACTGTAATGATGATTTAGTGACGTAGACAGGCCATGTGAGCGATAAATCCTTACGGTCAATGATCTGATTTAGTCAGAACTGTACTAGTTCTCTTCTTCCTGGAAGATAAGACGATCATCACTTCATGGTAAATTATGATCTATATGGACTACTGGATTCCAGCTTTAGCTCATCCAAATATTCAGCCCGTATTTGGAGGCGTATCCTCCAAATTGGCTGAATATTTGCATGATACTCAATGAAATATCTTGCACAAAGAAAAAGAAGATACTTTAAGTATCTCCTTTTTCATTCAATAATTGTTTTATACGACAGTTTATTTCTCGCAAGTGATAAAAAATAAAATATGCTTTAGAATAATAAATGCTAAATGTAATCCACGGTCAAGCAGCACTCGAAATAATCGTACCCAGAGATCAACAGAGACTGATTGTAATATCACAATGTTTTACAACCACCAGCCTAGAAATGCAAATTATTTGAATAGCATGCAAATGATAATCTAAATTTGGACAGTGAAACAAATAGCAATTAAATAATCAGGTTCTGCATTGACACCAAGCGCCAGCGCGACAATCGCACGGCACACAATGGTTTCACAACCGCAGGCTTTGTGTATTATGTCTTTGTGATCTATTCTATTGTCCGTTATTACACGAGAGTCCCGGTGTGAAACCGCGGAAGAGATTGCGTTTAGTTGAGGCTGTTTTATTCTCACTGTTTCAATGGACTTCCATTTAAGAATTACGCGCAGAGCGAATTTATCATGGAAATAATAAATGAAAATGTTCACTTATTTTACTCCTTTCTATTTCTATGTTTGTAAATTCCTTATTTTATATTTCAGTAAAAATAGTATTGCAATAAATAATTTTTGTCTGGTCTTGTCTTATAGGTGTTTATAATATACCACCGTCCACTCTGCGTGAGCTCCTCCGAGCGTGCCTCGGAAAACTACTTCCGCAAGATGATGCTTTCAGTTTAGGCAGCTTCCATAATCTGATACCAACTTCATTGATGTATTGGAAATTACGCTTCTTTCGCCCGCGGCTTCACCCACGTGAATTTCGGGAACAGTGCTTTTTACCGGGATCAAAGGTACCGTATGTCCTTCTCAGTACTCCTAGCTATGTGTATACGAAATTTCTAGAAGATTGGTTCAGTAGATAGGGCGTGAAGAGGTAACAAACAAACAAATAAACAAAAAAAAATATACAAACTCACTTTCGCATTTATAATATTAGTTGGATTGGATTTGGCTCCAGTCTACTAACCAAATAGCTTCGGACTGGGTCTGGTCTGGTCTGATAAACAGTTTGGCCGCGGTTCGTTCACACTTCGCGCACTGTCGGCCACAGACCACATGTTGTAGGTAATGTGGCATAATATCGCTGTTATGCAGCATGACCAGCGAACTGTGTCATACACATATCAGTGGTGGTGTGTGACGGCACGGGACAAATTAAGCGGAACAGGGTGTGCGAATCGGTAAAGTAACGGAAAAAACATACATTTATTTACGATGTCCAGAACCTCCAATTGCATTGTAACAAATACATCACATTTGTTAAAATGCAATTCTAGAGGTTCTGGATTCGAATCTCAGTCGGGGCATGTTGAGAGAGAATGCCTTTTTTCCAATTGTCCAGTATTTTGGATGTAGTCTAGCAACCGCTTTGGGACTCTGCCTCCTCCTCTCCTCCTCCGTAGCAATTTTTTTTATAAGTTGTTGTTCTAACTATAAACTGACAAATTTCAGCTTCATATTTTTTCGTAGTTTTAGATTTTTCGTAAATACGAAACATACATGAGAGTCAGTGACTTTTTTTGCTTTTATATTAATAGAAAGTATGCAGGCAGCGTAAGGTGCAGACCGACCTCGAGAATTAGAATATTTTCGTAGAGTTGTAGAGCTCTGAAAGAAACTAAGGACCTTTGGAATGTAATTGCTACATTTAATGTAAAACATACTCGTACATGCTGAAACACATTAATTATTTACTTTTTAGAAAGCAAACATCTTTACGGTTGAATTTTGATGCCATCAAGAAATTAAAATGTTCGTTTCACGCAGATAAAATCAGTTACGGATTTATGCGAACCGCAATTAGAAAGCGCTCCTATATGGAGACACCCACCATGCCTTATTTACCTTACATGGCTAAAACATCGAGGTGAAATTGGAAGAAAGTATCTTTTTTTAAAGTAGAATTATAAGAAAATCAAAAAAAGGGCTAGCAGCGCTTTCCTAAACATATAACAGAAGAGATAATTTTTTTTATATTTTTTTAAACGAAATACCTACTACTAATTTAGTATTTAAAATCACCACAAGGTTTTCTAGTTGAAACTACACTTTGAAGATACGCTTCCAATAGTTTTGACGAAAAGCCGAGGCCGTGCTGCTCGAACAGGTGCACTAATTCCAATAATAGTGTATTATCTAATAACAGATAAAATTGTCAAAATACGCGTAATTTCTTATCGAAAAGGTGACTAAATAAAAAAATACATATGTTATCTAAACAGCCGGACCGTTCTGTTTAACAGTGACTTAACTTACAGGAAAGGACACCCGAAATCTAATCAATTTTTAGAAATAATGCTGTGTAAATCCCCGTGAATTCGAAGTTTGGTGATGGAGCGATAAGTGAAAATGGTAGAAATTTCCTTAACAAACCTCTAAAAAGAACAACTACTAAAACAAGCAGCGAAACCCTCTTTTCATCTTTTGACCTTTTGGTCTATATCTGAAGCTCAGGATTTAATTTCCGATTGAAATAGAAATATAATGCCATATCTATAACCACAAAGTAAATATCTGTATAGTATGGGCATGGTGACTAATCGTCGTCATGGTCAAAGGCTTGAGCAAGAATGTGTGCGATGTTGTAAATATCTGTAATGTAATGCAATTCAATGGACGAGATCAGCCCAGTTACAATAACAGTCATTGTGTGATACTTTTTCTTGAATTTACAGAAGTCAGATTCTTGATCAGATCATATTCGATGATGTGACCAAACCCACTCCCACTTAGATAAAGTAGTCAGTACATACATGTACAGTCGGGTGCAGAGAAATATGACCCCCTTTCAATAGTGATACTTGTTGCATGGAGTGTACATGTCATGAGACCTATCTTTCGCTGAGGTAGGCACAGACTATCCTTGCAGACCTCCCTCGCTTCCTCCACACTCGTCACTCTCGTCATACACGCTCGCCGATTTCGGGTTTCGTGCCTCCCTTTTTCTTGAGGTCTGCGATTTGGTCGCAGAATTTGGATAGAGATGGATGGGAAAATCGGGGGATGCCTTTGCATAGCCGTTGTGACAAACTACTGGCAGGCTAAAAAGTACTGTTGAGGTCTCTGTAATTTGAAACTCTTATTTTAGTAAACAATAGAAGGTCAACTTATAGCAGACCGCCGCGCGCCGCCGACGCCGCCGTGTTGACACACAGCACAGAGGGCTTATTTGAGTCTTTGAGGTCACGGTTCAATTTTATGGTCTACGTGCAAAAGGTTTCAATAAATGATCACGCACGTTCTTTGTTTTATTTTTAAGAGTCACACAATTTTATTTACCCCTTTGTCTGTATGTAGTCCTTACAATCTACCATGGCCCAGTTCATAGCCGAGATACTGCTCGGGTAAGCTTCTTCTATCCAGACTTGGTCTCATGTACTCGCGCTAGTAGGTAGATAAGGAGATTACGCGGTCTCTCAAATAAATAAAGCCTGTGTAAAGATTATATCACCTAATCTTATAACCACTACAATTATTGTACCTTCAAGTACACACAAGCAATTATCTCTTTAACACGAGTATGAAGTATTAGTAACTCGTAATCACGGACATTATCAATGAACGCTACCTACAGCCCTAAGTCAGAAGAAATATGACTCATACAAGGTAGGCAACGTGCCTGCGCTTGTATAAAATAGATCTGTATGCCTGTCTGTTTACGTAACAGTCCCCTTGAATGCAATTAGCGACGATTACTAGCTGCGTTTGAGCGTTGTGAGAGCTATTCAATTAGAAAAGGTCGTACTTTGAAATGAAATGCAATTTTTTGGCTAAGCGTGCACTACGATATTAATATTTAACATTATAATAGACTTACTATAAAAAAAAACTAAACCTTAGGTTACACTTGTAAGTTTTACTCACGTTAGTTAAGAAAGTAATTAACTTACAATAAATTTGCAAATGTAAACATTCCCCTTGTCCTTTGCAAATTAATCGTAAGTTAATTACGAAGTTACTTATGTGAATAAAACTTACAAATGTAAGGCCGACCTAATAAAATAATAAAAAAGAAATGTTGAGTGTCGGAGTGGCTTGAATTAGGGTCCTATCTATCTATCTAAAATTTAAGAGCTGTGCTGTGGAGGCTCTTCCAGGTAGTGTCTCTATCTTTCACTAGCCTTTTCACATCCTGATACGACACGACTCCCACTTTTTCCTTTATTTGTTTCTACAAAACTCTTTCTCGGTCTATCTCTTCCCCGTCTTCCCTCTATCTTGCATTCATAAGATTTTCATAAAGTCATCGTGCCATATTAATGTCCCCACATTTTCCCTCTTCTTTTCTCAATTTTATTTATTAAAGCTGTTTTCTCTCCTACAAGTTTTAAAACTTCTTCATTGATTATTTTATCTTTCCAACTGATTCTCTCCATTCTTCTCCAGCACCATAGCATAATAGGGGCCTATCAGCATTAAATCTGCAGCGCGAAGCCCTAAACACTTTGCTCTTTCCATGGTGGTGTTGATGAGCCATTTTCAGCCTCTCATCTCAACCACAGAATTGATAAATCGTCAGTTACCTCAACGCCCACAACTTACACTAAATTTGCACAGACCTATGAAATAATCTCATACGCAACAATCGTCATAATTTTAAACCGAAATAGTTCCATTTCATATATCATTTTCATCCTGCTCTCGATTTGTTTATTATTCGTTAGCATTGTTCCGGCCTGCATCCGACTGGCAAGCGTAGTATAACATAGGTAGATATTACCAATTACTTAAGGTATGTGTGAGGAGAGAAGATAAATCCAGGTTTCAGCGAATCGCACAATATTTATTATTTGTACTTTACAAAAGGTTAGACTCTTAAAGATAACCGTTAATGAGAGATTATAGGGGTCGTGAGATCAAAGTAGGCACGAGATCCAGTCAGGCAGCCGCTATGAAATAGCCAGCCACTTAACTTGAGATGGTGAGATCAGCCGAAAGAGGTCTTCCAGTGGACGCGCGCAGCCTTATATATGGCCGTCGGGGGTGATGCGGTGCGGGGCAGCGAGGAAGGACCGCCGTAGGAGAATGCGCGACGTCACAGTAGGAGCCGCCAGTGGGCGGAAACAAGTAATCGCCAGTTTACTGACCCGATATATACTGGGTGCCGAGTTAAACTAAACACCAACCAATTTTTTACAGTGAGTTCAGTATATGTAGGGTTGCCATCTATAAAATTAGCCCGGTATTTAAATAAACTAGGACCAATCCGAGGAAACCCGGACAGATCGCAACCCTAAGTATATGCAACTCTTTCCAACAGAATTTTTGTTCGACCTTACCTAGCTCTGCAAAGTACCGTCAGCAGATTCACATAGACCTATAAATAGAAAGTCAAAATATTTTTCCGTAGCTATTCCACGTAACAACCCATTGCAAAGCCAATTTCTTTGGATTTTGATGAATATTTAAAATTCAGTTGTGTTTAAAAATCAGCCTGTATACTGTGTATAATAAAATCATATGGAGTTGGAAAAGACTGCCTAGTGATATGACCCCATCGAATTTTCAGGAGAAAAAGTTGTTTTTTTCACCGACGCCTACACTTACATCAACACCAAGAGGCGGACTAGGAAAAAACCTAAACTCCCTCTCATTTCACGGATAATAGTCCGATATATAGATATAATTTATACTCATCATCAGTCACTCTTGACTGTGTATTCGTGGTTATATACCGCAGGAAAAATACACATTACGTGTGAGTTTTTTCAGTGTTCAAAATAATAAAGAGCTTTTATAAATGCACTATGAACTACCCACAAAACAGGAAAATATATGAAATACCATTTTGGGCACAGACGATTGCGCCTGGGGGAGAAAGGACGAAAAATTACCAATAACTGAAAATACGCGGAATATGACCACATAATGATGGCAAAGAAAATTATGAAAGTAGAGTGAATGCGGTTGAAATGAGAGCTTTAAGGAGTATGTGTGGTGTATGCTTGAGCGATAAAATAAGATATACTGAGATTAGAAAAAGGTGTGGTGTAAATTAGGATGTAGTGACCAAGATCGAAAAAGGGATGTTAAGATGATTTGGACATGTAGAGAGGATGAAAGGAGACTGACGAAAGGTATACCTAATACAAAGCAGAGTTGCCTGGGAGAGTCGGTCAGGGTAGGCCTTGAAAACATACTGCGACCAAATCGCAGACCTTTTGAAAAAGGGAGACATTAAGAGTACCAATGACATTCGACATAAGACAACTTAGATAAGTTGAACTATATTAGACGGCTAGCCAAAGGTGTAAAAAGATGCAGGATACAAACAGCTGCCATCGGGTAAGATGTTTATTATGAGGGCGAGGAAACGACAGAGAAAGGAACTTTATTTACGCACACTATGGGGCCGAGCCAAACTAACCCCAGTCTGACATTTCAACTCTCCAGCAATAATAACCAAAAGGACGAACTCTCGAAGACTTACCTTACGAAAATCAGAATATCTACACAACCACACAAGCCCGATTTATTTATTGACTGGAATATTCTATTAACACAATGAAAACCATCGAAAATGGTTTCGCGCCCGGCCACAGATAATGTTATCGAAGTCGACAAGTCTTCACAACAATCAGCTTTATCACGACTGATAACAAAAAAGCAACAGCACACCCGGCTTATCGGAAATTGACTTGCGAAATTTCTCCTTCATACATACATATCATCACGCCTGTCTCCCGTAGGGGTAGGCAGAGACTAAAGATTTCCATTGGCTACGATCCTTACATACCTCTCTCGCCTCCTCCACACTCATCACTCTCTTCATACACGCTCGCCGATTTCGGGTACTCCTAATGTCTTCCTTCATACACATGTATAGATTTGTTTTTGAAGTGTCACAACTTTTGTGTAAGGATGTGATGTGATGCGAAGGTAGTTTCAATTTGATGAGCTGTTAAAATTTGAAGAAAAATTGCATTCCGTCGAACTGTCCCACGGGCTCGTTCGGATTAGCTCCTTAAAGTCTTTATAAATCTGCCATTCTGTAGTGCCACTTGAACGAAGGGAGATCATTGGGTTACTGTGGATATTAGACCTTAATCAATCTGGGATATCCAGTGAACCTCAAGTGCATAATGCGATAGCTGTCTAGAGACAGTAATGTAAAGAGGTTGGAAAATCGAATTCTGAGTAATAAAATGGGACGAGACAGAGCAATTGTAAAATATCGTCAATATCATGCGCGACCAGCACGGCGCAGGTTGTAGGAAGATGAAGAGGGACAGATTAACCAGAGGTAGAGCAGATCTTTCTCTAGTCGTCTTCTTAGGTACTTCAGTGTCACTGCTATTTCTCTGTGGTTTGGCTGTGGCCTCGAGTAAAAGGTCTTGTGTTCTTGAGTAGGCAGCGAACGAGTGCATTTCCAGGATTTTACGAGAGCTCATAGTAAGGAGACAGCATGCTCATGCTTGACTGCCATTTTAATCATAAAAAAGGCGTTAAAATTCAATATTTCTTGCTTAGAATGTACAAGGGCTTCTAGTCAAGTCTGCAAGTATATTCCACTTTCCTACTCATCATATCTTAACTCACAGTTTAAACTCGATAACCCAATCTGTGAACTCACAACAATTTAAGGAAAAAAGCTGATTCTATATACAGTTTCGCCACAAAATACCTAATAGTACTAACGTGTCTCGCTTCACTTTTAAATTATGTATAACGACAGCACGCGACGCTCCGCGAGTGACGTAACAACGTGACACAATTTCGCGATACGAGTGTATCCGTCTGTGGCTTGTTGTAATATAACAAGTAACTACCGGCTTCCTATTTAATGGAGCTCCAATTTCTGTAGTAGACCCTAGTTATGATTATTTTTGGATTTACTTGATAAGGAATGTGTAGGTTGCCAGGTAACAAGTAGGGAAGCCTCCAAAGCAACCAGGTGATGATGCAACCGGGAAAGTGCTACGATGAAGAAAAAGAAACAACATATTCAGCAACAAAAAATCAAGGCACACTAAAATCTTATATCCATATCCATACTTCCATACTAATCCATCCATACTAATATTATAAATGCGAAAGTCTGTCTGTCTGTCTGTCTGTCACCTCTTCACGGCTAAACCGGCTGGACCGATTGTGATGAAATTTGGTAGGGATGTAGTTAATGACCTGAGGTCAAACATAGGTAACTAGCTGTTCCCCGCGGCTTCGCCCCGCGTGGGACTCGGTTATATCGCGCCCAAAAGTAGCCTATGTTTGACCTCAGGTCATTAACTATATCCCTAGCAAATTTCATCACAATCAGTCCAGTAGTTTAGCCGTGAAGAGGTGACAGACAGACAGACAGAATTTCGCATTTATAATATTAGTATGGATATACATTCCATGCTGGTCTGGCAGAAAAAGAAAAACATAGAATATACCAGCTGCTACTCTTCACGGGCAAACCTAAAAGTCGACTGAGGGTATTGGCCTATGAGGAAATCATGACATAGGCGATGCGGCTAGCAACCCATCACTATTGATTTCCTGTTTTAACTATCATGCTAAATGTGGTCTAAGGTCTTATGGCCTTAGGCTTTGTGTACCAGTATGGAATAAAGACGTGATTATATGTATGTATGTATGTACATATATAAATCAGTGCAAAATGCGCCTTCTAGTCATAAGGTAGTTGCTTTTTTATATATTATATTTTCTTCATGAGATTCCATGTGGTATTTAAAAGCTGAAATTCCATTCCAATTTCCATTTCAATTGAGAGAACAGTTAAGTTTTAAACCAGCAGGACAGTAGTTATAGTTTATTTTAACAAGAAAATACCAATGGAAATCAATTTGTTACAACAAGAAATGTTGATATTTTATATGTATTTGAAATTAGTTTTTTTTTATTAAAAAGTATTTAACATCAATATAATATGTTCATATAGTTGAACTAAATAAATTGTACTTCAGTCAAAGGTTTCCACATTTGTTGTGTACATTAAGTACACGCTACACTACGCCCGACAGGGTTCATATTGTACCTACTCAAAAAGGACAGTGACTTCAGTGTATACTATCTAGTTATAACTGTTATTGTACAATGTGAATGCAATAAATAAATTGAAATTGAAAAGTATATATTTTAATTATACATATAAATGGAATAATATTAACCAGTACAAGCAAATTAGGACCAAAATTAAAAGCTTAACCAGAGCTTTGAAGCATAATACAATTAAGGAAACATGGTTTGATGAAGCAGTCCCTCACCACCAAAGTTTGAATGCTTGTAAAGTTAGTAATGAAATTTATGAGCAAGTTATTGAAGGCTTATGTAGCACAGAGGCCTGTAAATTGCCTCAGGGAGAAAGAGTAACATGTTGCTAGATTAAGTATTCTTGTTAGGGAACAGTAAATAAATAATACCTGCTACATATGCTTTAAAAAAACATGAAGGTGATTTGGCATGTGCTACCTGTTCTTATACTATGCTCCAACTTGCACAGGAATCACTCTTACCTGGAACTTCTCGAATTGTTCCCTCTCAGCATCCAGGCTGTTTTTCTTCAGTTGAAGTACTCTCGGCAGGGATAGCGACGCCATAGATATCACAACAATCTCAGATGCGATGCAAAACACAGACGATCTAGTACCGTCCCCAACAGAGATTATGATTTCAAATGAGGACAATATTTACAGACAATAATGACTATTTCGAAAGAACACCGAAACACTTTTATTACTCTATTGTGGTTGATTTTATTACAAAGGTCGAACAATATGCCTATTGAATTAAAATACTTTATAAAAGTTGGTAAATTATTAAAATAAAAACGAACACACGAACACCACACCGTAAACGTCCATTCGCAAAACACAATTATTTGAACTGTCAAATTAAAATTTCTTCTTACTTACTGACAGTACATTGACAGTGACAGGAGGCAGGTGAAACACTTTTTTTTTCTATGGGGTAATCAAACTACTTCATCAAGCTTATTTTTTCGCCAGTCAAGCCAACGATACCTTGTGACCTACCGTCATCTCTTAAAACCATGCAAGAACGAGTGAATAAGTGAGACAGCGCAATACATGATGTTAGGCGACATCTCTCTTACTCAATCGTTCTTGCATGGTTTTAAGAGATGGTGGTACTGGGGGGTTACTACCATCTCTTATAACAGTATGCTTATGTAGTAGTAGGCCACCATGTAGGCCACGCCAACTATAATTTTAAGAACCATGCAAGTTCCAGTGAGTAAGCGAGACAGCGCAATACATGATATAAGGCGACATCTCCTTTACTCACTGGATCTTGCATGGTTTTAAGAGATGGTAGTAACCCCCCAGTTTTTATCCGGCAAAATGCCGGACCGACTGTAGTGCGCGTAATTTTTTTTTATAGTTTCACCGTTTTGCCATTTCATACGAACGTCAGGCGAACCATAAACAGATAGCTCTGTTTGTCCAACAAGAAGAAAAGAAATTTCATTCAATTTTGACGTAACTTTATGTTTGACATGGTTGGTTGAGTTTTTGGAGGGAAAGTTAACTTCTCGCTATGTCGGCGCTGTATTTAATTTCCAAAACTTTGGTTTTTTCGACTATTTGTGCTTAATATTGGTGGATTATTATTCGCAAAGTGTTCGTGAACAAGCGTGAGTGTTAGGAAGTGATACAGTGTTGATTACGTGACTTTTATCTTTGTCACCAAAATCTCCCAAGTTATAGCTAAGTGAAATTTTTCCACCGCTTCACTTAGCCATCTGACTGTCTAGAATCACTCACTTGACTTTTTGACTTGACTTGACAAAAGTAGGACTGAAGAAGATTAATAAATTGAAGAAAGGCCTTAAAGGACTAGTTTCCATGGCCGTAAAAAGTATTAAAAAAAAAGACATGGTTGGTTTGACATTTCATGACATTTTACCGCTTGTTCACTTTTGTTGATACAAGAAATATTATTCGTAAATCCGCGTGGTTTTGAAACCTTTTTATATTAGTTTCCAATTAAAAAAGTACGTTTTTATTAACATTGATTTCTACCTAAGATTACAAAAATTTTTATATAATGGAGTTTCTCGAATATAATGATATCTCAGCTGAAATTAAAGGGAATATGGTATGGCGATTTAATACAGTGTGTTGTGTACTTTGATGTTATTTATAGTAGAACTATTGTTTTATATCGCTGGTAATTTCAGGTTCCAGGCAGATTGAAGATGACCGATCAAAACATCATATTCAAAAACAGCAAAACTGGTAAAGTGGAACAGATATCCTCCAATGATATCGAACTAGTAAATTTTCAGAAATTTGTCGGCTCATGGGGTTTGAGAGTTTTTATGAAGAATGGTACACTGCACAGATACGGCGGGTTTAAGGACGGCGTAAGTTGTAAAATTTTGGATTACATTAACATGAAAATAAACTAGAAAATCATGATTTATTCTTGGAAGGCTTTTGCATTGGTAAACACTACAAATATGAACCTTCTTCACCAATCTTTTATGATCAAAATTTGTTCATGCCTAGAGAAATACTAACATGTTCATACCTACATGGAATAGAATGATTGACAGCCTTCCTTCCATCCTTTTTCACTGCGCCATATCCAAATAAATAATAATAACAATTATGAAAGTCAAACATATTATTCAGTGTATGTATGCTACATGTTTTTATGTTTATATAAGCATTCAGCATAGAATTGAATAATAGCAATAAAACCCATAATGTTACATGACAGCTTGCTGCTATTGGGTACTGATGCATTAAGTATTATATAGCTATTACCTTAAACTTATGTTTGTTATTTTTTTGTAAGCTATGTATGTCCCACTGCTGAGCAAAGTTCTCCCTTATCTTCTTACTTACTTTTAAAAAAAAATAATTAACTTAATAAATTGGTTTTTTGAATAATAATAATGTTTCAGGAACAAGAGAAAGTGGCAAAGTTCTTCAAATCCAATTATGGCAAGGATATGTTGGAAAAGGAACTGTCACTAAAAGGCTGGAACTGGGGAACAGCTAAGTTTAACGGAGCTGTTCTGAGTTTCAATGTGGGCTCAAATACTGCATTTGAAATCCCATTGCACTATGTATCTCAGTGCAACACTGGCAAGAACGAAGTCACTTTGGAGTTCCATCAGGTAAAGTATCATAATAAAACTATTACTGTATTTTTATGTATGGTATATTTAGGTATTATATGTATGTAGATGATATGTTCGTTTATATACAGTTCACTCACATACATTCGCTGCTTAACCCAAAGGTTGACTGTTAGACATTGCTCCTAGCATTAAGCCCGCCTATTGTGTGATACATTGTATTTTGTGCAATGAAGGTTTAAATAAATAAAATTTAAAATGTCCCTTGCAGATTAAAAGACTTAATTAGTTACAATGTAGTTGTATTAGTATACTCATATAAATTTTACACATGATTGTGCAATATTGCACAATGTATAGTTAGAAGATAAGAAAAAACTGGTTTCTGCATACTTAATTTTCTTATAATGGTTAAAAAGAAATGATAAAAAAACTTTTTTTCCCAAAAATTATTGGAAGGAATATGATGCATATTGATTGTTTTATTTCTTTTTATTCCATTTGTCAATTTGGGAACTAACCAGTTAAATTACTATTTAAATCATTATTTAATTTTTTGCTTTGTTGACTGTATGTACAATGTACATCTTACCTATCATGACACTGCAAATAAGCAAGCAAGCTTCCCTTCTTAGCAGTCCTACTAATAACTTAACCCTGCAGCTGAACTAGGAGTTCAGTCAACATTCTTTTAAGACAATACCTCGGTCAAACACTAGCGCCACCATCAATTAAAAATCATTATTCACTAAAAACACAAGTTATCAAAAATCTCAAATTGCAATATTGCTTAAAACAACCTCTTTTAGCAGTTTTGCAATATAACTATATGGAACTTTAATTTGATAATTTAATATGTTTAAAATTAACTTTAGATCCAGAACCTTAATTACATAACAGGGATTTTTGATAACTTGTGTTTTCAGTGAATAATGATTTTTTGTTGATGGTGGCGCTAGTGTTCCCCAAGGTCTCGTCTTAAGGGTACTTATCAATCTCTGCAGCCATATTAATCCAATAGAGATAATGTGAATTAAAGTCCACACTTCAATATTATAAATGTGAAATGTGGAAATGCAGCTAGTATTACGGGAACTTTTAGGCCAGGAATGATGCGGGGTGGCCTTTCAGACTAAAATTTGCATGAAAAAGCTTGTTGCTGATTAAATGATGTATCTTTATATTGACGAAGCTTGTTGTGGATAAATTTTTTGTACTTTGGACAAAGCATGATGCGGATAAATTTTATATAGTTTTTTAATGTAATTGAAAAAATCTGTCTCGAAACGTGAAACACAGTCTTATGCTTTACGGCTAAGCAGCTAGACTGATTTTGATGAAATTTTACATGGATGCATATGTTAAGGCAAAAAGTTGGCTACTTTGGGGCCCGATATAACCGAGTCCCACGCGGGTGGAGCTGCGGGAAAACAGCTAGTTTAATATATTATTCTTAGTTACTGAATATTAGGGTCTATATAGGTGACTAGCTTTCGCACGCGGCTTCACCTGCGTGAATTTCGGAAACAATGTCTTTTCCCAGGATGAAAGGTACCCTATGTCCTTCTCAGTCCCTGCACTCTTAACTATGTATATGCGAAGCGTGAAGAGGTTGTTACAATAGACAAATAAACAAATATACAAACTCACTTTCGCATTTATAATATCAGTTGGGATGGGATATTGCGACTGTACTTCAGAAACAGAAACTTGAAATAACTAAATATTGGTTTTAGAATGACGACACACCAGTGTCTCTAATGGAGATGCGTTTCCACATCCCCACCAACGAGTTAGCAGGCGACATGGACGCGGTGGAGGCGTTCCACCAGCAGGTCATGAACAAGGCCAGCGTCATCTCCGTCTCTGGGGACGCTATCGCCATCTTCAGGGAGCTCCAGTGTCTTACACCTCGGTATGGAATATATTTTTAAGACTATTAGGTTGTTTATTAAGTATACGGCCGGGGAAGGGCGGGCGCACATACAACGCAGCCTTAGACGGCTATCACACTTGGAGGTGTCACTCACGCGCTGCCAACTTGTACCCTAGGATCGTTAGCTTAATTTAAACCTGTTCAGTTCTATTCAGGGGTGAATTTAACCGGCAGACAAACACACTTTCTTTATCATATTGTACATGACTAGCTGTTCAGTGGTTTCACTTGCACTTTGTGTGTATGTACTACAGCCTATAATCTTACCCAATAATCAGGCTATAATATGCAGAAATGAATTGTTCAAATCCGACCAGTGGACCTAAAGTTATAAGCTTTCAAACAAACCAACAAACAAACTCTTCAGCTTTATTACATTAAGTACTAGCAGTCCACCCCGGCTTCTCCCGTGGTACATACATAGCCTATGTCACTCAGGGTGATAGAATTTTTGAAATTGGCACAGTAGATTTTGAGTTTGTTCATTACAAATATACACACAAAAATACAAATGTTTCCTCTTTATAATATTAGTATTAGTATAGAAGTATAAATAGAATAGATATTTATTTAGTAGAAATAATTCCAAAGATGTATTATTCATAGCTTACCTTATATGTACCTTTTCAGTACATATATGAATAACTGATAACCGCGCGAAGAATAAACAAGTCTTAAAATTTTAATAAAAACATTTCTTCCTTCTTTCAGTGGTCGCTACGACATCAAGGTGTTCCAAACGTTCTTCCAACTCCACGGCAAAACGTTCGACTACAAGATCCCGATGTCGACCGTTCTCCGGTTGTTCCTGCTGCCTCACAAGGACACGCGGCAGATGTTCTTCGTGGTGTCCCTGGACCCGCCAATCAAGCAGGGACAGACACGGTACCACTACTTGGTGCTGCTGTTTGGAATTGAAGAGGAGACCAGTCTGGAACTGCCATTTACAGAGTGAGTTAATCATCATCATCATCAGCTGTTTATAACCCACTGCTGGGCATAAGCCTCCCTCCGTCTACGCCATGCATCCCTACTCTGAGCCAGTAACCTTCCTAATATCATCGACCCATCTAGCCGCTGGACGTCCAGTACTTCGCTTTCCGTATTTAGGGTACCACTCCGTTACAGCCTTACTCCACCTACCATCGTTCCTTCTAGCCAGGTGTCCTGCCCAGTTCCATTTAAGAGCTGCAACCCTAATGAGTTAATATTAAATATAAATTATCGTTATTTACCTCTACAGCTTTTTCATTTTTCATTCATCACCATTCGTCCCAATCTTGGGATGCGACTGAGCAAATGTTATTAATGTTTTCTATAAGCAGGTTGCAAACATCAAAACATATAAGCCTCCTTATACTAATATTATTATTGAACTTTTAATATGGTAAACATTTAGGCATACAGAAATAGATCCTTTTTTTAGGGTTACATACCCAAAGGGTAAAAACGGGACCCAATTACTAAGACTTCACTGTCCATTCATCTGTCACCAGGCTAGGCAGTTAAAATTTTCACAATTGTATTTTTGGTGCCGCTATAAGAAGAAATACTTAAAAAAAAAGAAAAGAAGAAATTCAACTGGAGCTCCCATACAACAAACTTGATATTTTTGTGTATTGTATAGATAATGGTACGTAACCCTTAGTGCCTGAGTCTGACACGCACTTGGCCGGTTTTATATTTCCTAAGAAGCCTGTCCACAGAAATTCTTTTTTTACTATGCATATTTGTACTGTTTCAGGGAAGAATTAAAGGAGAAATACGAGGGTAAAATAACGAAGGAGCTATCGGGACCAACGTACGAGGTTCTGGCCAAAATCATGAAGGTCATCATCAACAGGAGAGTCACAGGCCCGGGAGACTTCTTAGGGTATGTACACTGCAGCATTTTTTTTTTTGTAAAACAAACAGCGTATAATAAGTCTTAATTATGAATAAAATATATTTTATTTATAAATAAAAATATTATATACAGGGTGTAACATGTAAGTGTAGTCATATTCAAGGAGGTATAAGTGTAATCGATGTAGATCTTGTGTGCAATGTCATAAGACACAATAAGTTAATTTAATAAAAAATGAAAATTTAATTAAATATATTTTTTTGTGACGTCATAATCAAAACAATCGTGTCCCATCACTAGTGGGGTCATGAACTCTACTAATCAAACCTACTTACGTGATGTTGAGATATTGTTAGCTCTGCCTGTTCATGCGCGCCTGGTATCAAGGAGCGAAAAACACAATGGCGGCGCGGTATCTTTGGCGGCGACATCGTAGACACCAATCACTTGCCGCACATAACACATTGAATTTTCTTTTTACCCCCAGTTTAAATTTAACTTCACACACCACACACATTATTAATAAAATCACTTATTATTGTAGTGCACTACCGCAACGTAGGTATTCAAATAAACACGTGAACATAACCAAAATGCTCAAGAACGGCTTCTTCAAAGTCCGGGTCGATGGTGCTTGCGCGTTCATGGGAAGTGGAGCCACGGTATGATCCAGTTTCACGCAATCGAAGCACCATCCTACGGAAGCACTCCAAAGATGGCAGCTGCCTTTGCTCAGCTTCTGGACGTCCTTCGATAAACCTCTCACGATACAATTCACGAGCTCCACGAAGACTACCATCGGCAGCCCCCACTCAAAGAATCATTTCGTAGTATTCGACGTGACTTAAAAATGACATTTTCAAAAAAATTAAAGTGTCACGCGCGCGATTAAAATAAAAAGTATCTTTACACCACGTTCAGATGTAAGCAACTGATCGGCGGCGGCCCGACTGATTGAAGGATCATGTACATACAAGATCGATTAACCTGCTTGCTATTGGCCGATCTTTACATAAGGAACTATCCCTACCCCATACCCCATATTTTGGCAGAAAACAATTTAGAGTTCCTTATTAAAACTAACTAAAAAGCTTCCGTGTTTACTATCTAACGCCTATGTTATCCTAGTCAACATTAAAAATTTTTAGTGAAAAAATCACTCCGTCTACTAAATGAACCGGTTTTATTCGCATGATTTTAGTAATTTCAAATTATCTTATTACCAATTTGATCGGTCAAGCGAACATTATCACTGAAATTACTCATTATTAATAAACAGAACCCTTAGATCATTATTTCCAAAAAACAGTAATGGCCGAATGAGAAGTGGGCGTTACTTTAATTAGGATTCAACATGTAAGGGTTTTCTTACGAATTTGTACTTACTCTTTACTTTTATGCTATCCTAGTACTAGTAAGATGACCGCGTGGTATATCCAGCTCAAAAATACTTTCTCAGAGGGTTTTTTCACGAATAGTTTTTTTTCCTTTCCAATTACGTACTTTAGGAATAGACCACTTTCTCTCTTCACGTGAATGTCGTACAAAGGGGAAACAGATATCTGAATTCCAATGTTTTTCTTCCTGGCTGTTGGCAAAATCTCTCGCCGCCGCCGGCTGGTGGTATTTTCTACCAACAGCAGCGTTCGCAAAGAAGGTTAACGGCAGGCAGGCGGCCGGTCATACAAACAATTTAAAATCTTATTTTATGACTTCAGTCGATGTACCTCGTGGACATCGTATTAACGGATCTTGTACTTATTTCAAAAGCTATGCTACAGAATGCGACCGGTAAACGCGGAGGACATTATTTTTGTGACCGGCCGCATCTTGACGTCAAACGTCTTAATGTCGTTTTATTAGAAACCTTTGCGAATTTTCTTATTACCCATAATACCCTAAATAACCATGCAAGTTTAAATAACGCAGTCCATTATTCATAGACAGAACCCTCAATAATAATTTTAATAATTATTTGCAAAGAAAGAGAAAGAAAGAGATGGCAAATGTGTATGTGAGGTGGGTGTGGCTTTAATTAGGGTTCAATATGATTTTTTTCTTAAAAATTATGTATTTGCTCTCTAACACTTATGCTATCCTAATACTATTGATACGTTCTTGCAAGCGCGTGGTATATCCAGCTTAGGAATAGACCACTCCCTCGAACTTTTCCCCTCGAGAATGACGTGGAAGTCTGCTATGGAACAGAGGTTTGAATTCCCTTGCAATGCCCTTGCATATTTTGCCTAATTTGTACAGAACCAATAATCAAAATAAAATTAAACAGAAAGAGAAAGAAATATCTTCTTTTCTTACAATACATAAGTAAATGGGCGTAGCCTAGGCACATAAATAAATTTAGGGTTCTTTAATGTTTATTGCTAATGTACCAGGTGTCACAGGGCATAATAATATTACATGTGCGCATACAATAATTCCGCGGTGCTTTTATGATGTTTTTTTTTTAAGTAAGACAATGTTTATGACAAAAGTTCATTAGTTTCGTGTAGGTGTCATAGTCAATCGACCATGCACACCCTGGCGTCAGAGTTGTTTTATTCGGAACCGCCTCTCGGCCTCTGACGTGGTTCCTTTAACGAATACCAGATGGCAGCCGGGACCAACGGCTTAACGTGCACGCACGGCAGGAAATCATCTTTATTGTCAAACAAATCAGGTGATAATCAGGCGATTCAAGCCTAAGGACATATGTCCTAACCAAACTGGAAACAACTAAACAAAGTATGCTTCCCGTGGGAATCGAACCCTCGGGTCTACAGGCAAAACGCCTTAACCACTGGACTACGGAGGCAGTGATATGATATGACAAAAGTGAAAGATGGTGATGGAAACAAAGTTCTGCACACCTCTGTTCTGTTTGTCTGTACCGTGTAGGCGACAGCGGTCAAACCTCCCTCCGGCTCCGAAATACGTAAGTGATGTTGTACGCCACTTGGAAAAATAACTACAACGTCAACTAGCCAGCTCATCAATTTCTGTTTGTTTTAATTTTTTGTGTCAATTTTATCTCTCTTCCAAGCGATTTCCCGGTTGTATTCTCAGATCGTCGTCCCAAGGTCGACTTTCTTGCTTTCTACTCTCTCACTCGGCCTGATTGTAAGACCATTTATTTGTACACATTTACCAAGTAGTTTTTGCGTTAACCCTTTGCTGGGCCGCTGCTGGGGAGGCGGTAACCAGACACTTATTCAAGCCACTGATTGGTAATAAAATCCCTTAGTTTACTTTTTAGCTTTTGTCTTAGCAAACACATATCAAAATTATTCAAAAAAAAATCATACGGAACCTTAATTTTTTGCTTAATTTATTTTGCATTAGATCTCTTACCAGGAGAAAATGTGTGCTCGACAGGAGGTGGTTAAGGCTTAGGTAAAAAAGGTCATTCACATTGTCAGCTGATACAGACAGTGATGTCTGTTGACTCTTATCGATATCGATAATACGTTAAAATTACGATAAAGTAAAACTCACTCGATTATTAACTTTTCCATTTAATACCAATTGGAATATATTGCTTATGACCGACTCTGTCAGCCCTGAAAATATGACTACACTTACATGTTACACCCTGTATAATTATAAATAAAATATATTTTATTTATAATCACATTAGATTAAAGCTACTATATTGATTTACGGATTGCACAATACAGAGAACGTCAATTTTAAATAGATGAAATTAAAAGATAAAAATCTCTAAAGAGGTTTTTTTCTTCAACATGCACACTCATCAGTTTCATATGCTGCTAGTGTGTTCAAGAATATAAATAAATACATCCGATATAAAATGTATGCCTATAATTAATTATATACAAAAAATATGTACTTTTGCACGTCTCCAACAGACAGAGTACACTGGACCAAGAATTGTAACACCATTTATACATGTATTCTTGCAAAATTAATGTTTCTTTTTCTTATAATAAGTTCATATTATATTTATTCACCTTCCATGCTGGTCTGTGAGAAAAAGAAAAACATAGAATGTACCAGCTGCTTCTCTTCCCGTGCAAGCCGTAAAAGTCGACTGAGGGAATCGGCGAATGGGGGAATCATAACATAGGCGATGCGGCTAGCAACCCATCACTATTGATTTCCTGTTTGAACTGTCATCATGCTAAACGTGGTCTAAGGTCTTATGGCCCTAGGCTCTGTCTAGCCCGCATGGGATAAAGACATATGTATGTATGTTATTTTACGTGTTTCCTTCTGCAGGCACCACAAAACACCGGCGATAGCTTGCTCGTACAAGGCAGCTGCCGGCTACCTGTATCCGCTGGAGAAAGGCTTCATCTACGTGCACAAGCCTCCCGTACACATCCGGTTTGAGGAGATCGCTTCTGTCAACTTCGCTAGAGGAGGCGCTTCTTCGACCAAGTTAGTTTTATGCTCATTTTATTACGAACTAGCTGTCCCGGCGAACTCCGTACCGCCTGAACTTTACTCACCGTTTAAACCTTCCCTGAACTTCCACAAATATTTCAAGACCAAAATTAGCCAAATCGGTCTAGCCATTCTCAAGTTTTAGCGAGACTAACGAACAGCAATTGATTTTTATATATATAGACTAGCTTTTGCTCGTGGCTTCGCCCGCGTGAACATCCCTCGGGAACGGTTTTTCCGAGATAAAAGGTAATTATGTCCTTCACAATACTTCTATCTATGTGTATGCGAAATTTTAGGAAGATTAGTGCAGTAGATAGGGCGTAACAAACAAACAAACAAACTCACTTTCGGATTTCAAATATTACTTAGGAGTTAAAAAGTTAGGATTTAATTGACTTTCCTTTTTAATTTCTTGTGTGCTAATTTTACATGCCGATAGGAAGTGTGTGGCAGATTTCTTTAAAAAATTCTTGTTGTTGCTTTGTACCCATATACGCAATTAAAGAATTTGATTGATAGATATTTGCTAAAAGCTTGTTTTTAAAATGGTTTTCTTTTAATTACACTTGTTTACAAAATTTTCCAGGTCGTTCGACTTCGAGATCGAGCTGAAGCAAGGCAGCATCCACACGTTCAGCAGCATCGAGAAGGGCGAGTACGACAAGCTGTTCGATTACATCACCTCTAAAAAACTGCACGTCAAGAACACTGGCAAGAATGTGAGTATATCATTACTTTTGTTTTTCTCGTCATAGCTCTCGTAAGGTGGTTATGTAATTAGTTACTGCTGGGACGTCGCTAACTAACGCTTTTACCAGACGAAACCTTTGTGTAAAGACTTAAAATAATATATTATGCTTGTACTACTGTCAAACCACTTTATACTTTAAACTAGCTGTTGCCCGCGGCTCCGCCCGCGTGTAGGTCGCTTTTCACGTAACCTGTGGAAACTACAACTATCCAGACCTATAGTTAAATCTATAGTATCCTATTCCCGTGCCAATTTTATAAAGCCTATAACTATCCAGACCTATAGTTAAATCTATAGTATCCTATTCCCGTGCCAATTTTATAAAGCCATTACATTGCTACGATATCAAACTGAAAATATTAACATTCATACTATCACATCTTTGTCTCTAAAAGAGTAGACGCAGCCTATTACAGGGTCATTTGGACCTAAAAGCCACTCCTAAAATTATAGTGGGCATGTAAAGTGGAGAAAATCTCAATAAAAAGTGAGAAGTTAGTTTAACACGACCGTATGTTCCGTCAAACAGCAACTGAACTGACATGCCGATTTGATTATTTTTTACACCAAAGCCAAACCAAACCAACCAATCAATTCAAATAGCTTACAATACAATACGACCGATAAACAAACCAACCAATAGAACTAAATCAACAACCAATTTTTCTTTTAATAATTCAAATTAATTGCCGTAAGGAAAATTTTCAATCTGCTTTACCATATGCGAAAAAATAATTAAAATAAAGTCAGCGCCATCTATTGATATTTTATGTAACTAAATTATACGCCCACACACATTCAATGTGTTATTTTATTAAAATTTAATAGACTGCAGTGTGTTTTTCTCTTTATTGATATCGATAAAACAAAGTATAAATTCTAGCTTTATCTAAATTAAATACGTTTATGTAAACCGCATTCAACTCTGTTTAAAAGTTTTGAAGCAGTGCTAGAAGTAAACTTCAACTGACCATAACTTCTTTTTCCCTTAACCGATTTTGACGAAACAAAGTTTTGACAGCGCTCCTAATTATATGTAATCCACCTGTGAAAACCGCGTTCAAATCTGTTGAGTAGTTTTGAAGTTATAATGTACCAGAGAGACAAAAATTCCAAAAAATGTTTTTTTTTTTGTTTGTTCCTGTTACTCTTTTTTAATCGCTCCGTATCAGTTTTTTAGAAAATTATTTAATGTATAGACACTCGATTTTCACTGTCCTATTATTTGTATAAATTGATAAGTACAAAATACTGATATATTAACGGACTTAACGCTAAGAGCGTTCTCTACCAGTCAATCATTTGATTAATCTTCTTCTTCAATGTCGTCAATGACAAACTAAAAGATTTGATTTGATTGGGGTTGCGATATCGTTTATCCGAAAATAAATTTGCAAATGAATTTATTCGTTCCTTTTCAAAATTAAAATAAAAAAGAAAATAATTATAGAAAAAAAAACAAAACAGAAAATTATTGTTTGTGGCAGGATTCGATCCAGCTCTTTCCTTGAAAAGTCCTATCTTGAAACATTTCTTTACTAAAATATTAAAAGCAAAAATATAGACTTCTAAAAAACTTATACAAAACGAAATAAAAGTAAGTAAAAAAAAAGTCATGTTTAGCAGGATTAGAATCCTCTACTCAAAAAAATAATCCGCGACCTCTACCGATAGGCCAACATGCGTTATTAGTAATTGGCGAAATTTCAAATGGAATTTGTCTATAGGTACGCAAATTCACCCCTTTTTTGGATATTAGGTTTGGAATTGTGAACCTTTCTTATGTGGGCAGGGCAGTATATAGTATAATGAAGACACTTACCAAATTTCACGTTTATGGCTTTTATAGTTTCGGTTTTGTGATGATAAATTAGTTAACCTCCCCCTTTTTACCCCTTTAGAGGTTGAATTTCTAAAAACGCTGAAACACGCCATTAGTTATTTTTGTTGAGAAGCATTCTTGCCAAGTTTCAAGTACATCAGTGTAGATTTTAATATATTTTTTTTCATACAAATTTGCCCTCAATTTTAACCTTTTTAGGGGTCTAATTTTGAAAAATCCTTTCTTATCTGAGCACTACGTATTAACATAAGACTTCGGTCCAAATTTCAAGTTTATAGCTTTTATGGTTTAGGCTGGGCGTTGATTTATCAATTGCCCTTGTTCTTTTATATATATAGAAATTATAATAATCTACTAACTAATTTGAAATGAATACAAATATACTTAAAGACCTACAATTTATTTGAGAAACCTTACAATATATTTAAAATATGCAACTAACTTATGGAAAATAACACAAAGATTTACCTATTTTCAAACTAATATTTATTTATTTATTTCATATTCTGTTACTATTTACTATTCGAAATCCGAAATCCGGAAAAATACTTTTCAAACTTAAACTAAACGAATCAATGAGTAACCCAAAACGCAGACATACCATATAATTACCACTCCATACTCCAATCAATTCCAATTTAATTTTATTATTTTAAATTTAGCAGGTACCAAATCGTCTAAACACACAATCAAATCGTTAGAAAAGCAAAAACATTGTTATTTTATTTTTAAAATCTCAATTACTACACATGATGATTAAATGAGAACGACAAACCATATCGACTTTAAAATGTATGGTGGCGCCATCTATTGACACATTACTGAACTCATAATATTAACAAATAAATAAAACCTTTGCACTCTATCTTCTATTATGTATTGTATCCTATTACAATATGTTGTGTACATACAATACAATTCAATACAATACAAAATATTATACCAAGACATTTTCAATTTTAATTCCATGTATCTCACTTCAAAAATGACAAAGTTTTATACAAACTGGCAACCCCTATTTCACCCCTATAGGGATGGAATTTTCAAAATCAGGTTGATGCATTATTATTTTTTACCAATAACAAATTCAAATTAAAAATTTCATGTGTCTCACTTCAATAATGACAAAGTTTTATACAAAATGGCAACCCCTATTTCACCCCTTTAGGGATGTAATTTTCAAAATCTGATTGGTGCATTCTTATTGTTTACCAACATCAAATGTAAATTAATAATTTCATGTATCTCACTTCAAAAATGACGAAGTTTCATACAAACTGGCAACCCCTTTTTCACCCCTTTAGGGGTAAAATTCCCAAAAGTCCTTTCTTAGCGGACGTCTCTTAGTCACAATCTACCTTCCTGCCAAATTTCATCTTCATCGGCTCAGCAGTTTTGGAGATTTCGTGATGAGTGAGTGAGTGATTTTCGCTTTTATATATATAGATTGTCATCATTAACAGCCCTAATTTTGGCCAATGTTGAGTAGTTGGCCACTTCGTGTACGCCGAGTTGGTATACATATGTGATGTTATCCTTGAAACGCCACGCTAGCCAGTGCGTGTGCCAGTGGACGTAGTTCTTCCCACCTATACAATTAAATAGTTTAGAAATGGTTTAGAAACTATAAAATTGTCCAGAGGGTGTCGCTAGGAGTCTAGGACTCTGAATTAGTATCACAATGTACTACAATACAACACAAATTCCAAATATCATTATTGACGTTATAAGCAGCATGAGATTAGGATTCCATTACTTCTTTTCTTTTTTGTCACAAAACAAAAAATATAGATACAAGTGTCAAATCACAATCGTCTTATAGACATGTTCTTCATTTCAGGACAAAGCGTTGTACGACGACGATTTCGGCGATTCTGACACGGAGAAGGAACCAGACGCGTATCTGGAGCGTGTCAAGGCGGAGGCCAAAGAGAGGGAATCCGACGACAGCGACGGATCTGACGAAAGCACTGATGAGGACTTCAACCCTGACAAGGCTAAGGAGAGCGACGTCGCTGAAGAGTAAGTGACAGTATACTATCATATTTCATTAGTTTTATACCCGAATACTCAAACGCTACTCAATTTTGAGAGTGTTTAAGTATCATGCTGTCAATGTCATATCACTGACGTTCAGCGCGAAAGAGATACTATTTAGTGTGGTAAGGCATAGGACAAAAAAGGAACTGATGACAGCGACGAATCTGACGAAAGTACTGATGAGGACTTCAACCCTGACAAGGCGAAGGAGAGCGACATCGCTGTAGAGTAAGTTATAGTATACCAGCTATTATTCCAGGATCATATTTCATGGGTTCTCAAATGCTACTCAATTTTAAGAGCTGCTCAAGTATCATGCTGTCGCGCTGAACGTCAGCGATATGACAGTGATAGCGCATGATAGAACAGTGTGGTAAGGCAGAGGCCAAAGAAAGGTACTCGGATGACAGCGACGGATCTGTAAAGTACTGATGAGAACTTCAACCCTGACAAGGCGGAGGAGAGCGGTGTCGCTGAAGAGTGAGTGATTGTAACTATATGCTTACTGGTAAATATTCGCCATTCTTGAGCCTAAATGCGATAAAAATTGATGAACTTATAAATCCTTTCTATGAATTCAGTCCTGGGGGGTTACTAACGTCACTTAAAACCATGCAAGATCCAGTGAGTGAGGGAGATGTCGCCTTACATCATGTATGGCGCTGTAAGCCCAACGATAGTTGAAACACTTGTCTCGGTGGCAAAGTGGCTCTTTGTATTTAATGTTCAAAGTTTATTAAATACGCTAACAATGCTATGTTCCAACCTTTTTACGACATTACGGGAAGAGAGAGTGCGCTCCGCTCCGGTATATTCCTTATTAGTTTTTAATTTCCTCTCAGGTACGACACAAACCCGTCATCGTCGGAGGATTCAGACGCGTCGGCTGCGTCCGGCGACAGCAAGAAAGAGAAGAAGAAGGAGAAGAAGCCCAAGAAGACCATCACTATCGTAAGTGTTGATTTGAAAATGTATTATACAGTGTTTTCTAATGCTTAAAATTTATGTGTAACTTGTGGACTTCGTTCGTATATAGAAAGATTCATTAATCTATCTATATAAAATGTAATTAAATTTGTACGATTCGCTCTCTAAGGATTTTTTCTGAGGGGCAAACTTTGCTATTGAAAAAATAATGTTCACATAAATTTACGTAGGTCTCGATTAGATCACCCAAGTTCAAGTTATCTTTATTTGTACAAGTTTTTAATACTACCTAATTACAAATTTTCATTTCTTTACTAGTGTTTCTTCACCTTTTAGACGCCTATTGATTTATTACATGTTTTAACGAGTTACATGTCATTTGTTTGAAGTTGACCATATTTCAAGATATTTTTCATACAAAATATTTAAGAACCATCGCCATGACCATTTATAACATGTTTACAGTCAGAAGCACCTCGTAAACGCAAAGAGAAGTCGAAGAAACGCGAAAAAGACGCGAACGCGCCCAAACGACCCGCCACCGCCTTCATGCTGTGGCTCAACGAGAACCGCAAGGGCATCGTGGACCAAAACCCCGGCATTAAGGTCACGGAGATCGCTAAGAAGGGAGGAGAGTTGTGGAGGGAACTTAAGGACAAGTCGGTCAGTATTACCACAGTGTATAAGACCCAAGTTTACTAACTATATCTAACCATTTATTGTGAAACCTTATTTTTAAGTCATTGTACATTTTAATCTTCGAGAAGCGCGGCTTCCGTAACAGAAGTTACGGAGTAGCCTTAGCAATATTTTACTATTCAATTTCAATTCAATTCAATTTATTCATTAAAACAATATACATTGCATCCGAACATTTCTTAACACTACTTAAAATTATATAATTAAATTCACTTTCCAAAAATATTATAAGTCAGTAACATTATATAAGCACTTTTCCAGCATTCGAGTAGATCTGGCGTTTTTAGCGGAGGAAAATACACACAAGTACTGCATACCTACCTACATACATGTAATGATGACACACATTAAAAAATGAAACAAAACAGCAAATAATTTGTGCACAGCTACCACACACTAATAAATTAAATATGCCGATTGGGCATATAATTTGAAAGGGAATGCAGCGTATAGCTTCTTCCTCCCCTTTACTATATCTTTTATTCATTACCTTTACAATATTCATCAAAATTGTCCTTCAGGAATGGGAAGACAAAGCCAGCAAAGCGAAAGAAGAATACAACATAGCGATGAAGAAATACAAGGACAGCGGCGCCGCGGACGAGTTCAAACAGAAGAAGAAGGCCGCGGAGAAGGAACGCAAGGCCTCGGAGAAGGAACGCAAGGCCGCGGAGAAGGAACGCAAGGCCGCGGAGAAGGAACGCAAGGCCTCGGAGAAGAAGAAGACCGCCCCCGCCGCCAGCAAGAAGGCGAAGACTGGCAACACTGGTGCTGGCAGTGGGGGCAAGTTCACCAGTAAGGAGTATATCGATGATGATGACTCCAGCTCCGACTCGGATGGTGATAAGAAGATGGAGAAGAAAGATAGTAAAGAGGTAAATTGTAAATTGTTTTTTGATTGATCACGTTGACAGATAAGGTGCGCGGGGTTACCATAGGTATTTACCACAGAATTTGTAAATATTAACAAGAATTGGCATGGCGCACGAGAAACGTGTTACTAGTTTGGCTTGCAAGCCAACGTTTCAAACAGAAAAAATGGGCGGGGAATTTGATTGCCTCATTTATTGTCACTGTTATTGGTCGATAATATTAGGTGGCTTTGTTGTAAACTACGTTATACATTTCTAATAGGTGTGGTGTAGTTTACATACGCTGCCACACTGATCCTGAAACTAAATCTACGTCGAAACATTTTCTATTCGGATAATTTCTCTGTTTTGTGGTATTTACGCTCGTGATACTTGAGTGTAACTAACTACAACTAGTATTTATAACTAGCTTTCTACCGCATACATTTTTCTCGGGAACAGTGCTTTTTCCCGGGATTAAAGTTAATTTTCTCCTTCTCAATACTACTAGCTATGTGTATGTGAAATTTGAAGAAGATTGGTTCAGTAGATAGGGCGTGAAGAGGTAACAAATATACAAACTCACTTTCACATTTATAATATTAGTTGGATTGTTATACTTATTAATAGTAATAAGCTTTCGTAAAATATAGAAAATATTAAAATAAGCTTGTTTTTCAGAGTGCCAAAGACACAAAGAAGTCGAAATCGAAGAGTTCGTCGTCCGAAGCCGAGGCGTCGTCAGGATCTGGCGACGAGAGTGGCAGCGGCAGCGATTAGTAGAAATATACGTGAAATCTCAATTACATGCTTGTAAAGTTGAACTGAATTGTTTTTAATGGCAACACTATTACTTTATACAGTATTCCAGCAAATGATTAAAAAATAAACGAGGAACTTGACTACTTTTGATACTAGCTGCATTAACATAATCGGCTGTTTATTCTATTTGTTATCACTGTTTAATTGAAAAACTCAAAAATAAAGGTATTATATAAAGTTGAGTGAATAAATCGACTGCACATATTTTAAGGTATGATTGACATAAATCCAAATTTTCATTGTAGGGATATAAGGTGGACTCAAATCAACTGCAAATATTTTAAGGGCAGATTCAGACCACAAAACTGAACAACTTTTCCAAATAAACTTATATCGAAATACGATATATTTTGTTATAAGTTTATTTGGAAAAGTTGTTCAGTGTAGTGGTCTGAATCTGCCCTTAAAATATTTGCAGTTGATTTGAGTCCACCTTATACTAAACATACATATATGAAAATATGGATTAATGTCAATCATGCCTGAACGACTGAATAAATTTAGAAAACTGGCACATAATGAAAAATAAATATTTCTATTCAATTAATTTTTCTACTCTTTTGTGTCGCTGTGTATACAAGAGATATTAAGTAGTTGCTATGATCGATATCCTATATACATAGCAAAAGTGTAAAACATTTATGTTTTTATATAAAGTAGGTATTTACAGTATTGCATATAAACACAACTGCAAAATTTGTGATACATCCATTTATGGTAGGAGCATACCTAATAATGTTTTTCACTTAGGCAATGAGCCAATAAAAAAGAAAACTTGCTGTTTAAGCGATAAAATACTTATATAATGGCGCGGGTACGCTGAATTTTGATATCATTTGGGAATTTTGTTTGCATATTTTTCTTTGTTTTGTTCTATTTATCCAATATAATTGTATTTGGAACGTGGATAGATCACTTAAAATATTTACTTGGAACATAAACATGGATTGGTCACACCAGTTTTTATATATTTATATATTCACGTCGTACTCCTAGACAGCGCCTGAGATTAGTAAACCTTTTTGCAAACCTATATCATCTATCAGGCTTGTGGATAGAAAAGAATATCTGGTACCGCGATACGTTCACCTACCTGTTTCACCCACCGGTGGGTTCACGGGGAATTTCTGGTTACCCATGTACCCACTGCGTATATAGCTTGTTGAGTATTTATACATCTATCCATGGAAACACAAATATTTAATTAATCGTGTACCTACCCCTGTGCGATTGTGTTTATTCCATTAATTGAATTTAATTTTATATTATGCAAATGATTCGTGAAATAGATATGTGATAATTATTGTACTTTATTCCCTTTAAAATTATGACTACGTTTCTGGTGCGGCGGCATAAATAAATGTTATATTATGTATTCTTTTAAATATAAATCATTCTTACATCTACGTCCATCAGTAACGAAATCCATGAATGCCGTCATGTTAAGGTGTAAATATTTAATTATGTAATAGTTTAGACCAGGGTTTCGCAAAAACCATAATATTTGCTGGCAGTTTTAATTAAACTAACAAGGTGTTTGTTTAAACTATTATTAATAACCAATTTAAGTTCGGCTGTCTCAATAGGCCTTGCTGAATTCAGCTATTTGTTTTAATAGATATGTTAAGACAGTACAGATATTAACTATTTTACAATTGAAGTTACAACAATGTTTACGTTCATTGCTGTGCTAAAGTCCCTTCGGAAGGGCGTGAGCATTAATAAGGCCCTATTGTTACATTATACAACAAAAAATCGTTTTCTCTGTTCAATATCTCTGGGCTCATTCTTTTGTTCTACTTTTGTCCCGAACCGACCCATTTCGTTGTAAATTACCTGCCTCAATCGCCACAAGTATTGCCGGCTATAGATTCTCTCCAGTTTTTTGCGAAAATCCAGTCTAAAATTATTTTTAAGAATGACTTTGTAGCCTCAAACCTGCATCTTGCGGCGAAATATTTCAATAGTCATTTAGATAAGTGCGATAAGTTGTATGTTGATAATAAGTGTTTTAATATAGAATATGTTTTGTAAACTGATACGCTTTTATTTCATAAACATGAAATCCTAACATACAAAGTTGTTTCCGTACGAATATCTCGCAGAATTCGGCATTTTAAGGTGAATAATTAATCACAATTTTGTTTGGTGTTGGTTTATTGAAGCCGACGTAAACGCCATTTTATGTTAGGTTTATTTATACAAAATATCATCTCACCTCGCCTCGTTAATTTTTATGAATGAGAAAGTTACAATTAAGGATAAATTATTAAAAAGGGCTTCGAAATTATATAGCTTGAGGTGTAACCAGGAAAGGGTTGAGATGTGATGAGAATTGAGGATAATTTTGTTACAATACAGTTATGCTTGTCAGATATCATGTGTTTACTATCTGTTGTAATATCGTATAATTTAAAGTATGATAGCAAAAGATATCAACGATTCGCCGCTCCACTTCGGCCTATCTTAAAGAAACCACCGCGCTAAATATTATAACGGCGACAACTGATTAGCTCATTTTTGTCAGACATTAATGAGGTTCAATGTTTTCGACAGGCATTTAGATAATTACTAGTCGTTAAGGCACTTTTATCATTAATGTAAATTTACTAAGCTACTTAATTGTTATTAGTAGCTTAGTAAATTTAAGCGATGATTACCACAGAATAAGTCATAAGGAAAGCAGCGGACCCGGCGTTCCGAAGCAACCAGCCAAGGATGTAACGGGGAAAGCGCTGAGATAATGACCACAAATAGGTCTACGCTACTTCTGATATCAAAGCAAAACGTTAGCCATTTCACACTTGAGTATGTGGCGATATCACAGATAACATATTAAATTAAACCTTGTTCAGTTGAATGCTATTATCTAATTTTAAACATCGCATTTATTGATTTTCTATTGTTTTCTACTATGTGGCAACGTTAATAATTTAAACGCTCATCGCATTCAACGTTCGTACTAACGCGTCCAACTGCGCCTGTGACGTCATATTTTAATAATAGACCGGTCGCCAGTACAAACAAAAAACCGGTTGGCACGGCATTAGTACCTGGCTTCAAGCTAAGCGGGGGCCAAAGTATGTTGGTTTGGTAGGCTCCCGCGTCATGACAAAAGTGAAAGATAACGGTTCAACTTGTTGAGATTCTGCTAAATGTATTGAAAGGAAGTTACTTGTGATTTTTGTACTTTCTACCTGTACCTCAGTAAGACTTGTATCGAATTGGACAAATCATACTTTTATTTTTGATTTAGTTCCTACTTAGGTACTGGTTTTGTGAAAGTCTTGGCATTTGTGGTTATTGATAATTACTGCTTGTATTGTAGGCTAACTTGCCAGAATAATTATATTGCTCATCAGGTCTTACATAATAAATACTTAATTTGAAACAATTATTGACTCATCGACACGTTGCCCAATCTATACTGTGCCCGAGCTATTTACAAAACCAATTTCTATTCGCAGAGTGAAGAAGAACATACTACCGCGAGTAACAGGCGAACAGCTTCTAAGTAGCTTTTTACCCTTATAGATTTTTATTTAAGCAACTTAAAATTCATAAACGAAAATGGCAGGTGACAGCATAGTAGGTATACCTTTGTATAAATTGTAATGTGTCTGTTGTATGTATGTTTTTCGATTTTCGATTCACCATAGAAGCCGTTGGCAGGAAAACTACCCAAACAGAACCAACAGAACTTACTGACGGGTATAAGTAATTACTAATTAGATAGATATCCTTTATCCAAATTATCTGACGCTTTCTCTATATACCTACCTAAGTAACTAACTATACTGACTTCTTAACATAAATTAATTAAACATACTAAGTATTCATACACACAAAAAAAAGCTTTTATTTCGATAAGTACATATATTTATTACACTTGTAATTCTAAAAGTACCTAATTCAATTCACCCTGGGAATGACTCGAAAAGACGCGTCCCATAGTCCTTCCCCAAAGTCGAGGCGACAACGCTAAACCCGCAAAATTGGCGCGACCCATCCTAGAAACGTTCCCTTTTTTTTATGGAGCCCTATTGTCGCCTACAAAATACAAAGGGCCCACTGCGCTTCGCCTTGCGGAAGGTTAGGGTAAATTCACAATAAATATTTGTCGAAGTAAGTAAACGTAACTTACATATTAGATATACCTATGTCTCTGATTGCATAAATAGGCGACACTATAGAGAACTTGTAGGGAGATCAAGCAGGTGCGACTGGAAAGAGATGCGAAATGCTAGTACAGCGCACTCTCCCGAGATTCGGCTCGTATAACTGAGAGGTTGGTAGAGCCATGGGAGGTGGAGGGATACCCATGTCTCTTTTTTATAAAAGAACGAGCTACCCGCCCCGGCTTCGCATAGGCATAATAACCTACCTCTTGAATCACTCCAGTATCTAAAAAAAACGCATCAAAATCTGTTGCGTTAGTTTTAAAGATTTAAGCATACATAGGGACAGGGAAAGCGACTTTGTTTTATACTATGTAGTGATAGTAATATGGGCGAAATGGAGGAAAAAAATAGGAAAGCGGACCCTGGGCTTCTTTTCTGGAAGCAACCGGGAAGGCGCTAAGATGAGAGAGAGAGAGTATGCTCGCTGTATGCAAAATGTTGATTGATACCTATCGCGTATGGGGTCAGCTTATGATGTAAGTATGTACAATACAGCAGCCGCGCGCTCAAGTCGTTGGAAATGATAAGCTATCAATGCGTGTGTGTGTGCATGTATTTGTGGCAATATGGGCAATATACATCAGTAGGTAAGAACGCAGTTATTTTCTCAAATATTAATAAGCATTTTCCAGTTTGGTTAGGAGATTGCAATCTTTATCATAATAATCTGTTTTATGATATGTCTATACTAATATTATAAAGAGTAAAGATTTGTATTTCTGTGTCTGTTTGTAATGAATAAAACTGTGTCTATGTTTGTAACGCCAAAACTTACGAAATCTTGCAACATTTACATTTTGTAATTTCAAATTGATACGTTCATGAGAAAAAAAAGTGTGACCATATACCTAAGTCTTTTGAGTGGTCATATAAGGGTTATTTTTTCGCCTTTGGAGGTACGGAACCCTAAAAAACAAGTAAATTCAATTTACCCGAATATGATAAAAATCACACATCACATGCATTGGGTCAGGGGCTCAGGGCCGCGCAGGCATTGATTCGTTTATATTTTATCGTCATAGTTTATGGATTGGTATACTGTGGTATGTCTATCAGTAGGTAAGTATATAAGGGGGACACAAATAAACTGCAAATATTTTAAGGGCAGATTCTGAGCACCATACTGAACAAGTTTTTCAAATAAACTTACTTATATCGAAATCCCACCTTCGCTTAGAAGTTGTGACTGAGCCCTGTCCCGTAGTCGTCTTTTACAACATTCAAGAAAAGAGCTTATAGCGAGGGCGAATGGTTAGGAACAGGGGGTCTAAAAACGCCACTTTGAGCAATTCATCGAATCGAATTCATATTACGAATTCCTTAGCAATTCCTAGTTCCTTCAATTTTTGTGAAAAGGAATTGCAAAGTTTAGTTGGCCATATTAAAAAAATAGAGGAATTGCTACAGAATTCGTAATATGAATCGATTCGAATAAGTGCTCAAAGTGGCGTTTTTAGACCCCCAGAACACAGAACTGTTCGGATAATTTCTCTATTCTGTGAAAGAGAACAACACACGACTTAGAGGATAATAGTTAGTTGTTATATCATCATCTTGTCGTGTAAGTTCCGTGGTAGTAAGGTCATGTTATTTCCAGTTACATCTGACGCCATTTAGGGACCCTGTGTTCCTGAGCTTATTTGCAACCGGCATAACGCTAAGATGATAATGATAGATTCTAACTTCTGGAGGAACGTGGGACAAAAAATCATTAGGTCTTTATATCTCGTGGCGAATTCATTATTCAACCAGCAATATAAGTATTATACTTATGTATTTCCAAAGGGGTTGACGAGGTTGTCAAGTCACAGGCAGGCGTCATAAAATTAAAATATCAAAATGGCTGTATCTTAAATAAATGTATATACTTATTAGTCACGTTTTAAAAATTCTACACCACACCGGCGGCAAAGCGACTTATGATGAAACCGGAAAAGCGCTATGATGAGTAGGCAACGAGGCGAACGACCGCGGTTTAGGTGGCCAAGACTAGACAAGACTAGTATACTAGTCAAGACAATAATAAGAGTCCATATAGGTAACCATTCTTCTTCGTCCGAGCGTGTTTTTCCGGTTGCATCTTCAGCTTACGCTTCAGAGCCCAGGGTTCAGTTATTAATCATGGTCCTGATTTGGCGGAACTGTTTATTACAATGGAGCGACTGCCGTCTGACCTCCGTAACCCTTTTACAGGGAAACCAGACCCACAGGAACATGACCCGGGTGTGTTAGTGGCCAACACTATCAAACTCTCTCTCTCCACAGGTCTACAGGCTATACTCGCATGATGCTGTAAAGTGCCTAGGTATGCTTCTGATTTGTGTATCTCAAGACCAAAATAAATGGTCGTTGAAGAATGTATTTTATCGCGGTAATCTTAAGTTCTAAGGACATTACACCCTTATTTCTTTAGAAATAAAAACTATTTCTCAAATTCCCACGAAATATCAAATTGTAAACAAACGTGTAGCTGCCATTCAAGCGCTATGTTTTATTGGCGTCCCTTTCCCCCGAACGATTGCCGCGCTTTTTACATTTTCGAATTCAACGTTGGCGGCATTCAAAATAAGGCGCGAGTTAATTTTGGTTGGAATCTGGTAAGGGGAGACTCGAGAGGACTGGGTCACATTTTGATATACTTATAATATAGAACTATGGAATTTTTGTATTTAAAATATTCACTTTAGTGTCAAAGACTCCAAATATGTGATTTAGTTAACTTTTGGTACCTATTTCTATAGAAATATCACAAAATAATTTTAGGAAGTAAATGTATGGAACTGCCATTCTCAAAACAATTTGAACTTTAAACATTAATCATAAAGTCGATATTTAAAAAATAGTAGCATCCGATACTCACGGATATACGTAGTACAGGATGCTACTCCGAATGTATTGCGGTTGGTAGCTTTGTAACTGTCAGCCAATCACGTTCGAGATAGATGTCGCTGCAGTACTGACGCGAGTCGACCCCAAGCTAGCTTGCACTGGGAACATTTTGTTCGAGCTCCATACATTTTCTTCTGGTTCTCTACGTCTACAGTTTGGTTGTGTACCAGTTCAAAAATAATTTCAAAATTTTTGCCATCAGGTAAGTCCAATAATTTTTCTAATTATAACAATGTGTTTTATTTAGCCTAGTGGTATATTTTACAGGGTAATTATGATATTGGTTTTCTTTCCACGTTGGAATTCTCTTTCAAACATGGCTATAGGCTTCGACGTACTTTCCTTACTAAGCGTGGGTATGGCGAAGGACGCTTTTTCAATAATTAATTTCTCTGATCTTTTCCATGGAAGGTCTTAAACAGTTCTTCTACAAGTTGTAGTTCAATAATCATCCAATTAATTTGTAATCTAGTCATTTGAAGTTATTGCGTATTTTCAACACAAAACGTGAAAACAAAATGGCTCGTTCGACCCAAGCCTAGGCCAGTGAACTCGTTATATGGGACGATAATCGTTTTTCAAGATTTTAAGCAATTTTATCATTGTGTATGGTGTGTTTTGGTCGTATTTTTATTGTAAATGTATCGGAGTAATGATATTTTGTGTAATCTCGCCGTAAATAGCTTTCCCGCCAAAACGCCGCCTTAGTAATGTTCCAAGCGACGCGAGGACTTGTACTAACGCCTCGTTCGAGGACAGCATGGGCTGCATAACCTGTTGCCTAACTATCATCTAGTATTTTATTTTAATTTGAGTTTTTTATTTTCAGGAAAAAAGTTAAAATGACGGACAAGCCTAAACGTCCTATGTCAGCATATATGCTGTGGCTGAACAGCGCCAGAGAATCGATCAAAGCTGACAACCCCGGGCTTAAGGTCACTGAAATAGCCAAAAAGGGAGGTGAAATATGGAGAGGAATGAAGGACAAGAGTGTAAGTATATTTGTACAATAACTTTATTTCTAAATAGGTTTAAATTTTTGTCTCTACATGCCTTATTTTATTGTCATAAACAGGTGTGGGAGGAGAAAGCCGCCAAAGCGAAAGAGCAGTACACAAAGGACTTAGAGTCATATAACGCCAACGGCGGTGGTGGCGAAGGTGGTGGTGCCAAGAAGGCACAGAAGAGAGGCAAGAAGGGCAAGAAAGCGGCAGCGCCTACTGTAAGTATAAATTCTTTCTGCAGGCCCGAGTTGGTCACAACTTGTCTATTAGCTTGTGATTTTAATGTCATATTTTTCTACAGAAATCCAAGAAGAAGAAGGAGGAGTCTGATGAGGAAGAAGGTGATGAGGAAGAGGATGAAGAAAGCGAATGATCTCCCAGCCTATAAGACATTTCTGTTCATATTGAATAATTTACTGGACTTAATTTATTACGAGTAACGGGACTGACTTTCCAAAGTCTGTGCAAGAGTTCACAATTTCATTCAATGAATTTATTTTTCACATTCATTTATACTGTAATAATCTGATTATTTAGTCCTATTTCTGAAGTATGATTGAAATTGTTGAATTTGCTATGTACTACTTATGTTTTGTAGTATTAAAAATAGGATTAGATTAACCTATTGTAAGAAATTTACAGAGTTTGGAAAGTTTCACCACAGGCTAGGGTCTAGATTTCTAAGCCTCGAAAAAATAATGTTTAAGTGTTAGCATGTATACACCGGGGAATTGTACAGTTAGCCTCCCTTGTTAAGTTCGCTGTGACTACTGGATGCTCACGTCGAGATGTACCTCACTTCTGGTTTCATCAAAACTTATATGTCTGCAGCTCTAAAATTGCTGTGCAACCTGTTTGAAGCTGCGCTTTGATTGAGTATGCCATATATATATTTACAGTGTCTGTAACATGAAGTTGTGTGCATTCTTTCGACATAACAGTTTTGGTCAAACTACACTAACATGTAAATTTAGAGACGATTTCATGAAATGTATTTGCTTATTTTTAATTAAACCTACCTCTCTCAGTGTAAATTTCAATACTATTATACTGATTGTACCAAACTTAAGCTAAGACGCAGCATGGGCATAGCACTCGTGCAATTAAAATAATTTAGGAAATTGAATGTATGTTGTATTTTTAGTTAGTTTTTTAGGTAGGTTTTTCGATGTGATTTGTCTCTCAAATTTTACATTTGTGTTATTTTGTAAATGAGAATTAGCATTCCTCATGTCAATACCGATTTTACATGTTCAATAAAGTAATTTCATATAAATAGTTTATTATTCAGGGAACAACGCATCCCCTGCCTACATTTCTCACTTGATCTCTAGGTTGATGAACCATGTGAGAAATGTAGGCGCATAACCCTGAACATCTCATGGATGTAATGTGTTGTAATATCGACGTCAACTGGGGAAAAAATACACGTGTACGCACGCAGTGTGATGTGTTTACTCTTGCTTTATTATTTAGGCTATTCTCAGCGTAAAATATAATGAAAGAATTTATCATTATACTGATTCCTTGCGAATACCTACTGTCATACAAAATGGCGGCATTGATTAAATGAGAGATGACGCACCACAGCACAGCGAACGCACACTACACTAGTGTTGCCGGATAATTAATAAATCTCAAATAAAGAAATGTGTATATATCTGGTTCATCTCAATAATATCGATTATTCAATTACGACGATTCAAACTAATCTATCAATATCAAATAATTTCATTTCTTGAAATTATCAATCTTTTTCAGTCGTCAAGAGTCAGGTGGCTAAGTGAAGGGGTAGAAAAATTTCACAAACTAAATAGAGATACTACGTAAAAATTTTACCTTAGCTATAACTTTTGGTGACAAAGATAAAAGTCACGTAATCGACACTGTACCACTTCCCAACACTCATGCGTGCATGATGGAAAATCATCAAACAAAGGAATGGTACTCCAAAGGTGAATCTTTACATCTCTGACATCGAGATGTAGACCACACCCAGAGTCTGACTCCGAGATGTTGACCACACCCAGTATCTGACATCGAGATGCAGACTACACATAGTGCCTGACATCGAAATGTAGACCACACCCAGTGTCTGACATCGAGATGTACACCACACCCAGTGTCTGACTCCGAGATGTTGACCACACCCAGTGTCTGACATTGAGATGTAGACCACACCCAGTGTCTGACTCCAAAAAGTTGACCACACCCAATGTCTGGCATTGAGATGTACACCACACCCAGTGTCTGACTCCGAAATGTAGACCACACCCAGTGTCTGACATCGAGATGTAGATCACACCCAGTGTAGGTCTTTGAAAAGTTGACCACACCCAGTGTCTGACATCGAGATGTAGACCACACCCAGTGTCTGACTCCGTTATGTAAACCACACCCAGTGTCTGACATCGAGAAGTAGACCACACCCAGTGCTTGACATCGAGATGTAGACCACACCCAGTGCCTGACATCGAGATGTAGACCACACCCATTGTCTGACTTCGAGATGTAGACCACACCCAGTGTCTGACTTCGTGATGTAAACCACACCCATTGTCTGACATCGAGAAGTAGACCACACCCAGTGCTTGACATCGAGATGTAGACCACACCCAGTGCCTGACATCGAGATGTAGACCATACCCAGTGTCTGATCCCGAAAAGTTGCCCACACCCAGTGTCTGACATCGAGATGTACACCACACCCAGTGTCTGACTCCGAGATGTTGACCACACCCAGTGTCTGACATTGAGATGTAGACCACACCCAGTGTCTGACTCCAAAAAGTTGACCACACCCAATGTCTGGCATTGAGATGTAGACGACACCCAGTGTCTGACATCGAGAAGTAGACCACACCCAGTGCCTGACATCGAGATGTAGACCACACCCAGTGCTTGACATCGAGATGTTGACCACACCCAGTGTCTGACTCCGTGATGTAAACCACACCCAGTGTCTGACATCGAGAAGTAGACCACACCCAGTGCTTGACATCGAGATGTAGATCACACCCAAGGTCTGTCTTCGAAAAGTTGACCACACCCAGTGTCTGACATCGAGATGTAGACCACACCCAGTGCCTGACTCCGAGATTTAGACCACACCCAGTGTCTGACTCCGAGATGTAGACCACACCCATTGTCTGACTTCGAGATGTAGACCACACCCAGTGCCTTACTCCGAGATGAAAACCACACCCAGTGTCTGACTCCGAGATGTAGACCACACCCATTGTCTGACTTCGAGATGTAGACCACACCCAGTGTCTGACTCCGTGATGTAAACCACACCCAGTGTCTGACATCGAGAAGTAGACCACACCCAGTGTCTGACATCGAGAAGTAGACCACACCCAGTGCTTGACATCGAGATGAAGACCACACCCAGTGTCTGACTCCGAGATGTAGACCACACCCAGTGTCTAACATTGAGATGTAGACAGACCACACCCAGTGTCTGACATCGAGATGTAGACCACACCCAGTGTCTGACTCCGTGATGTAAACCACACCCAGTGTCTGACATCGAGAAATAGACCGCACCCAGTGCTTGACATCGAGATGTAGACCACACCCAGTGTATGTAGATCACACCCAGTATCTGACTCCGTGATGTAAACCACACCTAGTGTCTGACATCGAGAAGTAGACCACACCCAGTGCTTGACATCGGGATGTAGACCACACCCAGTGTATGTAGATCACACCCAGTGTCTGTCTTCGAAAAGTTGACCACACTCAGTGTCTGACATCGAGATGTAGACCACACCCAGTGTCTGACTCCGAGATGTAGACCACACCCATTGTCTGACTTCGAGATGTAGACCACACCCAGTGTCTGACTCCGTGATGTAAACCACACCCAGTGTCTGACTCCGATAAGTTGAAAACACCCAGTGTCTGAGATATAAACCACACCCAGAGTCTGACATTGAGATGTAGAAAGCGAAACAAACAAACTCACTTTCGCATTTATAATCTTAGTATGATATGTCTGAAATTTTCTGTAGAATAAGTCATTTTTCCAGTAATATAGACCAAGACAAAGAGAAGACAAGACTGCGATCGGACGTTTATCGGGCGCATATCGGGCATAAATTATTTTTGCCCTTTCCTAGTTTTTGACCACTTGGCAAAAACGTCGACATCTCTAACCGCGAATAATAATCCACCAATATTATGCACAAATAATCGAAAAAACCTAAGTTTTGGAAATTAAATACAGCGCAGACATAATGACAATTTCCTTTTCCTCCAAAAACCCATCGAATAATAGATTGTATTGTCATGTGAGTTTTTTACAGTTGCCAAACGAGCCAGCAAGAAAGTTGTTAAAAGGTGGCTTACCAACATCTCTTAAAACCATTCAAGAGCGATTGAGTAACGGAGATGTCACCTTACATCATGTATTGCGTTGTCTCGCTTACTCACTGGATCTTCCATGGATTTAAGAGACGGTTGTAACCCCCCAGGTGGTGGCTTAACTCTGCTTTAAAGCTTTGCACCCATCTACCAAACAGCCGCCTGTATATATATTTTACTTTAATGATTTTTTACCTAACACAAACTTAATGTATAGTTATAATGTTATTCATATAATAAAACAGTAAAAAAATGTATTTCAATATATTTACAACTGGCTGAGCCCGCGACTTCGTCCGCGTGGAATTTAACAAAAAAGTTAGATATGTTCAGTTCGCTCAAAATTGTAAACAAGTGGCCTACCACCGTCTCTTAAAACCATGCAAGATCCAGTTAGTAAGTGAGATAGCGCAATATATGATGTAAATCGACATCTCCCTATGGCACACATTAGACGCTTATGCACGCATGATGGTTTTCCATCAAACAAAGAATTGCATCGACTGATTTCCAAACAAATTATCAGATATTTTTTTTTAATTATATCAAGAATTTTGTGATGATTTGTTTGTAAATCAGTTGATTCATATGTTCCATCGTAAATCATCTAAACTTGTTGATTTAAATTAAAAAGAGTAAAATGATTTGTTTGGAAATCAGTCGATTCAATTCTCCATTCGAGCTCTATCCCTTTGTTTGATGGAAAACCATCATGCGTGCATAAGCGTCTAATGTGTGCCTTACGGAGACGGTGGTAAGTCACCATTTCTTTTTAAGTGTTGCCCTTTGGCCGTGGTTACAGTGACGAATGGATGGATGACTATAATGTCAATGTCAGGAATGTCATAATGATGTGAAGGCGTGTTTTGAAATTAAAAAAGAAAACGAAATCGTGAATCGTGAACATCATAAACAAATTAAAATTGTATTATACTCTTTTAAATATTAGTGTCTCGTGAATAAGAAAGATTGAGTTTAAACACATGCACTCAATAAACAGATATTCTAGTTATTAAATTAATATTTTAGTAGAATAAAATTTATTAGTGATGTCCGGGGACGCAGGCTCTCAGGTGGCCCTAGTCACCGGGGGCTACGACCATACGATCAAGCTATGGCAAGCGCACAGTGGCGTATGCCTGCGTACGATGCAACATCCAGATTCGGTAACTTTTTGGTTTTAGAAAAGTACAGTGAAGTTAATTTTTATAGCATCCTCTACCCTCTATATTTATGCATGTATCATCTCATCTCCAGCGTCTAGGGTATCGTAAAGATCTTGCTAGCCGACTGGGACGTGAATAGACCAGTTTCAAGCTGGAAATCTGAAATCTGGTTACATTTCCGATGTCTTAAACACATTATTCAGCCTTTTCTAGAGAAATTTCAGTATAACCATTTTATCCTGCTGTCAAATCGGCAGCTTCTGTTCTCCTTAGACTTTAATAAAACTTAATAATGTTTAGGGTTGTTGAACCTATATGTAAGACCAAAACTGTACTATGAAAATATTACAATCTTTTTTATATTATTATGTCCTAATATCATAAATGCGTAAGTTTGTATGGATGTTTGTTATGTTATGTACTTATCTAACATTTTAGCTATATCATTTGTTATATATTCATCAACTTAAAAATTTTAAATTTCACCATTTGTGACCAATAAAAAAATAAATATTTTTGTTTTATAAGAAACTTGAAATTTTCAGCAAGTAAATGCATTAGAAATCACACCAAACGGGCAGATGGTGGCTGCGTGTGGTTACCAACATATCCGTATGTACAATCTGGCCAGCGCCAACCCTGACCCTGTGATGAACTTTGAGGGAGTAACCAAGAATGTCACCAGAGTTGGTTTTCAAGTAAGTCAACTCAACTTTTAAACAACATGGTATGAATTAATGAAAGTCAAATGGACCCTGGGCTCCAAAGCATACCTGCTCAGAATATAACCATTTAAATGCTAAAATGAGGGGGGTATGAATGAATAAGTATTAAAACTACATAAATACAAATCTCAGTATTTACAGTAATTCCTGATCTGATATCATTTGAAAATAAAAAATTTCATATATTGAGAAGATAAAGAAGAAGCAGTTATTCCTAGTCACAGAACAGGATAAAATATTTCCTAATATTAGAATTCGGTAATTTGTGTTAAATCTTTATTTTAAGTCATAAACTTTTTGCGTCGTTATTAATAGTACATTACTGTCGTGGCCGCAAAATAAGTAATTTATGACCCAGTTATAATGCAAGTGCTTTTAAAAGGACAAGGTGAAGTCGAGGCCTACTTTACTTCCTCTGAAATCCTCTTGAGATGATACAACATCGTATCAAATTTAAGAATAGCGCCTTTTTTCTTTTTTCAAATTTTTGAAATGTTCATACATATTTTAAAACAATATAAGAACTAATAGTTAGTACCAACCTAACAAAGGTGTCCAGCAATTTCCATTAACAACCGCTAGAATAAGTTTTTTTGTAGGGCTGACCAGAGTGAAACTAAAATCCTAATGTATGGAATAGTGTACATTAAAAAAACCTCCATTATTATTTTTTTAATTACATTGTTATCATGGGCCAGCAATAAGTCTATTGACGTATTGAATTTTTTAAATAATAAAGCTATTTCTGAGCAAGAAGAAGAAAATATAGTTTAACATAATTTTGTACCTTGATCAATGTTTTTAGTGTGTATGAATATTTCAGCAAGACGGAAAATGGATGTACACGGGTGGTGAGGACTGTACCGCCAGAATATGGGATCCACGGTATTATATCCTTATATACATAATCATTTTTGTTGCTGCCGTTAAGAAATTCAATTCCATTGTTTTTACAAGACACTACATCATTGAATCCTTTAACAAGGAGTGAGATGGTTTCTTCAGGAATAGCAATGCGTGACATCTATAGTCTAGGGTAACCACTTTCCATCAAATGGGTGATTCCACTCTCTGTGATTCTACGTTATACAGGGGTTAGTAAAATTATTTTGTTGAATTAAATATAGAGCAGTTTCTGATATACAGTATTATAATATAATTATTGCATATTATCATCGATAAAATATTACTAAAGTATAGATGGCTACTCACGTACATTGAATCTGTACCTTGCCAAATTCGGCTTGTATTTAGATGGCGCTACTGAGAAGTGTTTGATATAGGTTTTCATAAAAATTCCGTAAAATTGAAAAGTGTCGCTGCAGTCGTAGCTTGAATACCATACGAGTTAGTTTATTTTCAGAAGCCATAGATGGCACCACTATCTCACGCACCAAAGAAATAACCACCACCAAAGAAATTGAACTATAGATAGGCAAACCATCAATAACCACGCTCACGCACACGCACCGACTATTTTTTTCTGTAGGTTGGTACAAGTACACGATACATTTAGCCACAGCCACAGCTAGAAAATATACCTACACTACCCGACCATACCGTTAGAGACATGGATTGTTTTTGCCAAAAAAAAAACGAAACCGACTCCAATTAGGTACTTAACTAAAAAGGATGAAATAATTAATACATTGTTGTTTAAATATGCTTCATAACAATACAAACATTTTAATAAATCTAATAAAGTCGGTGATAAAAGATTGTGGATATTTTATGTGGGAAGGGTACGGCTTGGCTAAACACTTGGGTATAGATTAGCTGGGCATATTGGTTTTTGTTTTTTGGGAAAAAGGTTAACAAAACAGACTCTTGGTGGGGTTTTTTCGCAGCTCGCCCTGCGGCCTCGTAAAAATAACTCTGCCTTCGCCCTTGCGAAGGGCTAGCTACGCCTTCGGCCTTAGGCACCAAGTTACTTAGGGGGCCTGCTGTGTTACTAAGTTACCCCTTCTAATCATAGACAAAATGAAAGGGGTACCTTAGTAACAGAGCAGATATTAAAGAAATCCAAAGCCCATATAAATTTCATTAATGGTCCCATAAGTAACTTGGCGTCTAAGGCCGAAGGTGTAGCTCTCCGTGATGGCGAAGGCAGAGTAACTTTTACGAGGCCGCAGCAGGTCGAGTGATGAAGGTCAAGGGGCTGTTTTGTTAATCTTTTTACCCAAGAACAAAAACCGACTTCCATTTCTTTATTGAGGCCGATTTGAACTTTGACAGATTATAAAACTCAAGCACCTAGGTGTGCAGGGTCAACTGACCAAGTACTCACATGGACTATAAATAAAGTGCAATGCCTCATTTTGAAACAATGATACCTACCAAAGCATACAGGGTCGATTGACCACTCTGACACCACAGAGTGCAGGGTCAAATAAGCTTGTTAACAACACTTATGAATTAATACCAAAGGAAATCGAACGTTAAGTAAAAAACCGTCACAGGGGCCGTGGGGATTTTAAAAAGTTAATACCGGGGCATACAGGGTCGATTGACCTTGAAAATTATTTCATTATCAAGCAATCAACTTGTAAACATACGAAAAATCAAGAAATAGCTTGCTAGGATCAACGTTAAGACGTAATCGGAGTCCGGGGAATATGCAGGGGTCGTTAATAAAATCAATGAGTATAAAAATACGATAACGCAACACGGAAAGAAAGAACACCAACAACGCTACAAGCTACAACCTACCTAGCTGTGAACACATCGCTCACTCACACATACATCTCTCAAACTTGACTTCAGATATGCGCTCCGGTTTATCTAGTTTGGTCATCATCCAATATATATTTTTTTTGTAAATTTATATTTTACAACCTAACATAACAAATTAACTTATGTCTTAGAAATACATCAAATACCAAACAAAATATTTAATAATTCTTACAATGGATTATTAAAATATTATGTTTCTTAGCATTTGCAAGATATATTGATATGCATAAAACGAAACACAGAAAATTAATTCTTAGAATTGCGCCATCTAGTGAATTTGTGCGAAGCTACTATCATATTTACTTTGTGGTCACACGAGGTTTGCTTTGATGGTTCTAATTTTTACGAAAAATTGGCAAAAATAGTAAGATTGATACTGGTAGCGACATCTAGTTAATCAAGGAGAAAGTAAAATTCAGGCACACTTTGATGTATAGAGGATAACCATCTATACTTTAGTAATATTTTATCGATGATATTATGCAGTTCTTATAAGGTTACAGGGCTGACCTTTACCTAATTTTATAACTTTTTTAAATAAGCTAAGTTTAAAAATTTAACATAAAAAATACCACTGGATATGACCCATTTCTACACGAGGTATAAATAGATTTTGTATGACAATGACAATTTTCATTCATTCATTCTAATGAATGGCTGGCAATGTCAAACATTCTTGAAAATAGCTTATTCCTTATAGCTAAGCTAATACTATTATTATTGGTCATTTTTTTAAAGAACTGCCTAGCATTATACTGACCTGTCTCCTATTTTGTGACCACTAAATAAGTTTTTAAAGTAATTTTTATTTAAATATTGTTTTAGAGCTGGGTCCCAGTTGACTTGTCAGGGTATATTTCAAGTGCCAGCGCCTGTGAACGCGGTGGTGCTGCACCCTGACCAGACACAGATCATGGTGGGCGACCAGAGTGGCATCATACATATGTGGGACCTGCGCACAGACCAGAACGAGCAATTGGTGTGTATCACTCCTTATTTTACCTAAAAGTTTTTCTATTTTTGTTCTCATCTACATTATTTTGGAGCCTAGGACTGCTAAGGCATGTTATCAGGCCATGCACACCCTGAAAATTGGGTAAACCTTATAATTAACTAGCGACCCGACCCGGCTTCGCATGGGCATAAAAAACCTTCCTCTTGAATCACTAAAAACCGCATCAAAATCCGTTGCATAGTTTTAAATATTTGAGCATACATAATACATAGGGTTATAGGGACAGAAAGCGACTTTGTTTTATACTATGTAGTGATAGTGATGTAGTGAAGTATATTTGGTCCAAAACAATTGGATTTGTTGGATTGCAGTTAGTCCAATAGTCCAACACTGGCATCATTTGGAATTTTATTGGATAAATCTATAATTCCTATATCATTTTTGGTTTCTTTTTTTTCGGGCTTTACAATGTCAGTGCGATGTGTGACGAACACTTGGTGTGATAGTTTAAAATTAAAATCTTATGGAGAAACATTAAGTATGTTATTTCAATGTTGTTGTCGTTTTGTAAGTGCCATTATGTTATTGAAAACTGCCGAAGCGACAAATAAACGTTCCACTGTATCATCCAAAGCAATATTTGTATCCATTTGATCAGATACCAGAAGCTGAAGCGTCCATCCAGGACATAGCCATCGACCCCTCGGGCAAGATGATGGCGACCGTGAACAACAAGGGCAACTGCTACGTGTGGTCGCTGGACGGCTCGCCGCCGCGGCCCGTGCCTCGCAAGCTGGTGCAGGCGCACAGGAAGTACGCGCTGCGCTGCAAGTTCAGCTCGGACTCCACGTGAGTGACGTAGTGATTACATCGACTGGGAGTTTTGGCGGGAAGGTGAAGTCGCAACATCGAGATGTTGTATTTATTTACCAAAATTCATGTTTTTTCTAGTCTTTGTGCATAATAATGGTGGATTATCATTCGCTTAGTGTTCGTGAACAAGCGTGTGTTGGGAAGTGGCACAATGTCGAATAATGTGGAATAATGCAAAACAAAAAAACCATTGCTACAAACTTATAATAATAAGTATATAATAAGTACACGCCTTATACCCTTTTCTTCTCATTTCCTTCAGAAAAGATTAGCCGCTTATTTCTAAAAAAGGGATTTGTTTTGAAATTAGCAGCACCCTTGTACTAATGTTTTTTTTTTTTAATGTATGTATTTCCTTTCAGTATGTTAGTGACAACGTCCGGGGATTGTTCTGCGCGCGTTTGGCGAACCAGCGATTGGTCGTTGCTGCGAGAGTTGCGGCACGACACGCAGCGCTGGGTGTGGGATGCCGCCTTCAGCATTGACTCGCGCTATCTCTTCACCGGTAAGTTTGTCTGTCCATCTAAGACCCGAGCTCACCAACAAATGTTTAAAACAGTCTGTAAAATATAGCTTGATCTCTGTGACAGCTGTCAAATCGTATACATTTTCTTTTTAGTCTCTGTCGCACCTCTATAATATCCATATTTCTGTTGACAGATGTCACAGAGATCAAGCTATATTTTATAGACTGTAAAATAACCGTTTACACTTCTATAGTTTAATTACATTATTTTATTGCCGTTTATTTGTAAACAGTGTCTTCAACCAGTCACTGGCTCATTTCTAACCTGATTGATTTATATCCGACCACATTCATCGTCTTCCTGAGATCTTAATCTACGCTGCACTCGCCTGTGCACGACCTTTTCTCTAAACTTTTCTGCCCCTAAAATCATCAGTTTTGCGTGCTATTTGCCCCGACCACTGCCACTTTAGCGACCTTTAACAGTGCCACAAAATATATAATAACATTAATAGTAGTCAAAAAAATAGTCATTTCACCTGTTTTTGGATATTTCCGAATACAAATCAAGATATTCAGATATTTTAGAATATTATTTCTATTAGTATGGTATGCTTTTGTGTCTTCAGGTTCATCCGATAGCTACGCCCGCCTTTGGGACATCGACAAAGGCACGCTGGTGCGGGAATACTGTGGACACCAGAAACCCATCACCGCGCTCGCCTTCAGAGATCAAGCGGTCTAGGGAATACTCACTTTGAGTATAAGGTGGGCTTCAACTAATAACAACATGTTGCTTAAGTTAAAGTCCGATTGGTAAGAATGATCAGATTTAAGTTAAAAAAACTATGTCCCTCGCTTAAATATATAAGAAATTTTTTTCTATCAAAATATTATTAAAAGCTTAGCAACATATAATCAAATAATATTCTCATTTGAATAACAGATATATTAAATAATTTATTTATAAATTGCAAATAGGTTGACTTTAAGGATTACATGTGCGCTCATTTTCGCTTAGTTTGAATTTAGCACTAAAGAGGCATATAACGCTTTTTTTGTAAATACGACTAGAATACATTCTAAACCGAGCGACGCGTGGCTTTGAAGCGACCGCGTTTAGGGCAGGTTCGGTACTTGTACACTTAATTTATTTTTATAAATAAGTTTTCCATCGTAAGGGATATAGACTTAAATATGTTATTTATATATATATGTATTATAAACTATAAATATATGAATGAGTTGAGCAGACGGAAAACGCAGAAATTGGTAAAATGATTGATTAAAATATTAGTTTCAAATGAAAACAAAAACTGGGTGTTTTAAGTCGCTCATTTAATCGTTAATACATTGAGAATACATTTAAACGCGTCCGTTTAGTATAAAGTTCCTGGGAAATATGAATAGAGCCAAAGAACTGTCGCAAAATCGTTACGCCGGCAGTCTAAATAAGAATTAATAAGTTAAGAATGACCCCAGAAGCAAGAAACTGTATTGACCTGTAAAGAAGGCGCAATGCTTTGCCATATTTTCCTTAGTTTCCAGAGCCTATCGAACATAGCACTCAGAAATGATGTTTCAGGAATATTATATAATCATAGATCCCATCTTCTACACCTCGTGAACGCACTGCTTTCCGGAGAATCGGTATCGGAATATTCGAAAAAATAACGTAAATACAATGTGTTTTGGTAGAGATTTTACCATTTATCTCAGGAAAGTAGTACTTCATGCACGGAAATAAAATTCATTTTAGGGATTACTCTACTGAAACATCATATATGTCAAATAATTATTTAGATGTTGTATATAAGCTTAAACGATTGTTTTGTTGCTGATTTGAGAATATATTGCCAATTTTAAAATTTGATAATTTGGCCATAATTATTAAATTGTAGTAAATCTAAAATAATGATAAATAAAATACGATCAGCTCTGATTTTAACTTTTTGAGTTTGTATTGTATCACAAATTAAATAAGTTTTGAGAAGACAAATAATACAATTACAAATAAATACACTCCTGATGTGGTATGCGGCCATAGGCTACAATAACCACATTCACTTGGTGAACCTTAGGTTGGTTTAATCAGCAATAGAAAAAACGCAATATTGCAATGATTTCACTAAAATGCTTATTTATTTACCTATTCCAGTTTTAAGAAAATAAAAAATAACATTGTTATTTTATGTAGAGTGGTAATATGTATAATTTTTAAAAACATTGTGTTCTACGCATTTACTATGTAAATGTAAGTAAGATGAATAAAATGTAAATAAAATAATTTTATACTACAATAAATGTTCATGAAATCCCAACCATATTTTATTTCCTGTATATCCACTCCGACTAACTAAATGCGAAAAAGAGAAGGTATGCAATTAATAAACAATGTGTTTGGCTTTTACAAGTCCAGGACTCGCTAAACATTTGGGTGTCGAAATCGGAACACTTGCCCGCCGGCCATCTGTACCATTGGACAGTACCATTAATGGTACAAACGGCACTGATTATCCTACTAGTACCATTTTCATGCAAATTTTTCGGGCATGTCACCAAACAATGACGTCAGTCTTAAATAAGTTTAATTATATATTTAAAAAAATCACAAGTCAGTTTTCGTCATTTAATATAAAATATAAACAGCGGGACAATAAATAGACAACATTGAGATAACGTTATAGATAATTGGACTAATGTAAACCATCACTTGGCTGGTGTCGGGTTACTTCGGCAAAATGTTCCAAGAAAAATTCCTATAATATAAGTGAAGCTGAGTTTCGTTTATTTGTAGAATTTAGAGCAAATTGATTACTGAACCACATAATAAATCAAGAAACTGAAACTGTTGATTTGTTTTACAAAGAGGCTAGAGGCACAAACAAATTCTAAGTACCACGTAGGTATATAGCCAAGTTTCTACGTGTATACTCACTATTGCCAATTTTTCACTAAGTGCTTATAATTTGCACTATCATCTTTATTTTTGAAATACAATAGAATTATTCAACTTCGCCGTTTATAAGTAAACAAGCCTATGTATAGATTTTCGTGTTTTCCTGCGACATTTCAACCCACTGCACCGCTGTAGGACTCTTTAAATTCTTAAAATACATTTAGCTGGAGTAACGCACACCTTTGGATGTATTGCACAGCAATATCTTATTAATAATTTAGAAAATGTACAATTAAATGCAATGTTTATTTACTTATTGTATGTCGCAATCTTTCTGCATTGATTCGTCTTTATTAAACATCGAGATTAAAGCTACAAAATATGGTGTGGCTTTTGTAAATATTCATTTGACTTAATTAGTGGTCAACTGAATGCTACTATTTGGTTTCCGATTTTAATTTCGGGTAAATTCAGTCGTTTGACCAGGGTGGCTACTTCGATCTCTTAAAACCATGCAAGAACGATTTGAATGAGGGAGATGTCGCCTTACATCTTGTATTGCGCTGTCTCGCTTACTCACTGGATCTTGCATGGTTTTAAGATACGGTAGTAACCCCCAGGACAATCATGTCTACGCGTCATAGTACCGATGTGGTACATAATGAAATCCCTAGCCAGTGACCATATAGGCTTTGATTTTTAATATTAGAAGATCTAGGTTCTCCAGCTGGTGCGCTTCTAATGGCTTATGAACAAGACTGTACCTACAACGAATGGTCTTAATCGTAATAACAATATAATAGTTATAATTTTTCTATATTTGCATATCAAACTTACAAACCTACATATGAACTATTTTAGGAAGGCGAATCAATGTAACATATCGACATTTACTTTCAATAATAATACTGAATCCCTATAAGTAATTAAATATTTTTCAGATCTGTATGTCATGTAAAAATAAAAATTTTAATTGCTAACATAAAAATAAAAGATTTCTGAATGTTCTTTTGGAATGCAACAATGATATATCCGATACGAGGATACAGACTAGAACAAATATACATCTCTCACTCTAATTAAGTCGCTAAGGAAATTAAGCTATACATTACATATTTGGTAAGCGGCAATGCGACAGGAACAATTGTATAAATAGTTTTCGGTGAATATGCGTATGGTTAAATCATATTTAAGCATATGAATAAATTCGTCTTTATTACCGGATCACAGTGCCAGATACAAAACAAAGTCACAACACAATAAATTAAATCATTCAATTAACTATCAAATAACTCGATACTTTTATCATTAACCATTCTATAATCTATGGCATAAATAAATATCAATAATTTTGGTCACAGACCAAAAGTACAATTCTTGCACAAATAAAAATACCGAGATCATGTCCCTATAGCATTACCGCGGTCTTAATACTACAATTGCATTGATCGGTAAGTACATTTGAACACTATATATCGTCTAGGGGTAGGTGTTCGACCTCCCCAATTTCCGAGTACACGTCGTCTTCGCATGTGTAAGTGATGATGAATTTGAGCGAGACTCGTTGCACGGCCTGCGAGCGCGCGAGCAACATGAGCTGAGTGAGCGCGGGCGGCGGCACGAACGGCGTGTGCGCCGGCAGCGCGGCGCGCGAGGCCTGGAGGAGGCGGACTTTGCAGCCCTGTGGCGAATTCATTATTCAATTATCATTTATTTCAAGCTGCTAAATGTTTTTTTTTATATAACATTCTTGACCGATAAGTTGTTAAAATTTAAAATAAGTTGTTTATCGGGCTTAAAATTTCCTTCTGAAATGTATACACTCACGTGTTTTTCTCAGAATTCTGTTAAGTACATATTTTAGTTGTAAAAAGGTAGATGGACAGAATTAATTTACCTATGGTTTCAAACGTGAAAGTTGAATCGCGCTATAATTAGCCAAATATATCTCATCTCATAGCTTTATTTGCATTGTGGCGTAATTTATACACAAAATCTAACAACAAATTATGTAACATATTTTTACATGCATTACATACAATAAAGAATCTTTGACTTTGACTAACAAGGAATGGCGCTCTAGCTAACTTTGAACTCAAATATAATTAAAATAAGTATATTGGTTTAATTACCTTTGGCACCACGCCTTGGAACTTGTAATCTTCAATAGGAGAGCTATTTTTGCTAGTCGTGGAAACCACAATCACATTGACATCAGGCCGCGGCTTGTCTTTACAGAAGTGCAGGACAACACTTAATCCTCCCTCCTCCTCGAAAATGGTCATCGGTGGCACTTTGCTCGGCTGCACGGTCTTCAGACTCACATTTATATCAGTCAAAGGTTTCACATCTCCAGATTTCTTAACACTATCTTTCTTTTCTATTTCCTTATCTTCTAAAGGCGATTCAAGATTATCACATTTCGAATTATCATTTAAAGGTAAACTTATATCAAGAATGTTATCGAGAGGACTGTCGACATTATTATTGGCACAAGCTCCTTCGGTGCTGATGTCTACCATGAGGTCGTCGTTCGCGGGAGACTGCGGCGGCGGCGGCCGTTTTTCTTCAGGCTTTTTGGTGAAGAAATCCAAATCAAACACTGCACCGTTGTTTAGTAATTGTGTTTCCTTTTTAGGCGATTTTTCTAGTGCATTCATTGGTATCTTCTTTGTGGATTTTCTGTTTGGAAAAATATACGTGTAAGAAGATAAGTGAATTCTTGGTTGTTTTAAATACATCTTCATCATATCGTGTGATTGATCTTGCACACCCTGGTGTCAGTTTCTTCCTCGAAAGCGCCTCTCGGCATCTGACCTGGTTTAACCTCTGATACACACATACTTATACAAAAAGTATGGAAGAAATAAATGCCCAACTATGGGGTTTAATTAAATCATAATATCGCCAGACACTGCTGGTGGTATTATGATCTACTAGCGACCCGCCCTGGCTTCGCATGGGAATAAAAACCTTCCTCTTGAATCACTCTGTCTATTAAAAGAAACCGCATCAAAATCCGTTGCATAGTTTTTAAAGATTTAAGCATACATAGGGATATAAGGACAGAAAAAGCGACTTTGTTTTATACTATGTAGTGATGCTGTACTGTTGCTATGCTGTAATATAATACACTACGATTTCATCAATAGTGTACCGTATTGATAATAAACTACTAAATCGATTGTATCCTTCATTTGTTTGTATTGTAAATAGGTATTTTAAACTTACCCATTGAAACTATCTACTCGTTTTGAACTGTTTGGTAACGACTGCTTCAGTAACTGCTCTCCGAGGGAGTCCAGCTCGTTCCACCCCTCGGCTTTAGGCTTCTCACCCAGCAACTCTACATCTTCTGTAAATTAAACCAGTGTGAGATTTTGGTCATCTTGGAGACTGGAAGCAAGAGATCGAGCGAAATGAAAGAAGATTGTGGAGAATACCAAGACCCATAAAGGGTTGAAGCCTTTTCAAATCCGACCCTGAACTTTATAAGTTATAATTGTCCAAACAAACAAATCTTCAGGTTTATTATATTACTAGCGACCCACCCCAGTTAAATAAAACCGCATCAAAATCCGTTGCGTATTTTTAAAGATTTAAGCATACATAGGGACTAGGGAGTAGGGACATAGGGACAGAAAAAGCGACTTCGTTTTTTACTATGTAGTGACAGTGATATGTAAAATTTTTACCATTTGGCATCAGGCTCACAGGCTTCAAAGGTTCAGCAATGGTGCCGCTAGATTCGGTTGAAAATATATCTCCTAGCTCATCAATGACATTCTTTGCATCTTTCACCACGTCTCCATCTCCCTTGATAACGTTGGCTCCTGCGAAGTCTAAGAGACTTTCATTGTTAGTCTGTGGAGTTACCACTGGTTGGGGTTTTGTCTTTTCTTCACTGTCTGCGATGAATGTATTATATTTGTCGAATACTTCATCTAGTACATCATTTGCATGTAAAATGTCACCTGGAAAGTTTTAAGTACATGTTTAATATTGTTTTATTTAGTATCGTTTTTTTTTTTTGGGTGGAGAGTAAAAGAAAATGAAACTGGTGTTGTAATAAACCAAAACGATTGGTGCAACAAGCATCAATCATTTTGCAATAGAAGTACATGGATATCAGATAATGCGATTTTAAAAAAGGGTGAATTTTGACATTTTTATGCATGGAACCCTAAAAATCTTTGTTTGTATGGATAACTTCATTAATTTTTTTAAAGTATTGCAGAGGCAGAAATACGGCTGTCCAATGAAATCTATAATAAAGGATAGGGTATGTGTATTAAATTTTGCATATGAAACACCTAACAAAACCTAATTCATTCATATGTGTCAGAGTTCTTATAATAACTACCAGATGGCAGCCGGGACCAACGGCTTAACGTGCCTTACGAAGCATGGAATCATTTTTATTGTCAGATAATCAGGTGTTTCAAGCCTGCAATGTCCTAACCAAACTCGAAACAATTAGACAAAGTATGCTTCCCGTGGGAATCGAACCCTCGACCCCCGGGTCTACAGGCAAACGCCATTGACCACTGGAGCACGGCGGCAGCACAGAACCTAATACAAACTTAGTTGTATTGTAATAGAAAATAATATAAACTAACTGAGGTTTTCAGCGTTATCATCGGCGGCGGCGAGTCGCTGCAGCAGCGGACGCAGACGGGCGCAGCGTCCGTAAAGCTCGTGTATGAGCTGCCGCTCGTCCGCTGACACCGCACCACCGCCCTCCGCTGCAGACAGCATGTCTCGCAGCAATCCCGCACTGTCCAGTGCTGAGTTCACTTCCTGCACGCGGCGGCTACGAGCCTCGTTACGACGCTCCTCCTGGATCAATATAGCTCCTTGCAATTGTGCTTTTTACATAAATAAATAATAATCCATACTAATATTATAAATGCGAAAGTCTGTCTGTCTGTCTGTCTGTCACCTCTTCACGGCTAGACTGCTGGACCGATTGTGATGAAATTTGGTAGGGATGTAGTTAACGACCTGAGGTCAAACATAGGCTACTTTTGGGCGCGATATAACCGAGTCCCACGCGAGGCGAAGCTGTGGGGAACAACAAGTTAACTATATACAGACAAATCACACAGGTTGAGTTAGCCCCAAAGTAAGACAAACCTTGTGGGTTACAAGATCATTCGACCCTGCACACCCTGATCTTAGGATCATAAAATATGTCAACATGGCTATATGTGTTATCACAACAATAACAAGTTGTAACAATTAACACTGAGCACCCAGCCATAAAAAATACACCTTAGTTAAACTTACTCTTACTTGATGATATACATTTAGTAACTCATGAAACAGAAGGAAAAATTGCATTTTTGCAGATCTTGTGCAATAACAATAAGGTGATAATAAATATTTTAAAAAATTAACTTACCTCTCTAACCATAGTTTTAATAAGTCTATTAGCATGTTGCAAGTCCTCAGGCTTCTTGCTCTGCAGCAGTTTTTGTAGTAACTTTGATTTCTCTTCGTCCTCAAATACAGCATTTTTTGCTCTTGTTTTAGGAGTGGGAGTTGTGTCCTCCGGGGGCAAAGGGGGCGGAGTCTCCTTCACCACACCCTGATTCTTTAGCATGTCATAGGCTACTTTAAATTTCGATTCCTTCGGATATTCAATGGACCAAGCATGTAGCAATTGTAAAACCTAAAATCAATCAAAATTTAATTTTTTGACCAAATACAGAATGTAATTATTTATTTTACAAGAAATAAGATTAGTTGTATTAAATTTTGTATATAGGTACTTAGATTATCGTGTCACTTACCCTAGTCCTCACTTCGGGGGCAGTCCTGTCAGCAAAATACTTTGGAGACACCAGTTTTATCATTTCATTTAGAAAACGAAATTTGCCGACTTCAGCATGGAAACCAGCATCGGAACGACGCATACAACGGTCCAGCATCGTCAGGGCCAGCATTGCTTCTCGTGGGTTGTGAGAATGGATACGAGCCGCCAAGGCCTGCGCCGCCCATTGTGGACCCTCGGCGGAGTCTCGCATTATGGTACAAAACGCTTCCAGTGCAGCGGCGTCCGGGCATGGCAGTGTTTCATGCGTAGCTTTAACTAAACAAAGATTGTTATGTTGTAAATATCAAGTCGTGTGGCTACATATTTGATTGCTATTACACTTACGAATTAAAGCCTCCAAACTGGTCAACGTGACATTCATGTTTCACTGGGGACCTTAATTTAATTGGAAATGAGACATCAAATAGAATTTTATTTCATTTTCACAATTTTTCTCGTTTGGCGAGACGATGGTGTCGAGCGAGCGAGTTGTGTTTGTTGAACTTTTCTTTCTTGAAGTTTCTTGACGTTGACACATTTTGTGACAGATGATACTTTACGTCGATGGCAAAGTCCTAAAGCCGGTTTTACACTCTCACTCATCAATCGCATCATGGATTTTAGCATTCGATAATAGTGAGTGACAGATGTATGCTGTTGTGCAACATGTGGTCTGAAGTGTCAAAAATGACATTGACATTGTCAAACCACCAAACTGTCATCTCCACAGCTGTGTCTGTCAAAAATCTAAAAATAATATTTGGGAAATAAAAATAAAGTGCCTGTGCTGGGCCTTTTTATTTAAATAGGCGACGATCACTTTTGGAATTGCTCAAAATGACCATCTCTCGACTGTCACGGCTTGTTGTCCAGACCAAGAATCTGTCTCAACACAAACAGGTCATCCAAACAAGGTCAGCAACCACCACTCCCACTGGCGCGATTCTTCCAGAACCTGAAAAGAAACCGTTTGGTCTTCTGAGCATCATCGCCGCCGTGGTACCTGGCTTGCTCATCGGAGCTGCAATTAGTAAAAACATAGCAAATTTCTTAGAAGAGAACGAATTGTTTGTGCCATCTGATGATGACGACGATGATGATTAAGAGGAAATAGCAATTAGATAATATAGGTAAATAAAATGAAAATACATGTTTCTCGTTTTTTCCTTAGCATACTGTAGTTTAGGCTTGAGATAACTGTGCTTGCATGTCAATAGTGACATTAGTGACCATTCTGATTTAGAAATATATTTTGAGAGCCTATAAATTTAGTTGATTTATTAAAGGTTCCACATTTTGCAGTGCTTTCTTATATAAAAACCACTAGCTGTTGCCTGTGGCTCAGCTTGCATTATATCATACCAAAAAGTATTCTATGTTTGACCCCTGGTCTTTAACTCTATTCATAACAAATTTCATTAAAATTGGTCCTGTGATTTAGTTGTAAAAGTGCAACAAACAAACTGACTTTTGCACCATATTATACAGCACCAGGGCCAGTTTCCTAAAATGTGGCTTTATCATCATAAGCAATATTTTATGACATTTATACCACTGAGCACTACAGCAACAGGTGGATTTTTTTTTAATGGAAGCAATTACCTAAGTTTTACTACTGTACCACAGGCAAAGAGTGCTTAATACACCTACTAATCAAATGTTTTCTTTTACAGGTATAATAAGTGGGTAATAAGTAAAACTCCTTTTTGTTATCAATTAAATTTTATTATGTAGTTTATAAAACATTTTAACTTAGTTTGAGCTCAATGGCTTTCAAATCTATTTATATAATCATGATGCAATATTAATATATTAGGGCCATTTATATAATGTATCTTCTCAAATATTTACAAAGTTGTAAAACAAATTTGGATGAATTGGATTAATTGCTTTCTATATACATCATAATGAACTTAGTAGTTTAATAAATATATAAATGCACTTTGAAATGCATTTATAAGTTACTGCTGACACTAGGTCTCATAGTCCTCATGAATTTTGCATAAAGTACATTGCCCCAAATATCTAGGTTGTGTAGCAATGCAACTTTTAATGTTATACAAAGGCACTGTTCTGTAAATTGGACAAAAAAGTGATAGAAAGTTACATACATACATACATATAATTACGTCTTTATCCCATACAGGGTAGACAGAGCCTAGGGTCATAAGGGTGATAGAAAGTTAATGAGACAATTTTATTGTTCTGAAGATCGGAATTTTTAGAATTGAAAGTAGTTCTATTGGTTCATTTTTCTATAAGTGAAATAGTTCTTGCTTAAATTGATGACAATACAGTAACATTTTTGGTATGCATTCATGGCTTCAAGTCACCTTGGAAAGATGCAAAAATCCCTTTATGTTAAAGCATGAGGCCTATTTGACTGCGAGGTGCAGAGGTAACAAAGAAGAGTTACAGTAATCTCTTAAAATCTAGTCAAATTGTTCTCCTATCTGAGACAAACTAATACTTACACTTGGTGAAAATTTGAATAAATGACTTGAAAAAATGGCATGATCTCAGTCTTTCATTTATATAAATCCCATCTACCATATTAAAAAAAAATCAGGCAATCATAATTTTTTAATTTTGCTGTTGCGCAGACTATATTTTTGATTTGAACAGAAAGCTTCATTATAACTGTACCTGAATAATGTTTTTGGAAGCCCTGTTGAACGAATTAAATAGTATTTTTCATATTTAAAAAGTGGTGGATATTAATAATACTGACATTAAATTATTTTTGTTATGTTTTAACAAAATCGTGCTTATTTTAAAATCTGATCAGTTTAATTCAGAAGAGGCAGAAATCATACTATACATATAATTTTTTTGAGTAAACCTTTCCAGTTAGTTTTTTATTTATTCAAATTATAGGTGGTGTGGCGCATAGGCAGATGTTACTTACTATACACACTTTGTGCTAAAAAAACTAAATATTTTAGATTGTGCTGCGAATTGTCTTTTGTCATAATTATCACATGGAGATAGTGCCATATGATACCTCTTGTTTTTATTAACACGTCTCCTTTGTGCGGCGAGATAAATACCGTGAGGTCCTTTGATATTAATCTAAATATATGCAAAAATGCGAAGCGACCGGGGAAGGTCACATTCGCTCAAGATTTTATTTTATGATTGATTGAAGTGTGAAACAGACGTAGCATAACTATTTATTCATAGGGTTTCTGCAAAACGTCGGGTAAAAGTCTCGCGCCTGGATTTAGGACTAATAAGAAAAAAAAATCGCGTCGCAAATACAATATCTCATTTTGCCACGAAAATAAGACAAAGCGTGAAGTATAAATAGTAAGTGTAGAGAATTAAAAACGAGAATTTGCGAGAAAGTCTATCAGTCAGACCAGAAGGATACAAATAAACCAACTGGCACAAAAATGAATAATAGACTGAAGTGATTGGTTATAAATACTAATTGATATGGACATCAGCTGTAACTGCTGCCTGTGTATAAGTATAAACAAATAAATAAATAAATTCTCGTCTCGTTTCGACTCTAGTCACAAATTGTCTCGGCGCGTCACTAATATAAATCGTAGTCGTTCGTTCAGTCGTCAATCTACTCCGGGGGCCTCTTATGCTCGCCCCAGCCATGGAAGCACTTGGTGAACCGGCGAGATTCCTTATTCTTCAGCGTGAGGAACAGTTTACGAGGCCGGCTAGGTTGCACAGACTTCATATGCTGGATGTACACCTGTGACAAATAATCAATACATATAATAAGACACTAAAATGCGAGTGTCTGTACATTTAATATTTTTCAAAAAAACTGATTGAGTGCGATTAAAAAAGAGTAACAGAAACCAAAAAGACAGTTTTTGGAATTTTTGTCTGTCTGTATGTATGTATGTCTGTCTGGTACGTTATAACTTCGAAAATACTCAACGGATTTAAACGCGGTTTTTACAGTTGGATTACATATAATTAGGAGCGTTGTCAAAACTTTGTTTCGTCAAAATCGGTTAAGGGAAAAAGAAGTTATGGTCGATTGAAAATTTACTTCAAACACTGCTTTAAAACTTTTAATGCGTTAATTTGCGTACCTATAGACAAAACCCATTTGAAATTTCGGCAGTAACAAGCAAAGCATGTTGGCCTATCGGTAGAGGTCGCGGATCATTTTTTTAAGTAGAGGGTTCGAATCCTGCTACACATCACTTCTTTTGTTTTTACCCTTTTTTTGTTATGTATAAATTTTTTAGAAGTCTATTTTTTTTTAAATATTTTAGTAAAGAAATGTTTCTAAAAAGTAGCTGGATCGAATCCTGCCACAAACAATAATTTTCTGTTTTCGTTTTTTATTTGTTTTCTAGAATTATTTTCTTACTTAGAGAAAGCTCTTAGCGTTAATTCCGTTAATATAAAAGTATTTTGTATTTATTTATCTATACATATAATAAGACAGTAAAAAACGAGTGTCTGTACATTAAATATTTTTCTAAAAAACCTCTACGGGGCAATTAAAGAAGAGTAATAAAAACAAAAAAAAAACACAATTTTTGCAATTTTTGTCTGTCTGTCTTTCTGTCTGTGTGGTGCGTTATAATTTCAAAACTACTCAACAGATTTGAACGCTGTTTTCACAGGTGAATTACATATAATTAGGAGCGTTGTAAAATCTTTGTTTCATCAAAATCGGTTAAGGGAAATAGAAGTTATGGTCATTTAAAGTTTACTACAAGCACTGCTTCAAAACTTTTAAACAGTTGAATGCGATTTACATAAACGTATTTAATTTAGATAAAGCTAGAATTTCTACTTATATCAATAAAGACAAAAACACACTGCAGTCTCTATTAAATTTTAATAAAATAACACATTGAATGTTTGTGGGCGTATGATTTAGTTACATAAAATATCAATAGATGGCGCTGACTTTATTTTAATAGCAGATTGAAATTTTTCATTACGGCAGCAATTAATTCTAATTATTAAAAAAAAAATTTGGCTGTTGATTTAGTACTATTGGTTGGTTTGTTTATCGGTCGTTTGTTGTGTTGTATTGTAAGCTATTTGAATTGATTGGTTGGTTTGGTTTGGCTTTGGTTTAAAAAATAATCAAATCAGTGTTTGACGGAACATACGGTCGTGTCGTAAGGACTAATTTATCTGACTTATCACTATTTATTGAGATTTTCTCTACTTTTCACGCCCACTAAAACTTTGGGAGTGGATTTTAGGTCCTAATGACTCTGTAATAGGCTGCGTCTACTCTTTTAGAGACAAAGATTGATAGTATGAATGTTAAGGGCTCCTTCTTCTGAAGGTACGTTGTTCGTAAGCCGCGTAGTCGCGGCGCTCACTCATTTTGTAGGCATTTAGACATCATATTTGGGAAAATAACACTACAACATCTACTTCAGCGATTTTCACTATATAAATACTTTATCTAAAGGCTGGTATAAAAAGCAGGACAATAAGTTTATTATTTTAGGCATAGTATTGAAAATAAACTTCCAAAGGAGGCAACTTTGATTTTTCTATCGAGCGAATTTTGTCTGATATTGTTACTGTTACTGTAAGCGAATTTCACTCTGCTAGATCCTCAACTAAAAACATATATTTTTTTCAGTATTTTACGACTGTTTAATTCTGATTCATATTGATTTTAAAAACGGTACTTATTTGAGAAAGAAGTGGCCCTAATATTTAATGATCGTAGCAATGTAATGGCTTTATAAAATTGGCACGGGAAAAGGATACAATACATATATAACTATAGGTCTGGATAGTTGTAGTTTCCACAGGTTTCGCGAAAAGCGACCTACACGCGGGCGGAGCCGCGGGCAACAGCTAGTATACGAATATATAGATATAATTTTTTTAAGACGAGTGGAGAAAGAGAGGAGAAGCCTTTGGTTAGCAGTGAGACATAATACCGGAGAGCTAAATCCATACTAATATTATAAATGCGAAAGTCTGTCTGTCTGTCACCTCTTCACGGCTAAACCGCTAGACCGATTGTGATGAAATTTGGTAGGGATGTAGTTAACGACCTGAGGTCAAACATAGGCTACTTTTGAGTGCGATATAACCGAGTCCCACGCGGGGCGAAGCCGCGGGGAACAGCTAGTAATTAATAATTTTATAATGCATTCCTGAAAGAGATTTCTTTAGAAATTTTGTTTCAAACACCTTTGTTTTTATTTTTATATTTTCTATGAATAATGTGTTTACATTAATTTTGTAAATGAATAAAGCATATGCGATATTTCGAAGTGACGAGAGACAGATCAAAAAGCTGCGTGTAATTTATATTTTATAATATTTTGCTAAATTTAGTCTTGAAAGGCAGACTACCTGTAGCATATAAAAACAAAAAAACAAAAACAAATGTTCACTATAATATATAAAAAAATCTACTAATTTGAATAAAACGAGTAATACCTGCGCGGACTTGTAGGCGAGTTTGATTTCGACCTCGGAGCACTTGGCGCCGAGCCACAGGAACACCTGCTCGCCGTTGTCCAGGATCATTATGTCGTCGTCGGCCAAGTCATCCTGAGGATAACACGTGGTGGGTTAGTATCTAAAAGACTACGTCTCGATGCGACTGGATAGCCGTTACGACTAAATCGCAATTAGACCAAATCTCCATTGGACTTTAACATTTTAAAGCAAATTGTGTATTTTACATTGACCATCTGTCAAACAAAAATACAAAATAATTTAGGGGAAAATTCCGTTAGATAAGATTATATACAAAGGCTAGTCTTGATTTAACTCCAAGCGACGCTACATTTCTTGTCGAATAATAGAATATTTTAATAAAAAAAAATACAGTCAAAAGGCAACAATGTCATGTTATATCATAGATTAAAGAATTTGCCTGACCGCGCGCGATTCCAAATTCTTTGTGTTATATCCATTGTAAATTGTCAAATAGCACGTATTAGACTTTAATTGTATTTTTCGGCAAAACATAGATAAATATTTGTTCGAAATTATGTTCCATCGCCGTATAAATACCTGGCAGAAGTCCGTGCACTTCTCGGAGACGGTGAAGTAGCCCTTCTCGTTGGAGCAGCGGAACAGGCGCGTGTAGTTGAGGAAGTCCGCGTCGGACTCGTACGGCTTCCGACCGCCCAGCGCCACCCAGAAGAAGTTGTCTGGCTCGCTGCCTTCCGTCAGTACCTGATATACATTTGTTTTATATAGTGTACGATTGAAACCGACATCGCATCTACCTATGAAACATGTAGGTACCAATCTGTTTCATAATTGGCCGAAACTGTAACTTTCAGACTTTTACAAACTTGGTATACAGGATATGTATGACCTAAAGTGGATCTTGAACTCCAAAACGAAAGGTAATATTTATTAATTTTTATTACTCAAAATACGAGTTGTATAGCACAATAGGCGAAATGCTGAAACCTAATAGTTAATGATAGGCTACTTGACTCGTATGAATTTTGATGCAATAAATGTTCATTTCTTACAGTATTTGACCCGCGAAACCGAAATATTTCGACCGAAACACTGCAAAAATGGCCGACGGCGTTTTCGATAGGATTTGCTTTGCAGGTTTTGCTGCCTTAGAGGGCTCAGAAAATTGCTTCAATTCTTCTAAACAAATAAGAAATAATTATTTTAAACAAAACACAAGTCAGCTAGCCTATTTACCTGCAAACTGAGCCACGGGTTGTTGAATTTCTCCTCAGCAATCTGTTCGATGAGCCGCGCGCAGTCCGGCGTGCTCTTGTTGCCGATCCACACGTACACGATCGCTGACGACGTCTCGTTGGCGCCCTCTAGCGGCACATTCAGGATGTAACTGTGCAATATGAACAGATAAACGATAATAGTACATTATGATCTTTATTTATTTAACTTTATTGTAAAAATACAATAGGCGGACTTAATGCTAAAAGCATTATCTAACAGTCAACCTTTGGGTCAAGCAGAGAACAGTTTGTGGGTGCAAAAATAACATTTACTTAAATAACAAATATAATAAACATACATAATAAATAGCTAATATATACATATATATACACACATACATATTTAATACATATATACCTATCATTAAATATATTAGCCACAGTAAAAAAAAGTATTAAAAGCAAAATAAGCAATAGCAGCAATCTTTGTCTTATGGGTGTCTTTAAAGTTGTATGTGTAGCATCTATCGTGTTGGGTTAATGATAGTTGTAAGTTGGAAGTAAATAAATAAATGATACAAGTAGGTATGCTATGTTGTATGTTGGTCATTACTTTACTACACTCAAACTTAGAGGTACTAAACTTAGAGCAAAGTAAGAGGCACAGACATTATCTATCTTTTCTTTTATTTTTTCAAATCATCGAAGCATAGCATATTGGTAGCGAGCTGTTTGATGTGAATGTTAGAAATTAGTAAATATTGGGCCTAATGACTAATTTGGGAAATATAACGGCGGTAACTTAGGGACATCAAAAATAAGATATAGAAATTTAGGGCTATAAAAAGAGGGCTATAAATTAGAAATACAAAATAAATAGGGGAACGTAGAGGGGAACCAACCAATAGGACCGGTTCATCAAGAAATCATATTACTTACTGAAATAACTAAAAGTAGTGTTGAAACTATTATTTATTTAAAATTTATTTTAGTAAATAAAAAGTAAATATACACAATAGGTAGACATGTTATAAGGCATTCTTTGCCAGTGTCATCTTTGTCAGTGGTTGCCAACTATTGTGTGGCGACATTAGCGCCACAACAATATCTACAAAGACGCACCACAGATGGCGTTAAAAGCAACAATCTCAGAATTGCATACAAGATGTTAAATTACTATGAAAATCTAAATCGCGCTATCAAAGTTTCTACGGATTGGAGCATAAATACAACCTCCGACCCGTAACAATAATCCCAACTAATATTATAAATGCGAAAGTGAGTTTGTATATTTGTTTGTTTGCTACCTCTTCACGACCTATCTACTGAACCGATCTGAAATTTCGCATACACATAGCTAGGAGTATTGAGAAGTACATAGGGTACCTTTCATAGCGGGAAAAGCACTGTTCCCGAGGAAAATTAATGTGGGCGAAGCCGCGGGCGAAAGCTAGTATTAGTATAAAAGCGTCCTCACCAAAAGGCGCTGTTGAGCTGCGAGGCGTCCGCCTTGACCTGAACAAGCCGCGTGCACAGCGCGGAGCCGTTGGTGCGCAGCTCGAACATCTCCACGGGCTGCTTGCCTTCCTGCCATCACAGAACAAACATATAACTACATGTGTTGTGAGCTGGCGAGTATATGGTTATTTTTATTGGTTTGTTGTCAAAAACCTCTGACACCAGGGTGTGCCGGGTCAATTGACTGCATGCTGATGACGAGAACCCATGAAGGGAAAATAATAAAATTTCGTGTTTAAGTATAGCCTAAGTCATACGTATTTAGATGAATCATGAAAAACACTTAGATGATGATGAGGAGAAAGAGGAGTTTCATAGCCTATCAGGCCTGCATATTCACGATACCGCGTGCCGAGCGACGGCAAGCGCGAAACCTGGGCTGAAACGTAAGTTGAAAATGCAACTCGGAGAAACGCAACAATGATAGTATTAGAACCCAATCACCCTATTCTGCTTCTGCTCCATCCCGAACGTGAACGACTGCCAGCCCATATTGCTGGCCAAGTCGCCTTGGAAGTACACCAGCCACGTCGGCCACTCACCTTGGCCTGCTTCCGCTTGCCGTCCCTGATGATGAACCGCCTGTGGAAGTGCGCACCACGTCCAGCCACGTCGGCCACTCACCTTGGCCTGCTTCCGCTTGCCGTCCCTGATGATGAACCGCCTGTGGAAGTGCGCACCACGTCCAGCCACGTCGGCCACTCACCTTGGCCTGCTTCCGCTTGCCGTCCCTGATGATGAACCGCCTGTGGAAGTGCGCACCACGTCCAGCCACGTCGGCCACTCACCTTGGCCTGCTTCCGCTTGCCGTCCCTGATGATGAACCGCCTGTGGAAGTGCGCACCACGTCCAGCCACGTCGGCCACTCACCTTGGCCTGCTTCCGCTTGCCGTCCCTGATGATGAACCGCCTGTGGAAGTGCGCACCACGTCCAGCCACGTCGGCCACTCACCTTGGCCTGCTTCCGCTTGCCGTCCCTGATGATGAACCGCCTGTGGAAGTGCGCACCACGTCCAGCCACGTCGGCCACTCACCTTGGCCTGCTTCCGCGTGCCGTCCCTGATGATGAACCGCCTGTGGAAGTGCGCACCACGTCCAGCCACGTCGGCCACTCACCTTGGCCTGCTTCCGCTTGCCGTCCCTGATGATGAACCGCCTGTGGAAGTGCGCACCACGTCCAGCCACGTCGGCCACTCACCTTGGCCTGCTTCCGCTTGCCGTCCCTGATGATGAACCGCCTGTGGAAGTGCGCACCACGTCCAGCCACGTCGGCCACTCACCTTGGCCTGCTTCCGCTTGCCGTCCCTGATGATGAACCGCCTGTGGAAGTGCGCACCACGTCCAGCCACGTCGGCCACTCACCTTGGCCTGCTTCCGCTTGCCGTCCCTGATGATGAACCGCCTGTGGAAGTGCGCACCACGTCCAGCCACGTCGGCCACTTACCTTGGCCTGCTTCCGCTTGCCGTCCCTGATGATGAACCGCCTGTGGAAGTGCGCACCACGTCCAGCCACGTCGGCCACTCACCTTGGCCTGCTTCCGCTTGCCGTCCCTGATGATGAACCGCCTGTGGAAGTGCGCCATGAACTTGAGGCTCTCCTGCTGCTGGTGGGTGCGCACGACGTCCAGCCGCCGACACAGCTGCTTGAACTTGCGCTCCAGCCCGAACGTGAACGTCAGCCAGCCCATGTTGCTGGCCCAGCGGCCTTGCCAGAAGTACACCACCCACGTTGCCGATTCTGTGTCTTCGTCTGCTTCGTTCGAGCCTTCGCTCTCTTCTTCCGGCTGTGGTTAGATAAAAATTACGTTTGTTTAAATTCAAGGTAGGTATAAAAATTAAAAAAATCATATTAAAAAATGCAAGGTAAGTAGTAAAAACAATTTTTATTTTCTCACACAAACTGTTCGTTACTTATTAAACAAAAGTTCAGAAACTAATCTCTTTCTATTACTTTAGCTCTTTACCAGTTGCTTTCTCAACTGATTCAGTGCCAAAGATTTCATAAACTTAAAGTTTATCGCTTAATCTTTTCATTATTAAAAAAATATACTAAATTGTCACAAACACACCGTACGACCCTACATCAACCAAATCTATATATATATTTGTATACAAACCTCAGCCGGCATGATATATCTGCAAAGGAACACGTAGCAATCCTGGCTGTGGAAGATGCCCAGCTCGTTTTCGGGCAGCTTCACGAAGTGCCTGCCTTCCAGCACGAACGCCTCCATAGCCTCCAGGTCCTCGTTCCACTCTTCGGCGAGGGTCTTGGCTTCGGACGGCTGCATGGGCGGCTGGCGTGGAGTGAATAGAGCGGAAAGGTCCGCTCTGGAGGAAAAAAAATATTATACATTGTGTTCAAAACCCCTTCGATTTATGCTGTTGGCTCTGAACGGGTCGGGATTGTAGCAGCTCAAGCAGTGGACTGTAATGTAGGTTCAACGGGGTTTTCTTCCAAATAAAAACGCAGTCAATTTTCTGATGCAAAATGGAGAGGGAGGCCAGCCGTCAAGCAGGGATTTTTTCCTTTCCTTTTTCTTCTAGTCTTCTGGCAGAGTTTCTTCTTAATTTGAGAGAGTCCCGGAACCGAACTGGCGCTCCACGGATTGGCGCGCATTTTTATAAGACTCGTCCGTGCTTGTGGCTTCCCCCCACCACCCTTCGTTTATTTTCTTTTAACAAACAATTTTTACAAGTTTATACAATTTTCTTATTACATATTTTATACTATTTTAATCTTTACAACGTCTATTATCTATTACAAGTATTTATTATACCCTGGTGCATCCGAATTTCCCGGAAAATGCCTTCAAAGTTTGTGCGTATAAAATAAGCATTTCCCCCCTCGTGCATACCCCGCGGCGCCCTTATAAAAACAGCGCGTTATTGTTGCGCGGCGCTTCAGTTGTATTTCGGATGCCCCAGTGTTATCTTATGCTAGTTTATTTTCTAAGTCCTATTCTTATCTATCTATAAGTCTTATCTAGTCTTATCTCTTATCTACTATGCTTATTGAAACCCAAACACAATAAATTCTTTATTCTCTTATCTACTATGCTTATCCTAAGGTTATTGAAACTCAAACACAATAAATTCTTTATTCTCATAACACAAACATAATCAGTCTTATTCCTAGATGTCAAAACAAACATTTATCAATTAAAATAAGTGATAACTTAACCTACAATAAAAAAGGTGGTTATGTATTTTGCCTATTCTTCGTTCGTCGTGAACATTCTCCCGCCGTCGCCGGAAGGCGATACCTCTGGGATCACGACGATCTTCCTCGTTGGCCTTCGAAGCACGTTGCCGCTGCCGAGCTGGATGTCCACGACGCGCACCTCTCCGTCGCCGCCTGGATGTACTTGCACGATCCGTCCTCTTGGCCAGGTGTTCCGCGGTGAGTTCGGGTCGCAGATGATGACGAAGTCTCCGACCTTCGGTGGAACATCAGCATTGTAATTCTCCCGCCGGCTTTGGAGTATCGGCAGGTACTCGCGTGTCCATCTCTTCCAAAACACGTCGGCCAGGGCTTGCGCGCGTCTCCATTGTTGTCTTGCTGTCAGGTCTCCAGCTTCAAAGTGACCCGGTGGTGGAATATGGCAGTTGGGCCCGATCAGGATGTGGTTCGGCGTCAGGGCTTCTGGCTCGTTCGGTGTGACCGCGACATGAGTTAGCGGCCTTGAATTCACTGTATTTTCGACTTCTATCAGCAGGGTGGCCAGGGTTTCGTCCGACGGGTAGCGCTCGTGAAGTGTTGTCTTCAGGGCTTCCTTTACAGCGCGTACCATGCGTTCCCAGCTGCCGCCCATGAACGGCGAGGCCGGGGGTATATATCTCCAGGAGATGTGGTGAGCGGTGACCTCATGTTGTAGACCTTCCAGTGCCGCTTCCGCCAACTCCTTTTCCGCAGCCTTGAAGCACGTCGCGTTGTCACTCCAGATTTCTTTAGGGCAGCCTCGTCGTGCGATGAATCTCCGTAGCGCCGATATCGCTGAGTCAGCACTTAGCGAGTGGGCGATTTCAATATGCACCGCTCGTGACGTCATACACGTGAATAGCGCTCCGTACCTCTTCTCTCTGTGCCTGGCTACAGTGACTTCTATGGGACCGAAGTAATCCAGGCCGGTGTAGGTGAAGGGTCGTTGATGGTGGGCGAGTCGCGCTGATGGTAAGTCCCCGGTCACCGGGGTCGATGGCTTCTTTCTTGCTATTCGACATAGTATGCACGACTTGATGACGTCACGTACCGCCGGTCTTATCTTGAGAATCCATACGCGTTGCCTTAACTCGTTGACGACTGTCTCGACGCCGCCGTGGTGGAGCTTTTCGTGTACATGTTGTATGTATAGACGCGTGTAGCGGTGTTTTCCCTCTAGTACCGCCGGGTTGATTTGTTCCTCTTGTATTCCTGTTGCGGCCGCCACTCGTCCTCGTAACCTCAATACGTTTTCCCTGTCCACGTAGGTACTAAGCTGAGCCAGTCGGTCGTTGTTTTCCGGTTTTCCGCCTTTTTTTACTCGTACTATTTCCTGTGCGAAGCTATCTTGTTGGCTTGCCGTAATCCATGCATTTTCGGCCTGTATGAGTAAATCAGCTGTTAACGCCTCGTAGATAACTTGTTGTTGTGCCGGCCCGCTAGTGCGCCGATGAGTGATTTCTTCTTTCTTCTTTATTCTTGTCCAACTGGGGTCCTTGTCTTCTTTCTTCTTAGTGCTTTTCCGTGTCGCCAGTGTAGACTCGGGGTTTTTATTTTTTCTTAATATGCGTATAAATTGAAATACGCGAGCCGTAGTCCTTATGAGCCGTGTCCATCTTGAGAATTTCTCGATGCGGGGAAGGTGTGGGTGTCTTCTCTCTTCTTTCTTCAGTTCTTCCACATGACATTTTTCTGTTCTTCTTTCTTCTTCTCCCGTCGAGATCTCTTCTTTCTTCGGCTCTTGTGGCCAATGCTCTTCACTAAGTTGCAGGAATGGCGGTCCCTGGAACCAGCGGTGGTTGGAGTCGAAGTCAGGTGGAGTGGCACGTGTGGCGTCATCAGCAACATTCTCCTTCGTGGGGACCCATCTCCATTCATTTTTCTTAGTGGTCTCTTCTATTTCCGCGAGTCGATGTGCCACGAATGTTTTGAAAACTCGCGGTTCCGATCTTATCCATGCGAGCGCCGTGCGTGAGTCACTCCAATAAGTTTTCTTCTCTACCTCGAACTCATGCTCCTCCAGGACCTTCTGTGCCAATCTTGCCCCCAGTAGCGCCGATTGCAACTCGAGTCTTGGAATAGAGACTGGTTTCGTCGGGGCGACGCGACTCTTGGCTGCCGCGAGTGTCACTCTGACGCTGCCGTCGCTATGTTCCGATCTCCAATACACGGCCGCGGCGTATGCCTCTTCACTTGCGTCGACGAAAACATGGAGTTGTCTTCTTGTTACTCGTTCATAATCGTAGCACCGGGGTATCTTCAGGTGTTCTATAGTGAGGAGAGTTTCTAGCCACTTCCGCCATCTTGACTCTAATTCTTCCGGAAGTGGATCGTTCCAGTCGATTTTATATTTCCATGTGTCTTGAAAAATCCTTTTGGCTGGCGTTGTTATTGCTGAGATGAGGCCCAAAGGGTCGAAAAGGGCCATGATGATGCTTAAGGCTTCTCTCTTGGTAGGTCGTCTTCTTCCTTCTAAGATGTCGGCTGGAGTCTTCCGACGGTTGATGGTGAAGCTGAAGCAGTCCTCTTTCATGTTCCATTGTAGTCCCAGTGCTTTTTCCGTTTCTTTTCCGCCGATTGATTTTTCCGGATTTTCTTCGATTTTCTTGCAAAATCGTTGTTGTACTTTTTCGCTGTTCGATGCCCAGCCGTCGAGTGTGAATCCCGCTTGCTTATGTACGTAGTCGACGGAGCTCGCTACCTCGATGGCCTCTTCCGTAGTTTCGAAACTTTGCAAGTAGTCATCCATATAGTGGTTGTTTATTATAGCCGCCGCCGCCCGAGGATACTCTTCCTTGTGTTCTTCCGCGTTCCTATTTTTCACGTATAAGGCCGTACACGGTGATGACGTCGCCCCAAAAATTACGGATGTCATTCGATATTCGTCCGGCTTGCCCTCCCGCCGGTCGCCTCTCCATAGGAATCTGAGTGCGTCGCGATCTTCTTCTCGTACTTTGACTTGCATAAACATTTCCTTGAGATCAGCTGACACGGCGTATGGGTGTTGACGAAACTTCATGATGACGCCTGGGAGTGACTGTAGGAGATCCGGGCCGGAGAGTAACATATCGTTGAGGCTGACTCCGGCATACTTGCTCGCTGCGTCGTGAACCAGGCGTGGTGGCTTGTGTGGTTTCGCTGGGTTGACCACAGGAAAATGAGGCAGGTACCATGTTCGGTCTTCTTTTGGTGGTGGGGGGGCTGGCTCGGCGTAACCTGACTTCAACAGGTTGTCTATTCTCTCTTCATATTTTCGTTTCAAGTCTTCATCGCGATCCAACTTCTTCTCTAAAAGGTGTAGCCTCTTCTCTGCTTGTGTGTAATTGTTAGGTATGGCGTACTCTTCATTTTTCCATAGTAGGGCTGTCTCGAATCTTCCATCTGGTAGGCGCCGACTCTTCTGCTGGAGAATTTGTAGGGCTCGTTCCTCTGGATCTTCTCTTGGTTTTCGTGGCTCGATGCATAGAGACTCGAGCTTGAAAAAATCCTTGACGAGTTCTTCCATGTCCTCTTCTTTTTTGTTTACATGTCTTATATTCCCGCAGAAGGCCGTGGTACCAGTGAGGGAGCTCTGGCACCCATGAAGTACCCATCCCAGCTGAGTGTACGATGCTACAGGTTGATTTTTCTTTCCGATGCGCAGTTCTCTTGAAACGATAAGTTCCCATGCGTCTTGTCCCAGTAGTACTTTCGGCGACGCGCGTTCGTATACTATTGCGTGCATTATGTCCGCTAAGTGAGTACATGCGGACAAGTCTTCTTTTCGTACTGATTCCGGTGCGAAATCTAAGCGTTCGATAGTGCGCGCCGACTCTAATGTGTATTCCTTCGATGAATATTTTCCTCTTATTTTCGGGCAGACTAACTTGCTGTTTTCTTGGCGTGTTTCACTGCTTATTCCTTGTAGCCACATAGTTTTCTTTGGGCCGTCCACTCCGATGATATCCGCAACCGACGCGTCGATTAGGCTGACTGTGCTGCCTTCGTCCAAAAGGGCGTATGTTTCGATGCTTGATAGTGGCCCGGATAACACGACAGGAACAATCTTCAAATATGCCCGCCGGCTGTTATCGAGACCCGCGGCGACCGTTGTTGACGTGACAGCTTCGAATTTTTCTTGTTGTTGCGGCGTGGGCGTATGTGGCTCTCGTGGTTGGTCATTATGTAACAACTTGTTGTGCGACATGCGGCATCCATGTTGACCGCACGGAGGGGCTTTGCAAACGAATTTCTTGTGGCGGCTCTTCAAACAACGGAAGCAAACTCGGTTCTTCTTAGCGGTTTCCCATCGTTCGTTTATGCTTGACTCGAGGAATTGTTCGCATTCGGTAAGTTTGTGTTGCTTCTTGCATAGTGGACACTGGTTGTAATCTGTCCCGTCTTTCTTGATGGTGAAGGCGCGCTCTCTCCTAAACCCCCTTCGTTCTTGACCGTTTCTTTCTTCTTTAATTATTTCCGGTAGGGCGTATGAGCTGCACTTGTCCGCCTCTTCATTTAAAAATGTTGATAATTTCTTGATTTCCGGAATATCTTCTTTCTTCCCGGCTGTGAAATCGTACCATTTGCTCTTCAAAATCGGTGTGAGTTTTTCGACGACGATTCGTGCCAATTCCGGATTGTAGAGGTAGTGTGGTTTCTTCAATGCTTCTATAGTGCCGACGGCGTTGGCCACACTTCCCGCAAAAATACACAAGTCTCTGGGATTTTCGCTTAACTTGTGTAATGCCTTCATTTTTTCTATTTCGATGTGTATGAGAGCTTCTGGTCTTCCAAATCTTCGTTCCAGTGCTTCCATGACGATTTTCGGGTCGGGCTGGCTAAGTAGTAGGCACCCGACGGCTTCTTTAGCGATGCCTCGTAGACTTTTTCTTATACGGGCGAGGTTTTCAATCGACGTAAAATAGCGAAATGAACTTTCATATGCCGCTCGGAACCCCAACCATTCTTGACAATTTCCGTTGAAGTATGGCAGTTCTTGCATATACTTCGGTGGCTCCCGAGTGCTTCGTGTTGCGTTCATCAACGCGGTGGCCAGGTTTGCAACATCCACGACCGGTTGAGGGTGACAGGTGGTTACGCCAGGCCCATTTTCATCCTGGCCCCGTCTTGTCTCTTCCGTCTTGTCGTTCACATTTTTTTCCAAATGATGCGATCCTTCGGCGGTTTCTCTTCTTTTCTCTTCCTCGGGCAGCGGCGGTGTTGTGGTTCTCTTTTCCTTGAGCGGTGTGCGGTCGATCCAATCTTGTATCCGCACGGACTCCAAATCATCTTCTTCTTCGTCGCTAGATCCATTTTCCTCTTCCTCAATTTGTAGGCGCTGAAGACGTAGTTCTTGCATCTCCTCTTCCGCCTGGGCTTTTTTCAGCCTTAACTCGGCCAGCCTCTCCTTGGCCTCCAACTCCGCGAGGAGTCTCTTGCGGGAGGCCGTAGATCGGACAGACCGAGTGCCACCAGGCCTTAGTGTTCTTGACCTCACGGATCCCTCTCTTCTCTCGCTTGATCCCCGCCGCTCGGTGTCCGACGTAGCTTCCGTAGTTTCGGACGATTCGGCTTGTAGTGAGGCACGGTCGGTGGTTTTTCGCAAAAATGCGTCCAATACGGGCGGTGGACGCACAACGTTCTCTTCTGATCGTTTTTCTGAATGAGTGCGGGTAGGTGGGACTCTCTCCGTGGACCCAGATGACCCCGCGACTGGCCTTTCCTCTCCATCTCCGTGTTGACTGCGTGTAACAACCATTTTCGTAATTTTCTTCAATTATTCCTGCGCTGAAAAATCCGGATCGCCAAGGACCAATGTTCAAAACCCCTTCGATTTATGCTGTTGGCTCTGAACGGGTCGGGATTGTAGCAGCTCAAGCAGTGGACTGTAATGTAGGTTCAACGGGGTTTTCTTCCAAATAAAAACGCAGTCAATTTTCTGATGCAAAATGGAGAGGGAGGCCAGCCGTCAAGCAGGGATTTTTTCCTTTCCTTTTTCTTCTAGTCTTCTGGCAGAGTTTCTTCTTAATTTGAGAGAGTCCCGGAACCGAACTGGCGCTCCACGGATTGGCGCGCATTTTTATAAGACTCGTCCGTGCTTGTGGCTTCCCCCCACCACCCTTCGTTTATTTTCTTTTAACAAACAATTTTTACAAGTTTATACAATTTTCTTATTACATATTTTATACTATTTTAATCTTTACAACGTCTATTATCTATTACAAGTATTTATTATACCCTGGTGCATCCGAATTTCCCGGAAAATGCCTTCAAAGTTTGTGCGTATAAAATAAGCATTTCCCCCCTCGTGCATACCCCGCGGCGCCCTTATAAAAACAGCGCGTTATTGTTGCGCGGCGCTTCAGTTGTATTTCGGATGCCCCAGTGTTATCTTATGCTAGTTTATTTTCTAAGTCCTATTCTTATCTATCTATAAGTCTTATCTAGTCTTATCTCTTATCTACTATGCTTATTGAAACCCAAACACAATAAATTCTTTATTCTCTTATCTACTATGCTTATCCTAAGGTTATTGAAACTCAAACACAATAAATTCTTTATTCTCATAACACAAACATAATCAGTCTTATTCCTAGATGTCAAAACAAACATTTATCAATTAAAATAAGTGATAACTTAACCTACAATAAAAAAGGTGGTTATGTATTTTGCCTATTCTTCGTTCGTCGTGAACACATTGCTCCTTCTAAAAGGTCAACTTTTACACTTACACGCATAGAACTCCACACTACAGTCTGTAAATCAAATAAAAAATTTGAACAGGTTGCCTGGAAGAACTTGCTTTTAGCGATAAGATCGAATGTAATCATCTGTTATTACATATTATACATATGATCATATTATACATATAAGATCTTTATCCCATATGGGGTAGACAGAGCCTATACATTCAGGCGGGGTCATAAGACCTTAGACCACGTTTGGGAGCGTTCAAGTATTACGTAACGCAATTTGGGGGGGCGGGGGGGTCTCGTAAAACGTTACGATGCGTTACACGGGCGGGAGGGGGTCCTTCTTACAACACGTTACGTAACATTATTTCTATTTTTATATAAAAAAATAGGGAATTAAAACTCCCAAATTGGCAACCTTTTTCGTTTACGTTTTACGGGGAATCCCTCGATTGTATTAGTCTGGTCGCCATTTTTAATTTGTTCTCGCATGTTGGTAAACCTTTTCGTTTATATTTCAGGGGGAATCCCTAGATGGTATTGTACGTCATTTAATGTTGTTTTTGTTGTCAGTATTCGTTAGTGTTTATGCAGAAGCAAATTGCTGTAGTCGCTGTTATTAAAGTGAGTTCATAGTGTTCATCGTGCATGGCAAGACTGTCCAAGACCATTGTGAAACTAGAGTACGGCCACAGCGCCTTGCTGCCAGAAGGGCAAATGAGCTTCTCTGCATTGTGCGTCGTTATGAAACATCGTCTGAGGATGCTGACTGGCTCGACGAAGTTGATGCAAGTGGCTTAACAATTCCAGAACCGTCTTCGTCTGCACTCCAGGTGCCAGTGATGAAAGAATCTGAGTGGCTAGCAAACCCGTGGACAGAGGAGCAGTAATTTCAATCGAATTGTTTTTATAGACCTACTTAGATACTTGGTTAATAGTTGATTATTTTTTAATTTTGTTAAGAATACGATTTTATTTCGAGTAAAATGTTTAATTTCAGTTGGGTTTCTGTTTATAATTGCATTGCCAAAGGTTAAAATAAATATGTTATTTTATTTGAAGAATTTATTAGTAAAAAAGCTAAAATACTTAGGAGAATGAAGGAGAAAAACAATTGTGTTTTGTAAAGCCAAAAATTTATAAAAAAATAAACAAAATACGCAGGTGTTGCGAATTAAAAATCTCTTGTTTTATTATAAGGCAATTAAAACTATACGAAGGATAAAAACTATAACAACTTTTTGCGACTTCAGAGTAAAAATGATGACTTGAGTGTTACGTAACCTTTAGAGAGGGGGGTGGGGGGGTACAGAAAAACGTTACGGAGCGTTACAGTGGGGGGAGGGGGGGTCAAAAATCTTCAAAAATTGCGTTACGTAATATTTGAACGCTCCCTTTAGCATGATGATAGTTGAAACAGGAAATTCATAGTGATGGGTTGCTACCCGCATCGCCTGTCGTGATTTTCCGATACGCCAATTACCTCAGTCGACTTTTACGGCTTGCGCGAGAAGAGGAGCAGCTGGTACATTCTATGTTTTCCTTATTCTCCCAGACCAGCATGGGATTTGTTATTTATGCGTAATAAAGGGTTTTTTATTGTATTGTACGAGTATATACCAGTTCTCTCCATCTTGACATTTGCAAAATCACCCTTATGAATAATTTCTAAGTCGACAAATAAACGCATGAGGCTCAAAAAATTTCAATCTAAATTATAAACTACTAGTTGTTGCCCGGGGCTCCACTCCCTTGGGAATACCGGGACAAAATATAGCCTATGTGTTGTTCCAGGGTCTAAGCAATCTCCATTCCAAATTTCAGCCAAATCCGTTCAGCCGTTCTTGAATTAATTATTATTTTGCTAAAATAATTACAGGTGATTGGGGAATAAAGTGCCTCAAGACATCACCACCAACAAGTGTTGCCATTGGTATCAGTAAACATGAAGGGTGCACTGACTTGGTCTCCTGCTGCTTGGCCCAGCCGGCGAGGTCCGCGCCGGTGCGCGCCACCGACTCGGCGGTGCGCGTGAAGTCCACCGCGATCACCTCCTCCCAGCCCAGGAAGTACGTCTTGAACACCTGTTGTCATTGTTATGCTGGTACCGCACTTGCCTACTTGGATTCTCCTATTTGCCTATTTGACAAATTAATTCTCCTATTTGTCTATTAACCGCAATGTGTGGACCGTACATTTGCCAAAACTTTTGCGTTATTTGCCTGTTCGGCAAATAGGTTAAATACAGAATACTTACAGTGTTTGAATCTTTAATATTTGCCTCCATGTGTGTACAGTAGTTGCGCTATTTGCCTATTCGTCGAAAAGTTTGACAAATACGCGAATAGTCAAGTGTGGTACCAGCATTACATTTGTACAAAATGATTTTACAATATGCAAGGGCTATGCTCGATGTTTCCCTACGAGACCGAATCAGAAATGAAGAAATCCGTAGGTGAACAAAGGTGCCGACTTAGCCCAGCGAATTAGCTCTTTGAAGTGGCAGTGGGCAGGGCACATAGCGCGACGAACCGATTGCCCGATGAGGCAGAAAGGTTCTCGAATGGTGAACACTAACCGGCAAGCGCAGCGGACCAGATGGTGGATAAAAGGCGCTGGATGCAGGCCGTTTTGGAATAACAAGAAATGTACAAACTGAATGTTGAAGAGTAAATTGTCATCAAAGATGGCATGTTCCGTAGCTGTGTCTCGGTGGCATCTTGCAGCCTCGTGACGAGGGCATACGGCGGCCGCTCCAGCATGGTGAACAGTTAATGCGTTAGTTTTACCAGACGCGTCTGTTTCTTACTCAGCAACACGAGAAATTCTCGTCAAATCTAGCAGTAGACGCCATCTTGTATCCTGACATGATGATAAAGATGAAGTGGTTCCGTACCTGTGTCTCGGTGGCTTCTTGCAGCCTCGTGACGAGGGCATACGGCGGCCGCTCCAGCATGGTGAACAGTTCCTGCGCTAGTTTCACGGCCGCCGCCCGAACTAGCCGCGACGATTTCTTACCGAACCTTACGGAAAATACGATAATCGTATTGAAAAAAAAAAAAACAAAATGTGCTTTATCTGATTCTTTAAAGTTATATATAATAGGATATATCAATAATAGAGAAATAGGCAAAACATTTTCGTTAATTTTTATGAATGGACGGTAATTGAAAACGGCCTATTTTTAACTGACTTCAAAAAAGAGATTTCTCAATTTGACCGTATATATGTTTTAATCTTTGTTATTCGCTTCACATACATTCTTAAAACATGCAGTGACTAAATTAAAATCAAATAACATTTGACATAAACTAATTATATCTGTACATAAGTTATATCAAATGAATTAAAATTTTGGGAACCAAACAACTAGGGCCTCCAAAACCCACAGTAGACTTTTTTATAAACGCTGAAACAAGTTCGGAATTAAAATCCGAATTACCAACTCCGAATGTAAGGTTTAACCTTCTATGCTTGGTATTACGAATAAATTCCTCGCGCCTACATATTCGCTTTCTTACGGGACCAGGGGGTCTAAAAACGCCACTTTGAGCAATTCATCGAATCGATTCATATTACGAATTCCTAAGTAATTCTGTAGCAATTCCTTTATTTCTTGTAAAATGGCCAAATAAACTTTGCAATGCCTCTTCAAAAAAATTGAAAGAAATAGGAATTATCTAAAGAATAGCTTAGGAATTCGTAATATGAATTCGATTCGATGAATTGCTAAAGTGGCGTTTTTAGACTCACAGTTATATAACTAGGAATTTTTGCAGAGGTATACCTATATGTATGTCATCTAAATAAATACTCTTTAATTTAGTTTATCTCACCACACAAAGACATCTGTGTGCGCGTCCAGTATGTACACGTTGCGCGTGGCCAACACAGCCCTCGCGAGCGGCGCCGGCTCGGGCTGCGGCAGCTCCAGGTAGCCCATGCCTAGTTCCACACGGTAAAGTCGGGGCGGCAGCCATGTGAAGTCTTCTGGGACGGTTTCCTGCGGTAAACATGTGTGATTGAGTTGAGAGTAAAAAATCTGAAAAGCTATTCATAAGCTTTCCATATAACATCACACTAATATTATATAGAGGAAAGTTGTTTGTATTTTTGTTTGTAATGTATAAATTAAAAAACTTAAAATTACAATGCTATAAACGAACTGCTTTCACAACTCATATTTATAAGTCCGTCTATTTATCGCATGAAGATAAAGCAATATGGCGGCGTCCATAGCTCACATCAGCTGGCCGTGTAACATTCACATTCTCACTTTTACGTGCTAGTGCGTGCCCGCGTTGAATGCCTAAAAAAAGTATGCTTAAGATTCAAGTTTCTAGTGCATAACATTCGCACCAAAAACAGTTATGTTCACTTGTATAACAAATAAAATAAATAACTAACTAATGTATCAATTTCAGATTAGTTCCTTCATCTTCAGCTGGTTGCACAGGCTTTAGCAAGGCCAAAGGCAAAGGCATCCTACTTCCTACTTAATATTATAAACACGAAAGTTTGTATAAATGTTTCTTACTCTTTCACACAAAAACAGCTGAACCGATTTGGCTGAAATTTGAAATGGAGATTGCTTAGACCCTGTAACAACACATAGACTTTATTTATTATATCTCGGATATTTTATCTCGGAATTCCCACGGGAGCGGAGTCCCAGACAGCAGCTAGTTTATAATATTGGTATGGATATGTATGGATAATATTTTACCTGTGGCACATACGGCAGCTCCCCCTCGTAGCCCAAGACCGTCCAGAAGCCGGCGGACTCCTTCCCGGGCGGCTCCGTTATCAGCTCAGCCTTGTTCTTCCTCTCCTCTTTGTTTATCTTCTCGGCGAACAGTCGCGCTTTCGATTTTAATGTGTTCTTAGCCTTTTTGCCGTTCCTATGGAAAAAACATGTTTGATTTAACCATTTTTTTTAACTATTTATGTCCCATTGCTGGGCAAAAGTCTCCCCACTAACCTTCCATGTTTCCCATCCCAAGCCATGGCGTTCTCTCGCCAGTTTTTTATCGAAAGCCTGTAACTAACTACAGGCTTTCGAAAACACATGTACAGTCGGCTGCAGAGAAATCTGACCCCCATGCCACAAGTATCACTATTGAAAGGGGGTCATATTTCTCTGCAGCTCACTGTACAACGTATGAAAATTTTTATTATAGTAGGTATTTTGCTAAATCTTTATTGTACATAGCTGCAAAGTAATGATTATACCGTCTTACACACTTGTTACATAGTAACAGTCTAAAACGCGCTATGCATCTGTGTGGGAAATGGACGTGTTATGGAATATGTCACGTCGATATACTTTATACCGCACTTTACAAGGTTACTTTAACATGGAATCATGAGTTTTAACAGGCTTCATCTAACCTATCGCATCCATGTATAAGACATACTCGGCATTGTTTATACTTTGTTTAATAGGCACTGAGCAGGCGGATATTTTTTCTACTTTTGATATTCAAATGCGAAAACTTGTTGATTCATGAAACTTTTGATTGTGTTTTAGATAGGCTCGAGGTGGATGCTGTTGCCGGCCGCATGTACTCGGTACAGTCGTGTCAGTGGGTCTAAAAACGCCACTTTGAGCAATTCATCGAATCGAATTCATATTACGAATTCCTTAGCAATTCTTTAGCAATTCCTATTTCTTTCAATTTTTTTGAAGAGGAATTGCAAAGTTTAGTCGCTATTTTACAAAAAATAGAGGAATTGCTACAGAATTGCTAAGGAATTCATAACATGAATCGATTCGATTAAGGGATATTATTAATTGCACATCAAATAAATAATCACCCATCAATTTCTGTATATCAAATAAATTATTTTACTTTTAATTAAATTAAAAACTTGGTGACAGAAGCAACTAACGGTCAAAAGACGACTTTATGACAGAAGATAGGTTAGGTTATGGTTATACAGTGATCTTAACAGTGAGCGAGCGAGCGAAGCGAGCGAGTGTCAGACTTGGTGACAGAAGCAAAACAAATTTTGCTGTGCAATCAGTAATTTTGATATGTATTTAGGTTATTTTTGCATACAAAAATTGTTTTTATTGATTTCCGTTTAAATACTACCCTTCGATTAATTGCTCAAAGTGGCGTTTTTAGACCCCCAGAACAAACAAACTAGCATTGCGATGACTCACCACAGGTAGATAGTGAGCCCGACGTCCAACAACAACACGTATCGCGGGTCCAGAGACTGCGCTTGTACCGCGACAGGCTCGAGGTGGATGCTGTTGCCGGCCGCGTGTACTCGGTACAGCCGTGTCACATAGTGCTGCCGACACAAACAGTACAACATTATTTATTGCACATGTAAATGGGGGATTGTTAATACTAAATAGCATATAATAATGCGCAAAACGCGGCTGAATTACAGTTACTTTTTGCTTTGCTTATTCGTTTTTTTTTTTAATTGTATGTCATAACACATACAATTGGACCGGTAGGTACATTATTTGGAGTTTTCTTAGATCGAAACGGAAGAAATGGATTTGACAGACATCTGGTTTCAACCATATTACAGTTCCGTACAAAAATGTAAAAACGGAACCCTTATAGGATCACTCGTGCGTCTGTCTGTCCGTCCGTCCGTCTGTCACAGCCAATTTTCTCCGAACCTACTGGACCAAAACAGATGAAATTTGGTAGGATGGCGTGATCCTGTGACCCAAACAAAGATGTGCAAAGTAAATAAATTATTTTTATAAAATAAGTACCCTTTTCGGGGGACAAAATATATCAAAAGAAAGGGCTCGTTATGAGGATTTCAAATATATTTTTTGTTATTATTGTAACATAAATATTTTTAATTTTATTCATGAAAGAAGACGAAAATTGACCATTCCCCACCTCCCTGATCTCCGAAACTACTGAGCCTAAAATTGTGAAAAAAATACAAAATATAGTTCATTCCATGTAGATTACTGGAAAACATACAAGAACTCTATCAATTGACAATTAAGTGGTAAATTCAATATAAAACGTAAACAGTTCACTAAAACACCACTAGATGGCGATAGTAGTAGTTTGTTGACATACCACAATTAAATTTAAAAACTGACATTGGCATTGTACGGAACCCTCTCCACGCGAATTCAACTCGCACTTGACCGGTTTTTTGAAAGAGCATTTCAGATCAGATCTCGAGTCTTGGGGACCAGACATGGCCTCCAATCATGTGATGTAACGCTGTTGATTATTGTTAGTGGGTACATAATGAAATTACTGGTGTTTGACAACAATACAAGAACCATAGAAGACCTAAAGAGTAACATATCACGCATGCCATTAGGTATGTCAAAAAGTTATGTAAAATTGGACCTCTCATATTCACTTAAAACATTTAAATATTTTGAAATTACATATATACCATCAAAAAGCAACCTTAAAAAAAAGGTGACATGATATAGTTCCCAACAATGTGTTTTCAATTTCAATCAATTCAAAGACACCGCCGGCTCCTATTGAAAAATTCCGTACAAAACTCTCACCACATCGTCCACAGTGAAGAATCCGGACGGCGTGTGGCTGCCGGCGATGTAGAGCGGCGCGGCCGGGAACAGCGCCAGGAACTCCGGGCTCTCGTCGGCCTGCTCGTGGCGCTGAGTCCGCTTGGCGCCGAGCAGGTTGCGCAGGTTGACAGCGTGCATTGCTGCGCATGCGCCTTTGTCCAACTGTGACAATAAAACCGGGATCTTGAATCGCTAGTTTAAGTACGAAAGGACCTAAATTCGAAATGATTTCTATAATTTATGATATGTCAATGATACATCACCGCATTTCGTGTTTGACGAAAACAATGTTATAACATCATACATCCTTAAGTTATTTACAAACAAACGAATATTTCAAATGGCCAGACAATTTGTGTCCATTGATTTCAATATGTATCGTCCACAATTCTCAATACATTAGAACATTGAACCGTAGAAAAACACCATTAATGTATAACTAAATGAGAAAATAAATTCCTAAACTCAATACGCATTACTGATCAAGAAACAATATAGCAATGTGGGTTTCTATTTTTTTCTGAATGCTTCCTTAGTGTGTGAATGATGGTTTGATAGAACGCGACGAGTTGATAATTTAATCTATTGTATGATAGTGCCAATGAAGCAGGGAGGATAATTTAGCGCGGTTAGGTCACGGTGTATTTGACACAAAACAAATAACCACGTATCCCCTAGAGGCAGCCTTGGGTCGAGCGGCTGCATCGAAAAAATTGTTGAGTCTCAATCCCACCTAATATTAAATGCATAAGTAAGTTTGTTTGTTACGTATTTACACTTTAACTATTGAACTAATCTTCTTAAAAATTTATATACTACTAAAGCGAAACAAGAAAAACGTACTGTTCCCGTGGGATTAACGCGGGTCCAGGAAATCCACGGATAAAAGCTGTTCTAATAAATTTAAATATTAAATAAGTAGTATATTCAACTGACCGTGGCTTTGGAGCCGATCCAGAAGTGTATGTCCCAGCTGAGTTGTCCCTGTTCTTCCACCGACGTCTTCAGCACTATGTAGCAGTCGCCTTCGAAGAACTTTCCGTATTGGACCTGAACAAATCATTTTTATATAAATAAAAACCTCCTTTGTACAAGGGAAGTGTGCAAACTAATGGCGGCGGTTTTGCATGAACTAACTGGTGGCGGAAGCACGCAAAGTTATTTCGTAAGTACTTGTAACCGACTTCCGCAAAGTTACAACTGAATGTATTAAATAAAAAGGTATTGCTAAATGCTTTAAGGGCGTGATAAGATTCCTCCAGAGTCGGCTCGCTATACTCCTGGTATTGCAGGCGTCTCATAGCCTACGGTAATCGCTTCCCATCAGGTGGGCCGAATGCCTGTTTTCCTACTTGATAGTACAAATAAATGGGTAAAATGCAAAACTAACTCAAAATAACACTTAAATTAAAACTAAGTGAAAATGGTATTAAGATTATAGAGAAAGTATTAAAATGGATATTCTTGCCACTCACCATACATCTAAAACTATATCGGCATGGCTGATTTGACTGAAATTCTCAAAAGCATTCGCTTTTGTTGAAATTTGTCACATAACGGACAAGGATAAGTAAAACACACTCGGGTGATAATGACGAATATATCGTTATAGACCTATAAAAAATAGATTTTGAGCGAAACTTACTTCATCGACGGGCGCGGGGATGAAGTTCTCGATCTCCCAGACCTGTAGTCCAGGGGTCTGCCCGGTATCTTCGTCGAAGAACTCCGAATAGTCCAGGGGAGGTTTCTCTAGCGACTCATCCCAACGTTTCGGCCTGAAAAATGTTGCGATTAGCAATTATCCAGTAGTTGGTTCAAAAATTCTTTATAGTCACTACATAGTATAAAACAAAGTCGCTTTCTCTGTCCCTATGTCCCTTTGTATGCTTAAATCTTTAAAATTACTCAACGGATTTTGATGCGTTTTTTTTAATAGTGATTCAAGAGGAAGGTTTTTTTTATGCACATGCGAAGCCGGAGCGGGTCGCTAGTACATTATGAATTCATCTCTTCAGCTACCTATTTCTGTTATCACCTGTGTCTGCAGGGGCAGACGAAAATACTAATATTTGACACGCTTTAAAATTATTGAGTACTGTGACATAACATTCTAGGCCACAAGTTGGCAACACGCCAGTAACACCTTCAAGGTGTCACGCTAAAACTAAGCGGGATCATTACTAAATTTCAGTGATTATATTCTTGTAGCGCCATCTATTAGCAAAAAAATAGAACAAATGAGAACCCATGTTAAGAGAAAACAAAAAAATATATGCTACTTAAGCTCGCTGTTCCGTTGTTCGGCAACTTGTTCGTTGTGCTGGGTGTTGGCTTGCTCCTGCATGCCGCGGAGGATCAACGCCGAGTCCTTTTGTTCGGGCTCGGGACGGCCGCGTCTCAGCCGCAACTTCCGAGCTATTGGATCTGACTTCACACCTGCAAAATCACATTTTTTACAGCATGCAAAGAAATTTGAAATGCAACGCCAAAGAACCAAGTTCAGAATAATATTTTCAGGACATTCAATTTATTTAATTCGGACAATAATTTCATGCAACAGGAAATTAAAAAAAAATAAAAAATCTGACCATTTAAATACCCAGTGACACTCTCACAGTAAATACAAATCTAACGAAACCTCTCAAGCTATAGCGATACAAGTAGCCATTACGAGAGGAGAGAATCGAGATAGGCGGTCGACCTACAGGTCGCAGACCGTGCCAAACATATTTTATAGTATTTTGTTTTATTTCATGTGTTAATAAAATACACTTATTAAATGAATATATTTTTTTTTTTTCTAAAATTTCATATCTGCGTTTCATACTTTAATTTTATTTATAATAATAGGGATCACATTTTGCGCCAATTTTTAATGGTCCGTCCATGCGATCCGTTACCCGCTGTTGCCGCTGGCCCACGTCCAATGCACTTTTCATATTGTCATTGACATTACATTGTCAAAGCTATCTCATATTTTTCACACAAATTATTAAACATTAAATTTAATAAGATCACTTACTATTTGGCGTCGTAGGCTCAGAGGTTGCAGCTCCTGCAAGTTGCAACTGCGTTTGCAACGAGAAGTCTATATTGTAGTACGCGACCCCTGCACCCTTGGACCTCTCCACTGGCTTCGGAGGCATCACCAGGTCAGGGTTCCCATGAAGTTGGAGGCTTTCGAGGTCGCTTAATAAGTGAATGGCGTCTGGGAGCGTTATGAGTTTGTTCCAACTCAAGTTTAGTTTCTTGAGTGAGCCGCATCTGTAGATAAAGAAATAATTAATTATTAGCATGGCCCCCCGCCAAGGATTTTCAGAATTATCGGTTGGAAGCAGCCTACAACCAGCGCTAGCCTGCGACCTTCTTCAGGTTATCCGCTGACCCCGATCGGTGGGGGACCAACGCTGCGCTTGTTGTTCTTTAAAAATTAAACTATCAAAAAAGTAAGCCTAATGAGTTATAAATTATGCACATACCCAACTACCTAAATAGATTAAAAATAATATCCATGGAAATAAAAAATATACTGAATTACCACAACAGTTTATACGGTCTGCATGCAAGATAAAAACAAACTAAAATAACATGAAAAGTAATGAGATAATAGATCAACGAAGAGAAATGAATTATCGGCTCTTCACAACATTTTACCTATTATTTAGCTATTCATTCGTGCATAATGCCAGCGAGTCATACCGCGCAACTCGACTATGACAACATGATTAGCGATCACGCAATCATGTGAAATTGCATGGAGCAATAAACCGCTGGGGCGGGAATCTTTCGATCATATCATATCTGATACAACGAGAGTAACTGATACATGTAGAGCGCGAAACTAGATTCCACTTATAATATTAAACCTTTAGGGCGGGAGCCTTTCGATCATATCATATCTGATACTACCAGAGTAACTGATACATGTAGAGCGCGAAACTAGAGTCCACTTATAATATTAAACCTTTAGGGCGGGAGCCTTTCGATCATATCATATCTGATACAACCAGAGTAACTGATACATGTAGAGCGCGAAACTAGAGTCCATTTATAATTAAACCTTTAGGGCGGGAGTCTTTCGAACATATCATATCTGATACAACCAGAGTAACTGATACATGTAGAGCGCGAAACTAGAGTCCATTTATAATTAAACCTTTAGGGCGGGAGTCTTTCGAACATATCATATCTGATACAACCAGAGTAACTGACACATATGTACAGCGCGAAACTAGAGTCCACTTATAATATTAAACCTTTAGGGCGGGAGTCTTTCGAACATATCATATCTGATACAACCAGAGTAACTGACACATATGTACAGCGCGAAACTAGAGTCCACTTATAATATTAAACCTTTATGGCCGGAGTCTTTCGAACATATCATATCTGATACAACCAGAGTAACTGACACATATGTACAGCGCGAAACTAGTGTCCACTTATAATATTAAACCTTTAGGGCGGGAGCCTTTCGATCATATCTGATACAACCAGAGTAACTGATACATGTAGAGCGCGAAACTAGATTCCACTTATAATATTAAATTTTAGGGCATCTTTCAACCATATCTGATACAACCAGAGATGTGAACCAGACCTACAAAGCGCACACTAGAAATATTTGAACATAAGTGTAATAAGTAATGTCAGATTATATTTTTATGAAACTATAAAAGTGCTATAAACTACTTGAATGAATTTTCGTTTATACTAATTGGAATTGTTATTTTTTTATTTGTTATACACAATACAAATACCAAAAAAAGTAATTAAATGATCTTGCTTAGCTCGTGCTCTACAAGAAACAAAACTGTATCACTAGATATACCGCAATATCAAAAAACAAAATAAACATTTTATTGAAATGAAAATACGTACTATAATAATACAAAGAAAGCGAACACGGTGCTCAAGAAAAGTGAAAATTTGCATATGCACACAATTGATATTTATCGTCGGGAGAAAGCAGTATCTTAAACATTGAATATCTTGATATGAAGAGAAACATGTTTACACGAATAGCAATTGACATAACAGTATCTTCCCACTACTTGTAACTTTATAGTAAGCTGTTGTGTATTGGATGGAGATTGCCAAGATCGACAAAAATGGCATAATCTACGGAAGTCTATATATACCCTTTTTATTAAAAATGGCTGAAAAGAGAGACATTTATAGTAAAGAAAAATTGGTGCCAACTTGTAGACAAACTAGTTGACGAAGGAAAGTAATAGCATTGAAACAATTTAGTTAAAACTGGAATATAACATTTAAAAGTAAATAATGGTTTCAAGAAATTACTGGTCTTTCCTCGAGTCTGACTCCAAACAACTCCAAGGAAAGTTTTTTGAATTTTGGTCAGCCTGATCAGGAAGGTACAACAATAGCTGAGAGCAGTGGCTGTAACTATAAAAAATGCAAGCTGCAAGTAGTATTTCACTCTTATTATCGCTCTTGGGTCTCACACAAAGAGAGACGCCAGAAAAAAAGGGGTTATAAAAACCTGCACAGCCCCTCCGGTATCATCTCGAGCAGGTTGTTGGCAGCAGAGAACACCTCCAGGTTGCCCAGCTTGCCGATGCCCGAGGGGATCCCCTCGAAGTCCAACTTGTTGTCGTCCACGTGCAGCCTCCGCAGATTCTGCAGCTTGCATAGAGATGCTGGAAGTACTGCCAGCTTGTTGCGGGAGAGGTTCAGGCTTTCTAATTTCTGCCACATGTCGATCGCTGTTGAAAAAAAAAATTATATAGTTTTAAAATATGCTTTGCTTATCTAACTCATCATCATTTCGTGTAGGTATAGGTGTCATAGTCAATCGACTATGCACACCTTGGTGTCGAAATTCTTCAGAACAGCCTCTTGGCCTCTGAAAAGGTTCCCTTAACGACTACCAGATGGCAGCAGGGACCGAATAGCAGGGCTTAACCTTCCGAAACACGGAGTCATCTTTATTATCAGATAATAAGGTGAATCAAGCCTGCAATGTTCTAACCAGACTGGAAACAACTAAACAAAGTATGCTTTCCGTTGGCAGCGCTTTAGTGACACGACATCCTTAAGGAGACATGAGAGTAAATAGGCTACGCTGACAGGGCGCCCAACTTTCGCGGGCCGTAGACTGCTAACATATTTTTTTTTCAAGAGACTCAAGCATAGAAAGATAGATCACAGAGACAGTAACTCTCATCATTTAGATTCCACACTGACATCTATTATATCTATTCTGTGTTGATGTGTCAGAAGAAGCCTGCATCCAGAATAATATAATCTATACATATAATAAGACACTAAAAATCGAGTGTCTGTACATTTAATATTTTTCAAAAAAACTGATTGAGTGCGATTAAAAAAGAGTAACAGAAACCAAAAAGACAGTTTTTGGAATTTTTGTCTGTCTGTATGTATGTATGTATGTCTGTCTGGTACGTTATAACTTCGAAATTACTCAACGGATTTAAACGCGGTTTTTACAGTTGGATTACATATAAGTAATTAGGAGCGTTGTCAAAACTTTGTTTCGTCAAAATCGGTTAAGGAAAAAAGAAGTTATGGTCGATTGAAAATTTACTTCAAACACTGCTTTAAAACTTTTAATGCGTTAATTTGCGTACCTATAGACAGAACCCATTTGAAATTTCGGCAGTAACAAGCAAAGCATGTCGGCCTATCGGTAGAGGTCGCGGATAATTTTTTTAAGTAGAGGGTTCGAATCCTGCTAGACATCACTTCTTTTGTTTTTACCCTTTTTTTGTTTTGTATTAATTTTTTAGAAGTCTATTTTTTTTAATATTTTATTAATAAATGTTTCTAGAAAGTAGCTGGATCGAATCCTGCCACAAACAATAATTTTCTGTTTTCGTTTTTTGTTTGTTTTCTAGAATTATTTTCTTACTTAGAGAAAGCTCTTAGCGTTAATTCCGTTAATATAAAAGTATTTTGTACTTATCTATCTATACATATAATAAGACAGTAAAAATAGAGTTTCTGTACATTAAATATTTTTCTAAAAAACCTCTACGGGGCAATTAAAGAAGAGTAATAAAAACAAAAAAAAAACAATTTTTGCAATTTTTGTCTGTCTGTCTTTCTGTCTGTGTGGTGCGTTATAATTTTAAAACTACTCAACAGATTTGAACGCTGTTTTCACAGGTGAATTACATATAATTAGGAGCGTTGTAAAATCTTTGTTTCATCAAAATCGGTTAAGGGAAATAGAAGGTATGGTCATTTAAAGTTTACTACAAGCACTGCTTTAAAACTTTTAAACAGTTGAATGCGATTTACATAAACGTATTTAATTTAGATAAAGCTAGAATTTCTACTTATATCAATAAAGACAAAAACACACTGCAGTCTCTATTAAATTTTAATAAAATAACACATTGAATGTTTGTGGGCGTATGATTTAGTTACATAAAATATCAATAGATGGCGCTGACTTTATTTTAATAGCAGATTGAAATTTTTCCTTACGGCAGCAATTAATTTTAATTATTTAAAAAAAAATTTGGTTGTTGATTTAGTACTATTGGTTGGTTTGTTTACCGGTCGTTTGTTGTGTTGTATTGTAAGCTATTTGAATTGATTGGTTGGTTTGGTTTGGTTTTGGTTTAAAAAATAATCAAATCAGTGTTTGACGGAACATACGGTCGTGTCGTAAAGACTAATTTATCTGACTTATCACTACTTATTGAGATTTTCTCCACTCTTCACGCCCACTGAAACTTTGGGAGTGGATTTTAGGTCCTAATGACTCTGTAATAGGCTGCGTCTACTCTTTTAAAGACAAAGATTGATAGTATGAATGTTAAGGGCTCCTTCTTCTGAAGGTCCGTTGTCCGTAAGCCGCGTAGTCTCGGCGCTCACTCATTTTGTAGGCATTTAGACATCATATTTGGGAAAATAACACGACAAAATCTACTTCAGCGATTTTCACTATATAAATACTTTATCTAAAGGCTGGTATAAAAAGCAGGACAATAAGTTTATTATTTTAGGCATAGTATTGAAAATAAACTTTCAAAGGAGGCAACTTAGATTTTTCATTTTGTCTGATATTGCTACTGTTACTGTAAGCGAATTTCACTCTGCTAGATCCTCAACTAAAAACATATATTTTTTTCAGAATTTTACGACTGTTTAATACTGATTCCTATTGATTTTAAAAACGGTATTTGAGAAAGAAGTGGCCCTAATATTAAATGATATCGTAGCAATGTAATGGCTTTATAAAATTGGCACGGGAAAAGGATACAATAGAATTAACTATAGGTCTGGATAGTTGTAGTTTCCACAGGTTACGCGAAAAGCGACCTACACGCGGGGGGAGCCGCGGGCAACAGCTAGTAAAAAAATAAGTGTCTTTCAGCGATATTCTTGCTTTCATTCGATTTTATGTTTGTATGTATAATATTACTTTCTATAACGAAATTTAAGAACTATAAATAGTATAACAATAAATAATAATCATTCAAGCGTGCGTTGGGGTTGTGCAAATAAGCGCCAAGCTTTGAATGTTTTATTTAGTCAGGAAGACTCCAAGAATACTTGTACGCGAATCCGACACCTGCTTGACCGATTTTATGATCATCGAAAGTGCACAAAACTCGTGTAGTCATCAATGTCAAACAACTGGGTAATAATATCCAGCCAATGTGAGAAAATAATACTTATCGCATGACTAAACATTGTAATATGAAACGCGGCTTCCTATTCCATTCTTAAGTCTATATGGGAAAACATTTTTTACTTACGTAGAATTTAATTTTAAGTAGACGCGTTCATTTATGAAATGAGAAGACTTACTCGAATCCTATTATTATAAATGCAAAAGTGAGTTTGTTTGTTTGTTTGTTTGTTACGCTTTCGAGCCCTATCTACTGCACCAATCTTCCTGAAATTTAGCATACACATAGCTAGAAGTAGAAGAACATAGGGTACTTTTCATCCCAGGAAAAAGCACTGTTCCTGAGGGAATCTCACGCGGGCGAAGCCGCGGGCGAAAGCTAGTATACTATAATGCAGAATGATAATTACCTGACGATATCTCCGCAATTTCATTGTCGCTGAGATTCAGCCTCTTCAAGTTCTGAAGGGAGTATAGCGCGTCGGGCACTTTGGTGAGAGCGTTCTTAGACAAGTCCACATCAGCTAGGTTGGAAAGTGTATCCAGGGATGTAGGCAAGTTGGCCACGGTGCGCTGAGTGTTTCGCATGTGAAGAGTCTCCAAGCTTTGAAGGGATGGCAGCTGCCTGTATGTTGGGACAATTATTATGTAATCATATCAGCTACAAGACGTCTACTGCCGAACATAGGCCTCTTTTATCAATCACACAGAATAGACACGCAGTTTATTTTTGACGCCAGTGACTTCTGCCCAACTAGTATAAGTGACGGCGTAAGTTAGACTGGTACTGAAAAGGCATATGTAAAGTTAGTGTAACGATAGTTAGTGTAGCCTGCTTATGTAGGCCATTGTAGGCCATGCATCTGCTAATTGTTATGAAGATTCACAGAATGTTAAAACAATGAAAATCAAGTAATCTTTTGTTCGGAATGGATATACAGATGACACAATTGGTATTTCTCATGACATAGTAAATATAATTTATTAAGGCTTACAATATTGGTTATGTTCATAAATAAATAAAACACTTACTTAATATAAAAAGACAAAAAGATACATTTTAAAATAAGATTTGATTAGCCTAAAACCTAAACTTGACAGCATTATGGTAAGAAGCCTAGTTGCATTCCTGTAATAAAGTTATTGCTATTTTCAACATAAGATATAAAAACCAGCCCTCAACTGGGCATCAACAGTAGACAAAAGTGTATATTCTTACCTGAGCTGGAAGAGTCCAAGTGGGTTGTCATTAAGTATAAGAGTCTGGAGGTTCGCTAGTCTCCTTGTCTGAGGCGGCAGAGTCTCCAGCAAGTTATTAGACAAGTCTAGAAATAGTAGGTCTGTCAACTGAACAAACAATGTTGGAGGTATAGCTTCAATTCTGAAACAAACAGCCAATTAATATTTCTATGGAGGTAGTATCAGCTACCTCCATACTAAATTTCATAAAAATTGGCCCAGTCATTTGAGCGTGACGAAGTAACAAACATACACATAGAATGCGGGTTTGTTGGATGTTAAAAGAGTGTGATAGAAAAATCATTGGCTTGTATCTAACCAGCCCAACTTATATACTTACTGTGTTTGATTCAACAAATTAGTCATCATAAATTACATTTTTTTTTATGGGTTCTATGTTACCTTGTAGGTAAATGATTGTGCAGTTAATATATCTAGTAATTTATTTTACAAAACAAATTGTTTAACAAATCACACAGGTTTTTCTTCGTCTCCATAACCACCAATCAACAAAATCCATCATGGATAGTTTTATACTTTTTTTATTTGTTCTGTGCAATCGGCGGAGGTTTGACACCTTAACCGATTGCACAAGAACAGTGCATCCCCACATCACTCCCCCCCAGAGACCGTCAAGGGCGATAAAAATCGGGAAATCTAACTCGTCGCCCAGCACGGGTGACGAAGTTTTGAGTTGTGGGGAAGGCATCGACAACTAAATTTTGTTCAGAAAGAATAAAAGCTGGTTTAAGTCTGTCTATAGAAACGTTAACTTCTTTATTTTTAAACAGGATCTTGAAAACTTTCTCCCCTCTAGCTATGACCTTAAATGGACCAGAATAGGCGGGGGTAAGGGAACCGCGCGTGGTGTCATCACGCAAGAAAACATGGTCACAAGTTGAAAGCTCTTTGAAAACAAAAGTTTTCTGGGACGAATGGCGCGAGGCTGGTACTGGCCGAATACGTTCCGCGATACTTCTCAAACGGGCAGAAAATTCTGACATATCGGTGGATATAGGAACATTGGCTTCAAAAAACTCGCCAGGAAGTCTTAAAGTTTCCCCATATACCAATTCGGCTGACGAAGCTTGTAAATCTTCTTTAAAAGCTGTTCGCACACCGAGTAACACCCAAGGCAGTGACTCTGTCCACCTATCGTTGGCGTGACAAACGATTGCAGCTTTGAGTTGCCTATGAAAACGCTCTATAAGACCATTACATGTTGGGTGATAGGCCGTTGTCCGTTTGTGTTCGAAACCAGTCATTTTGGACAAATTGTCGAACAGAGCTGATTCAAACTGGCGACCACGGTCTGTTGTAATGACCGTAGGGCATCCAAATCGGGAAAACCATGACGACAGCAAAGCCTTAGCGACAGTCTCAGCAGATATATCCTCTATTGGAACAACCTCCGGCCAAAGTGTAAAGCGATCGATGGCCGTTAGGCAATACCGGTAGCCTTGCGAAATGGGCAATGGACCTACCAAATCGATATGGATTTGAGTAAATCGCGCTCGAGGTAATTTAAAAGAACCAAATGGAGCGTTAACATGCCGAGTGACTTTCGCACGTTGGCATTGAATGCATGCTCGTGCCCATTCCCTACAATCTTTCCTGACGCCTGGCCAAACAAATCTTTCAGCAACTAATTTAGCTGAAGCTGATGCACCAGGATGGCTTAAAGAGTGTAAACTGTTAAAAACTTGTTTACGAAAATACCTTGTTACAAAAGGCCTGGGTGTCGTTGTACTTACATCACAGTACAAAGGAATACGACTACCAGGTATTTGCAGTTTTTCGAGAATCAGAGAAGATCCTTCTTCAATAAGTTTTGCCAACTCTGAATCGGAGATTTGGCTCTGGGCTAGTTGTTCAAGGTTGACTGGAATGCTCAGTTCATTAACACGGGATAAGGTGTCGGCAACAACATTATCTTTGCCTGAGATATGCCTTATATCAGTTGTGAACTGGGCAATATAATTTAAATACCTGAACTGTCTAGGTGAACAGTTATGCTTTCTCTCATGAAATGCATAACATATCGGCCTATGGTCTGTGTAGACCGTAAAATGTCTAGCCTCCAGCATATGCCTAAAATACTTTATAGCCTCATAAATAGCTAACAATTCGCGATCATAAGGTGAATATTTGACCTGCGAAGTACTTAATTTACGGGAAAAGAATGCTAAAGGTTCCCATGCTCCATCCTTTAATTGTTGAAGAACTGCTCCGATAGCTGTATCAGACGCATCTGTGACTAGAGACAACTTGGCAGAGCAGTCAGGATGTGCTAAAAGTGCAGCATTGGAGAGAGCTTCCTTGCAAGATTCAAAAGCTACCAAGGAATCACCTGATAGATTTATCGGCTGAGATCCTTTCACTGCTCCCGTCAGAAGTTGATTAAGAGGTGCTTGTTTCTGGGCAGCATTTGGCAAGAATCGCCGGTAAAAATTTATCATACCCAAAAACCTTCTGAGAGACCTAACGTTCTGAGGCGGAGCAAAATCACGAATGGCTTGTACTTTTTCATCCAAGGGTTTGGTGCCTTTCTCAGAAATATGATAACCTAAGAAAGTTATCTCAGAAGCGCCAAAAACACACTTCGAAATGTTAACCACCATGCCAAAATCACGCAATCTGGTGAATATTTGGCGTAGGTGGTCCTCATGCAGGGTTTCATCCCGGCTAAAAATTAAGAAATCGTCTAAATAACAATATACAAAATCTAGTCCGCGAGTGATTTCATCAACAAACCTTTGAAATGTTTGGCCAGCATTTCGAAGACCAAACGTCATAAAAGGAAATTCAAACATACCAAATGGGGTTGTGATCGCGGTCTTTGGTATATCGTCTTCAAATACAGGAATTTGGTTATAAGCTTTAACTAAATCAATTTTACTAAAAATTCTGCTGCCAGAAATATTGTGTGCAAAATCGTGAATGTGGCGGATTGGGTACCTGTCTGGCAGTGACGTGCACAGACATTTTCCTTAGGGTAGGCAAAAACCTACCTAGACCAGAACTATTTCTAGTTTAATTTATACTTATAATTTAGGTATATTTGAGTTACAACTAAAACAGTAACGAACAAGAAGATAATAAAATTAAAATATATTGATCATGTAGGTACCTACCTACTTAGGCCCTTAAAATATTTACGAGACGAGTTTTGGAAAAGCATAGCAAACATATCAATTCGAAAATAATATAAAATAATGTTCTTGTTAGCTTACCCTTCACTTCAACTGAATCCAATCAAACCCGGTTGATAACGTCCATTTATTATTATTGCCATTTTTTCGTCAAAAGGAACATTACTTAGCGCATCATTTTATAGTTTTTGTAAACAAACACTCGGTTTACAACAATCACATGAAAACTTTGACATTTTAAACTATAACTGAGTAATTTTTGTTAAAAATAAAAGTTCTATCTTTTCACCTCATTGTAAACAATGCACATTGCAATTATCATTTAATTAATCCAAATTAAACATTCAAAACAAACAAATGCATGCAAGCAAAGCAAACATATTTTTGATTTCGATACGGAAATAAAAATATAACCCTACGGAATTGGGAATGTTAACTTGTTTCCATAAAGTCTTCAAGTCTATGCATTTTTAAATTTGCAGCATTACTCGTTTAATATCCAATAGACACAGTTATCATGTTGCTGCAATCGATCGTAATCACTAATCAGATTGAAGTATGTGTAACGCGTAATTCTAATTGGCCGTAACAAAAGTGAGAGCGAGACGAAATGTCATCTCATAGCATTTTGTTTCATCTATAGTGGAGGTCTAAAATTTACTCACACAGGCGTGATTTAGCGCATATGTGTCTGTTCATGTAAGTTTTTTACTTGCACTACTACACGAGCAAAAGGACATCCATACATAGTGATTTCTTAGTGAGAGTAGTAAACTTCAGACGTTTTACTAAAAAGCTGGCCTGGCCTAGCGGCGCCTATAACGGGCCGGCGGCGGCGTGCCGGGTGTTCGCGCGAATTACTAGATGGCGTTGTTAAGAATTCAATATCTTGTATGAAAAATATTTATTATTATATTTATTGATGATATAAAAAAATATTTATTATTTATTACAAAAGTACAGGGTAGGCAACGTCTAAACGTCTTTATGATATGCACGCCACTGCTGTCTGGAATCGTTCTAGCATTAAGCTGACGGTAGTCTCCGCAGGGTCGCCAACCATTGTCCTTCTTCGGAGCAAGGTGTAGAGGTGACGACCAGGGACTCTCTGAAGGTCGAGCAGTACCGTTGGCTAACATGGCTGCAAATTCGTCTTTTGCCACTTTAAGTCTGTCAGGAGCTAAACGACGTGGATTACATGAGACGGGTGGGCCAGGTGTTGTGCGGATATGATGCAATGTATTATGAGAAATCGTACGATGAGTACCAGCTGGGCGTGTAATTTCAGAAAACTCACGTGATAAAAGTAAATGAAATCGTGAAGGTCCAATTGGTATCTTTACAGATAGAATACTTTTGCTAGTGTGAGCTGAGGATGCAGATGATATCAGGGAAGTTTTGTTGTCAATTAATTTCCTATTCTTACAATCTACAATTAAACTATAATAACATAAAAAATCTACACCTATGATGGGCTTAGTAACATCTGCTACCACAAACTTCCAAGCATAGCTTCGACGTAACCCTATATCCAAAACTAAATGTGCATAACCATAAGTCTCGATGGTCGTTCCATTCGCCGCTGTAAGCTGATATCCTGTTGGAGATCGTCGCTCATGAAGCTTAGACCGGGGGAAGACGCAGAGGTCGCTACCAGTATCGACCAGGAACTGCAGCTTCGAATGACGGTCAGTTACAAATAGGCGACTTGCAGAAGACGGGCAATCGTCAGTCGCCATTAGCGATCGCCGCTGCTGTTTTCCGTCTTGTAATCACAGGGCTTAATGCATCGGGTAGCCTTGTCTCCAAATTTCCAGTGGTACCAGCAAAGCGGGTATTTCCGATAGTTTGACTGTGACCTTTGCCTCGACTGCGATCTATTGCGATTGAGTTGTCTTGATTGCCTTTCATTGCCAGTCGACATATTTCGAATTGTCCGCCGGAGCTCAGCTATTTCACTTTTCAACTCTTCGACCTCCGAGTTCTGGCTGGGCTCAGACGTAGCCGCTACTCTAGGTGAAGCAGTTGTAAGGTCATTCACACGGTCTGCTAGGTCTGCCAGGTCATTTAAGTCGGTGGAAGATGGTTGACCCGCAAGCACTGTTTGGATTCCATATGGAAGACGGCTTATCCAAATAGTTTTCAAAAAATCATCAGGTACGTCTAGGCCAGCTTAGCTTTTAAGATGCCGCAAGAACTGTGATGGTTTTCTATCACCGAGTTCTTCATGCATGAGCAATTGCTTGAGCTTGTTCTCATTGGACGTTGTCATCTTTTGATTAGTTCAGACTTCAGTTTATCATATTTGTTTGATGTTGGTGGACTTATAATTATGTCCTTTACTTCACGTGAATACGTGTTATCTAAGTGACTGATTACATAGTTAAATTTAGTATTATCGCTTGTTATTCCAGATATATTGAATTGTCCCTCTACCTGGGCGAACCAAATCTCCGGTTCCTCCGGCCAAAAGGGAGGTATACGCACAGATACCTTACAGACTCTTTCTGATTTGGATGTCATATTTCTATTTTCAGTAGGTGAAACTGACTCACGTGCATCCTCATACTGTTTTTGCATGTTGCTTGAAGAGGGTCACCAATGTAGGTAAATGATTGTGCAGTTAATATATCTAGTAATTTATTTTACAAAACAAATTGTTTAACAAATCACACAGGTTTTTCTTCGTCTCCATAACCACCAATCAACAAAATCCATCATAGATAGTTTTATACTTTTTTTATTTGTTCTGTGCAATCGGCGGAGGTTTGACACCTTAACCGATTGCACAAGAACAGTGCATCCCCACAACCTATTATTTAATGTATGACTTTATTTATCAGTAAGGTATAAAATATGTTGGGTAAATACAATATTGTACATTTCTTTTACGAACGTTCTTTTCTAGAATTTGTGTACTCACTTATAAAATATATTTGTTGTTTAGTTTGGTGAAAGTTAAAAAAACAATTTTCAATTCATGTTCTTTTCAAAAATACCTCAAAACAATCTAAATCTTTTTTGTTTGTATGCAATAAATTTATTGTACAAAATTTTTTTTTTATTACTTTCCTTTTTGGAAGGATAAGGATCAAAGAGAGGGAGAGATTAAAAGATCTTAACACCAGCACAAACCTTGGGGCATGCCATAAATAATATTTGTTGTTGTAAAGAATTACAACTAAGATTATAATAAAAAAGGTTTCACATACTTGTTATGGCTAAGATTCAAAACCAGCAATGATTTTGCTTTGTCCAGTCCATCGGGCACTTCTTTCAGCCTATTGTGGGACAGATCCAGGGTCGTGAGCTCTTCCAGGTGGAACAGCTCCGGAGGGATCCCAGAGCTCTTCACCTTGTTGTGTCTCACATTCAAGGAACGTAAGCATTTTAATTCAGTTAATTCACCAAATAATTTTTCTAGACTGTTCTTTTTAAGTGACAAATTTTCCTGAAAACATGCCAAAATTAGTTTATTGTCAACTAATATAGAATTCTGTAATCTTTGTAATTGGTTTTACCACTCTTTATAACTACATAAGCTGCAACAACCAAATTATTTGTTTAAATGAGTGCTAGAAATCAAAGTGCAATTTTATTTTGTAGAAACTACAGAACAGATTTAATAAATAATTAAATATATAAGGACAAATCATACTGAGTTAGCCCACATGGCTCACAAGTAAGTTTGACAATACTATATAAACATCCAAGACCCAAGCAAATCAGAAAAGACTATGTTTCATCTTGACCTGACGGGGGATCAAACCTGGTACCTCCTGGGTAGCGGACAGTGTTAACTATTACACCACAGAGGTCATTAAATAAATAGACAACAGAAACATCGTCTGACTACATTTGTTTTTAGAAAATGGTACATTCACATGCATTGTTGTAAAGTAGAAGGAAAACTACGATCTTTGTTGACAAACTTCAATACTTACCAATTTTATAAGTTTTCCCAATTCCTCAGGAACATCGTGCAAATTAGTTTTGTCTAGTCTTAGCCATTGAAGGCCAGTCATATATCGTATAGCATCAGGAAATTTATCATCCTTAAAACAAAACAATTAGGCCAAAATATTATAAATAGTCAGAAACGGATAGGTTAAGGAAATGATATCATTCCTCAAGGTAAGCTGTTGATGTATGCAACATTTCCACAATACTTACGCTGAAGTCATTACACGTAAAGTCTACACCTCGAACAAAAGGTAATAGGCCTGTATTTGCCATGTTTACGATAAATTATTTACGAATAACACCGTCTTTTCTCATCTTGTTCTCTGACACGAATGAAATTGAAGGGATTTTTTTTTATAACTTTTCAATTCAAAATTGAATATGAATGACAATGACAGCTATACAACATTGACACTAGCAGCTAGACTTTTTAAAATTCTTTTAGTTTTACGTCACACAGCCTTGGAGTACAGTCACGGGTACGGGGAAATAAAGGTCCATTATTTACTCGACTGAACTGAAGCCATAAAAGGAGGGTTATATTCTTGGCCTGTATAACTAGCTCTACTTTATCCGAGCTTGTTCTCTTTTCGTTATGTGCTTGACCTATATAATATTTACCTCCACTTTATTAGAGTTTTTTTTTAACGGATAATATATCATTTATATTATATCCGAGTTAATCGGAGTATACTTGCATCCTCAGCTTACGCTTCAGAGCCCAGGGTACGTTTTTAAATCATGGTGCATCAGGCAGGACCAGGCTTCTGTTCTGCTCAGGATCAGTGACAGGACATAGCCTATCGACTGCCATTTAGCGATAACAGACGGAACCAATGGCTTAACGTGTCTTCCGAAGCACGGGGAGCTCAAGATAGAGGTGCTACTAATGGCGAACAATTAACGATAGGCTGTAGAATAAGTACTAAATCTATGCACACACACACCCCACGTGATAAACACTAGTCGCCGAACCACTAGACAGTCGACCAATTGGGAATGTGAACCATTTGGACAAGAAAACTGATGAGAAACTAAGTTTACAGATTGAGAATGTAGACCTATTGTAAATAATTGTACTGGAGGGGAAAAAAATACTCATTTATATGGTAAGTACCTTTATTGGTTACATTCTACTGACTGATAAAACAATATCTATTTATACAAAACAAAGGTTATATTTTTAAGATTGATACAATATTTTGATAAGAAGTGTCATGCAGGTCAGTAATTTAGCCTCAACTTAAATTTTATAATGATGATAAATGCATAAACAAATAAAAACTATTTTATGTCTCTATAGTTTTAAACATATTAGAATTTAAAGTATATATATTATATAGGACAGTTTCCACAATAATCCATTACATCAAGTACCTATCCATTTATACTAACTACCCTAACATTAAAGCATTTAGGTTGACAATTGAACTTTTCTTAAACAATGTCACAATGGTGATTAAATGTTTAAGTGATTTTTAAGGTACAAGTTTATCGTGGGATCGGAGGCAAGTTCGGCATTGGTCCAGACAAAGCAGCATTTGTCCCCAACAGCACCTGGAAATACATTTTCAAATATTAATTTTAACCTCTGTTGTGAATTAATAAAGTACAGGGACAAGAATTACAATTTGTTAGGTTGCATGTCATCCTGTGTTTTTATTTTATATGAATCCAATTGACCATCATCAGCATCGTCAGCCTCTTATGCATAGTGGGAACATGATTGTATATGAATAATAAGTTAACTTTTAATCTTATTATGTTATTTGAAATCATCATCGCTTTCTCTGTCCCTATATCTCTATGTATGCTTAAATCTTTATAACTACGCAATGGATTTTGATGCGGTTTTTTTAATAGGAGTGATTCAAAGGGAAGGTTTTTTATGCCCATGGGAAGCCAGGCGGGTCGCTAGTAACAAATAAAAGGCACCTGTTTCTGTTGAGTTTTCTGCATTTCTTCCATTTGAGCACGCTCAACTTCAAATATAACAGGAGCAAACAGGATCACAGATGAACTCGCTATCACCCATAGGACAGAACGGGAGAGTCCATATAAGCCTTTTACTCCTGACCTATTACAAAACAGTTTTATTAAGTAGGTCTAAATGTGAATTAAACCTGAATTCCCAGAAACAGGTTTCTGGTAATAAAAAAAGGCAGTTATGTATCCTTATAGTCTGTGTTCAGAGGATATAAGACATAGAAAGATACCAATTCCTCACAAATATGGAATGTCATAATGTGACATCAATTTTGCAGTCTTTGTTTGCAGAAAATAAGTTAACAATATCGCAAAATTGTTAATAAAAAAATAATTTGAAGTAATCCTGTGTAATTTATACAATAAAAGTAAAGCATAAACAAATTCAATTTGAATAGAATAGACAACTTTGTGCACAAAACTATTAGACATTAAGGCCAATGATTAAGATATTAAGCTATTAAAAATTTAAATGTGGACTACATCAACATTAAGACGCAGTAAAACAAAATATCTTACCAAGTTTTGGTCGTAACTGTATTTGCGCCATTCCTTATACCTTCAGGGAACATTTCAGTCAGCCCCCATAATCGCTCTGATAGTGTTTCATCTGGTTCCTATAAACCAAAGATATTAGTATTTATATTTTAATACACACTTACAATATAACTCTCTAAATTAAAAAAATTGTTTTCATGTAAGATAAATTAATGAAGAACAATAAGCTAACTGTAATCACAAAATTACAATAGAGCATAAACAAAGAAACCTTACAATACATAGGTGGTCTGATTACAATCGCAACACAAGTTTCTTCCAGGCAATCATCATATCATGCAAGAGCTGAGAGATACAGCTAATTTAATATAAAACATCTTTGTCAACACATTTCTAATGACTAGATAATGGTAGCTTGAACTACTTGGTTTAGTTGCTTAACTAATAAAGTCGCGAGGTTACCATTGATAAAGAATAAAAAGTAACTCACATCGTCGTATTCTTTAAGTGGACCACTAAGGGGTGTGCCCGCGCTAGGTGATGATCCTAACTGTAAAAAACAATAATTATAAAACACAAAAATATGAAAAAAATAAACAATTATCTTCAATTTCACACACCGAAGGGGTTATGAAACTATCTTCGGGTCTACGTTCCGGGGTATCATCTTTGCTCGCAGTCAAAGACTCCATTCCGCTGTCGCTTTGCTCAAGCTCATCAGTCAAATCCATAAGCATTATACGGATTGAATATTGAAAAAGGACGCGGAAAACTATCAAAATTCACACTGTAAATGCGAAATTTATAATTCCCAACCAAAATTAAAATAAACCACACCAGTCAGTACCACACCGATTTCATTCGATAAGCAATTTGACAGTTTTGACTTGACAGTTGACACTGCGAGACAAGACAGAGAGAGTAAGAGTTTTTGGAGGGAAAGTAAACTGTCGCTATGTCCGTGCTGTATTTATTTTCCAAAACTTAGGTTTTATCGAGTGTTTGTGCATAATATTGGTGGATTATTATTTGCAAAGTGTTCGTGAACAAACGTGAGTGTTGGGAAGTGATACAGTGTCGATTACGTGACTTTTTATCTTTGTCACCAAAATCTCCATGATATAGCTAAGTGAAATTTTTCCACCGCTTCACTTAGCCATCTGACTCAGACTAGACTTACTTACTTGACTGGACTTGACTATTGACTTGAATTTTTGACTCGACTGACTTAAGTAGGACTGAAGAAGATTAATAAATTCAAGAAAGGCCTTAAAGGACTAGATTCCATGGCCGTATAAACTATTCAAAAAAAAAAAACAGCGAGTAAAGGGCTAAAGGGAACGTTATTTTTTATCAAAATGTGTTCTTACGGCTCTGGAAAGTACTCGTTTAGGCGTCAGGTGGTTTACCACTATCTCTTAAAACCATCCAAAAACGATTGAGTAAGGGAGATGTCGCTTTCATCATGTATTGCGTTATCTCGCTTACTCTTGTTCTTGCATGGTTTTTAGAGATGATGGTAAGCCACCTGGTGGCTTACCACCATCTTAAAACCATGCAAGATCCAGTGAGTAAAGGAGATGTCGTCATACATCATGTAGCGCGCTACCCCGCTTACTCACTGGATCTTGCATGGTTTTAAGAGACGGTAGTAAACCCCTGAGTTATCAGACAAAATTACTATTGGTCTAAAAAAAGTGATAAAATGTTTCATTTTACAAGTGTTTGGTTTATTAATAGATATGGTTTGAGTCAAATTAATATACATCATTTTGAAATTCAATATTTTTAAAGATATTAACACACTAGTGTCAGTTATGTTTATGTTGAAAATAGTATAAATATTAGCGGATTTATACGAGGCAGAAAGGAAAAAATTGGTAGATATACTGCGTTACGTAAAATGGCGGCTGTATATTTTTATAGTAGGATAAGTTTTGGTATTATGATCAACAATAGCGGAGAAAGTGTCATTTTATCCCACAGAGCAAGGCAAAGGGTTACCCATACAGTTCAATTTAGCGAGCGAAGCGACGAGCGTGTTAGGTTTACACGTATCCAGCGCACGAGCCGAGCGAGCAAAGAGAGCTTGCCGCGGCAGCGGCCGGCAAGTGCCAGAACTGACATTAGAGCGTTTCTTACATTAATAATGATGGTTCGCCAAGAGAGTAGCGGAATAATTTACCCAACAATTATGATGATGATTAAATGACATTATTTGGACAAATACTTCATTTGGTGAAATTACAAAATATCAATTGACATTTTAATATTTTTAACAAGTGTAGCGTTTGTTAATGAATCATTTGCTAAGTAATTTTTTGTGAGATGATACTTTTGAAAAATATCACGTTTGCGAAATGAACATTTGGTGAAACGTTGTTTGTTTAATGATCATTTGTCAATCATTTTTTTGGTCAAACATTAGTAATCCGTATAATTGTGAACCGAGTAAGCTACACTTCGTAGTGTATATATTTTTTGATAGAGATTGATTTAAATTACTCACGCATTCATCTGGTGCACTGCAAGAACATGGGTTTTCCGATGGCATATTTTTTTAAATTGAAAACATATCAAATTCTGTAAATTTTGTAAGAGAATGTTAATTCTTTGTGATTGATAGTGACGTGACGACTGATTTGACAATTTCAAAATAAGATTCTCATTTCAAAACAAGTTTATTTTGATAAAAAATAAAATTGAAGTCGTGTTGTTTGTGATTGTGAGGGTTCCGTTTATTAAATGGAGGTAAAACCTCCATTTAATAGGGATTTTATAAGGGATTAATTTAACAAGGGAAAGAAAACTGTCACTTTGTCCTTTTGTGCATAATATTGGTGGATTATTATCCGCAGTGTTTGTAAACAAGCCATCTGGGGGGTTACTACCATCTCTTAAAACCATGCAAGAACTATTAAGTATAGGAGGTGTCGCCTTACATCATGTATTGCGCTGTGAATGAGACGGTAGTAACCCCCTGTATTTTTTTGGGGGGATTTGGGAATAAATATAAAAAGAAATCTAGCAACAGTGGCAACACTATTCTTCATTTTTCTGCTTTTTTTTTATAAATACTTTTTACAGCCATGGAAACTAGTCCTTTAAGGCCTTTCTTCAATTTATTAATCTTCTTCAGTCCTACTTTACTCAAGTCAAGTCAAATCAGTAGTCTAGTCTAGTCAAGTGAGTCAGTCAGATGGCTAAGTGAAGCGGTGGAAAAGTTGCATTAGCTATAACTTGGAGATTTTGGTGACAAAGATAAAAGTCACGTAATCGACACTTTATCACTTCCCAACACTCACGCTTGTTCACGAACACTTTGCGAATAATAATCCACCAATATTAAGCACAAATACTCGAAAAAACCTAAGTTTTGCAAATTAAATACAGCGCGGACATAGCGACAGTTGTTTACTTTCCCGCCAAAAACTCCCATTTTTCTGCGTTTTTTTTAGAATACTTTTACGGCCATGGAAACTAGTCTTTTAAGGCCTTTCTTGAATTTTTTAATCTTCTTCAGTCCTACTTAAAAAAAAAACGTACAGCGCCCTTCGAGTTCAATACAATAATGCTTTCAGGATGTTGATGGGGCTACCAAGACACTGTAGTGCATCAGGGATGTTCGCAGAAAACCGCGTTGGTTGTTTTTATACCACGATGCGTAAAAGATGCGCATCCCTGGTGCGCAGAGTGCGTGCTAGTGCCAACAGCATCCTGAGCATGATTACAAGTAGGTTGGACTGTACTTATGTCAATCACTGCTGCTCAATCTCAAATGGGATTGAGCGACATTGAATGGCAATATTATTTCATTTTTGTGAAATGTGTTACTAACACTAGGTTTTAAGTTAAGCACTATTGTTTACTAACCAAATGGACTAAATGTCTGAAATAAACTGATATTATTATTATATTATTATTATTATTATTATTATTAAGTCCGTCGAGTCAAAAAGTCAAGTCAGTAGTCAAGTCTAGTCAGAGTCAGATGGCTTAGTGAAGCGGTGGAAAAATTTCACTTTGGAGATTTTGGTGACAAAGATAAAAAGTCACGTAATCGACACTGTACCACTTCCCAACACTCACGCTTGTTAACGAACACTTTGCGAATAATAATCCGCCAATATTATGCACAAATACTCGAAAAAACCTAGGTTTTGGAAATTAAATACAGCGCGGACATAGCGACAGTTGTTTACTTTCCCGCCAAAAACTCCCATTTTTCTGCTGGATTTGGACTGTTTTTTTTTTTTTTTTTGAATAGTTTTTACGGCCATGGAATCTAGTCCTTTAAGGCCTTTCTTGAATTTATTAATCTTCTTCAGTCCTACTTAAGTCAGTCGAGTCAAAAATTCAAGTCAATAGTCACGTCTAGTCAAGTAAGTCTAGTCTGAGTCAGATGGCTAAGTGAAGCGGTGGAAAAATTTCACTTAGCTATATCATGGAGATTTTGGTGACAAAGATAAAAAGTCACGTAATCGACACTGTATCACTTCCCAACACTCACGCTTGTTCACGAACACTTTGCGAATAATAATCCACCAATATTATGCACAAACACTCGAAAAAACCTAAGTTTTGGAAATTAAATACAGCGCGGACATAGCGACAGTTTACTTTCCCTCCAAAAACTCTCGATTTGGACTGTTGTCAAGTTAAACTGTCAAATCAAAAGTCAAAACTCAAATCAAAATGAGTCAAGTCAAGTCAAAGTCAAACTTAAGTTAAGTCAAACTCTTTGTCATTTGTATCAATCAAACTTAAACTATTTTTGGAAAGCTAAAATCTGTCCGCAATATCCGCAAATCGAAATTTATTGCTTGCTCGCAGTACAGTAAAAAATCGTTTTGTTAATAATTTGTTTTATTAACGTTTATTCTTAAGTGTTACCTCTTGTAAACAAACTCACAAAGTGTGTGTCTAGTCTTGATTTTGTGAAGTACAAAGTAACGTTTTCAAAGCAGTTATATTTTTTTGTGTTTAATGTCATCGAAGTCAACTGATTGCTGTTTGTTTCGCTAAGATTGTATGCTAAAGGTAAGTGTATTACAGTTCAACAGTCATACTTTTCTTTTCAAATACCTATGAGCTCTGAGAACCACCCACTCTTAATTCATTGATAAACCCAAACACGAGAGGTGCTAAATAATCACTGTTAGAAAAATCTAACAAAACATGCAAGAAGTAACTTTATCAGTCAGTATTTTTAAAAATGTTGACTGATATTTTAAGATCTAAAACAGTCATTATTTTACTTATTTAAGAAGGTTCTTTTCTATTCTTTGTCTGAAACCTCTGGTTTGTCTAAAACAGTTTACTGAGCACGTATCCATGTCCTATATATATATCATCCCATCCCAAGTTTGTGTGTTTGTTACTTATTTACGCTTAAATGGCTGGGCCAATTTTTATGAAATATGAAGTGGTACCTTGGATTAACACCTAGGGTACTTTTATCTTACTTTATCCCGAAAAAATTGCCAGATTTCAGTAAGTTTGTTCAAAATGTCTGATAGATATAAAATGGATGACGCTGCTGTGCATGATAAACAGCGGGTAACACCATGGGGTGCAGCTAGATAATATTTTTTCCTATAATTATACTTATATTAAAAGAAAATTCTGCACAGGAAATACATTTTTTATTTAATTTACAGAAATAAAAAAAAATAATTAAAATTTAAAACCAAATTGGAGATCTATTCTCTATACTAATATTATAAAGAGGAAGTATTTTTAACTGACGTCAAAAAAAGAAGGAGGTTCTCGTTTTCTTTCGTCAGAATGTTATTTTTTGAATTTTTTTAATGTTACCAGATTAGTTTGAATAGTTCCGTTGGTTTAGCATGGGTAGTCCATTCATCAGTCCATGTAGTTTCAATACTCCATTCTGATGGCTCATGCGAGAGTAGAGCTGGTGGATTCCGTGATTTAAGTCTAGGCGCTTTGAATATGTCAAGTAGGTTGACCGCCTATCTCGATTCTCTCCTCTCGTAATGGCTACTTGTATCATTTCGCACCGTTTTACGCACAAAAGGCTAAAAAAAAATTTTTCTTTGCCAACGTTAATAAAAAAAATTTTTTTTAAGTGTTTTAGCGTAAAACGGAGCGAAATGTGGCGAAAGCGATACAAGTAGCCATTACGAGAGGAGAGAATCGAGATAGGCGGTCGACCTTAAGGTCAGCGTTAGTGGGCAGGTCTGGCCTAGCGCGAATTTTATCTACTTCCCTGAGAAGGTGCCGGTGGCTGGTGGTGGCCCAGTGATGAATGCTTGTACAGTGTGCAACATGGGAAAGTATACCACCTTACCCTTACACTTACACCTAAAGTGGTATACATTTCTAAGCACTGGCGCAAGGCAAATGTAACTTGTGATAATCATCTACCAGATGGTCCGACGTCCAACTAAAGTTGCAGGAAGATGGATACTGCGTCCATTCATTTAAATTAGTCACATTGGAAATCGATGAGGGAGGCCTATGTCCAGCAGTGACCCTGCGATTGAAGTGATGATGGTGATGAGTATACTTATTGCCAATACCTTAACTGTGTGACTTTTTAGTACCATGATTCTTTTTATAATCAGCAATAAAATATTCTGTTTTCGATGTTGTGTGTGTGTCGTTGTGTGTGACTTTAATACATAAAGACCAATAAAGAATGTCTTTATTTTAGGAATGAAAACAGAAGTGCAAGGGCCTTAAGCGAAATGTGAAAATACTTGAATGAACTCTTCTCGACGCCTTATAAAACATGCGTAGGTTATTAATTCTGTGGGATAAATTTCACTTGCATTATTGGCGGCAGCGACACTCGTAAATCTAACTATGAAAACAATGAAAGCCCATGAACAACGTGTTTTAAATTCAAACATAGTCATAGTATAGCCTTGTATATATAAATGCTTAACCTACTGTCCGTCAGGGACGCTATACAAAATTAATTCAAAATCCTTATTACTGACACTAGTGACTAAGGTTCGCAAAATTTACGGTTTATGCACTAGTGGATAGTTTATATTTAGTGCATACATTTCACCAATGCAATCTGAAGTTCCATAAAACTGTCTGTGTTAAAAAGATATTGTCGTTTTCACAAGGGATAACATTATTTGTGGCTCAGAGGTGTCCAATATAACTCAGTCTCGGCGTCGCAGTATAATTATAATCATTTGCATTGCCAAACGGAACTGTTCTAAATATTTTCTGGGATTTTTTTTTCTTATCTTTCCAACTAATGATGTAATAGACGTTCAAAAGTGGAGTTCATGCATCTTCTAATAATTCAATAACACATTCTGGAGTATAGTTCCGGAATTGCATATTTTGATTAATTGAATACCATACTTTGAGTAAGTTAAAGCTTCAATGTGTTAACTCGTAAATATAAACATCGTCTACTAAGTAGATCCATTCTTCTCTTTGATGACTTTTCAGGCGATTAAAAAATCTATAGGCCTATTCTTAATACCTCTTTTCAACTGGTGGAGGATTCATCCAACATTAATGGCGAACTTTATAATATGACTCATGAAGAGAAAAATAAAAGATCGAGTAAAATCGGACCCTGGGCTCCGAAGCCGGCTTAGAGTAACCAGGAATACCTTGGAAATTATGATGAGTAGCGCGGCGCTAGTATAAACGTTGTACCTGGCAACTAGTCGCAAGGTTGCATCCAACATTCACGTCGCTTCATGAATGCACCATTCACTATTGCAACACTTGGACATAGTACAATCTCTAAGGTAACGGTATTCACAGACGATTCCCTCAGATACATTCAAAATAGATTTGTTGGATAACAACTGTTCTATCCATTCATCACTGTCTCAATCACGTCTCAATTGTCTTTGTTAATATGATACAAGATGTGCAGACCAGCGTACGGCTCGCTTGGTGGTTACACATCATTGACGTTAGTACCACGGAAGTACAACAGCTGCGTCGCGCAAATGCGAACGCTGCCTGCGCAAATTACCGAAAAATTGTAATAATAACCAAATATTTAGGAAAATATAGTTGCCTTTTTTAAAGTCCTCGTCATCATATCATAGTTACAGGGTTTTCTGCGAAATCGCCCCTCAGCCTCTAACGTGGTTCCTTTAACAAATACCATATGGTAACCGGGACCTACCGAAGCACAAAATCATCTTCATTTCAGACGATCAGGTGATTCAAGCTAGCATGTCCTAACCAAACTGGAAACAACTAAACAAAGAAGGCTTTCCTTGGGAATAGAACCCATCATCTCTGTATCTTCAAGCAAACACAGAATTTAGTACTAACGCACCTCTATGGTCCAAATGGCAGTTCTTGGATCATTGATATTGATTTTGCTTTAAATAGCTCTTGTTAAACGGAAAACAAGCCCCCGATCTCACGTGTTTCGTCACGATGTCGACTGACTTCCTGCCCACGCCAGAATAGCCGCACTTATACGATATCACATATTTACACTACTTGCATTTCTTCCGGCATGCACTTTGTGACATGTTATTGCTGTTCACCCCACAGTAAGTAGTACGGCGATTGCTCTATCTGTAAAAATATTGACAACAAAATTTGTATCTTCTACGTTCAAGACTTATTATGTGACATGGCAAACTTGTTAGACATCCTGTATTTCTAAGGTAGAATGTTCTTAGATAGATACTTCTTATGTACGCCTATTTTGATCAAAATATGTGTGTGGTGTGGTTATTGTTGTTAGAAATCTCCTTGAAGTATGAAAAGCTAATGAAAAGTTTATGTGACAGTTATGTGTATAAATATTTAAAACACGTTTTCCGTAGTTTATATTTAACGCTGGTGCGGGTCTCGGAAGTAACCCTGTTTTTATTGCTTCTCGTTTTTCCTGTATCTTCGTTATCTTGTTTTCCTCCCTCCACTATCATCTGTATGTTATTCTATTTGTGAGTTGAACTTGGATGCTTCTTGCGACCTTTGATTTTCTGGGTCAACCTCCCACAAACCTGCGTTTCCTTTTTGATCTAATTTATTTATTAGTATCTATACGTAATATTTTTACTCAATAGCACCAAACATTTTCTACTAGGTATATCATCTTGATCAGTTCTAGTTTTATCATAAATCGGCCACCTTGTATTGATGACTTGAACTTGATACAATCACCTCATTCAATTTGATCACGACGACGTGATATTCACGTGTCACGGTTCTACGCATCTTATCTAACTGGTTACGGAGAGACAGGGTTATCTGATACCACTACTAGGTTTGATGTTAAACTTTCAGGTTTAATAAATAAGATTGCATAATGTTCTTTGGGGCAAAAGGTGCATTAAAACTTATAAACAAAAAAAAAAGGATTGTCAAAATCGATGGAAAAACATATAAAGTTTTGAACATATTAAATAGGTATCTACATAAGAAAATTCAACCGCCTATCAAAAATATCATTTTGAAAATTGATTCAAAATAGAACTCCTACCTAAATCAATTTTAAGTTAGTCTGAACTAAATAAGAAATTGTTTTCTGCTTCTAAATAATATGTGACAGTGAAAATTCTCCCTTATTTGCGACTTATTTTTACTTGTTTTTATACATAGATTCTATTACGATCCGTGGACTTAAGTATTTCCTGATCGATGTATTAAAAATAGTTTGTTGATCTGCTGAAGAGTGCCTATGAAATGATATTTCCCGTAGACTTCATTCATATGGCATTAGGCCAACATCCACGAATTCCTAAGACTGTTTTTGTTAGGGACCAACAATAGATGAATCATTACAGAGTGATATGTTTGATGGTTTGATCTTATTATCGTTATTTTGATTAATAGACCTAGCACGTTTCCGTTTTAACTATGAGAAGATTTATTTTCTTCTGTACGTATTACCTTAATCGGATATCGAAATGAATTAGACAAATCTTAGGTTATTTCTTTAGTTTCGAGATTTTTTAAGAAGCTGTTCTTTATATTTTCTTTGTGTTTTTGGTCCAGCAGTAGTGTCAGATTTTTCAAGTAAAAGTAAAAAAGGGCATTTTGCTTAGTTAAACGTAAGCTATCGGGCGATGTCCCTTAATCGGATTATGTTTTTTAATTATCAGAGTTGTATTGTATAATTTCTCTTTCGATTGTAGGTTTTTGCAGGGTTCGTCGAAAATCTTTTTTCTGTTTATAATTTTATATTTTTCGTTTTACATTTTTTATTGCTCTCAGATTGCATTGAAATTAAAACTATGAGGAAAGACATATCAAGGAAAATCTTCGAGCTCAAACGTGGCTCTAGTCGATAGTCATTATTAGTCACGTATCTAAGATCTCAACTAAACGAATATGTACTGGTTTTTATGAATTGGCCAATTGCGTTCATTCGTCTTTTTCAGCTGTCTGTGTTTTGTCTTAAATAATTCTCATCCAACGAAGTTTTCTCTGACTCATCAAGAATTGGTCATGTTTTTCTTTATAAAGTTTTGTATATAGAGCTCATTATTAATTAAGTCGGGGAATCGATCAAATACCTGCATTTTAGGCGATTATTATTAATCAAAAGTCGCGATTTATTATCGTCAGATGCCATGTTTTGTGGTGATTACGACACGTCTGTTTTTTATCGATTCAGAATCAAAACTTGTACATCAGTTACCGTATACCGGTTTTGATGTTCTAAACTTATAATAACCAATCCCTATTGGGGCTAGCTACGTCTAAGTCATTGAGCTGAGATTTTGAAGGCTAATGCTGAATGTGACTTTGAAATTTTAATATCAAGCAGTCTATTTCATTGAGAATTTATTAGTCTTCACGTGGATTCTCAAGCTAGGTATATTGTCATCTAGAGCTGTTGTATTACATCGTATATTCTAAGTCGCAAAATTACCACTTGTCGTATCATAAAGACCAGCTTTGAAACAAATGCGTAATCAGTCTAACCCTGGTCTGTTAGGTTAACTTGCATTTGTAGTTACATTCCTGCATAATCAGTACGATCAAAATAAATTGTGATCTATTTCACCTTACCTTTGCATCGCATTGTATGATAATTTAATAGGCAGTGGTATGTACTGATTCATTTCTTCAATCGGTAGGTATCGCTAGAAAAAGGTTGAGTTGCGAATAAAATCTTAAATTAATTTGGGAACTGCGAAGAAATTTTTTAATTTAAGATGATTTTTATATGAAATATAAAATAAAATGTATTATATAATGAAAGTCGCCGAATGGGGAATCATGACATAGGCAATGCGGCTAGCAACCCATCACTATCGATTTCCTGTTTCAACTACCATTATGCTAAACGTGGCCTAAGGTCTTATGGCTCTAGGTTCTGTTTACCCCGTATGGGATAAAGACGTGATTATATGTATGTATGTATAATGAAAGTAGCGCCTCTGGTCCATTTTAATGTTTCTAATAGGTCTTCGCACAAAATTGTCACATAACAATAGTTTTTGTTTCTGGATTCTGCGAGCCATGTGCGTGCAACTAACCCAACAACTTGATATAAAAACACTGCGTAGTTAGTACAAATAGTACTTTCCTAAGCTGTGTTTAATACTAATGTTGGCATAACCTTCTATCTACAGGGAATACGAGGAAATTGCGACCGAGTATCGCGTTAAGCAAATATTTTCAACTACGAAAATAATATTGATTCATACATAATACAAATTTTGCCTTAGTTGAGTTCGAGAACAAAGGCGGCAGTCTGGCTGGCTTATAATTTTGTATTGATGAATGACGTAATATCAACAATACCTCTCATGAGACTTATCATTATCATCAAAGATCTAGAGTTGGCGTGGTGACTGTTAATTGTGCGTTCGTCATACATGTCGTATGATAGAGACTACATATTTCTCGATAGAGCGTAAAATAATTTTAAATACTCTTATTCCGTTTGACAAGACTTGGTTTCTCTTTATTATTTCGATACATACTTATTCACTGTTATTAAAATAAGTATATTGCTAGTATTTAGTCTACTTTAGGTATTTATTCACTTAAAACAAAATCTGAACTATTGAACCCGAAATTAGTAGAGCCTCTACCTTGTGAGCCTCTACCTAGTAGAACCCTGTGGTAGAACCTCTACCTCTATATATACATATATATCATCTCTCTTAGACAAAAACAATAATGTGCGCTCTGTAGTTGTACAATTTACTCTTCCTCTAAGCGACTGTATTGCGTTGATAAATAATATAGAAGTTACTGGCTAGTACAAGTACAAAGGCATTGTTCATTAAACATCTGTCTAAATAGCTTGGTTTAATTAAATGGCTCGCGCTACGTTCAGTTTCAGACGTCAATGTTTTAAAATGTTTATTCGCATAATAGTTTGATGTTCTTAATAAACTTTATCTTTTGTAATTGTAATAGTCACATTCTTGTTTTTTTTTTTCTTTATTCTTATCTATTCTGTTTGTATTTTTTATGTAGTAGTAACGTAGAGACTGGGATTTTATTGACGTTACTCGTAATTTGAGAGAAACTGTTTTTTCAAAATTAATTGGATTCAATGGAAAAACTTGTTATATAACAGTAATTGTATGGTTATCCAAACGAATGACCCTGATTGACGACAGTCAAATAACGAAAGCACAAAATTGTCGCTTAAAAGTTTTCTATGTTAGAGAATCAAATGTTTTGAGTACCTACTCTTCTGTACTTCATTTTTGTATTTTATATGACGGACACAACAAACCGGCTGTTTCATCAATGCCGCATCTGAGATGTCCATTGTTCGTAACTATTTGCGTTTACTCAACCATAAAGATTATTCATTGTGCTGTTGGGATAGATTTGTAGGATAAATTTTGACCGCTTGGACGCACACACGTATCTAGCCTTTTCTGCGGCGATAAACTGGCGAACAAGCTATAATACCTCTAGTATGTCCTAAATCACAATCATTTTCCTCGCTCTTTTCCTATTTGGGGTCTGCTCTGTATACATATCAACTAAATCTTCTAGAAAAATATGACTACGATTCAGGTAGTAAGTACTTATCTATAGACTAGTATAACTCCTATTGTAATAGGAAAGTTTAAAATTAAATAAACTTGTACGACATACCTGAATTGGCATAGTCTCGTAGTATAATATTTGATCCATAAATGGATGGCGATAGCTACTAGGAGAGTCAACATTCAATTTATCAGTAAAGTACTCGGACGCCTGCATGGAGGTGTAATTAACAAGAATAGGCTAGCTTCTCGAGTATTTTGCAAGTGTTTAGTGTTTTTCCACGGTTGCGTAGTGTATATGTTTGTTTCAAGTTACGTGAGCGCTGCTTGTAGCCCGTGAATGTATTTTTATTGTGCTAGACGGATTTTATCTTAGGGCTTTTTAGGGAATATTCAAGCGATCTGTGATTTAGGAAACAAAGAACTGAAATAACAAGGAAATGTAAATTATCCTAGCACTGTGTGAATTAGGAACAAAGAACTAAAATATGAAGGAAATGAAACACATTCCCCAAAGGAGGACATAAGTCGGCCTTGACAATGAATACGATGTGATATGCATATGAGCTGCTACTTGAAACTGGGCGTCGATTCTGCTAACGTTAAGTCAAAATCGTATCAAAATAGCGTTTCAATAGTAGTGCTTTTTACACACTATTTACAAGAGTTATGACAGTATGATGTGATTTGAATGTAGTGTGTGGTGTGATCATCAGCAGTGATATAAAAAATATATACATTTCTTGTAACTAGTGTGTAAAAAAGCACTACCATTGAAACACTATTTTGACACGATTGTGATTTAACGTTAGCAGAATCGACACCCTGGAGTGAAAGAAATAGTATGGGGTTTTAAATGTATTATTTAAATTTATTTATGTGCCTCCTTTAGTTATTAGTGGTCCTAAACCTTCTTTCGCATTTAAAAATTCAGTATGGATTGATTGAATTGGACTGTTTTGATTATACCTCATAATACGGCTGTCATACCACACAAGGTAACACAGGGACTCCCGTGTCTCTTTCCACCGAGTTATGAACTTAAATGGCTCTCACTCGACCGACATTTATATAAGGGAACTAATCATCTGGCAACTTTACCAGAATGATTATTCTTGTGATAGCGTCATTAGAATTACATAAGTCTTCTTGTAATTCTATTGCACAATTACGCTGAAGTAATAATAGATATGTGTGATATAAATTATAGTTGACGAAGGTATGACTGGTGTAACATACACGTAAGACTCGCGTTACGAAGCACGAAATTTTCTTTGTAGGTGGATCAACCTTATCTGGAAAAAACGTAACGAAGACACCTAAAATACATGTGACAGTCACGTTTTTATGTAGGTATTCAACAAAGACGTACCTACATTTATGTTAACAAGTTTTTTATTTTATTTTCATCTGTTACGCAAACGTTTTCCCTTTTCTTTCAAACATCTCGGTTTAATGTGAATCTACATAAAAAATTTCTGCTGCCTTTTTCATACAAGTAAGATGCTCATAACACGGGGATGAGAAGGCTTATTGTATACTAGCTGTTACCCGCAGCTCCGCCAGCGTGGTGCTCGGTTATATCGAGCCAAAAAGTAGCCTATGTATGTTTGACCCCCGGTCTTTTCACATGCCTCAAGCGCTCAAGTAGTTAAGGGGAAAAGAGGGAGGCAATCGTGTTTTATGCCTCGTGCTCCGAAAAAGGCTTGAGATCAGGGCAAAAACAAAAATAAGAACGAGACGTCTGAAACTTTGTAATAAATCGTCTTTGGTGTAATACTTATCTTCCTCATTCGAGACGAATCTAGATTCAATAATGACTGACTATCCATCACGTGAACTCGTTTAAGAACCTCGTGATATATTTTTTTTGCAACAAGGATGTCATTGACTACAATGAACTCCAATTTAATAGAAAAAATCTTATTGTAATTGACAGAGTCGTCATATAAAATAAAAAAATATATAAAAAAGAAACCTATGGAATACATAACAGAAGTAGAAGTTGATCTGTCTCAGTCTGACACGGTCATACTGACATAAATTTTGGCTGGATATGAACGATATCTCATTTCATACATGAATTTAAGTTAACATATGCAAATTATCAAAGAAAATTCATAGTTTATAAGGCCCTGTAAGAAGGTGTGAGGACACGCATAATATCCTCGAAAGCAACAAGAAGGCGTGTCTGCTTTAAATAGAATGTGATGTAACAAATCTAATGTTTGAACACCAGGTAGGAAATGTTGCTATCATTATACATTATCGCGTTGGAAAATTCCTTTTACGAGTATTGATGTTCATCAAGCAAACACTCCAAGTGGTGTATTTATTTAGGAACTCTGGCGTGAAATCGATGATAAAATTGTAATCCTGAATCTGTTATACGGGCGTTGGGTACTCCTAGTTATTAATTTTCCGTGGCAATTTATCTTCATCGTCATCATCCAAGCCTTTTTCCGATTGCATCCTCTAGCGGTTGCCTCGTTGCCCAGGGTCCGCTTTGCAAATCCTGGTAAAATTCCTAAGAAGAATAACTCGGTACTTGACTATGTTGATAGATGCCATACGTTGTCCTATAGTTATTTTTCTAAGAATTTGCTTTGTGGTTGGATCTAGTAATTGCCATTGACCTTCAACTCTAGAACATATGACATAGGTTTTCCCCTCATTCTTTACTGTTGTCATATTGTACGTAAGTACTTACAAATAGTAGGTTGTGAAGGTTTTTAAAGTCAACCGAATCTATAAATTAATACTTGTGCTAAACCTACGGCTTCAAACTCTGTCATTTGTGTTCACTTCTCTCTTAATCATGTAAGTATAGATATGAATACACATTTATGTTTTACGCCCTGGCTTCGCATGGGCATAAAAACCTTCCTCTTGAATCGCTCTATCTATTAAAAAAACGCATTTTTAAAGTTTTAAGCATACATAGAGATGTAGGGACAGAGAAAGCGACTTTGTTTTATACTATGTAGTGATAGTGATGACAAAAAGAAATAGTTATTTTTTGTGTCCTATACCTACTACATATTTGTATGTAAGATAACACTATTATACATACCACACGCAAAGGACTAACTGTACAAACTTACCGGGTTAGATTTGGTCGCTGTCTTTCATTTACTATGTGCCTCTATGCAAATTCAAATTGTTTATTTTCAATATAGGATATCACTTATTGACGTCAATTGTTACTTATTTTAAGTTTACCACCATTTTCAAAGCAGCTTCAATTTTGGGCTTGTCTTTTTTATTATTTACGTTTCATGGGTCAGTTATAAAATATTTTTGGTCTAAGGTGATACTTCGGTGAACACTAGCGCCACCATCATTTAAAATCATTATTCACTGAAAACACAGGTTATCTAAAATCCGTGTTTTGTAATTAAAGTTCTGGATCTAAAGTTTATTTTAAACATATTAAATTATTAAATTATAGTTTCCTATAGTTAAAAAGTAAGTAGTTTTGCAATTTATAACTAAAGGGAACTATAATTTAATATGATTAAAATTAACTTCAGATCCAGAACCTTAATTACATAACAGGGATTTTTGATAACTTGTGTTTTCAATGAATAATGATTTTTAAACGATGGTGGCGCTAGTGTTCACCGAGGTCTTACAAATGTTGCGCATTTCATTACAAGAGTTCTTAACATTCCGATTGGACAAACTGTCTGATTTATTGATTTTCTACACTTTACTGCCAATAAATAACAACTGTACATCATTATAATTGGATCGATGGATTTTGGCAATCATTCGTATTCATATACATAGGTATAGTACCAATAGCTCTACATATGTCTCGACGAAAGTGTCAGAGCCTTATTTACAAAATATCCCTCCTGACATGTGGCCGCATTGTTATTGTCGCGATATTGTTATCTGTTTAATGCCGAATACTTGACCGATATAGTGTGAGAATATGTAACAGACACTGTTTGTGTATTGATATTATAGAACTCATTTTAGTATTGGAGCAAAGAAATTGTTTATTTTCCCGCGCGGATCGTATGTACTCGTATTCTCTTACGTGGATGTGTTGGCGTATGTTCCCCAGAATCAAATTCTCCATCCACAAGATCAGCCTACATATTCTTTAAACGGTGTTCCGCAGTTCCATTAAATAGAGCTGTACTTGTGGAACCACCACGGCGGACCTGCTCTACCCAATGTAGACTCTACCCTGCACGATGTAGATGAGAAAACAGCAGTTATTTATTATTACTTATCTTGACATTAAGTTGAACACGTGGTTGGCTGCGTTGCGTATTTGAAACTTCCTCGAAAGCTTCATAAGCGTTTACTGCATACGCTGACGCATTTTTTCTTAACATGGTCTTATATTTCATATGCCTACTAGTACTTTTTGAATCATGACTATAGCTGTGTTGAAAGCTGTCTAAGTAAATATTAGACTTGGCAGTAAACCTGCAGAAGAGGAGGGCACGACCACTCCATCTTATAGAGGTTCGTGACCTTATGGCCTAGAATCTTTTCTCGTAAATTAAATGCCTTTCTTACCCTTCAAACCGGCACATAGTTGAGAAAGCCGGTTTTTAGACCCTTTTATAGCACAGCACAGATGTTATTACATTTTGCTTGTTCTTTATTTGACAGTTATAAGTGACTTGACGAAATAGTATATTACCTTTGGTTTGTGGTTACGCTTGCGCAAATGTTGGGTATGTGCAACTTTGTCATAGGTATAGGTATAGCCTAATTTTGCCAATCGTTAAGCGATATTCAACCTAACTCTCCTTGTCAAGGTGTTTTTTTTCTGAAGTGTGCCTCCCCAAAGTTCTAGTCTCGAATTCCAAATAAGAAAATAGTAAAAAAGATATCGAATAAAAAACTGATTTATATCTATCATCTCGGTTTTTAGTATCGTCTTTTTAGGTGTATACAAGAGTGCATAGTTGCAGAGTGGAATAAGCTCACAAGTAGGCTAGCAACTCTAGTTATTTTTACCGATACCGATGCAGTTATCACGAAGGTCATACTCGGTGGCACGGTATTATCTACAAAGCCGACTATTAGTCACCAATTTGATGTTAACAATGTTTTTTTCTTCTTTGCGCTTGAATGCTTAATGATATTATGCCATATAAGTTTAATAATAGCAAGCAGTATTCCTGGAATGTTTCTAATTTAATAATAATTTCTCTTCGAACATGTATGCAGTTTGACGTACACGAAAATATGTTTTTTGCTATGCATATAAAGACATGAAAAATGAACTGAAACTATGTATATTCCTAGATAAGTTTTTGTATTCTTACAATAGTATTTGTTACGTGATTTACAATAGATTCAATCACGAAATTTTTGATAATCGGTGTTTTAATGACTCATTCCTCTGAGTTCCGTGTTATTGAGTAGATATTTAACGCCAGTGTTTTCCAGAACTGGCGCCACGAAAATCGCTTCTCAAAGGAATGCATACGACATGCGTCATGGACGGGGCATTAATTCGAAATGACACCATTAATTTCTTTCGAGACCCGACGAATTTACGCGAAAATGCACTATTTCCGTCATGATCGCTTAGTATATAACAGCGAGGTTGCTATTTATTACATTAGCTTGGAAAAACGCCAAGCATCGTTCGACATCGGATAAGATAAGCTTGCCAAAAGAAAGTCAAAGTTCGATGGCTTGATCGGTGTTATAACGTTACAGGCACTTAAGCTGATTTGTTTGCCATAGACAGAATGAAAATTTCAGAGATGCTGAGGTATCATGTATTTATTTGTAAGTATGTAGATTGCAGAGCCTATGCTCTATGGCAGTCATCAAGATTGACTCAGTACTAATATAAATGTAAGTAACTCAACATTCCTTTGTCATATTTGAGTCATTTTGAGCACATGTTATTCACTTTTGTTGATAAAAATTTCGTTTATCTTGTTCCTATTTGATAAAATAATCACTTAAATTAGAATACTATCTCCATTTATCAACAAGAGGTAAAATATTTTGATTTTACTTTATTTACTAACAAACACTTTGTTTAAAGTTACTTTAAAGACATTTTTAAGTACCTTTCAGGGTCAAAAACGATAGAAATGGCAAGATTTTGGAGTAACAAAATTTAGAATATTTTGAGCTAATCGACACGAAAAGTAGAAAAAGATTAACCTTCATAAGATTTAAAAACTTACTAACGATTAATTTTCAAGTACCTTCATTTTACCAAGAATGTAATCTAGTTGATAAAGAAACGTCGTTAATTACACGTGTGGTGAATTATTCTAAATTTTCTCAACCGGACGGACGAATGTAAAAACGTTTATTTTTTTCAGTTGTTTACACATTTGTTTTTAGCTAACATCCTGAAATCTAGTCATCCGGTCACATCTCCGTCGGAGAGGCCATAAATATACCTGAAGATGTTTGGATTGTCGAGGTTACGATTACTGTCTCAGTGGGGGTGTGTAACTCAAAACAGTCCCGTGACTCGATGTCGTGGAAATAAATTACATAATAAACTTGAAGAAAGTCGCATAGTGCTGCTATACGGACAATAATAAAAATATTTAGGATATTACATTAGACCATGTCAACAAACAAATCATCCATATGTTTTAATTAAAAAATCGAACGAGCTCGTTCGTTAATCCAATAATTCAGGGCTTTATTCGTGCAGAAAATAAACGTAAGTATTGCATTTAGTTGCTAATAATCGCTGTTCACTGTGCTCTAAGAGATCATTAAAAGCTCTGCTCTGAATCTCGGAAAGCTGTATGAAACCCGAGCTTCTGTGAGATCGATATTTAATACAATTTGACGTCCGTATACCCTAGAACACTATACGGGTGCTAATAAATTTGTGAAAAATCCATACTAATATTATAAATGCGAAAGTATGTCTGTCTGTCTGTTTGTCTGTCTGTCACCTCTTCACGGCTAAACTGCTGGACCGATTGTGATGAAATTTGGTAGGGATGTGATTAACGACCTGAGGTCAAACATAGGTTACTTTTGGGCGCGATATAACCGAGTCCCACGCGGGGCGAAGCCGCGGGGAACAGCTAGTAATACATAAATAAATAAATACATCGAAATTCAATCGTTTAGTGATAAAACTAGTCATTGTAGTCTAAACACGAGTATTTATAGCGTTAGCGTGTTATTGAATCAGTCATGTAATGACTTACTAACCTATCTATACTTGTATGCCGTAACGGTTAAGCATGTTAAAATAATTTGTAAAACCTTACTGTACAACATGTTTACAAGTAGAAAACGAACCTGAATCCATCAGTTTGCCTGTCAGTCAGGAAACCCGCTATAGCTAGCTGAAACCATGTGGAATTATTTTTTTTTTAGAAAATAAATGGAAGATAAATAGGTACCTACTTACCCGTTTGCATCAGCGGTGATGATCCCCTGGGTAGTCTTAAAAATAGACACTTGGTTGGGAAGGCCAGGAGAACTGAGTTAGGTGGGGAGGTCCTGATCTGTGACCCATCTTTTTATATTTTACCCCAGTTTCCTAGTCTTCTGGTTAGTAAGAATCTTAAAAAGACCAATGACAGAGCTGAGAGCGGCCACAATCAGCGTGGCCATTCAATAACCATTCATATTCAAAAAGAAGAATGTATCATCTCTCAATTTATTATCTCTTATAAAACCTTAGTTTTTTTCAAACATAATTTATTTTTAGAAAAACTGAATATTTATCCTAAGATAATACGCAATAATCCAAAGATAAACTTCTTATTACGTAGAAAAGAAGAGAGTTAAAAATAGAACGGTAAACATAAGGTTTCTAACAAACGATAGATTTTAGAAGTTGCATAGTTTATTAATTTCATGATTTGTTTTTTTTTTAACAATTTGTCATCGATAAATCACTATTCCTACATAGTATAAAACAAAGTCGCATTCTCTGTCCCTATGTCTCTTATGTATGCTTAAATCTTAAAAACGCTACGGATTTTGATGCGTTTTTTTAATAGATAGAGTGATTCAAGAGGAAGCTTTTCATGCCTATGCAAAGCCGGGGCGGGTCGCTAGTATGAGTATAACCCAGATTGCAAAAAATTAACGCAATTTTCGGAAGCTTTTTTTTTCGTTGGTGTTCTTTACGAATACTTATAACGCTTTGTTGTTGCAAACTTTTTTGTTTATATTCCTAAAGAATACTTATAACGCTTTGCGGGTTCCTGTTGGTTTGTAACTGCAAAATTGAAGTTTATTTACCTACTAGCTGTTGCCCGCGGCTCCGCCCGCGTGTATGTCACTTTTCGCGTAACCTGTGGAAACTACAACTATCCAGACCTATAGTTAAATCTATAGTATCCTATTCCCGTGCCAATTTTATAAAGCCACTAGCTGTTGCCCGCGGCTCCGCCCGCGTGTAGGTCGCTTTTCGCGTAACCTGTGGAAACTATAACTATCCAGACCTATAGTTAATAGTATCCTATTCCCGTGCCAATTTTATAAAGCCATTGCATTGCTACGATATCAAACGAAAACAAAGTAGACGCAGCCTATTACAGGGTCATTTGGATCCGCTCCTAAATATAGTGGGCGTGAAAAGTGGAGAAAATCTCAATAAAAAGTGATAAGTTAGTTAACTTAAACCTTACGACACGACCGTATGTTCCGTCAAACAACAACTGAACTGACTTGCCGATTTGATTATTTTTTAAACCAAAGCCAAACCAAACCAACCAGTCAATTCAAATAGCTTACAATACAACACGACCGATAAACAAACCAAGCAATAGAACTAAATCAACAACCAAATTTTTTTTTAAATAATTCAAATTAATTGCCGTAAGGATAATTTTCAATCTGCTATACCATATGCGAAAAAATAATTAAAATAAAGTCAGCGCCATCAATTGATATTTTATGTAACATATATATACGCCCACACACATTCAATGTGTTATTTTATTAAAATTTAATAGAGACTGCAGTGTGTTTTTCTCTTTATTGATATCGATAAAACAAAGTAGAAATTCTAGCTTTATCTAAATTAAATACGTTTATGTAAACCGCATTCAACTCTGTTTAAAAGTTTTGAAGCAGTGTTAGAAGTAAACTTCAACTGACCATAACTTCTTTTTCCCTTAACCGATTATGACGAAACAAACAAACGTTTTGACAACGCTCCTAATTATATGTAATCCACCTGTGAAAACCGCGTTCAAATCTGTTGAGTAGTTTAGAAGTTATAACGTACCAGAGACAAAAATTCCAAAAATTGTTTTTTTTTTTTGGTTTCTGTTACTCTTCTTTAATTGCTCCATATCAGTTTTTTAGAAAAATATTTAATGTATAGACACTGGATTTTTACTGTCCTATAATTTGTATAGATAGATAAGTACAAAATACTGATATATTAACGGACTTAACGCTAAGAGCGTTCTCTGCCAGTCAACCATTTGATTAATCTTCTTCTTCAATGTCGTCAATGACAAACTATTAGATTTGATTTGATTGGGGTTGCGATATCGTTTATCCGGAAATAAATTTGCAAATGAATTTATTCGTTCCCTTTCAAAATTAAAATAAAAGTAAGAAAATAATTCTAGAAAACATAAAAAACGAAAACAGAAAATTATTGTTTGTGGCAGGATTCGATCCAGCCACTTCCAGCTATTTCTTGAAACATTTCTTTACTAAAATATTAAAAGCAAAAATATAGAATTCTAAAAAACTAATACAAAACGAAAAAAAAAGTAAGTAAAAAAAGTCATGTTTAGCAGGATTAGAACCCTCTACCCAAAAAAATAATCCGCGACCTTTACCGATAGGCCAACATGCGTTGTTAGTAATAGGCGAAATTTCAAATGGAATTTCTCTACAGGTACGCAAATTCACCCCTTTTTTTGGATGTAAGGGTTGAAATCGTGAACAACCCTTTCTTATGTGGGCAGTATATAGTATAATGAAGACACTAACCAAATTTCTCGTTTATGGCTTATACATAGTTTCGATTTTGTGATGATAAATAAATTAGTTAACCTCCCCCTTTTTACCCCTTTAGAGGTTGAATTTCAAAAAACGCTGAAACACGCCATCAGTTATTTTTGTTGAGAAGCATTCTTGCCAAGTTTCAAGTACATCAGTGAAGATTTTAATTTTTTTTCATACAAACTTTGCCCTCAATTTTAACCCTTGTAGGGGTCTAATTTTGAAAAATCCTTTCTTATCTGAGCACAACGTATTAACATAAAACTTCGGCCCAAATTTCAAGTTTATAGCTTTTATGGTTTACGCTGGGCGTTGATTTATCAATTGCCCTTGTTCTTTTATATATATAGAAATTATATTAATCTACTAACTAATTAGATATGAATACAAATATACTTAAAGACCTACAATTTATTTGAAAAACCTTACAATATATTTAAGATATGCAACTAACTTATGGAAATTAACACAAAGATTTACCTATTTTCAAACTACTATTCGAATTATTCGAAATCCGGAATCCGGAAAAATACTTTTCAAAGTTAAATTAAACGAATCAATGAGTAGCCCAAAATGCAGATATTAAACTATACATACAATATAATGCCGCAATTACCACTTCATACTCCAATCAATTCCAATTTAATTTTATTATTTTATATTTAGCAGGTACCAAATCGTCTTAACACACAATCAAATCGTTAGAAAAGCAAAAAGTTTTTTTTTATTTATTTTGAATACTCAATTACTACACATGATGATTAAATGCGAACGACAAACCATATCGACTTTTAAAATGTATGGTGGCGCCATCTATTGACACATTACTGAACTCATAATATTAACAAATAAATAAAATCTTTGCACTCTGTCTTCTATTATGTATTGTATCCTATTACAATATGTTGTGTACATACAATACAATTCAATACAATATATTATACCAAAAGACATTTTCAATTTTAATTCCATGTATCTCACTTCAAAAATGACAAAGTTTCATACAAACTGGCAACCCCTATTTCACCCCTATAGGGATGTAATTTTCAAAATCAGATTGATGCATTATTATTTTTTACCAACTTCAAATGTAAATTAATAATTTCATGTATCTCACTTCAAAAATGACGAAGTTTCATACAAACTGGCAACCCCTATTTCACCCCTATAGGGATGTTATTTTCAAAATCAGATTGATGCATTATTATTTTTTACCAATTACAAATTCATATTAAAAATTTCATGTGTCTCACTTCAATAATGACAAAGTTTCATACAAAATGGCAACCCCTATTTCACCCCTTTAGGGATGTAATTTTCAAAATCTGATTGGTGCATTATTATTTTTTACCAACTTCAAATGTATGTTAATAATTTCATGTATCTCACTTCAAAAATGACGAAGTTTCATACAAACTGGCAACCCCTTTTTCACCCCTTTAGGGATAAAATTCCCAAAAGTCCTTTCTTAGCGGACGTCTCTTAGTCACAATCTACCTTCCTGCCAAATTTCATCTTCATCGGCTCAGCAGTTTTGGAGATTTCGTGATGAGTGAGTGAGTGTTTTTCGCTTTTATATATATAGATTTTTACACCAACCATACAATCAAACATAACCATTCAAGTATAGCAGTATTAAACGATTAAATACTGATAGATAGATATAAATTAAATACTGCTAATACTGCTTAATCGTTTTCTAATATTTCCACTTATATCCAATTTTCTTGTCTCTTGCTAATTCAAAAGTTATCAATCTTGCTATAGATTTATTTAAAAAAATCACAAAATATTTTCATGATTGCGACCACTTAACTGAGGAGTTACTTATATAATGTGTCTATGAGGTCACATAAAAAGTAAAGGAAATGAAGTGTAGAAGGTCAAACTTGTTCAGTTTTCGGCGACTTATTGTCTGAGTTGGAGGGCGAGGGCGCATGACCAAACGGCGGACATGACGTCATGTCTACGTCATCCCTCACGCACCCGAGCCCGAGACCCGAGGCCAAGGCCTAGAGCTATGACGAATCCAGTCTTGACATTGGACAAGGCAAAATATTTTTCTATAGAACATGAAATGTTCGTAGTGAATTTTGGCTTGCTTGTCAATTTTCTCATTATTGATTTCATACACATCACCCTCTTTCATAGATTTTACTGAGGTTATATTAACATTGTGTTATCTCCTAGTATGACTTTATATGTGACGTAATCAATACAATATCATATTTTATAATAATGCGATATGAGTCATTATGCTTCCAAGAAATATTGTAAAGAGATAAAATTCGAAATGATAATAAAAGCAAACAGAAAATTCCAGACTAGAACTTGAAGGTAGCTAAAAATTGCAAACTAATATATTTGCAATTAAATCAATGCAATTAATATTTACTTACTGAATGAATAAATATCATAATAGCACTTTTTTACAATTTTATTATCAATATTCCTCCATCTTTCGCACATCAAAGGTGGAGCTCTAGGGATATCTCGTTAACTTGACCTTGGAGTGATTTATGGAGAGAAGAGTAACGCATTGCAGTACTCCGAGAATATAACCTTGCAACTGAAGGATACTTATATAACCTTGAATATATATTGCAATTTGAATCACTGAACGGGGAAATTGTTAAAATGAGGCAAAACGGAAAAATTGTTACAGTGGCATATGGATGTGGATCTGGAATTATGCAACTGAGAGATAGATATCTATGCTTAAAGTGGGAGGAATATAATTGGAGAATGTTAATAAGGTAGTAGCGAGTAGTAAAATTATTATTCATACTGTTCACTGTACCCAAAGAAATATAACCAATTAGCAAAGAATATTCGTGATGGAAGTCGCTATAGAATTAGTATTATTTGCTTTATGAAATCAGTAAGTAGATTTAGAAGTTCTAGGTAGATTTTAAGAGGGTATTATCATCCCTATGGGGCGTATTATGTGGGCCGCCAGCTAGCGTAGGCGTTGTGTGGGTAGTACTTTGATATGGCTCAGGTGAATACTCTTTTTATAAAAATTTAATTCTGTATGAGAAGACTTTTAACAAAAGACAAGGAGTCGATTTGCCTATAAAAGCTTTTTGCGTGGTAGTAAATTTGTTTTTCAGGGTTTATTTTTCTTTATATATGGATAATGATATTTTCTTGCTATTTATGTCTGAATGGTGATTCAATAAAAAGATTGTACTTTTACGCATTATTACCAGATCATATTACAAGAGAAGGGAATCTTCGCCACGAGCAGTCTCTACCAGGCAGCCTTAAAGAAGTTGATAGATATCAAAATGGAGATAAGATTTTACCAAAAATCATCTATAGAACGCATCGTAACGGCTTAGTATTCCAAATTCACATTCAAATATACAGAATTTGAATTCACTGAATAATTCAAATTTTTCCTCATTGTTTTCTCTTGGGCCAATCGGTTCCACGCCCATTTTGCTTGCATGGAAATTTCTATTTGCGTTCAGAATTGATTAACTTAGTAGTTCGAATTCGTGTTCGTTCTTAAATTATTGTTATACATCATTTGTTCTGAAGTTCAAAATATTTAAAGACTTCTCTTTCCTTTGATCCTTAGGGAAAATGAAGTTTGTATCTCAGATTTAGCTAATTAGGCATGGCCAGCAAATAGGGTTAATTTTGATGATAATAAGAAATAAATATTTGCAATCGTAGGAATAAATGTTCAAGCTAGATTTTCAAAATTGTTTTTCAATAGTAATAAAATGTAATAAACAAATCTTAGTATAGGTGTAAAATCAATTGGACGAGAAGAGAAGCGGTGCTAGAATCTACTGGAAGTCTGTTTTATACTTATAGGTCCCATTAGATCCCAGGGTTTGGTATAGTATTGATAACGTCTAGAATGTACTTTTTTCACGTCTGATTTATTTGTTTTAACATTTTTGATCTTTTAGTCAAATTCTTTGATTTAATATTGTGGGATAAGGTCCCTTCATTTTATTGTCACTTTGCCCAACATTCTGTGTCACGGGCCGTTTATTTCGGGGTGGGTACAAGGTAATTGGGTAAATGTTGTTGATGAAGCTATTCTATTTGTTGGAATTAAAATGAAAATATTCCGAAATACAAGGCAATATCAAGTAACACATATCAATTCTCTAACCAAACATTATACTTCAATCATATATTAATAGGTATCATAAAAATGTTAGAATGCCGATTTGTATGTATGTTGTGTAAGGAATATTCTTATTTTTAGTTGTATGATGTATGAAATTTCTTGTTTTTAATGATCTTTCAGAATTATTAATGCACGGTTTTCTATTGATACGATACAAATACAATGTTGCATATATTTCCTTCTATATTTATGTGAATTTTCAAATATAAATACGTTTGTTCAAAAGTGGTTATTATTGGATAATTCGGTTTCAGTTCCGATAGAAAGCAGTGCGTCTTCGGACATTACTTAGCTTTTCGAACTTCGGGGGCTAGCTCACTGTTTGACTGATTATATTTGTTTATTTTCTACACATTTGTTATATCTTTACTAGTGTAATTTTCACGTATGCTCACTAGCTTTACTACTGAATTACTGTATGATACTTCATGCAAGGCTTTTCCTAACTACTACAATTCAATTCACCTTGTCACTATGGGATTCAACATGAAGGTTATGTCATGTCATGAGCCAAGCGTTCTCGACATTCAATATACAACCTAACTAATCAAACACAAAGTTGTCTAGGTCATTATTGGAACGCAACCTTCCCTACGTAGATGATATTGTATATGTACATACATACATACATATAATCACGTCTTTATCCCATACGGGGTAGACAGAGCCTAGAGCCATAAGATGTATATATTGTATATGTACTTTCTCCGAATTCACGAAGAGTTGACATAGATATTACTAGGCGAGATGTATAAACAAAAAAATGTACAGCTTCGACGTAGACGTTTTTCAAAGAGCTAATCTTTGAATAACGTCTAAGAGTTTATATTGATTTTTTGATGTGTACATACATACTACCTTTATAGACCTTTTTTGGGTATAATAGTTAATAACGAAAAACTTCGTTGTTCATTCGCCAGGTGTCATATTTAAGTGAGTTAATGACCTAACGTCTGTGGTTTGACCTTATTTAAATATTAACTTTGTGTGCATAACCGTATGAAAGCAATGATATCAGTAAAATATTTTTTCGCTTGGCCGTTCCTCCGGATTCGATGATCATTTAATTAACCATTCATTTCGATTTGTTTTTGTATCTAAGGTAACAGAAAATAGAAATGGATTTTCAGGCGTTCTTTGAGTTCCCATGTCGTTAAGATTCACGACAATATCATTTAATTTGTTACCAGCTCCTGGTATATTATTATCTAATTCTATTCTTTCACTTATATCAAAAAACACTGATCATCAAATACATTTTGATTTCATTTACTTCGTTTATTTAGAGCTTGTTTCATGTAAATAAATAGTGTTCAGGAGAAAATGTTTGCCTGCAAAATTTTACGTGGAAATGTACTGTACAGTTATTTTTATAAATCAAAAACCTGCACATGACATTCTTGGCAAGTTAATGACTGGTCAATCATTTATATACATTTTATTTCAATAACCTTGATTTAATTGTGGAATAGCAGTAACCATTTCCTGTTGGCGATATAAATAGAATATTGGAAATCCATAAATCTGTTCAAATGTTTTTGTTTATTGGAGCAATTTTAGGAAAAGCTATTTATATATACCACCTGCCATTTTCAGAATTCGTCTGAGCTATTTTTAAACGTTTGCAGCCTATAAATTCTACTCACAAATACTAATTTATGTCACGACGATAAGTTCAATGATAATTGTACAAATAGGTAAAAATGTTAAATGTTTATATTCTTCAGGGTTCAGGTCAGGAGTACTATTTGTGCCTGAGCGTCGTCACAGATACCACTTCAAATAACTTTTTTTAAGCTTCACATTGGTAAACCTAAGTGATAGGTACAAAAAAGAAATCTCTTTTGTCAAGATTATAAATAACTTAAGTTATAAAAACTCTTGTGTCGCTATGTAATTTGAAAGATTGCGATGACTTTTTGATATTAAAATTATTAATTAATGTAAATATGTATGGTTTCCATTACGTACATGTTTCTTATCGCCTCTATTGTACAGAATTATCAGCTTTGTCGTTGGTGGATAAAACCGGATTTTTCCGGATTGTTTAAACTTAGTTATATTATTACAGAATATATGTTTCATAAGAGTTACAATGTTCACTGTGTAATTAAAATTTAATCGCCAAGACAATATTAGGAGGATTAAGCTGTTTCCTTAAAAAGATGGAAAAAAGAATGATTGTTTCCACTGATAGACCTAGTAAGACCTACCCAAGGTGAAGTATCTTGAAACTAGTGTGGCGGTAATAATACAATTTTATTCTGAAATTAGGAGGCCTATTGAGCGTTGGATTGAAAAAATCACAACGAAGTTCATTCCATTCCAACGTCCATTGTACAGAGAGTGGAATCGGATCGGCTATATGTATGAGTAAATGGACAGAAGAAGATTGTGTAATTTTATCGGATGAACGAGTTGTATTATACTTGTACGAAACATACTTTTAATCATTATAGTAAACAAATGAGTAATTTACGCCATTTCTTGGGTCATCGCAATTATTTTCAACTGATTTGATTATGTATGCAGTCATTGACCGTTCATTAAGATTTCAGGTACAAATACATAATAACCAACTTTTTTAATTTGCTTATACAATATACATACGTCTATAAGAAATCATATTCGTATTAAAAATAATTTTACTACATATAAATTCACCTAATTGTCAAACTCGCGAATTTATTTCACGAGGACAACAAAAAACATAAATTTGAGGATACAATGCTTTGTTTCGAAACTGAATTTGCACGCAGCCTTCAAACCCAATTAATGACCCGTGGACATGTGTAAAAGTACAACGCACTTTAATTAGAGTCAGGGAGGGATTTGGAGGAACGCCAGCAATGTGGAATTTTGTCACAAGAGCTTTCGTCATTGGCCTACTCTAACATCCTTTATCTTCGACTGCATTAACTTCACACCTCGTCGGCAGTGTCACCACACAAGTTGATGAGTTGTTATTTTACCTTGTTACTTAATTCTGTCCTTGCCATTGACTTTATATATTTTTACACACAGAACACTGATTGCAGCACTGATTTCACATTTGTGCGAAAATAAATGCCAATACGCACTTGTACTCGTATGTCACAAAGATTCGTATGTGTGCACGAACACGTGCATTTGATTCACACTGTGCATCAGATTTGTTAAATTCGAGGTCGTCCTAATTTATGCTTTATCCTTACGCTCGACTTCAGGAATTATGGGATAATAAAAAATAACAATCCAAGTCCCTACAAATTTCTCTTTCCTCTAAATTTAAACCTTCGGTCAATAAAAAATGGTAGGAATGATCGTCATAATTTACTTCGAAGCGTTATCCCGATTGCATCATAAGGTATGGCTTCGGAGCCCTACTATGAGCTACTACGTAGAAAGATAGCTGGATAGAAATATTAACAAGTGTCGCGTCTTCCATAGTCTCATCATTATTATTGTACATATAGTGTACACCATTATACACGTGTTTTCTTATTGCTTCTGCTTCTCTGTTACAACTTAAATCGTAGATTTATCCGTCTTGTAGTCATCCAAAGAAAGCAAGCCACCTTACAAAAGGCTTTGTTTTGAACGCAAAGTGCATGATTGCCTAAAATACATGATGATTAAGAAACAGGATTGTTTATGCAGAACAAAACATGGTTGAAAGTTGACAACAAAAATATTATGATTTTCTTGTTTTGAAGTATAAAATGATAAATACACTAATCGTATTGATAAGAGTTCATGTGTTACTTTTTTAATCAATGACGTTAACAATTTCGTTAAATACTAGGATTTGAACGCGACTCTGTTCATATAAATGTTTCGGTGTATTCGAGAATCCTTTTTTTTTCTTCTTTGGGTTTAAAATGAAATTTAAAAAAAAATGTGTGTTCCCGGAGTTACATTTTCAGCTTGTTCCGTAAAATATTTTTTTGTTTTTTTCTGCTGGTTGTTTACTTCTTTTCAATTTGAACTCTACTATTTTTGTTGTTATAAAACACCTATATTCGAATGTAGGTGTAAACATAAGTTTTCCTCTGAACCAACATACATCAACCTAGGACCGTAGATTACACCTTATCAGTAAGTCCATTATGCCCTGCCATATACGTAGTGGTCTGTCAGTGATAGAGACACAGTTCATCATCATCAAAATACTATTCTCTCTAGCATTTTTTTTTTTTTTGTGAACTAAAGCATCTTTATACGGCCGAACACTGGTTTCCATAACACAAGCGCTAGTCAAGTTTGGGAAACAGAGTTTAGAAAAATCCAGCCGGTATATAGGTATAATTGAAAAGTTTTCAATCTTGTAAAGATATTGTAAATTTGTACAATTTCAAGTGAATACAAGATTTTTTTTAAATTCTTTATTTATCATTTCGTGTCTCATGCACACTGGTGCCAGAGTTCTCCTCTTCTCCGGGATACTCTCGGTCTCTGACGTGTTTCACAGTTGAAAAGTCTCGAGGAGCCTTAGGAAGAAGCATAACAGTGTTTGGCAATAAAAATGAGACTACCCGACTATATTTTGTGACTGATATCACATGGTGATAAGGTGAAGGTTAATGGATGTAAAATACCTATTGTCCATGTACTTTTGTAGCTAAGTATTTAAGGGACAGACCATATTTCACCATCTACATAATAAAAAATGTACCAAAACTGATATTGGGTGATCAAATGCTTTTGATGATGAAAGAATGACCTTTAATCATAATCATATTTATTATTAATAAGAACATTGCATTGGAAGAAATGAAGAACGCCTTCCCAAAAATAAATTGTGCCTTAGTTAGAACCATCCATAATAAAAGGTTATGTTATGTAACTTATGTGAGTAACTTTATTATCCACATCTTTGATTTATACTATAACTAGCGACCCACCCCGGCTTCTCATGGGCATAAAAACCTTCCTCTTGAATCACCATCTATTAAAAAACCCGCATCAAAATCCGTTGCGTAGTTTTAAAGATTTAAGCATACATAGGGATATAGGAACATAGAAGGAAACTTTGTTTTATACTATGTAGTGTAGTGAGTGGTAGTGATAGTGACAATACACTGAGCTTATGATGAACAAGTAACCGAACTTTTATTATTTTGTCTTGTTCACATCAAGTCATGAAAATGTGTGGAGACGATATTCCGAAGAAAAATGAACATCATCTGAATTGAGCCCTTAATTTTAGCTGAGTTTTCCTCAACCAAGAAACTGAGAATTTACAACCGTAAAAGTAAATTTGTAGAGTGTAAACGTTTTACAGAGTTATTGCTCTATACTTTATATTCGTAATCCGCATTATGATTTATAGTGGAAACTTACCCACTCTGTGTTATCGAGTAGCTGTAGTGTTGATAAAAGTAATCTGGCTAAATCAATAGTGGTAATTGTGAAATGTTAGCCGTTACGGCACAAAGAGACCGTGGTCTGGTTTTTGGCGTAGTTTTGGATACTATTGTAAATTGTTTCTGTTGTAAACATTTGTAGAGCAAAGATTTGTTGCTCAACTTGTCCTCTACTTAAAGTAAAGTTAACAAGATATATATTTAAAAGCTTCATACACTATCTAAATTTATCAAAACTCAAAAGGTGACCTTTTGAGTTTGTATATAATTTAAAAAATAAAATATAGCAGGCAGTAGTGTAGTGGTTGTGTAGTGCTATACACTCCTACACAGAAATGAAAAGGATTAAATGCTACATTATTTACTGAAAAGAAATCTAAATTATAATCAGAGTTACCAATGCAGACATGCGAATTATATTAATTAGTTCGACTAAAAATAGTCTTAATTGACAAATTTACTTAAAATAATTAACTGTAATCTATTAAATTGCATTCATATCAGATACCGATATAGGGATTAAGTTTATCATTTTTTGATTTTCCATGAATAACAACATTAAAGACTGACCTGGAATTACAGATCGCACAGTTTGCGGACATTATCTTATCTATTAAGTTGGCACTAAGCAATCTATGTGCAGCAAGTGTTTCTGTGGTGGTTTGCTCATTAAAACATGTTGGTCTCAGGTGGCAGGCGCACGTCGTTGCTGCAAAACTCCGTGTGCGCCGCCGGCGACGTCGTCTACACACAAATTTCCGCTGTTAGAAGGTTCGAAGAGGTAAGCAGTAGGACAAAAAAATTCAAGAAATTTACCACCTTACCTTGCTTAGTAGATTTATCGTATAATTTGTGGCTGAATGATAAAATAAAATGTGATTTATCGGAGAAATAATATTTTTTGTGTTAGCATAGATATATATTTTGCTGCTTCATCAACAACATAAACGTTTCCATATTATGCTGTTTATATTATAGCAATCTGTGCTATGACACATCATCTTAATCATAATTTGTGTAAATCGGTACTGGAATATGCGATTCTTCTAAATCTACTAGTAGTATTTTGGTTCAATTAATATCTCCTTACCTATATTATATCCTTACCATATTTTTGGCGAAATTACAGAACAATTTCCTTAAAAATATTATGCTTAGGTTGTTCACTTTGTCTATTTTTTTTCGAAGTATGGTCTATCTTCGATGAGAATATCATTTTATTCTTACATTTTATGTAATAGGAATAGACATCGAACCTACCTTTCAACAAACAGCAGTGAATGACACAGAATGCACAGACTGAATTCTTTACTCTATCTCTCAGTCTAACTTATTTTTGTAAAATTAGAGGAAAATTTCGCAATTGATTAAATAATTATCATTCAACCTTTGAATTTCGGTCTTTAGGTATATTTATATAACTTGGAGATGGATTTGTTGTTTGAACAACATTTTTATCATATTTCCGTGCTGGAAAAGTCTCTCTCTTTTGTAATATTTGTGTGAACTCATTAAGAAACTAAACTATTGGCCACAAAAGATCAGCTTACACTAAAAATTTGTCTGACGTTTGTGTATCGAGAATTGCCATCTGTTATAAAGATCTGTTAAAAATTTCGTCGTCCTAATATTCACACAACACGAAACTTTAATTCAATGGTAAAATATTTATTTTTTTCGTTTATGTGGTGTGGGTTTGTCTTTTTATAACTTCTCTATTAGGCTCAGTCTTTTCCGTAGTTTATTGATCATGTGAAAGATCTTATGCCAAGACGTAGTAGCACCTATTCTAAAGATTTTTTCCCATTGATAAAAACTTGGAACCAAACGGATATGTATTATTGCAAAAGCTTTTATTGTTCTTCTTAAATCTGGTTTCATATATTACTTACTTTCCACATAACATATTTCTTTTAATGGCAATTGTATTTCTATGAAAAACAGTGTATCATATCACCCACTGCTTATTTTGTGTTATTTTTGCCGGGAATGTCTACGAGTGTGTACCACCAAAGTACCCACGTATAATTTTTCATAACTTAAGGGAATGTCATTTACAAATAGTGAGTTCTCTTCAACTGTTCATAATATTTGTTTATTTTTCCTATTTTTATTTTGACATTTAACAACATTACTTACTTTACTAATAATTGGAAATCACGATTCGTGTAAACATTAGTAAAACAGTTTAGTCGCAAATTTCGCACGCGCTTATTCGCAGTTTCTAGTTTTATCTGGTTCTCTAGCGTTCCACATATTTTGCACTTCATTTTGCACGACATTCTGTTTTACAAGTGCACTTTTTGTTTTGTCTATTGTTCTTTTTTTGGAATGTGGGAATTGAAATACCTCTGCCATGTTTTAAAGGTGCTGCCTTGTGCTGATAATTTTAGTTGCAAAGTGACTTATCTACACTTGTCCAGGGGCAACGCCAGCACCCTAGTAAGCATTGTAAAAAGTATAATAAGAATTGTGCGGGGTCAAAGAAAGTTCATTCACTGGTAGTGGTTGAACAGGTATCTCTAGACCGGGCTCCTGTGGCGATGTCGAGACAATGCTGTCCCCCGTCGTCGTCGTCGCGGACCCGGGCACCCAATTAGGTATCCCTCGTGCGTGCTGGTGTGTGCGACCGTGTACCTCGTCGCCACTGTCGGCACACACTGGCGCGCTGCGCAACATTGATTCGTGGTCCGTGCGCGATCGTCTCGGTCTCGCCCGTTTCAGTCATCAGTGCGCAACGCCAAGAGATACAAGTGTTCAGCGCCTCCGAGCGCTACTTTTATTTTTGCGTTATTTTTTTTGTGTAACACTTTGCTTCAACAAAGAAAACCAGTTTAAAAACTCATATTTTATCTTATTGTGAATAAGAAAGATCAGAATCAATTTATTTTAAGTGTTTTAACATCATTTCGCTCTCTACCTAGTTTGGTTCCTGTGTGTTGGGTAATATTCTGTGCCAGTTGCTAGTGGTTGTGCTTGTGATAGAATCAGACGATTTCAACGCGAACGTGTTCCAATTCGGGATTTCACCACGAGCGGGTTAAAGGAAGTTTATAGTCAAGTGAGTTTCTTTTAGTTTTTCAGATATATAACCATGCCATTTAATGAATTTGTATGTTATTTATATTACTATTGCCATTTATTTTTTTATCTTGATAATTTTGAATGTTTTTACATATATTAAAACAGGTTGTGCCGAAGTAAATATAACAAGTTCTGTGTAAAACTCCTTGAAAGTTTGAATAGGTAAGCGTTTGGAAATCACCTTCGTGCGATACGGCCGCGGCGTGGTGGTGACGGTCGCAGCACATACACGTCTCGCTACTACCACCACGTCACCGACTGAACGCGCTCAGCCGGAGCCGCCAGTGCCAGCCCCACACTTCTTATCTCGACCTCGCATTCGAACAATTTTGATGCCCCAACACAACATTAATTCGCTATGCGTGCAATGCTAAAGTTGTGAACTTGGTCGGTTGATGTTATTTCCTTTTGTGAAACAGAATTACATGTTTATGGATGTATATGTTCTGATACATTGTTTTCAAAATTTATAACAAACACAAATTGATCAAAAACAGGGTACAGTTTTTCGGGAAAGCATTAACTATCAATATGTAAGTGTTATCATATCTGTAAAGATGCAGATGATCAATGATAATATGGCATTACCAACTTGACATATTAAATCCATTGACATCAAAACCTAAACTTTTTATCAGCAGTCATTAAAATTCACGATATACTTAAATTTGATGTAGCTGATTGCATATACAGTTATCATTCTAGGCGCAGACAGTGTGGCTACAGCTCCATAACCAGGCAGTCACACGCCACAGTTATACATTGTATTGCAAATATAGAAGAAACAATTCTCGAATAGAAAACACCGTATCATAATATCACTAGACTTCAAATTGAAACGTTCTCATACTCCTGAACCTCAAATATTATAACAAAACGTTTCACTTGTTAAGTAAAATCAATAACAGTGAAATGTAAGATATCTTCTTTCTTATAGAATCCAATAACATTGGTTTCGGTTTGCTTATTTGTACTGACGACCTTTTTAGTTTGTTCCTCTTCGTCTCTCGTGACAATTGACTTTAATACAATGGTTGTAAAGTGTCATCAATGCATCTTATGCGGGTTTGATTGTATTGACATACTTGTTCATACTTTGTCCAAGTCTGACAATAATTATAATATGCCTGATAGGTGTTGTTCTTCATATCTCATCACTAAATTTAAATAGTAGAGCATAAAAGGTTAATGATACTATATTGGAATTGTATCATAACTATCATATAGGTACTTATGGTAATAAACATGGGTAGACAAAGTAGAATACCTAATTGGTATTGGACATTGAAGACCGGGCGTAGTAGAGAAGAAAATGCTGGAACTCGAACTCCGGACCCTTCAAATAAGAGGATTTGAGGATGCAACAAAGAAAACAGTAATAGGAACTACCAAAAGTGAAATTGTATTAATGACTCCCAAAATTTGATATTTTGTATCTTAATTTAATGTGTAAAACGTAGTGTTTATGTTTAAACAAAACGACGTAGCTAGTGTTATTCCAATTCGATGTGTTTACTTCATAACTAGTAGCTGTTCATGGCGCTTCTGCTACGTAGTCGGACTTGTGAAAATATTTTGCACAGAATGCGGTGTTCGAGTTTTCGTTTTCTTTTTTTCAGCCAATAGACTTCTTTTGCTAAATTTTGAATGAATGAATGAATTTGTTTATTTTAGACTGTACACGAATACAATACAAGTCCATATTTTGTTAGTAGAAGGCTTAAAAAAAACTATGTTAGTAGAATTTAAATGTGGGTTGTATTGGACATGTACGGAAGCCCAGTATTTCAGAATTGGGCTGACCACCCTATCTGACACCACTCTCAGAAGTGTGTTGGTACTGCCCTTTACCGTGACCACAGAGAAGCCACTCTTTTACGGAGCACAGCCTGGAAGCTGCCTGTGCTGTGCAATGTTGCAATTTTTATTACGACGAGAAAAAAATATGTTTTATCATTGGCACCTATGAAATTACTGTTGTGACGTCGAAGACTATAAAGGAGAGAGAAAAAAAAAACGATCGGTTATTAAGGATAAAGTGCAAATGATAAATCTTTAGGTAATTTATAAGTTTATACGTAGTATTTGCACAAAATTGCTGTTTACTGTTGTTGACGTTGATGATTTTATACATATGGAGCCAACAGTAACATACAACCGAGCAAATCTGGGTTCGAGGCAAGAATATTTTTTTACTGAAATACATCTCGGTTTTTTTAGTACATAGTTGATTTGGCTTTGTTTTTTAGCACTTATTACTAATAAAAAATAGTGTATTTTTGGCGACAAAATCTTATAAAGTACAAATTTATCAATAAAGAATACAGGTGGAAAAAAAGAGAGCTGCATTTTGTCTTTCAAATAATCAAATGCGCTTTCCTATTTGCATTCAGCCATCTGTCCTTCTTTACGCATGTAAAGCCATCGCGCCAAATTTCGGACGAAATCATTAGGGTCAAATTGTTTGATATTTGTTGTGCCTCGAGTTGTTCGCAGTGAAAGTGGCATTGCGTCGCAGCACCGCCACTCTGTACGCAACGCAACATGCAGTATTACGCAGAGAAGGTTCTAGAAAGCTTTCTGGCAATACCAATAGATATAAACAGCTTGTTCTGGCCTTTGTTGCATTCGCTTTCGTAATTGAAGGTTTAGTAAAGTCTTTCTTCTACTTGATAACTTTAATTTTATAATTAAATTTATAACTAAGGGAAATCACGTTTCATTCAAGGTAATTTAAGTGAAACACTGTATTTCAAGTTAAAGTACTGATATGAATATAAACAGCTAGATGTTTCCTTCTTATCGATACTCGCCCTCATTTCCTTGGCGCATCGGCTGCGCTCGCCATTTTAACATTCAATTGTGTTAAGCATCTATCAATCACTCAATAATAATATCGTTTGAGTAGTTAACGCTGGCACACTCGAGGCAGTTGGCGTACGATTCCGGCTCTATCGCGTGGGGAACCACGTGACCTCGCCAGACTCCACAGACAGACCACACGACATGTTAATATGTGACGACGTAGTAAATGTTATCATTTCGTAGTATCCACTCACAAAATTGAAGAAATCGGCTGTGGCATGAATGAGAGACAAAAACTAATCAAGAAGTACTTGTTACTAATGACTTGTCTCACGTATTATATAACATTGGTCAGTCAATAGTCGATTTTATTTGGCCGCTAACAGGCCAAGATCAAGGCAAAAGGAAGTGTTAGGTCGTTCAGTACACATATTGAATCTGTTATGACAAGTACCATTCAGTTGAATATAATATTTGCAAGGAAGTCTTACTGTCTGTGAAATAATATTCAATAGAATATTAGTTTTCTGTAAAAAATATTTAAAAGAATGAAATTCTCTGAAGTCAATATTGTTAAATTCGGTTTCACAAACGGCGTCAATGCTATTTTAATTTGTTTGTGCTGTTTTGAACATCAGCGTGATGATGATAGTATAAATAGTACCATTGAAGATGATAATGAATCAGAATGGTGTGTGTGGGCCTGAATATTTTGGCCATTACAAGTTGCTATTCAAATGATTGATTTTAGTCTCAAAGAGACATTCGAATATTTATCTTTTTTAGATTTTATTCTAAGAAGTATTTTATTAAAATAAGCTATTTACACATTTAAGCAAATAAATTCTTCCGTATCAAACAATATAGCTGGTTTAACTTGTTAATAGTTTGGCTTGTAGAATACAGACACAATAGAAAAACTATTGTTATGTCACAATCACAATTGTGTTGCCTAAACGAGGGTATTATCTCATTCCATAAGTTTATGTATTTAAACAAATACTACCAAAAACATTGGACCAAGAGATCTTCAAACTGCAGTCGACCCAGTGACCCGGCAGTAACCCATATTTTCAAGTCCACCGCACCCTCGCTACGTCGCGCTTCGTCGCAGTTACTTTGACTGAGACGAGTCTCTCCACTTCAGTGTCTTGACAAACAACTTCAATAATTTTGTATTATGATGTCTATCATCACTCCGCTTTCGTTCTTTCTTCAGTCTTATGAATTACGAAAGGTGTACGGAAAGGTTGTTATGTAGGTACGTACAGTCGGGGGCAGATAAAAATGACCCCTTTGCCTTATTAACCGTAGTGACCAGGGGGTAAGGTTTATATGCTCCCTACTGTACGTATTTAAGGTAACTAACTGTACTGAATTTCATCAAAACTCGTTAACGAACTAGGAAACATTGTTACTTTAGGATTTGTGTAATTAATATATTGTTAACGCAAAACTCAGTCAATTTAAATATCATAATATAAATAGACCTTGCCTTGCGTTGTTAATATTTGGGTTGTGTAAATATCTAATTATCAAAGATGCTCATCACATGCTCATAGTATGTTTTGTCATAACTACGCCGAAACGTTGTGACACCCAGAAATAGGTCAGCATCAGCCAGTCATATGGCAATAGTAGTAAAATCTACGTAACGTTATGTTATAGTTATATTTACTTCTTTATTGGTTTAACTTCATTACAATGATGGAAAGGGCGGACTGAAAACCGAAGGGTTTTTCTACCAGTCAACCAAAAGATGTGATATGTTATGAGTGAAGTATTTTTTTTCATCTATGACTATCTTTTGAAATAGAAATTAATCGCTAAATGTGTTGCTAAGATATTTCTCTTTGAGTTTATATGATCTAGTTCCACATAAATGACAGTTAAATTTTAAATTATGGTTCTTCATTTCTAATTGGTAAGATGGCTTGCTACTGCAATTAAATCGTCTTAAAAAAATGGTTTGTATTAGTTTAGACATATATGGTCAGCCTGCGGCTATAGATTAAATTCAGATTGGACCAACTCTACATATAAGTATCAGACATTTTCACTATATTTATTATGCAATGGATCTAGTAGTGTGTTCATTGTTTTTAAAAATAGCAGCATTGTTTTATTTCTGATGATCTATTTCTGATGTCTCTGTTTTTATGTATAGTGAAATTTAGTTGAAATGGGCTGCCACCGGGTCGACAGGGCGGGGCTTACACGTCACGAGTTCTTCTCCTATTTGCGTTCACGAGTTCGAATCTAATTTGGTGACGCTGATTCTGGCAGTGAATAGAACGTCGAGTGCTCGACGCAATGACTACGTGTTGCCGTAGAAATCGGCCGCGTTTCTTTGCGTCATCACTGTTCGAAACAAAAAGAAAATATCTACAACATTGTCTGTGTTGGCAGTGAACCACAACATATTTTGCTCTCAACTGAAAACCAGCTGTTTACTATTTCTGTTTTAGACTATATTTACGTTGCTGGTAAACTTCTGATTGAAACAATGAACTTGTTTAATTTAAATAATTCAGCTTCAGCCGCAAACGCGGATTGAATGATAAAACAATGAGATCGAATGAAACACAAACAACTCTCAGGTAGCCAACAGATTTGATTTAGGTTCGGTTTGCGGTCATTAAGCCCGGTCAACGTAACAGGCTCCGTTCCGAACCATTCTGGATTGTTCTCCGTGTGACCTCGCGTGCGGTTTTCTGTAGACATGACTGCCGCAAGCTGGAAAAAGTGCCCGGCGGGTTCCACAATCAACCTCGGTCAACGTCACGATTCGATCCCTTGTTCGATTTGAAACTAGTTTCAAGCGAAGTTGCCACGCCTTGTTATGATAAAAAGACTTTAGACCGTCCGTTCTTGAACTTTTCTTATTAAGGGTAATAGCCCGTGCCAGTAGCTGATAAAATTACCACTATCAAAGCGTAAAGGTCATTTACACACATTAATAGTCCGTTGCATTGCTTGTGAATGAATGTTTTGTTGTTGATGAAAGCGTGCTGTTATCTTACATCAGACTTTCACTATTTAATGTCAGGTCATAGTTCCTTCTATTTATTGAAACCTTGCATAGATTAGCATTGTAATTTTGCGCAGTTTTGATTTTGTATTTTTTTACTTATCCTCCTGGCCTTCTTCAATCCGATAGCTAAATGCGAGATCAAAATTTTGGCGTCACCGCTATTGTCACAACAGCCCTCCGACACAATTTCATTAGATATCGCGACATTATAAATCGATTCATTCTTCGTTTGTCCCACTGAGTTTTGTCCCACTAATAAATTTCTTAGTTAGTCCCAAACATTATGCTTCCTTCGTCCCGATGTACAATTTTTATTATTTTATTCCTAGTTGGTCCCACTTTGCATTCCTTGTTCGACCCGTTGTTTTTTATAAGTAATTTTCTTTCTAAATAATATAGGTTTTTGTTTGTTATTCGTTCAAAATACTTTTTTGTTAGCTGTACCTTTAAAGTACCTTCTTGTGAACTGGGACAAACCGGGAATATTAAAGTGACTGGGACAAACGAATCATTTTTTGAAATGTGGGACAAAATTTCAGGACGAACGAAGAATAAACCTATAAATCACTCCACTACTTAAAATATTTGGTGGGTAATATGTTTATTGCAGTCATCATCATTGCGTATCCGTTGGATCAATCTAGATCTATTGCAGTTAAAGGTGATATTTTTTTACAGTTGTAGTTGGTGCAAAATTTACCCTAATGTCTAATCTTAATAAAATTTACATTGATCTAACTGCTACGCAATTCGGTAAATCCGTACATTTACCTATAATAAATCAATACCAAGTGGATGTTGCTTCGACTAGCATGGGCAATGCATCCCCTTGAGGTTTACTCTACTCAGTCTTGCTTGGTTGGCAGGTTGAGTATGGTCTATTGTCCGTGACAACTACACGAAATGAATGAATCCGATAAGGCTCTGTGCTCAAGTTCAGTTGATGGTTGCAGGTGGACAGCGGCGGCGGTGGCTCGGCCGAAGTGATGGTGTACTCTCTTGGCTGGGGCATGGGCGAGCCGGAGCGGCGCGGCGCCGATCGGAAGCGCGCGCAGCCGCCCGCGCAGCACAACACGCTGTCGCCAGAAGACGGCCATGAAGTAGATGTTTTGCCGTTGCATAATCAGGTATATACACTTAGCATTTCATTTTTTTTTACATTGATTATTGCATGCTTTTATCTTTACTTCTTCCTCTTTAAACTCACCACAAAGTAAAATTGTCACTGTCATGTATTTCATATCCGAATCTACCCCCTTGGAAGGCTTTATGCATATGTTTTTGGATTTTACTAAATTATGCTCATTATTACTCTTGACACGCACGCTCTTCCTTTCGGACGTACACGACCGACGTGCTTAATGGTCACATCACGACGTTGAGGTCAATCCTGTCCAGATCTCCGAATCAACCGCTTTCTTTAGCTGTCTCTTTTTAATTTTTTCTTTTCTTCTGAGATATAAACAACTTTAATTTTTGCATTGTTGTCATTATTTTTCTTTACTCTTCTTTTATTTACTTCTTAACAATTCGACAGTCTATTTAAAATATCGTTTCGTCAACTTAAAATAATAAATCCGGCTACCTTATACCTTATTTACATTAATATTATTGATGATCCGAGCAGCCTTTGTATTAAACTTTTAATCCAAGATTGACCTACTTAGAAAGTTAGAAGTATATAGTTAACGCATTTACCAGAAATTACTCCATTTCCCTAGAGGAATAACGCCATTTTGAATAGCTTTCGCAAGCTACCTAACTATTCATAGTCACATCCCTAATTACACATGTATGTACAAAGTTCGGGTAGGGTTGACGTGGGTAGGTGGGTGGCGACGGGTGGACGTCAAGTGAAGCACCAGCGGCTTTTGATATCAAAGCGTTGTCTAGTCACATCTTTGCGATGCTGTCTGCTTCTAATTTCACGCTGTTGACTATTGTCAGGCACTCACTATCTGGACCAATTGAAAGCTTATCAGATATAAGATAGTATTTTATATGTTCTTATTCATGCGTAGAAGAAAATTAATTTGCAACTCTGCTCAAACTTTGCTTTTACCTGCAGTAAGTTTACAGTGTTCAAACGTTTTGTAGAGTCCGAAATTATTTTAATAGTGCTGTCCTTTCCGCTTCCAGCTTGCCTGGGCATTAGATATTCCTATGCAGTTTGACGATGTTTATTGACCAAGTGAGAATTTTAAAAAAATATCATTATTTCTCCAAGGTTTGTTCGTTGTTTGTTGTTTTACATTAATAACTGTTCCGACAATCGTGAACGCGGACTGTATAACTAACGGAGCGTGCCGGAACGGAATTTGCTGAGCAGGTGCATATAAGTTTTATTTGACACGCACTCTGTATATCAAGTCTATAATTACGACACTGCACATGTTAGACCTGATGTGAATAAATTACCAACTAGATAAACGTTACTAAACTTCTAAACACGCCCAACTCAGGACAGATTGTTTTCTCTTTGTTTAACTGTTTGATGCTGTCTTAGGGGTTCTATCTTCATTTGCACAATGCGCCTTACGGCTCTCTTCTGCAATATATTTCAGTCTTATTTTGAATTCTTGGAACCCAGATTTTTTAGTTCAATTGGAGTACCATAGCAAAAATTTTAGTGGTACCATGCTTCAAACAAGATTCGAGTCTTGACTTGACTGCTCTAGTGACGGAAAGCGATAAATTAAATTTAGCCAAGCACAATCAGAGTTTCTGTAAATATTTGAGATTCGTATCAGGTCGAATAGGGAGACGTGGGGTCGTCGAGCCCAGCTCAGTTATAAATCGTTATGCCAGGTCAATGGCACTCACTACCATATTTTTTTCTTTTTCTCGCTTTGTAATTTCATCGCTAACGTGCACACCAGCGCAGCCAGACTGCATTGGATTTGTTTCATACACGTGTGCGAGCACTCTTACACAGAACTACAAATATGGTGCATTGATTTTATTGCTTTTACAGGGTGTGTCGAAAACAGCAACATAATCTCTTTTGTGCTTAGCATTTTTTCTATAAATAGCATTCTATAAATAGCATATAAGTAGTAAGAGCCAATGACTTATACCAATCTGTTATTTGTTTTGGATTATCCTGAAGATATAAGCAATTGTGATTAGTAAAGTATGGCAAGCACATATGAATCAATAGAATGTTACAAATTTAACGAAAAAATAAATTTGATAGCCGAAGCGGATACTGATAAAGGCATCTACAAAACAGGGCGAATCGGTTTGCAAATCGTTTGTTTAGGAAAACACCAAGGCCGATTAGGTGACGATGACGACATACCTTGTCGTATCGATCAATAACATCGTATGAGGTGTTGACGTGTATATTCTTATCTATAAATTAATTGAAACTGATAGCCTAAATTCATTCAGTGAAATGTTGGGTACATTGAGTTAATATAGTGGTGGTCATTATCAACTTACATTATACCAAAACCAATGTAAATAAAGGAGTAGAATCAAAATTACTTCTGGATACAGACACGCATTGGTAAGTTAACATTAGCCTCGATTTACCTACTTCCGACAGCGATATAAATGATATTGTATATTTCGTCAGTCCAAATACGCCTCCTTGTGGTAACCCAAATCAATTATGGAAGCATAATACGCTATATATGTTTATTATTCTATTGTAGGAATCAGACTAGAATGTGTCAAGGATGAAGTTTCGTTGACTCATAAATCAATCCAGCTTCGGCGTATCTGAGTACGGTTACATAACCAATGAAACGTGTTCTAGAAGCCACAGATAAAGTCAATTTAAATGTATGTCTTCGGCAGGTGGGCGGCCACACCAGGTTACTCGTGCTAAATGACAGCACGGTGATCAAACCCCTGAATATTCGTGAACTGCATTTCTACCAGAACATTCCTGAAGACATACAGAACTTCGTGCCCAGATACAAAGGTGAGAAACATTTTGATTCTCTATAAACATTTGATTGTGCCCGATAAGCTTTTCCGATTCGCTCAGTGCATCGTAATTTGTAATAAATCATTCATTGCATCTTACATTATTTTATTTAGCCATTATAAATTTGTCTTGTTTATAATAGAAATCAATTGTGTTGTCCGATGTTTGCATTTTGGAGCACTAAGGACTGTTTTGCGATAAATATAAATTTTAAAACGGAATATAAATACACGTTTATTTTTATGATGACAATGTTTTGAAATACCGTAAGATAAACATGTTTTGTGTGTAATAATATGTTAATGTTAATCTGTGATCAATCACAGTTTTATCGTTTGCGTCATTTATTGTTTCTAACGCAATCACGTTGATAATTTGTCCACGCGTCATAGCGAATGTTTGAAGGCTGTGATTAAAAGTAACATTTTACAAATATGTTGTTTCATTACATACTTGCTCTCCTTACTGCTCGTTATCATCATACGTGTTGAATAATCAGTGTGACAGAGATGTGTGCATGTTGGTATACATTGTACAAACCCGCCGACCGCGTACATAGGGACTTGAATTATCTAGTCGATGTGTAGTTAGTCTTATTTCCGAGTTTTTTAATCACTGTAACTCAGAAGTAACTACAAAATTAGTTCTTGCGTTAATTAATTTCTTTAAATTACTTTTTTTGTTTAAAATATTTTATATCACTGTTGTCGTTAAGTACCTATATTACATATTGACTTTAATAAGATTTTTGCTGTTATAATAAACTTTAAGTAATGTCTTTATTTTTGCTTTCTATTTTTATTGTACTAATAATGAGTTAATTAACACCTTCCAAAATAGAAATGAATTCACATTGAAAAAAATCTAATTTATAAAAATATAATAAAAATCGTAATGTCAAAGTAATTTTTATGTAGAGTCGTTGCCTCACTAAGCAGTAAGTCGCGCCGTTGCGTCTTTCTTTATTCATTATTAAAATAAAATTGCACAATATATCATAGGGCAACCATACCACTACATTGGTATAATATTATATGAGCATTACATGATATAGTAGTTCCGCATATAACAAGCACATTCTTATTCTATCGTAAAATAGTGTCCACGTATTGACATGTGCCTAGAGAGTGAAAGAAAAATATACTTTTCATAAAAAGAGATTTCATTTGTGTTGCCTCGGGATGATATAGTGTGTGATGTCTCGTGCACAATGTTTCTACATAATGTATTACTTATTTATTTTATTTTAGTTTGATTCTTTTGTATTTGATTTTTACCATTTTTTTTTTGTAGTCTACAATTAAAATATGTATAAATAATTAATAAAATTGTGAAAGTAGAAATATTGTGCATTTTAAGAACATACCTATATTTGTTTTAAATATAAACTTATTAATAATGATTCATTCACATAATAATCATTAGCGACAAAAATTCGTTGGTATAAGTATCATAAATCTATTTTTTATTTACTTAGGTACTTACATGTTATTTTGCTCTGCATTATAAATAAGAAAATGTCAGAATAAAATAATAGTGAATGGATCATATTTTTAAGTATTAAAAGTATACAGACGTTTCATTTCATATTTCACTAAAAGTACGAATGGATTCTTGGTTTCACATAAAGCAGTGAAAGTGATGGCGAATGGCCAAAGTAAGTATGGCCAGAGCTGACTGACCTGATTTTGTAGCCGATGATGGTCGACTCTTTAATTCATCGCTATTTATTTAAATATGGTTAGGCACCTTCAAATAAATCAGTAAATTAAAGAATTGGAAGGTCTGTAGACTGTTAAGACTAATGAACAAACATTGGTAAAAGTAAAATAAAAGGGTTTGAGTAACGTGTGTGACTTACGCGAGCGTGCTTAGTGAGGAGCGGGGGCGGGTTTGAGCGCGAGAGCGGGAGAGGGAGCGGAACGGGGACGGGCAGGGTCAGGACACAATATTAGTTTCCTTGTTGTCGCAAGGGCTGCGGCGCGGCGGCGGGCGGAGCGATGCGGCGGCGCAACACACATCCGCCTCTAATAGCGCCTTAGCGGTAATTTTACATTTTGGGTTTGTAAACCTTTACTTAAACTACATTCACACCACAACACCCAAACACCGCCATACATCACACTTTCAACTTTCCAACACACCACATTGAAACACATTTCAACGCAAACAACATACACGACACACAAAATATACAAACCCTTTTAAAATATGACATGGATTAATATTCACTCCATCATTAAAATTTACGCTGGCAAGTTGCACTCTCTATATTGACCTTTGAATGTAGATAGTAGATAGAACTCTAACATCTCAGTGGTGTAAGCAACACGCTGGTGCCCAGAGATCCAGGTTCGAGTCCTGGCTGAGAGTAGAGTTTGAATCTTCTGTCGCTTACCATTTTTTTCATATCATGTGAAGTGAAAGATTTGTCAATTCAATTGTTAAATTAAATAAATTGTTTGAATTACAAAGTGATATAAAGTTAGTGTTGTGCGTGTTGAAGTCGAGCGTTGGACTTATGGCGAGGCTGTTTGTTGCAGGCGTGATGCAGGCATCTAACACGGGTAGCACGAAATTGGACAAGCGGTACTCGCCATGTTTTCGTGAGGAGAACGGGCGAAAGCAGTCCCTGGGCGGCAAGCGGCGGCGTGACGACGTGTTCAAGTGCGTATCCCGGCCGAGGCCGTATTGGCCGGTCGTGTCTGCGGCTGACACTCCTTGGCACTTGTCATGTGTCCTTTATCATATTTCAGAAGCTTTGACGTACGCCGGACCCTCGCCCGACGTCGCCATTAATTCATACGTCAAAACTTACTTGACTATCACTAACGAGTGAGCCACTCCGCGAGCCCCGATGACTTGCGTCATGGAGTCTTGGTAATAATCCAATTTGATTGAAATGTAACAATATAACAGATGACATGAATTCTGTGTTTCAATTAGCTCCTAAATTATATATCTAGCTTAACCTTTAACCCTTTTGCTGCCACTATAACCCCTACTTTCCTATTGCAGATTTAAAGTGCACCGAAATGGCAATGCGAGCGAAGTGCTCAAGAGCATTGCACACATGGACAACTCGAATAAACAATGTAAGTAATGCTTTCATTTACTTTCTCCCCCACTTTGATCCCGTTCTATAGGAACGTGACAATCACGATTATTTTTATTAACTACTTTTTTTAAATTCTGTTCTCGGGATTTATGTTAAATGCAGTCGAATTTGTTTGTTAATGAATCTTTCAATAATTTTAGTTTTTAAGCCATTAAGGTAGAAATTTGTAAGATACTTATATTAATTACTAGCTATTATATCGCGTCCAAAAGTAGCCTATGCCAAAGAAAATTCATCAAAATTGGTCCAGCGGTTTAACCGTGAAAGCGTAATGATATACAGATAAGACTTTCGCATTTTAATATTAGTATGGAATTATAGATACATAAATATGTCACAAAACATATGAGTTAAAATTTTAACTCTTACATTTGCTAGCACAACGCACATTTTGGAAGACAATCAAACTTGAAACTCAAGACATCTGGCTTCAACATGTCTTCTTCTAGACTATAATTAATCTCTGTGCCATACATCTAGATCTCTTCAGCTCTTCAACGACCCAGTGAATATTGGCTTCCGACACGAGATTTCTTCACTCCAATTTAATGCCTTCATGATTCTAATGCCTTGTCCCCCTTTCAGATTTCTTGATGATGGAGAACATAACCTCGTCGTACCGGCGGCCGTGCGTGCTGGACCTCAAGATGGGCACTCGCCAGCACGGCGATGACGCGTCGGCTGAGAAGAGAAGCAAGCAGATAGCCAAGTGCGCTGCTAGCACATCCGCCACCTTGGGGATCCGGCTATGTGGCATGCAGGTAAAATATATTGCTGTTTCTTTCTAACTTATGTGATTTAGCACAATGCGTGCACTGTTTGACAGGGGCTGATGCAAAATGTGCACTGGAAGCAAAATTAGCGTTTCGCCGTAATAGACAATTGGTTTGCATTATTTTTATGATTGCTATTGTTGGTTTAAACCGCCACCAGGATAGAGACACAAGTAAGTTATGACTTATGTTATTCCCTCAGATGCCTGTTACGATTATTAATAGATACCATCTGTTACTATATCACTGGATCACTTGTAGGACTAAAATCAACGAACACATTCAACTCCGACGCCCGATCTTTTTCGTAAGTCTATACGTAGGCATATATTGTAATACGTATTAAATTACATTCTTGCACTGTAGACATGGTTAAGACTTTAAAAAAAATATTATTTACTTAAGACTTATTTGAAAATTTATCAGTTTGTCTCGGTTGTGTAGCGGGCGTGCGGAAAAGCAAAGTGACCGCTTTTGCACTTAAAAGAAAGTGGAGCGACATTACAAATGATAAGCGACTGTACTTTGCGCTCTTATTGCCGGAGAATTCATAATAAGCCGGTATTTCTATAATTGTTATTAAGACTAGTAAATTTTATATCTCACATTCATTGTGTCGTTATTTCACGTTAAATATCAATAAGAATAACAAGGCCGTTTGACAATAAATACTATAATATTTAAGGTCCTAAAAATCCGGCTACATAAATAAAAATTGAAACATTACAAAAGTTATTTAACATATCATCATTTCAACGGTAAGACTTAACATATCATCATTTCAACGGTAAGACTTCTACTGCTATACCCCTAGTATGAGATTTCATAAACGCAGACGCTAGCGATTGCGTTAGCGATTTTGTATGACAAACTTGCACAGCGACCCGGATAGTATAGCAACTAAGTAATTCCGTAATATATTCCGACAGCGGATAGTATAGCAACTAAGTAATTCAGTACAAAATCTAGCGTCTGTGTTAATTAAATCTCATTCAGGGGTACTGGACGAAAGCCCATAGAAGCTTATAAAAAGAGTTACTTATCTTTTTTAATCGGACCAGTCTGCAAATATGTAAAACTAAGCACCCTGAACTTATAGGTAAGAACGATGTTGCGTACAATAGGTACACGTGCTATGCAATGTTGTCATACAGGTAAATAATAGGTTTAGGTGTTAACAGGCCGTGCGGTGCGAATCTATGTAGTTTATACTGACAATTATTACGTCGTTAGTTACTGTGCTTTGTGCGATTATTTCGGTCAGTGTCATCGCTAGTAGCTTATAGAATAGAAAATCGAGAACAAATGGGTGGAGGCGGCGGAATAAAGAGAGGATTAAAGGGAGATGGGGAAGGTCATTGCCCAGCAGTAAGACAATAAAAGTTAAGAAAAAAAAAATGATTTGGCTTTTGAAAAAATAATTTGAAAAGAGCTTAATTTAGAGGTATTTTTTTAATGATAAATCAAACATTAGTGTGGAATGAGATTATGATGTAAATGTTCGATAAAATGTGGCTTTTCCGACACCAGATATTATTACAAGGTCGTTGCGTTGAATGCACTATGGCTATTACACATTGTTTGCTAGTTTACCTATAGAACATTTTGAGTATACCTTCACTGTTGAGGATCGTGAAAAAGGTTTTCAAGCTACGCGATCATCAGTACTATGGAGTGCTTTGAAAATGCTAACCCCAGCTGCTATCTTTACACTGTCCAGTGCCCATCTATTTCATTGTAGGTTTTTCCGTAATACGCTTTACTTCAATTTTACCCAAAATCATAAGTTTTTCCACACAATGACTAAAAGACCACATATGTTCGAAAAAAAAACAAGGGTCTATCCTCACACCTTGGGCGGCTTACTGTGCTTCAACGTGACAGAGGCATGCAAACCGATGTGTATATACTTAGGTGCCCACTGTGGAATATGTCGATCTCAGTTTTCTAAGATTGTAGCCAGAGCCGCGTAGCGTTATGGGTTCTATTGTTATTTCCGATAGTTAAGGGTTAAAAGTAAAAGTAAGTTAAATTTTTTCTGAAAGAAATACTTATACACTAACAAACTTTCGTCAATCTATAGCACTAAAAAGTGACCACATAACTCTGCAATATGTAATCAAATCTTTTGTCTTTTTTTGTAACTTAACTGTTAAATCAAGTTAACTTCATTAGTATCTTGTCAAATAGCCGAAGTAGTTAGGTAGAGTATTTTTTTCAGTGTTAAAGTAAATATATCTAACATTGATGTAATGACTTGTCCTCAGATTTACGTGCCGGAGACGGGCGCGTGTGTCCGCCGCGACAAGTACTGGGGGCGAGCGCTCTCGGAGAGCGGACTGCGCGACGCTCTCCGGGACTTCTTCGCGGGCGGCGGCGGGCTGCGCGCGCGCGTCGTGCGGCGCGTGCTGAGAGACCTCGACGGGTTGCGGCGGGCCATCGCCAAGCAGACCAGCTATAGGTTCTATTCGTGGTGAGTGTGACTATTCGATGTTTAAATCGCAATTTTGTGTCCAAGCTATATGGGGGCACTTGTTTACTGAAAATTTGACGATTTATGATAGTAATTTCTGTTCCTGTTACATCGGTTTTCGTAATTTCTTGGAATATTAATTTATTTCTTATCCTACCCAAAAAATAAACCTAAATCAATCTGAGAATCTAAAATTTTGGCGCTGGGCTCTTGTCAGTAAAGTCGCTTGCAAGGGCATATATCTTCCATTAGTCTTTTTACATCCTGACGACTTCCACTTTTTTCTTTATTTGACAAAACTTTGTTCGGTCCCCCCTCTAACTTTTTTCATAAAGTCGTCATGCCGTGGCAAAAATAAATAAATAATTTGTATCAAAATTTTAACGTACCCTTTTTTGTTTTTCAGTTCATTATTAATAGTGTACGAGGGTGACATGAGCGAGCCGCCATCGGTGTCGACTGGCGGCGGTCACGAGTACGACGCGGACGCGTCCAGCAGCTCCACCGACCTGCCGCCGGAGCCCGGCCACTTCGACATGTCCACGCTGCACCACGAGATAGACCAGCGCCGGCGGCCGTTCCAGCCGCACTCGGAGGAGACCATGGGCGGCTACGAGGAGGGCGAAGTGGCGGGACACTCGCCGCGGAGACAGCCGCCCAGCCCGGACTCCACCGACAGCTGGATGGCGTACTCGTCCACCAGCAGCGAGTCGTGGCGCGGCGAGGCCGAGGCCGACACCGACTCGGAGCGCGGCAAGCGACCGCGCACGCAGCCTCCGCCGCCGCCGCCGGAGGAGCGCGTGGACATCCGCATGATCGACTTCGCGCACACGGCGTTCGCGGGCGCGGCGGCCGAGTCCCCGCTGGCCACCGCCACGCCGCACCACGGGCCCGACTGCGGCTTCCTCACCGGCATCGACAGCCTCAAGCGGCTCCTCACCGAAATCCTCCCGCCGCAGCCCTACAGTTAATGATGAGAGCGGCTAGAAAAAAATTCATTAAAAATTCGAGGTGATCGATCGACCCTCCCGAATCCCCTTTATGAGGCGACGACGGTAGCTATGACCCACCAAAAATTAAACCTCCGGTTGTAAAACTATTTTTGAGATCGCCTACCGCCTTGTGAAGGCCGACCCGTTCGACTGATGCGTCCGTTTGCAGAAATCGTATCCGGCTACTGTGTATTTACATAAAACGCAGGGTATTTTCGATTCTTACCGATGTTCCCGCCTTTCGAGTAGTAAACGCTTTTTTTCTTATTATGTAACTGCACGGTAACATCGCACTTAGTGAATGTTGGCGGTACAAGATACGCTAATGTAATGTTAAAATTATTATAATTTAAAGTGGGACCCAGTAGGTATTCTTGAAACGTGTATTTTTAAGTATTACTATTAAGTTATTCCAGATGGACGTGCTTTTGGTTTGATCCTCGCTTTATGTTTTGATCTGCACGATGATGGTTGTTTTGTGAGTTTACCTTAAAATTAGTAGACATTCCCCTCATTATATTGTATATATTCGTTTAGGTTGATGTTCTAAATATGTCTACAAGTTCGCATTTAGTTCCCACGCTTTAGTTATCACATGGAAATACGGCAATTTGAACCACAAAGGTACTAATTGATTCCAGTCGGTGAAACCAAAGTACTTAGTGTAGGTACGAGATGTACAACTTTAATGGTATCACAAAAATAGACTTGAAATGTGTAGAAAATAAGCTTACTAGGTATAATTGACATCCAAACTGGTGTTTGTGAACAAAAATATTCGATGTATTAAAGTAATTCCTTTTATGACTGAAGTCACTGATAAAGTAATATTAGTATCTTTTGTGGAATGAGTGTACATAGTATGAGTAATTTTGAACAAGTAATACACATTTGACAAAAGGAGTTTTATTATAATTTTGCTAACAGTATTATTGAGTTGTCAGCGAGAATGTTGAGCATTGGTTCGTTTGAGGAGGAATACTTGTCAAAACTTGTATAGAGGTGCCACTCGAAGCCGCGCGCTGGTTTTGGCTGTGCCTTAGAGGTAGTATTTTGTTTATAATAGGGCGCGCATTCCGCTCGTGATACTAGGCTAGCCAGTTCTCCAAGAAAAAAATTACATTATATATATTTCTGACCCAGCGATGTAACTGAATAAATATAAAATTAATTTATTCACAAGTAATATTTCAATACAAAGTATTGCGTCTGTGCCTGGACAAGGTACTACCAGTATTTCAGGCAAAAGTATGAATTTGTACCTATTGTATTTTTTTACTTATCACACAATGATTACAAGTGTAACTGCTTGTTGTAATTCAATTCCCAGTTCGCGCGCTCTAATGGTTAAGCTTTATCCCCACAGTTGGGACCAGCGCGACGGCAAGCACACCAAGAATGTGTGATTAACCACCACTAGCCAACATTCCTTTGTGCTGCATTCGTCTTTGTTTGTCCTTTTACTTTTTTTAATTAGTGGGATAAATTTATGAAAAGTACCTGGTTTAAAATTAGGATGCTAGGTTGTATTACAAATTATCATTTATGTCTGTTATTTTAAATAACTGTATGAAACTATTTTGTTAAATAAATTTTAGGTATTGAATACTTTGTTTGATTTTTAATCCCCTACTGGTGCAGAGATGTTGATTAATACGCTTTTAACGCTAAACAACCCGCCGGACCATCAGTACCATACTAACATAACAAGCTTATAGCGAAGTCTTTAATCTAAAAAAGTTATCATCCAAAAGGTGGCCTTGCCTTTGTTTGTACAAAAAAAATTCAGACATTCATTGTGGAAAAAAAAAACAGAAAAAACATGAACAGGTTGCTGGTTGCTGGCATTAAAATATTTTGAAAACGGAACTTAAGTTCTCTTTACCACCTACCGCCATAAAATTTAAAAAAATGTTATTCTTTCTTTCGCGCCATTTTTTTTTACAAAATAAATTGTGTGAGTAATAAAGTAGTACGCGCGTCATTTGTACCTATTGTAATTTTGATAAACATATGAAGGTTTCGGTTTATTCAAGGTTTGCACATTTTAAACGGGTTTTATTGAAAATGTCTGAATGTACAGATGTACAAGCTTTGGGGAAGATTTCTACTGAAGTAGATGAGTCACAAATTAAAATAACTTTATCTAGCCACTGTATCAAAGGTATGTACTAAAATATTGTTTTAGTTTTTTGGACTAAATAAAACACTATCAATTAGGACTTTATTTAATAAAATATTTCAATAATTTTTAGCACAAGCTTTCCTGGTCGATAAGTTGAGAAAACAGTCCGAACGCCAGAAAGAAGTCTGTATTTTTATAAGCAATAGTAATGTAAAATTGGAGGCTGAAATAAAACAAGCAGAACAAGAAATACAAAGGTAAATTTTATGCTCGCTTCCTCTCTTTTTTGCTTTTCAAAAAACTTCATTTCGCAGAGTTTAGAAAAAATAATCTAAAACAACGTATTCAAGTTACTCCTTATATCAAAACCGGTCCAGCCGTTCTAGAGGACAGACAAAAATTTAAATAAATTTTTATTTCGGTATAGATAGATAGATAGATATACTCTTTATTGTACCATTATCATACAAATTATACATGTTGAATACAAATACAAACAATGTGTACAAAGGCGGACTTATCGATCCGTGTAGTGGATGTTTGCATATAATAAAAAGTGGTTATTTTAATATAACAAACAGACACTTCAACTTTATTTATTTGTTTAGATTTAGATAGATATAGATTCATGCTACTGCTCGCGCCTATCATAATTAGCCCACATGCCTTCCAGGTATTCCGGTAATTCGCAGCGTAACAAATAAACATTCGCATTTATAAATATAGGTACTTAGGATAAGACAGTTAAGTTAGTATTCCACGATACAAGTTTAGAACTTGTTTTGGGGCTAGCTCCATGTGTGACTAGTGGCGTTTTTTGTATATGGAAAGTTCCGTAAACTAAGGATAAACTGAGGCCTGTTCTGTATGACTGTGCTTGGATTCCACCAGGGGCAGATATAAAAACAATGCAAAATCTTATAATTTAAATAGGAATGGAAAAAAAGATAGACATTTGCAGTGGATACCTGGTAGCAGTAGAATAGATTCTATAATTTGTTACTACTAATAACAAACCTAGATTTCGTCAATGATATCACTAAGTAAGCACTCTTCGAAGTTATGGACCACTATGTCTACTTGGGTCTGTTGATCCAGGCTGACAGTTCCAGCTTCAAGGATGAGGTCTCTCATTAAAATCCGACTCGGCTGGGCAGCGCTCGGGAAGCTCCGCAATGTCTCGTCCAAAATACCTCAGTGCCTTAAAACTTAGGTCTTCGCCCAGTGCCACACACTGTTGGCGGGGCACATAGCGCGACGAACCGAAGGCCGATGAGGCAGAATGTTTATCGAATGGACGTAAGTATTGTAAGTAAGACGCGAGTTTCGGGGTACGTTGCTGCTTGAATTTTTTCTATAAATATTTTTTAGGCGAGATGGGATAAATTAAGCAGCACACACTTAGACATAGACGACTCTAGTCTAGCTACCAACCCCTATTTCCGCGGGTGTCGCGTAAGAGGCGACCATGGGAATAACAGATGCTTAAATTTATTTGACCTATGTCAAATTCCATTCACTCAGTCATATGTTTTTAACGAAAACATATACTTCGTAACTAGTTTTGTACAATTATTTTTGTCATTTACAGCTTGCGCTCGGCATATGATACTATTAGATCAGCAAACGTTGAATTAAGAAAAGAACTACTTTTAGCAAAAGAGAATAAAATTGAAATTGACGAACACGTCAGAGTGGGGGAAAAGAAGTATGAAGATTTATGGCTGCAATGTAAGAGCAGATATGAAAGTATTCCATATGTACAAACATTATTGCAAAAAACCAAAGCTGCTGAAATGTTGGGGGACAATATTATTGCTCTACAATCTGAAGCTCAACGCCTGGTTAAGAACATTGATTCCAAGAAGACGGAACTTATGCATTTGGATAGAAAACGTGTAGTAGAACTTGCTAATTTCTTTGTAAATGAGATGCCTGTAAAACTGAATTTAATCAAAGAAAAGTCTTCAGAAGTCAAAATCCTTACACAAGAAATAGAAGATTTTACTAAAGTACGAAGAGCTAAAGATAATGATACAAAAACGGTAGCATTTAATGAAGCAAACAAAGTAGCACTGCCATCGGGCGATCTCAACAATTCAAATGCAGAAGACAATTGGCCTAATTTATACTCAAACTCTAACGAATCCTTACCGGTAAATTATAATAAATGTAGTATTATTTATACTTCTATAATATAATAAAAAATAGTCCTAACGAGCCAGTTGAGGAATAAACATAAAAGACATTTCTGTCTCGCTCTTTCTGTGACGCTCACGGGGGAACTCGAAATGAGTAGTTAGGAGAGCGGACCCTGCCTGTCGCAAGGCACTCTCGCTAGGAAGTTTGATGATAACCTCATTATTCAAGAATGTCGATTTCAATTAATTTATATGTATTTTCATTACAGCTTCCAAAATTGCAGCTGGGAGGGACAGATTTTGATGAATTAAGTGCAAAATTGGATCAGGTAGATAAATTTGCACGTGTGATTTCCACTGTATTTTCCACTGTACATATTTACATACATTCCATGTACATACCAGACAATATTGCAGATTTTAAAATTTATATAATTTCAGATCAAGATAAAGAGGGTTGAAATGCTACAAACAACGCCTGTAAAGAGAGCAGATTCCGTATTAGCTGACGATGAGTCAACCACGTGCAAAAAGCCTAAAAAGAATGAAGAAAATATACCATATTATTTCAGTAAACCTGTTTCTGTTGAGGAAAGTATTAACGATATTCATGCTAAATGCAATTTCTCCAACCGAAAACTCATAAATATACTTGAAGATATAAAACTTGATAAAAATAATACATACAAATTGGTGTCCAAAGTAAATCTAGAAAATCTTAAAAGCGTTGACGCTATCGTTGTTGACGCTACAATCAGTGAAGATAAGGTAAAGAAAAACAAATATCTAGGCGATCAAAATAATGCCGCTGATTTATATATTTAAAAATGAACTTACCTATTAGTTTACTCTTTAATTTTTATGTTATTACCCTTTTCTTCTTGTTTCCTCTCTTGGGTCTGCTGAAAGCGGTTTCTTTAGAAAAAAACAACCCCTTGTAACTCAAGCACTTACCAAATTATTTTGCGTGCTTCCGCCACCAATTAGTTCATGCAAACTACTGCCGGCCGGCGCCCACCCACTACTGTTAGTCCCAGCATGCCCGCCACCATTAGTTTGCATTGCACACCCTTCCCTTGCAACCGTTTTTCACCTCTACACGAGGCATCCTCAGGCACCAAGGCACTAAGTTGTGTGTGGGCGCCGGCCGGCAGTAGTTTGCATGAACTAACTGGTGGCGGAAGCACGCAAAATAATTTGGTAAGTGCTTGTAACTTTGACTTTCGCAAAGTAACACCTGAATCTATTAAAAATTAGTTATCTACTCAGTTTTATCGTGTCTATTTTCTGTGTACATGAATTTAGTAATTGAATAAATAAAATTTGATATAAAAGAAAATAAAGCCCTGTTAGTTCTTGCTATAATTATTATTAATTATTTAAGGAAGCTGAGCCTATTGAAAGTGAGCAAATCGAAGAAATCGATCTAACTGCAGCAAATTCCGAAAATATTGTCATACCGCCCACGCAATTCATAGATGATATGCAGGTACAGTAACAGAAAATAAATGATATATGTATTATCTCGTTTTAAATATAAAGTAACAATGTGATTACTCTTTCAGGAAAATACATTCAGGGCTTCACAACAGGAAAAAGACGTATTCGTCCACAAATCAATGGTAGAGTTAGGGGATGAGAATTCCAATTCTTTGATGGTTTATTGTAAAATAATTTATTGGTAGCAAATTCTTTTACATGTAAGTTAGGAATTACATATATTTTTACAGAATTCTCAGGAGCATGTCAAGAAAAGAGTTTCTTTCGACTTGCCAAGTAGTGTACAAATCACAACAGTGGAGGATGATGAAAACGCCGACGAAGATGTGCACAAAGTTGAAGCCGAAACGAATAAATCTGTTAGCAGCGAATTAGACATAAGTGGAGTCAGTGACGATGGCTATAAGAAAATAAGAGATATGATATTTAAAAAACACAACCTAGATTTATCACCTCAGTTTGTATATGCTAAAAATACAGCCATCAAAACAGTAATTTTTTTTTATATATTTTTTTAATTAAGTATATGAGTTATTATTCTAGTATTACTTTCAAGTTTCCACTTATAATTTCACAGAGAAGTGAGGAGAATGTCACTTCCAAATTCTTCCAGCAGCAGTCTTACACTGCTGTTTTGGAAATTCCGAATTCTGAAGCTGAACCCCAATTAGATGAAATGAATGATGATGTTAAAGATAAGGATGAAGAATTTAAGACGCAAGGAGAGGACGCAGAAAATTTAGCAGATAAAGATGAAAACATTGAATCTTCTGTTTCTAAGGTAAACAAATTAGTATCTATATCTAAGTTTTAAATACTAAGCAGAGGTAGAAATGCAATAAGTCATACATTTTAAATTCACGTAATGGTGTTTTAGGTCCAAGGAGCGCAGAAATCTGATAAGCCAGTTAGTGGGTTTCTCTTCAAACATGGAACTCATGAAATACCAGATTCACTAAATGTGTCTATAAGCACCACTGGATTTGATGGAGAGGCTGATTTTCCTCACTGTATTGGTAAGTTTGAATAAATTAAATACGATGTAAGATGTAGCAAAAGCAATCACAATTCACATGTGCACAGGGATGGAAACCGGTATTTTTAAGTCCTAAATATAATAGTTATTCAACCTGCTAAATATAAGTGGTCGATTTTAGGGTCCTAAATATCTAGTTAGGACCGTTATTTTTGGGGATAAACTGGTTGAGTTGAACAGAACCTTAATGCTATTGGTTGTTGTAAAATTGTATGAGCAGAAAACCTAGCTGGTTTTTAGTTTTAACCAGGTTTCATGTGGATGTGGAATGTGGATACACAAACTAAGAAAATCTATTTTTTCAGATTCCAGCCTGTTATTGTCACCAAAAGCAGATTTACCAATGCCAATGGGTGGTGAAAATGTCGAAGTATTGTCTCAAGAAGTTCCTAATTTCTTATCAGGTAAAAAAAATATGTGTTAGCTTAATTGATATATCTATTGTTCTAAATATTTTCCATGTCATATCCTTTTTGCAGGATTACGCAAAACAGGATTATCCTTTTTTGGAGTGTCTTCGGCAGCAGAAACAAATGCAAATGCACAAAATACATCAAATAATTTTAATTTTAACTTTGGTGGAGATGACAAGAAAAATAGAGGTGGCTTATTTAGTATGTTTCGTTAAATACATAATACTTTGATTAATGTCATTAGAATTTAAAATTTGTTTCTTAATATTATTTCATTAAATTAAATTCTCTTTGTTACACAAGACTTTTATTAACCATATCAATAAAAAAAAACAGATTTACATTACATTACTGATGCAGCTGACAAGCTCTTACTGCTATTAATTGTAATAATATAAAAAGAGGTGCAAAAACTTCACTATATTCTATCGCAGAGTCACCTTGTAGTTTTCTACATAATAAAAACTTGAATACAAATGTGAGACCTAAGAAAATGGCGCTCCAAGAGGCTCTATACAATGAGGCTTTGTATGAATTCTCCAAGTTCATTCTAATGCAAACAATACAACAAAAGTATGCATTCATTGCATCACTTACAAATAATGGGGCAAATATTGTCCACCATGCACTGGTTAGAGCTCCATCTATTTTTAAGGCTAAAAGAAACGAAAAAATAGTAATTGTTATCAAGTTTATCCATATTTCAAATACAGTCAGTCCAATCCACTGCACTATTTCATTCAGAGTAAAAAACATTATGACTGATTGGCACCAAGCATTGCTGTCCTGAATATTCTAATGTGAATAGATGATGAATGTCTTACTTGAGCTCCAAATTCCAAGTCGTCCATAAGTGGCTCTAAATCATCTGTAAAAAAGTTGATATTGTTTTATGATCCTGTTTCTTTTATGGGAAGAGAGAGATCAACATTGTAGGCATTCCAAAACCCTCAAACACATTATTATTTTGTAGATAATCAAAAATCTAGTCATGGAAGGTAGGTGTTCAGTAGCAGGGCATGCGTCTTCATAACAAAAGTGTGTCAAGTAACGGCGAGGGCAGCATATTTTGGATTGGTCGCAGCTTCTATCATTTCTATCTTTATCTCCGTTCTTCTGAATGCATGTTAAGCCATTAGTCCTGGCCTGGTTGTTATTGAGAGATAGCATTTGTTAGGCTATAAGATGACATTAAGCAGCCTGAAAAATCTGACAGAGTTTGGCCATTAACTCAATCATGTTCTTATTGATCCGATTTCCCTATAGAAAATTGCGGTCAGTGTCGCAAAGGGTGCGCAAGTCGAACGCCCTCACTTATTTTGGGGGTCGCAAGATAACCATAACCTAACCTATGACTGGTTTATGATGTATTTGGTAGATTTTATTTTTTCAAGTAAGCACACTATAGGTTATGTATAAGTAAAATTAAAAACTTACCGACTAAATCGACAGTGCCAGTGTTTACTTCTATTTGGCATGTTCCCGAAAACAATATCTCCAGTTGCAATGCCAAGTTACAGCATCTCTGGATGGCAGCGCCGAGGCCGTGGAGTATTATTTCCTTTTCCCCTTTAGTCAATAGATCGCAACATTTGTCCAGCTGTGCCTGCAAACAATTGTTTTTAATTATAGTCTTGTATTCTGATTTGTAGTTGAGTGCTCTGTTACGGATATGGCAAACGAGAAATTATGTCAGCGGCTTACCTTAAAGTTAGTCTTTTTTGTTATAAATACAACATTATCTCCGTCTAATGGACGAACTGGTAGTCGCTTTTTAACAGCATGATTCTTATTATAAACACGTTTTTGCTTTTTCTTTAATTCTTCTTTCTTTCCAGATTTGTTTTCATCTGCCATATTTATACAAACAAGCAAGTGATGACAAATGACAATGACTGCGATGCGAACAATGTCAATCAAATGTCAATGTTATGTGCCTGTCTGTCAGCTGGCAGTCAATTTATATTTTTTTGTAATATATTTTACGGCTCTGGGGGGTAACTACCGTCAAGAACGATTGAGGGTGTAACGCGCGAGCATAAGTATCGAGTATCGAGAGTATCGAGTATAAGCGATTATACTCGTCTCATTCTTGCATATTTTTTAGAGATAGTAGTACATAGGTAAGCCTGTGTTTCTCGAATTCAACATTTCACGGATGTGGTTATGTATTTGTAATTTAACGTAGAGTTGGTATTTTCCGTTAGTGATATTAAACGTCGAAATGGATTTTGTATATCTAAAGCATGAAAGTATTTTATAAGTAACACCTGCTGACCATTGACCATATAAGATACATCATGTATCTTATATGGTGTATGATGTTATCATACATCATACCTATTATATCCTTATAATAAGTGATGTAGACATCTAAAGCTGTTATATTCAACATAGATTATGGTATTAAATTGGTATGGTAATGACTTGACTGTACTTACCAAAACCTATATACGTCAACGATTTTGATGACCAAATGACATATTTACAGAAGTGGGTTGAATTTACGTGTTTTATTTTGCATTTTTGCAAGTTAAATGTAGGTCATATTGTGGAGCCATAATGCCCGAACACAGTTAACTATATATCCATAAAATATAATCAGGTTTTCAATGTTTGATTTAAAAAATGGGTTGTGTTTGCTGTTCCCTAAGTTCGTTCATTTCCATCGCGCTAGATGCTCTCGAGAGGTATTTATAAATCGTTATATTTGAAGAGAAAAACCTGTTTTCCTTGGTAGATAGATAGAGTATCAAACTGTTACTGTAACAATAGAAGAGCTCGATAGCGCGTGTCAAGCGACAAGAATCGCTGCTTATCTTGGATTGGTCGCCACTAGTGGCATTGCTATCTTGAGCTTCTCTGTGCATCGAAAAGCACGTTAAACCATTGGTCCCGTTTGTTATTGATAGATGGCAGTCGTTAGGCTATGTTACTTAGATGCTTTTAGGTAGTCTGAAAAATCTGGTTTCCCTGAAGGACTACGGAGATCAGACTGCAGTTTCTCCATTGTTATAACAACCGGTACCGCCAAATATACAACTATGATCATAAGCGGAACCTGGGCTCTGAAGTGCAAGCTGAAGAATCAAGGAAACACGCTAACGCGAAATATCCTAGACCATAACCTGGCAGCGCGCTGGTGACACCATTAGGCGTAAATAGGCTACCGTAACTGCGCGCCGTAAGCTTTACCGCCGCCGCCGTTACCGTGACGTTATCATATAAAAAAACTAATAAATTGAACTTCTGTGTTACCCTTTTCATGCCTAAACTGCTGAATCGTTGTAAGTGGAATTTTATCTTGAATTTTTGCTTGAGGACCTTGAAGGACATATTTTGCGCAATACGCAGTGCAGTTCGCGTCATATAAAAAGAACCCTGGAGAAGAGAGGAGGGGGTAAACTTGCTCAATACGAGGAGCCAACGAACCAATCGCGTGCGCCGGATGACACCCGCCCGCACCGCGTTCACCGCATACATCGATAAATCGGCTACTGCGCAGCTCAACAGCCAGCGTTCTTTTTACATGACGCGACCTATACCTATCTATTACTTATGTGTGAACACCTCTGTAACCCGCAGGATATCCCTATGCACTGTGTGCGCGATGTTGACATGTTGTCTCTTGTTCACGATCATAGCAGTCATGATTTTGGGCATTGGAATTGGCTACCACTACTGTTTCGTCTCGAATTCTGTGGAGTCTATGGGTAGGTATTTATCTTTTTTTCGGCAATGTCAACTGACCAGGAGCGTTGATCCAATATAATAGGTCAACTTTCCATCGCAACCTACGCTATCGATAACGTAAAAAGAGATCAGCACCAGGATGTGCAAGGCAAATCGAAATTGTATTTAATACTATACTAGCTGTGCTCTCGCGGTTTCACCGCCCGTAATGAGTATTTACGTACAGTACAATGAGAAAAGGGCTATAAATTACCTATAGCGCCATCTATCAGCTGGCGCTGGAAAATCTTTTGTTCTACTTGGGGGGGGGGGGAGAAAGTTGACATATGATATTAAATTTCAGCAAAGGCTGCCAAGGCAGCCGGTGCCCTGAGGTCCGGGGACGAGCCCGTCACGTCCGGCCACGTGATGAGATCAGTTGACAAGGCGGTGAAGCGAGGCTTCGCACACAGGCTGTCCCGTCGTGAGACCAACGGCACTATGACTTCCAACAAAAATATCAATTACACTGATGTCTACAACAAAAATATTACCTTAAACGTTGATAGGTTTCATGTTCCAAACATTACGAGCACGTAAAATTTTGTGATGTTTCTTTGTCTGACTTTACAGTTCTTAAATCAAATGCATTTTTTTTAATCTGTGTTTTATTTATAAAATGTGGCGTAAATAAAAATCGTCAATAAAAAAATACATTTTGAAGGCAATCACGTGAGTGGCAGAACAGAAGTGATCGCTGTGATGTTGAGAGGTCGCAATGGCCTGAGGAAGGGCTCGGCGGGGGCGGTGTTATTCCGGGAGCGACGAAACCGGCCAATGAGTCTCCGTGCCAGTTCTTTTTCTTGAGGCGATAGTTCCGGTTCTTTTGGAGGTCTGGTTAAATATCAAACGACTGATTTTATATCCGTATTAATATAATAAATGCGAAAGTCTGTATGCCTGTTGCCCTTTCACGGCTAAACTGCTGGACCGATTGTGATAAAATTTGTAATGGATATAGTTAAATACCGAGGGTCAACTTTGCTAATTTTCGGCGCCTCATAACTGAGCCATTATCGATAGTCGGTAGTCCTTAGGCTAATTTCAGATGCCATTAGGCAGCAAAAAAATCTGACAGTGTTGGCCACTAACGCACACGGATCATGTTCCTATTGGTTTGCAAAAAGGGGTAACGGGGGTCGCGCATGACATAGAACGAATTTTTTCAATATTTTCATATAACATACTTAGGTATTTAGGTTTTCAGTTTTCATTTTCATCATATATAAAGTAAGGTAACAATACATACTGTTGTGTTTCAAGTATGACAATCGGCGTTGGCGAAGCGTCCATGTAGATCTTCTCTCCCGGTCTGTTTCGTTGATATACCTCTGTAAAGATGCGCAGAACATAACATCATCTGATGCCAACCTCAGAGACAGTTTCAGCAAATACATATAAGATAGGAGTCCGAAGCACAGAAACATTCAGAGTACATATCTAGGTAACTTTATGCGTCTACTTGGGTAGGTACCTCACTAACGGTATAAAAAACCAACTACCTATAGCACCTAGGAATGATCTCTCTCTTTTTAACATAAGAAAAAATCCTTTTTTTATGTATGTAATGTCAACGATTAGCCACGATGTTACCATGTTTACCTAAGTTCAGATGCAGGTCTAAGATAGAGCTCGCTGGTTCATAATTAGCCAGACCCAGGTTATAAGTGTCCGGAAATATTTCAGCCGGTAAATAATTCTACTCCTTTGCCGTACGCATTATGAACGAAGTGGCTAAGCGGCGCGTGCGAGCTGTTGATCCTACAAAAGCATATTTGAGGACTAGCTGTTGCCCGGGGCTCTGCTATATGTTGTTATAATGTTACAGTTCGCGGCATATAAATTGGCCATAAACTGAAATGATCTTGAATGCGCGCGCAGTACCCGATATTAGGTCCCGTTTGTGTCCAACTTATGTGCCACCTGGCCATTATAGTAGAGTGAAGATGTCTCACCGAGTTCAGGATGTGGCGCGTGCTCGACTTCTGACCTGTTGACAGCGACCAGCCGCACCACGGGCTGGCTCTCGTCCACGCCGCTGTCGCCCGACCTGCGCGCCATTAGTGCTGGCTCCGTGGTCGATCTCGATGATACTAAAATCATCAAGTTAAAAATATTTGTTTTTAACAAAAATTACGTTTTTGCTAAAAGCTTTTCTGTCGGCAGGGAGGTATTGATGTATTAAATGCAGAGAAAAATTAATGCAGTTTACCATTGAGTTCCTCTTTGAAATCCTATTCCAAGTGCAAATATATGGATAAACATTATAATTTCTGTTGAATAAACCATACAGAATATTAAAATAATTAAATTTATTAATTCGCAAAGTTTACTTATTTATTATGCATAAAAATTAAATTCAAATGCCATAAAGGAGAGAAAAGAAAAAACTATATACATCCGAAAGACCAACTTTTACGGAAAATTTGACAAGCATTTCTACATCGTCGACGTATTGATATAAAAAAATGCTTACCAGCAAATGATGCTAATTCTTTTTGTGCATAATGATAACCCACTGCGATGCCGTATATCATCAGGATGACGATGGTAAACATCAGCAACATCAGTAGAAATGCGCAACAGGTCCATGTCAATACTCTAAAAAATATAAAAATAATATTGAGACTCATCCGTACTAATATTATAAATGCGAGTCTTATTTACGAAATGTCTAACTCAAACTACACTGATAAATATTTTACATACCTTTCAACGCAGAATGTTATTGAGCAAACAACAGATTGGATTAGGCCCATGTTATATGGTTATCTGCAAGTCAACGTAAGTAAATTTAAAAGAATAAAGAAAGTTTATTATTCATGTCTTGGTACAGTCGGCTGCAGAGAAATCTGACCCCCATGCCACAAGTATCACTATTGAAAGGGGGTCATATTTCTCTGCAGCTCACTGTACGTTAAAGGATATAGACACTGCACCTTCTGATGGCAAAGTTTCTTAAACAGCGATTTTTTCCGGCAAAAAAAAACTTATAAAATATTTTTTTTAAATATTGGAAAATAGAGTAGGTAAGTATATTTTGTTCAACAAGTCAACTGTGGTTAGATACAGCCTTGTGTTGGTAAAAAGACCACCAATATGCGTTCACATTTCAGTTGTTGATAATTTAACAGTGATTTTGTATATAAAGGGTGAGCTGAGCCTAATTTCTGTGCGCTCTAATAAGAGAAACAATGTGCGAGTACCTGAAGTCGAGCGAGATTCCGAAATCGAGAATTTATTGCTGAAATTACACAACAATATTGTAAACCTGAAATTTAAACAAGAACTATAATTATATATCAGAATGATTTGTAATTCAACAAAAAAGGATAATAACCCGTGATAATAACAAACTTACCTCATAATAATGTAATATTCAGATCAATAATATCATGGTCCGTCAAAAAATGCCTCAAATTTCAATTACATTAAAAAAATTATAAAATAGCAAGGCGCGTTCTTCTTTGAAGTTTTCCAAGAAAACATCAAGTGAGACACAAATGTCAATGCTGTTTTCTGTCACTTCTTCATATTTGCCACGATTAATGACCAGTATTTTAAGAACATCCATGTCCATAATCCACATAGAATTAGGAAATCGCGCGCAGTCTCTTCTGGCGATTTTTTTTAATATTCTATAATATACTCATTTAGTAAATCTATGATGATCCATTCCATACAAAAGTTTGTCGCGCAGCCACAGAACTTTAATATTTTAAGAGGACGCAGTTCCTAATTTTATTACTCTCTATATCTTAGCGCTTTCCCGGTTGTGTCCTCAGCTGTCTGCTTCGGGGCCCAGGGTCCGCTTTCTGGCTTTTTCTCCTCCTTTGCTTGGTCTTCGGCATCCTTGCTTTGAGACCATTAGCACGCATATCGTTTACTGCGGCATGGTAATGCGAAATGACGTTTTAGGCTTGCTTGCCTCTTCTACCCTGGCGGAGAAGGAGGTATGTAATATACTTAAGTCTCTTTCTTTCTGCACTCATGGGAGACGCTGGTTTTCGAAACACAGCGCAAGCTACATCGAAAAAAAGAAAGTTTAGTTTAAAAGAGTAGTCTCGCATACCGTGAATAACAATCATAGACCTAAAATATCGCCTTGAGAATCGGTCACAGGCCATTTACGAAGGCAAAATACCTTTTTAGAGGTCCCTAGTAATAATAATAAATACAGATAAAACTGACAATTAATAACTTTATTAATAAAAATAATTTAAAAATACAACAGTCTCAAAAAGTGAAAAGCTTTCACAACCAATGTAAATATCTCCAAATTTAAAATTATTGCTTCGTAAATCTTTTAAATTTTCATATTTTTAGATTAAACACTTCAAATTAAATACATTATAATTAAAAAAATATATATATGATATGTCATTTAACTACTATATGATCAGAATTTACAAATTATGCTAAGTGTAAAAATATAAGTTGCAATTTTTACATTATGTATTTTAGGCACTTGTGTTTGCAGCTAGGATAAACCGGGGAAGATGGCCTCCGATTTCCCAAGAAGTCAAAATAGGATAAAATAGTCTTTAAATTATTAGTACAAAAAATCAAATATTCTATGAGTAAAAGCTAAAAAATCGTTGCTATTCCTATTTTCCGTTGACTGCTGTTTTAGAGCATTAAACCAACCGGAATGGCTACCTATAGGCGACCCCCTCTGCCAAATGTATTTGACCGCCAGTCATTACTGTTTTTACTTGTGTGTACCCCTATTTTTTTAGTTGTGTTGGATAATTTTGTCAAGTGGGTGCGTAGCGACGTGATTGTATAATGCATTAGTGTTAATACTTATTGTACGTGTTTCCTTACTTGCGTGCCGAATGTGGCAGACTTTTTCACGTAGAAATAAGTGCGCGTGGTGTCTCCGGTTGGTTTTATACTCTAAGACTGCAGATAACCAAAGGTAACAAACACGTTTGAAAACACAAATAGAATTAACTATTATTATATAAAATGGTAACAAAGGTACAATCTGAAACGAACAGAATTTTGTACAGAGTAGACAAAATTAATACTAATTACTTCTAAAAGGAATATACAAGTTTGGGGGCTTGCTTTGATATCTGAAAACGATATAAAAAACATTAAGTCAGAGAGTTCATCTTACATCAATTATAGCGCCACCTCGCGCCTTTTTTTGTAAGCCCCCAGTGTAGACCAAACCTTTAATTTGTTTGTTATTTGATGAAATAACATTCTTGTCTTAACGAATGTGATGTAAAACTTACATAAGAATTAAAAATGCATCTTTTTCATCTACGCGATATCTATACTCCACCCTGTCTGTCTTTCTCGCTAAGAATACGTTAATTCCATGACGTAGTTACGTATATTTAATACTAGCTGTTCCCCGCGGTTTCACTCGCCCTTGGTGTGTATGTACAGCCTATAACCTTCCCCAAGAATCAAGCTATCATATGCTGAAAGAATTTTTCAATTCCGACCTGTAGTTCCCAAGTTATAAGCGTTCAAACAAACAAACTCTTCAGCTTTATAATATTAGTATAGATTACAATAATAAATATCATCAAGATCATGATATTAAAATATATATGAAATATAACATTACAATGTAAATAAACCTTTCAGTAACTTCTTAATCGTAAAATATCGATGAACTCGTTAGACGATTTCAGGAAAATAATATGAGAGTATGATTATTTACGTATATTAAATATTGATTATGGATCAATAATTTGGCGTAAAAATATAATAATACAAAAAGATAACCAAATAATTATTTTGTTAATATCGACTAAAAAAAAGTGATATTATCGATTAAAAAGAGTAACAGCATGAATAGTGCATGCTTAATAAACCATAGACCTTAGTTATCTATGTAACAATTTTTTTGACAGTAAAAGAGTAAATGAAAACAAAAAATTATAAACACACGTAAATAGAAGATAAATTCGAAAAAAATAATTTAAAAAATGTTAAATATAAAATTATAACAATACTGTGGCAAGTATGATATTTGATATTTTGTTAATTTCTATAGTCGCTTACTCATCTTTATTAATAATTTAAAAAAAACATGTCGAGATTTCAAATAGTTTGTTTCTCTTATTTTAATTAGGTAACATTACGTTCCATTATTATTATTTTTAACGGAAGGGATTAGCCATATGCTGCGTACCTCTCTGTTAAAGTATAAGCTTAAGACGAGACCTGGTGAACACTAACGCCACCATTAGTTAAAAATCATTATTCACTGAAAACACAAGTTATCAAAAATCCGTCTTTTCTAGCCAAGGTTCTGGATCTGAAGTTAATTTTAAACATATCTCTATATAATTACAAATTGCAATATTGCTAAAAACGGCCATTTTTAACTTGCAATTCGGTCGTGCGCGGAATACATGATTTATTTATTTAATCATAGAAAAAATTTACAACATTACAGTTCAACGACCAAAGCGTTTCACAACAAAGTAGGACACAGATTCATCTTTTTGCACAAAACAGTAATATATATCTCTCACCAAACGCTCAAATCTGTCAGCAAAAAGATCCTACAAATATAAATATATACGCGAAAGTTTGTATGGTCTAACTCTTTGACAGCAAAACGGCTGAACCGATCTGTCTAAAATTAGGAGTGGAGATTGCTTACACCCTGGAACAACACATAGGCTATATTTGATCCCGGAATTCCCACAGAACACAAGTAATATAGATGCGAAATGCAAGTACAGCGCACTCTCCCGAGATTCGGCTCGTATGACCGAGAGGTTGGTAGAGCCATGGGAGGTGGAGGGGGAGCACAAGTAATGTCCAAGTTGTAGTTATTGTTTGGAGTGCAGCATGTCCCACAGCGGTAGCTCCTGCAAAGCGAGATGTACCTCGTGCTGTAGTTGCGCGGCGATGGCCGGCGCGGCGTGTGCGGCGGCGGCTCCGCGACACCACGCCGCCACCAGCGGGGACAGGCCGCTCAGGGGACCCAAGCCCGTCACGTGCAAGTCCATTGCGCTGTAATTGATATATACGAGTATTTATATCGCTCGTTCTATGCAGATAATCTTTTTACGTGAAAATATGGCTATATATATATACTAGCTTTTGCCCGCGGCTTCGCCCGCGTGTACTTCCCTCGGGAACAGTGCTTTTTCCCGGGATGAAAGGTATGTCCTTCTCCTGGCTCTAAACTACCTCCCTGACAATTTTCAGCTAAATCGGTTCAGCCGTTCTTGAGTTCTAAGTGGAGTAACTAACACGACTTTCTTTTATATATATAGATATGTTATATAATTTTCCCAGTCATGGAACCTAGCTAAATTATCTTTTTGACTATGTAAGAACTTATGTTTAAAATTTCAAAGAAATCGTTAGTGCTGTTTTCGCAAACGCGAGTACAAATCAATTTATATATTGCTCATTTAATAGTATAGATAGATAGATAGTATATTGACAAATAGGATGGATAGTATATGGAGATGGACGGGTGATTTAGTTATTCAGTCTTTAATTAGAAATATTAATTAATTAGTTTTCTGCATCTCTCGCGTTTTGTTTTTTGTTTCCCTCTACCCTAAGGTTGACTGGAAGAAATTGCATTAGCGATAAGTCCGCCTTTGTACTAATGTACTAATTTTTATTTTCGTTTACTTTCCTATGATGTATTTATGCAATAAAGTGTTTATTCATTCATTCGTGATTTAAGGGATTTTGATAAGGACTGGTGGATAACATCACAGATTAGAGAGGAATGAACAAAAAGGCCTCCCCTTTTGCCCAGTAGCTATACCTAAATAGCTAGTGAAAAAAAAAATTGGTATATTATGCTCTATATTGCACTACAACAAAACACGTGACAAATATCTGATACGTTAAATAAAAGTGGCCTAATCACACTGCAGTTTTGGATAACCAAATTGTGAACTATGATGGACTTTAAATGATGAAATATACTATCCATTTCATGAATACAAAAATATCAAAATACTAGAACTCCATTAAAACTTTCATAAGAACACTAACTAAATGTAGCTGTAATCTAAAAAGCTTATTACTAAAACTTGAGGTCATGCTCCAAAACTATTAATATGGAGTGTTTTGATATCGTCCATTGAATGTGTATTCAACTTTGCCATATCTCGATTCATCATAGGAATTCCCACGGGAGCGGAGCCCCGGGCAATAGCTAGTATATAGATAATGTGGTCTTTAAATTATCCGATTTAATCATCGTATACATCAGTCTAGTCTAGACCATGTACAAAGGGTTCTATACAAATGGGGTCCATGAAAACTTACCCCATGTTATCGACGCGGAGGTCAGTGAGTTGTGCGTAGGGCTCCCACCGAGTCAGACCCACACTTAAAGCAAGATGTATGGAACAGTCTATCAGAGCAGCCGCTAGGCGTCCAGAACAAGAGACGCCCATTGCTTTGATTCGGTAGTCATCGTAGCCGACCTATAAATAAGAATCTAAATCACTAAATATCACTATCACTATATAGTATAAAACAAAGTCGCTTTCTCTGTCCCTATGTCCCTTTGTATGCTTAAATCTTTAAAACTACGCAACGGATTTTGAAGCGGCTTTTTTAAAAGATAGAGTGATTCAAGAGGAAGGTTTCATGCGAAACCGGCTAGCCGGCCGCTAGTAATAAATAAAGAAAAAAATAAAGAAATTGTTTATGTAATTTTACAGACTTGCAATAATGTATGTATACATACATACAATGGAGGATATATAGAGGTAGATACATACATACATATCATCACGCCTGTTTCTCGCAGAGGTAGGCAGAGACTAGAGATTTCCAATGGCTATGATCCTTACATACCTCTCTCGCTTCCTCCACACTCATCACTCTCGTCATACACGCTCGCCGATTTCGGGTACTCCTAATGCCTCCCTTTTTTAAAAGGTCTGCGATTTGGTCGCAATGTATGAATGATAATATATGTACCTATTTTATGTAAAGGTGAACTATGAAAAAGTATGTAATGAAATTGTTTAAACTTTTAGGATCATTCATCTTGCTTACTCACTCGTTTCGCACGCTAAGATAGATGATGGTTACCCCATTGAGAACAGTTTGGAAATAAGTCTTGGAAAAAAATAGTGGCGCCATTGTCTATGTCAATTTAAATAAATTATTGCAAAACATTCTATGAAATAAAAAAAATGGAAATTGCCCGTAGAAATAATTTTAGTTTTATTTCACGACCTTAGCCAAGCTGTTAAGTACACATCACCTGTAAGTCCTTTATCCTGAGCGTGACGCGGAAGCTGGTCCTCATAGGGTCTGGCGAGCTGACGCTGACGTCACTGACCCGGTTTACGGTCGACAGGTTCTTGACCCACCCGGGGTCCGTCTCGAACTTGCCTACGAATGATATTGATCCTATCTGCAAAGAAACGAGTAAAAAATTTCAAATCCAATTAAAACAACTAGAGAAATTATAGCTAAGAAACATAGATTATGTCAGCTTTCAAAACGATCACCACGAAAGTGGACAAAATTGAAAAAAAAAAACAAATTTTCAACCGTTTTTACACCTTGCTATTCTATGTATAATGTTTTTTTTTGTGCTATTTTTGAATGCCAAGTGTTCCGTATCAGATGAATTGAAATATAATGGGCCAGAATCGACTCGCCAAAAAGAACAGGGACTGTCAGATAGCACAAATCCAATGTTGAATTTAACAACTAACTTTTAACCAATCACAACACTGTATTTTGACCTATTAGTACCGACGTCTCAGTGTTGACATCTGGTGTGTCGTAGTGTTCAACATTTCCTAGCGACATCTATCAGCGGCGAGCAACATCAACAAACGAATAACAGATGGCGCTACCATACATACTTTATGAATAATTCAGTTTGCTCACCTTATGCATGAAGGTGGCGTGCAGCGGCGGTAATTCCAGTATTTCCCGGCAATTCTGCAGCAATGTCCGCCTCATGTTGATCAGTACCATGTCGATTATCTTGTTGCCGTTCTGAGCCAAACAGTCCACCATTGAACTGTTACAAAGAGAGTAATAAAATTTCATTTTGTTTATACTTTTTAACTGTAATTACACAAGTTACACACATATCAAGCTTTGCATTAATTTCCTTAGTATTATTTCTAACTAATTCTGCTATTTGTATAAAAGAAAGTCGTGTTAGTTACACAATTTATAACTTAAGAACGGCTGAAAATTAGTGGGGAGGTAGCTTAGTACCAGGAGAAGAACATAGGATACTTTTCATACCGGCGAAAAGCACTGTTCCTGAGGAAAGTTCATGCGGATGAAGCCGCAAGCAAAAGCTAGTCATTATAATAAATCCTTATTGTTAGCACCAACTTTTACACTGTAGAATTCATGAAATAAATACATACATACATATAGTCACGTCTCTATCCCATACGGGGTAGGCAGAGCCTAGGGCCATAAGACCTTAGACCACGTTTAGCATGATGATAGTTGAACCAGGAAATCAATAGTCAATAAATAAAAATAAATAAATAAAAATAAACTCCTTACCTATAAGCTTCTAAAAGGCTAGGGTTACAACACACGACATCAGACACGCTCGTGGCCTGCCTCAACATAACCTTCAGATGTTTCTCCAATTTCTCCCTGAGCAACGCGTACAATGGCAGCGATATGGCTGCTGTTAGTGGTAGGTCGTCTGAAAAACAAGATCAGCGTTTCACAGAGGCATAGATTATAGAAGTCTATGAAAAAGGCATCATCATTATATCGTGCAGGTTACAAAGTCAATAGACCATGCATACCCCGAAGTCAAAGTTCTTCGGAACCGCCTCTCGGCTTCTAACATTTTCATTTTATGACCACCAGATGGCAGCCGGTACCATACAAATAATGTTATTTGTATGATGCGTTGGTCCCGTATATTTATAGTTAACTAGCTGTTGCCCGCGGCTCCGCCCGCGTGCGCCTAGGTTATATTGCGCCCGAAAGTGGGCTATGTATGACTCCTAGTGCATAACTATATCCATACCAAATTTCATCACAATCGGTCCAGCAGTTTAGCCGTGAAGAGGTGACAGACGGACAGACTTTCGCATTTATAATATTAGTATGGATATGGATAGTATGGAAGTATGGATACTAGTAAATGTATAACTTGATTTATTAATTAATTTAAGTACATTGATGAAATTGCGCTAAAATCATAGAATTAGGAAATCGCGCGTACGCCAGGCATTTTTTTTTCTATGGCTATTTGACGCAAGCCAATCGACCTTCATACTGCTAAGTAGTTCAAGTTAACTTTCAGTTGTCACTTATTTTGCGCAACTGATAACGTAAAATATGCCTACTTTGTAACTGACACAGCCTAACGTAACAAAATTGCTTCTTTGGTTAAGTAGTTTAGGCGTTTGCCGCATGAAAGCGAGGTTGGGAGTTTGAATTCTGCAGGCCTGAACTTCTTCACTTGTTTGCATTGACATTTATTTATGTTACTGATTCTCTCATATTCTTTTATACAGTTAGTTAGGCGATTAATTAAGAACCCCATAAATAAGAAATTAAGTATATGAATCTCGAAGGATGGGTCGGTTATGGAAGCTGGTGAAAACTGTCTGGTGTATCAAAGTCAAACTAGCGACACGCCCCAGCTTCTCATGGGCATAAAAACCATCCTCTTGAATCACTCTATTTATTAAAAAACCGCATCAAAATCCGTTGCTTAGTTTTAAAGATTTAAACATACATAGGGACAGAGAAAGCGACTTTGTTTTATACTATGTAGTGAAGTGATATAGTGATAGGACATCGCACTAATGCTTACGCATTAGTGCGATGTCCTATCACTATATTAGAACAACTTAATGTCCGCACCCGCTTTTCTCTGTTAAGCCTCCAACGAAGTCTCTTTTATCGTTGCGTGACGTGAACTAAACAATCTGGAATAACTTATAGTTGTTGGCCAATTGGCTATATCTAGGGGCAAACCACCAATCCGCTGAACCAACCCTCTCCTAATGCAACACCAAAGTGTAGTGCCGTAAATAGCCTTTTCTACGCCCTTTGCGAGCTTCTATAACTGCGACCTAGTTTTTTTTTTAGATAATACAAATTTTCTGGTCCCTAGCGGAGCTTATATAACTGCGCCCTCTGTCCTGCCTGGGCTGGACATTTTTGCGCCCCCCAGAATCTACGCCAATGCCCTATTTACGGCACTGCCAAAGTGGTTATTACTACACAGTGTCAAGAATAGATCTGATTGCCTAAACTGGATTATGGTGGGCAAGACACTCAGCTATGAGGAATAAGACTTGCAGAGATTATCACTCTCAGTCTTGAAACTGGAACAAAAATTCAGTATTTGCAAATGTTTTATCACTATTCCGCTAATTGTATTAGTCGATCATAAGAATTTACCAATCCAAAGACGATGGGGTGGAAAACAAAACAAAATTAATTTAATTTGAGTAAATATTCAAAAAGACTCACCAATATGTTTAGCTAATTGTTCAGTGGTGGCAAACTCGTACCCACCACCTCTCTGTGGCGACGGCCATGACAGCTAAAAAATAAACCGTGATTATTATATAATATTGATTGTAAAAAATTCAAAATGTAAAGGAAATTAGTCTTATATTTATCATTATGATAATTTTAGGTAATAAAAACAAGACACCATAAATTTTTGATAAAAAAAAGAACTGAAACACAGAATGAACAAAAGTACTAACAACTAACTAACTTTATATACCATAGCGTCCGTAGTTTTGTTAGTAGCAATAATATTGCGTCCATAAAACGTTTTCGATAGTCAATGCTCTTAGCAATATGGAATTCCCTAGCTCTATTTTTACCTCACGTTATCTATACTTCTATACTAATATTATAAAGAGCAAAGATTTGTATTTTTGTATGTATATTTGTAGTGAATAAACTCAAAAACAACTGTGCCAATTTCAAAAATTCTTTCACCATTATAAAGCTACATTAAACCTGAGTGCCATAGGCTGTGTATGTACCACAGGCGGAGCAGGGGTGGACTGCTAGTAATTCATAAACCTCACCTTGACAATCACCTCGTCATGCACAAACTGTATTCCAGGGTTGATGAAGGAGAATGCATCATCTTTTAGTACCAGTCCCACATTAACATCCGCAGTCATGTTGGACAAGGATATTCTATAAATATAAACAACAAGTGATGTTTACCTTAAAAGATTTGCACATTTAAGTATATTGTAATTTTAAAGTGTTTTGTACTGATGTAGCAATCACTAGTGAACCAAATAAATAAAATAAATTAATAAAACATATCATGGTGTCTCACTGGGTACTCTGCATCTACCATGAAATTTTATAAACACAAACGCTATCTACTGCTTTAGGATTTTATATGGAATTTCATAGTTACTTTTATATCCACTATTGGCATTGTACAGGTTTGTTATATAAAACATTACCTTATTTATAAAATCTTATGACATACATATATACACGCTGTTCAAATTTATTTTCATTAATCATCAGCTATCAGTCATTAATGTATTTTTGTATCGTGAAATTAAGCTTATATTATTTTTGAGAAAGTATGAGGAAATACAATTGTTTAGGTATACAAAAGAATCAATTCAATTTATATTCTCCTGATTTGAGTGTAAATGCAATAAATAAAAAGATAAATAAAATTATACATATACACCTATGAATCTTACCAAGAGTCATCCTAGTTAACAGACCTGTCAGAAGTTTATTTAAAAATATTAAAAAAATTTTAATAGACTGACATACTTTTTTCATAGTTCATATGTCTATGTATGCATAAATAAAATGAACAATATAGTATTTCTATTGTTTGATTTTTGAATCTTAATATTAAGGAATAAAGTCTACATTTCATTGAATATATTTGGGTTGAAGAAAATACTCACAAAACATGACCTTCGGACATCACAGGAATGAGGTTATACAAATTTTCATTAAATGCACTGTACAGGCCTCTCACGCTGACTTCCCCGAGTGAACAGGTCAACTTAAGCCCCATAGACTTAAGGTCCAGGGAGAGGCTCTGTACATGGAATGTTGGCGGCTTGACTAGCTCCAGTCTTGTAAGGTTTCTGTAAGTGAGACAAAAAATTAACAAATGTTTACAAAGCCTATTCAAACTTGAAATTTTCATTTTATGTGTTACATACTACTTACACTTGTGTGTTTTTGGCAAAATACGAAGTGTCTTCCAGGGTGTCCCGTTTATTTTGTTCACCATTTTTCGTTTGCTGGAGGACAACATTGGTGAAACTCTGCAAAGAATTTAGTATGATCACCGATGTAGGACTTATACAGTATATCTTATATTTAAAACAAAGTCGTGCTAGTTACACCATACCATAAATAACTCAAAAATGAATGGATCAATTTTTATGATATTTGTGTTTTTGAATTTGTCTTAGTCCAGAAAACAAAAATAACTATTAAAAACACTGGGAATTGTCAAAAAATAAAAACATTTTCCCTTACAAAATGTTTCTTGGTTATGACTGGGAATAACATGTAGGAATTTCAGACATAACACAGGAGCGAAACCCTGGACGAATGCTAGATTTATAATAAAAAGAAAAGGGTACAAGCCGTGAGAAAGACCCTTTCTACTTTAAAACCTTATTATTTATTTATTTAACTTCATAACAATGATGTAAAGGGCGGACTTAAATTATCATTATATTGATAAGCACAAAGTAATTTTGTACCTTCTAGAAAGTTGCTATTGGTTTTGTTTTGTTCAGTGGACAGAGCCAGCTAGCTATTTTGTGATTAGCTGTATGGTATCAGTTCTTTAGATCAAATTATTTTGTAGGGAACTTTAACTTTTAAAAACACACTTGCCAACCATTTTTGATCATAATGTATAATACTGTTAAAAGAAATTAGGTATAATATGTACCTAAGGTAAAGGCACCTATTATGAACACGGTCTAATTATGGACAGTTTTTAATAAAACCTCAAAAATTGGGAAACTCTTAAATATTTATTTTCAAATGACTACAATAATAAATTTTACAACCATTCCAGACATTGTATAAACCATTTTTGACAGCAATCAGCCTTTAAGTTTTCAACTGTAACAGTGTTTCTGTGGTCGACTAGCGAGCGAGTGGACTGTAGTTTGTTGGCTGGCTGACGATGTTTGGTTCGATGAGCCGGGCTGGCGGGATGTGGAACAGGCTGCCACTATATCACACGACGTATTCCGCTTGGCGTTTTTAGACCAGAGGTCGCACTTGCAGGGATTCCTCTTATTAAAACCACAATGTCCTTGATATCACTTGTTTTCCTTTTATTTCCAGGCTGATTCACAATACAATGATATTGGCGCACTTATAATAGCACTGGAACACACTTATGCTGGAACACTTATTAGCTCTGGAACACTTATGCTGTAACACTTATTAGCTCTGGAACACTTATGCTGTAACACTTATTAGCTCTGGAACACTTATGCTGTAACACACTTTCATTCGAAATTGGCCTTTATTATATGCAAATTCCCCGACACGCAATTCGTCAAATCATTGACGAGTACACTTCCGAAGGGTGGGGGAAGTTGCATACTTACAATGAACTCTTCATACAAAACTGTGTCTAATTATTGACATGTACACTTATGAGTGGTGGGGGAAATCTCATACATTCACTTCTATTGAGATTTACATTTGCCTTAGTTTTATGTACAATATTTACAGTTTTGCTTAGTGGAGACTATTCAACTTACATTTTTATATACAAACTAATTATTTACATGATCTTTACTTGTAGGTATATTTCGTAGCGACTACTACACTTATGCTACGAATCAATATGTATAAAAAGACACTTAAAATAATACAATATTGGCATCTATACCTAACTATGTAAATAATCAGCCTTATTACTATGGGAAATAAAACTACCATGATTTATTTGCCTACCTAGTACATAATCTACCTTAAATACATAAAAATTTATATATTATTAAAGTCCGTCGCTAACATTCTCCCCCGCAGTGCGAAGCTCTTCTCCCTGTGGTAGCGACGTGGCTGCTGGCACCAGGATGACGACTCGACGTGTAGACCTTCTTAGCACTCCTCCCGGTGTCCTTACGTCCAGGATGCGCACTCTGTCGTCTGGTCCTGGATACACCTTCAGGACTTCTCCACGAGGCCATGTGTTGCGAGGTGATGTCGCGTCGACTATAAGGACGATATCTCCGACTTGTGGGTCATCGGAGTGTCGTCCGCTGATCTTCCGCGGTTTCAGAGTTGGCAGATACTCTTTTATCCACCTTTGCCAGAAGTGGTCAGTCAGCCGCTGCACCGTCCTCCAGTTCGCCTTGCCAATGAGATCTCGATCTTCGAACTCGCCTGGTGATGCTACCCCACAGGACCTTCCGAGTAGAAAATGGTTGGGTGTCAGGCCTTCTTCGTCATTCGCGTCCATACTTATGTGTGTGAGTGGACGTGAGTTGACTATGTGCTCCACTTCTACTAATAATGTTTGCAGGACTTCTTCAGGTGGAGTTCGTGTTTGCAGGACGACCATCAGTGCGCTTTTGACGGTGCGCACCATTCTTTCCCAAGCTCCTCCCATGCTTGGACTTCCAGCTGGAATGAATTTCCATCTGATGTTTTCTTTGGCGGCTGCCTCTTCTAGCTCCTTGTTGGCCCCTATGAAATTCGTCCCATTATCACTGAACATGACTTTGGGTGTTCCTCTTCTGGCTGCCATCCTCCTTAATGCCATGATCATAGAGCTGGTGCTGAGTGAGTTAGACAGTTCCAAATGCACCGCCCTCGTGGTCAAGCAGGTGAAGAGTACCCCCCAGCGCTTCTCTATTCTTCTTCCGATGGAGACCTGCATTGGCCCAAAGTTGTCAACAGCCGTGCAGGTGAAGGGATGCTGATGATGTTGCAGGCGTTCTACAGGATGGTCTCCTAAAGGCGGTATTTGAGGAGTGCCTTTATGGACCTTACACCACTGACACTTATGTAGAATCCCCCTTGTTGTGGTTCGCAGGCGCAGGATCCAATACCTTTGTCTGATTTCGTTGATCACTGTTTCTGTATTTCCATGGAAGAACTTGCGGTGATAATGGTCTATGATGAGGCGACATATTCTATTTTTCCCATCTAGAATAACTGGATTCTTCTCTTGATTCTCAATCTGAATCTTCTTTGCACGAGTTCTTAGCTTGAGGATCCCTTCTGAGTTGATGTACACGTCGACCTTACGAAGTCTGCTTGAATTTTCCAGGCACTTATTATTTTTCAAGCAGCTGATTTCTTTTGCGAAACTTTCCCTTTGACTCAACTTAATCAACTCTTCTTTGGCTCTTTTGAAGTGGACCTCTTCTATGGGCTCAAATATTTTCCCTTCTCTTGTTGGAAGAAGTTCAGTCTTCGTCTTCTTTTTCGCTGTACGCTTATATGGTTTCCAGTTGCTATCTTCAGCAGCGTTGACGTGCTTTTTCTCTTGACGTCTTCTCTTCAGTATATCAATGAATTGATATACACGCGCTGTGCTGCGAAGTAGACGTGTCCAGCTGGAAAACCTCTCTGGATCTGGCGTGTGTAGTGGCACTTCGTATGTTAGTGCAACTGTCTGGACGTTCTTTTCTTCTCCGGTTTCGATGGCTTGAATGTCGAAACGCTTTTCCGGCCATCTCTCCTCCTCTTCGTATAGAAAGGTAGGGCCCCTGAACCATCTCGCCGTGTGGTCAAACTCCCTTGGTGTCCCTCGAGTGGCGTCGTCTGCAGGGTTTTCCTTTGTCGGCACCCATCTCCAATTTTGGTGATTCGTCAGCTCCTCTATCGCAGCCAAACGGTGTGCTACGAAGGTCTTAAATTTTCTTGGGTCTGACTTTAACCATTGAAGAACCGTGCTTGAGTCTGTCCAAAATACTCTTCTTGTGACTTCCAGATCCATTTCCCTTTTAACGGTTGATGCCAGTCTACTTCCCAATAACGCAGCTTGAAGCTCGAGCCGTGGTATTGAGATCGGCTTCGTTGGAGTTACTTGCGCTTTCCCAGCAACCAGAGCTATGTTTACTACTCCGTCTTGATCCACTGTCCTCCAGTAGACTGCGGCGGCGTAGGCTTCTTCACTAGCATCCGTGAAGGTGTGAAGTTCTCCTTTTTTATGATGTGGAGACAGGCATCTAGGGATCTTCAGGTTCTTCAAAACGGTGACTTCTTTGAGGTATTTTGCCCAGGCTTCTTCTTGTTCAGGTAAGATCTTCTCGTCCCATCCAATCTTCGAACGCCAGATGTCTTGGATTAGTTTCTTCCCCTGGATGAGTACTGGCGCTGCGAATCCCATGGGGTCGAATGTTGACATCACTGCACTTGCCACTTCTCTCTTTGTCGGTGTCTTTTCCCCACTGAGTATTTGTGGAGATGTGTTGCGGAATCCCACATTGAAGGCTAGGGCGTCTTCATTAATGAGCCATCTGAGTCCTAGAGTTTTCTCTTCTGAGGAGAACTCCTTGACGTCTTCTTTTGACTCATCCTGGATGCTCTTCAGTACTTCCGGTTTGTTGCTTCCCCACTCTTTTAAATGAAGACCAGCTTTGGCGTGGATTAATTGCACCTCTCTTGCTGTTTTCCTTGCCTCTTCAATCGTCGAAAAGCTCTGCAGATAATCGTCCATGTAGTGGTTAGATTTGATTGCTCTCACCGCCTCAGGATATTCTTCTTTGAAGTCTTCTGCATTTTTGTTCATGACGAAGATTGCAGTTGATGGCGACGATGCTGCTCCAAATATGACAGACTTCATCCTGTATTCCTCTGGCTTCTTAACTCTGTCACTTCCTCTCCACAGGAATCTAAGGCTGTCTCTGTCTTCTTCTCGCATTTGGATACGCAAAAACATTTCCTTTACATCAGCCACCACAGCAACCGGTCCCTCTCTGAATCTTATTAGGACTCCAAAAAGTGATTGCAAAAGATCAGGTCCAGGCAGCAAGACGTCGTTCAAGCTCTTCCCTTCAAATTTAGCTGCAGCGTCCAGGACTATTCTCGGCTTCTTTTTGATAGGGTGTACCACAGCAAAGTGAGGCAGATAGAAGGTCCTCCCCTGCGTTGTTTCAGCTGGCGCCTTCTCCGCGTAGCCCCTCTCCAATAGCTGGCTTATCTGATTTTCATATGATGTCTTCAACTCTGGGTCCTTGTCGAGCTTCTTCTCTATATTCATGAGACGCTTGTACGCTTGATGATAGTTGTTTGGCAGCGTCTCTGCTTCGCTCTTCCACAGCAGCCCCGTTTCAAATCTTCCATCTGGTAGTCTCTTTGTGGTTTGTTCCAAGACATCCAAGGCTCTCTTGTCGGCGTCGTTGCTTGGGCGGTTCGGCATCACTCCCATGGCGTCGATGTCGAAGTGACGTCGCACTAGAGCTTCGGTTTCATCTTCTACCAGACGGCTATGATTGACGAAGTTGACTGGTGTGTTGCTTCCGTCTTCACATCCATGAAGAACCCAGCCTAGACTCGTAAGTGAAGCAACTGGCTCTGACTTCTTGCCCTTCTTCAGTCTTCTCGTTACGATGAGTCCCCAATTATCTTGCCCAATCAGCAAACGTGGCTCTTCTTTCTTGAATACAAGCTGATTCTTCAAAGGCCGGAGATGCTCACATCTTTCAATGATCCCGTCTTCCACTTCTTGCTTCGCAAGTCTCAACTCGTCAATTGTTCTGACTGCGATTGTCCTCTTATCTTTGCGATGAGCTCCTTTGATTTTAATATTCAACTTCTGAGAATTCCCTTTCTTGAATGCATTTCCTCCAATTGTTTCAATTGTGATTGGTTCTGTAATTCCCTCTGCTCCAATCTTCTTAGCGATGGACGAATCTAAGAGTGTCACAGTCGATCCTTCATCCATTAATGCTAACACTCGCACTGTTCCTTTTGGGCCATATAAATCCACAGGAATCACTTTAAGATAAGCCCTTCCATCTGTAGAGGTGCATACTGAAGATATGATGTCAGTAGATTTCTCACACTTCAGAGTATTACAGCAGGGATTCTCTTGCTCTTTATTTGAAGTCGCAGCCGGCGGCACATTAGTGTGGAGACTTATGTGGTGCCATCTTGTACACTTCTTGCAAGGTGGAGCTCTGCATGTTCTTCTTGAATGGCGATAGCGAAGACACTTGAAACACAGCCTAGCTTTCTTGGCCATTTCCCACTTCTTGTCTATGTTTCCATCCTTAAATGTCTTGCATTCGTAGATCCAATGTTCACCTTGACACGCAGGACATTCCGCCTTCTTAGGTTGCTGTTGAGCTTCCGCTTCTTGCACATTATGAACACATTTCTTTGACACAGTTTTCTTCGGCTCCCATGACACTTCAGGGGGAGCAAAATCACCACACATATCAGCTTCCACTTCCAAAAATTCACTGATGAGTTCCAATTCCGGTTTCTCTTCCTCTCGGCGGCTTCTATAATATATAAACCATCTGTATTTCATGTTTGATGGCATCCTTTCGATCAAACTCTTCATTGTTTCTGGCGAACTTAAATACTGGCTCTTCCCAAGCGCCTTTATTGTTGCTACTGAATTCTTGACATGGCTGGCGAACGCGCAGATATCACTTGGAGATTCTTGTACCCTTTGTAGACTCTTCAATTTCTCCAACTCTGCTAATGCGATGGCCCCTGGTCTCCCAAAGCGAGCTTCTAAACCCTTCATCACTTCCTGTGGTGTCTCGGCGGTGAATAATAAACTCTTCACGGCATCCTTTGCTCTCCCTTGAAGTGCTCTTCTTAGCCGAGCCAAGTTCTGTGTATTCGTGAACGAGCGCTCGGTATCTTCAAAGGATCTTCTGAACGCCAACCATTCTTCACTGGCACCGTTGAAGTTAGGTAGCTCGATCATGTGCTTTGAGATACTATGTTCAGTAGATTTCTGAGACATCTTCGTTATGATCAGAGCCAATTCTTGTATGTCGCTCTTCTTTTCTTCTACTTGTGGAGGGTTCGGCGTCGGCGGCGCGGCACTCTTTTCCACAGGTGCAGCCTTGTCCAGCCATCGCTCTACTTGATCTCGATGGTCTTGCATGTCTTCAAATTCGTCCTCGTCCGAATCCAACTGCAGCAGCTCCAGCTCGGCTTTTGCTATCTTCGATCTGGCCTCAGCTACTTCCAGTTCCCTTTTGGCGATTTGCATTCTTGCTTCCACTTCTGCCCTTTTTGATGAACGTATGGAGCGTACATCATGCGGCTTGTCGAATCTTGTCGCCTTCGGACGAGCACCCAGTCTTGACTCCATCGCAGATCGTTCTTCTGCAACCTTCCTTAATATCCTTCGCTCTTCCGCTTCGGTGATACGCGCTAATAATTCCGGATCCTTAGCTATCGAACGCGTTACACGAAGCGCGGGTGATTCAGCTCTAACGGCAGCGGTACCGGAGCGTGACGCGGCGTGCCCTCTTTCAGCGGGTGCGGGGGGCGGGGGGGCGGCGCGAGCGGCAGTATCCCCTTCCGCAACACGGTCTCCTTGTGCGGCGCGAATAGGAGATATCGAACGGTCGCGTTGTTCCGCGGCTGCAACGGTGCGATCAGGCAGCGCGGACGCGGTCGCGGTGCGCTCTCCTGCGGCGCGAGTAGGAGGCGCGGACACGGTAGGGTTCCCCACGGCGCGGTCGGGGGACCCAGGCAACGGCGGCGTGCGTCGCGTCATCGTCGACCGGCTGGAGATGTCCGTTTCGGTTTCTGCCGGTGTTTCCAGGCTCCAATCTGTAGTGGTGGTCTTCCCTGTTGCGGACGTCGATCTCGTAGTAGGCATCGCGTTTCCCCACGATCCGGCTCGAAGGACCACGAAAATGTGGTCGACTAGCGAGCGAGTGGACTGTAGTTTGTTGGCTGGCTGACGATGTTTGGTTCGATGAGCCGGGCTGGCGGGATGTGGAACAGGCTGCCACTATATCACACGACGTATTCCGCTTGGCGTTTTTAGACCAGAGGTCGCACTTGCAGGGATTCCTCTTATTAAAACCACAATGTCCTTGATATCACTTGTTTTCCTTTTATTTCCAGGCTGATTCACAATACAATGATATTGGCGCACTTATAATAGCACTGGAACACACTTATGCTGGAACACTTATTAGCTCTGGAACACTTATGCTGTAACACTTATTAGCTCTGGAACACTTATGCTGTAACACTTATTAGCTCTGGAACACTTATGCTGTAACACACTTTCATTCGAAATTGGCCTTTATTATATGCAAATTCCCCGACACGCAATTCGTCAAATCATTGACGAGTACACTTCCGAAGGGTGGGGGAAGTTGCATACTTACAATGAACTCTTCATACAAAACTGTGTCTAATTATTGACATGTACACTTATGAGTGGTGGGGGAAATCTCATACATTCACTTCTATTGAGATTTACATTTGCCTTAGTTTTATGTACAATATTTACAGTTTTGCTTAGTGGAGACTATTCAACTTACATTTTTATATACAAACTAATTATTTACATGATCTTTACTTGTAGGTATATTTCGTAGCGACTACTACACTTATGCTACGAATCAATATGTATAAAAAGACACTTAAAATAATACAATATTGGCATCTATACCTAACTATGTAAATAATCAGCCTTATTACTATGGGAAATAAAACTACCATGATTTATTTGCCTACCTAGTACATAATCTACCTTAAATACATAAAAATTTATATATTATTAAAGTCCGTCGCTAACAGTTTCACTCACGCAGTGTATTTTTGTATCGAAAATCCGAACTTCTTATAAGGATCTTAATGCGAGTAGGTATATTTACTGTCTTTTTTTTCTGACAGTTGTAAGGTTTTTGCTAAAAATCTTATTATTTATTGAATCTGACTAAAAATATCATATAAATTTTACCCTTTAAATTTATCAATGTTTATAATTGGATTTTTTTTCATCTTGTGCCCATATATGGACAACATGTCTATAAAGTGATTTTTCGTTATGTTAATTTGACATCATATACTACAATACAATTATTTTACATTACCTTTTGTAATAAAATCTGCAGCAAATTAAAACTCTGTCAGTTTAAGAACATCCTGTTCATAATTAGGTGTCCAAAACTGGTTCACTATTTTAAACGACTAATTTTCTAATGTAAAAGTATATTGCTGTTAATGTAATTCTCCCAAATTGTATAGACCTATCATTATATACTATTTGGGCTTAAACAAGTACAACTTGGCTGATTATTAAAGAACCATTGAACATTTATTACCCAGCTAAAATGTCCATAACTAGCTGTTCATATTTGGATAATGTCCATAGTTGGGAGTTCATAACTAGATTTTGCTTGTCCATAAATGGAGTCTCACTTAGGGTATTTTTATAAAATTATATTTAATTGCAGCTAGTAGTTATCTTATTTCAAACATTGAATAATCATTAATTAAATGGCTCTTTATTTATCTCCAAACCCCTAGGAACGTGTATTGTAAAATTTACAAATTACAAATGAAAAACGCTATTTTTTTTCTTATACTGTCCATAATTGGTGCATTTACCTTACCTAATGAATATCGTGTTATTTTAATAATATTAGACCTATAAGCATTATCACAAGTGATATTTTTCAGAGCTATATTTTTTCCATCTTGAAGTATATAACCTACTAGAAATAATAGTTGTTTACCCTTTTTATAACATCTTGAAGATTAGGTTGAACTGTCGTCAAGAGATTATCCAATTCTTTTTCGATATCAATGCTACCGTCCTCAGACATTTTGCTAAGCACATTCCACTTCCAACTATTGCGACAGGTTTATTTATTTATTACCAAATATATATAGTTTATTTTTACAAATATCGAAACATATTGGAGATTTTTTTACACTGAAATCAAATCAACAACCAAATACACCTAAAACACCTGTCGCTGTGATAAAAAACGTCTTGTTGACGTTGCATTGCGTTTTGACGTTGACTTTGACTAAGACTTTGACACACAACCTACAACAACCTTTTTTTTTTAGTTTTAGTGTGAATGTAAACTGTCACTTTGTTCGTCCAAAACATGGTGTTATGTGAAATTGTTTCACCGCATCACTGACTTTGACGAGACTCACTTGACTACTTATTAACTTGACTTTTGACTTGACTTGATTAAAGTTGGCCTGCTGAAGCTTAATAAATTAAAAGAAAGGACTTAATGGACTCGTTTCCAGGGCCGTAAAAATATTCGACGACCGAAGGGGGCCAATCACAGAGAAAGGGGCCAAGTTGGCCGCTTAGGCCCTCGTAGTTGGCCCGGCCTACTTGCGGCATACGAGGGCCTAACTGAGATGTAGCCTAACGTTACTTAATAATATGCTGCTATTGCGTCATTTTTGGATGATCACACCTATGTCTTCATAGCAGGCTGAAGATTAGTGATCACTGCTAATGTTTTAACTTAAACTTTTTCTTTCTCATGTTCGACCTATAAGTTTTTTCTTTGATACAAAGGTTAACTGTCACATGATGCTTTAGCATTAAATTCGCCTAAAGCTCTTTACCTACCTACATAAGTACTTCATCATCATATCATTTCAGTCACAGGCTGCCCACTGCTAGACATAGGGCTCCCCGTAACCTCACCCAAGGATTTCCAGAATGACCGGTTGGAAGCGACCTTCTTAGTCATCATCTTTTACTTACTTACCTACCTTTTAAACTTTGACGTAGATATAACTGAAGTTTGTTTGTTTGTTTAAACGCTTATAACCTTAGTATTGTCACAGAATACTTAATTAGTACTAACGAGGCGCTCCATTGTCAAAACGGGCTCGGAAGCGTTAGTTGATGATGCAACTTATTGAATGATGTTGATTAAGTAGCGAAACCATTTAATAACAACATTATTACTGAAGTGTTAATTTAAGACGTCTTTAATATACCTAAATGTCTGATTAAATTGAATTAAGAATGTAGGTAATAATTCTTTCTTCTTTCAACTTCCAATAAATATTAGGTATCTATTGGGACTGGTATAGCATCATTGTCATCATAGGAAGTGCTTATTCCGCTTATAGTTGCAACTGGTACCGTCGCAGCTGAAGTCGTAGCACTTATAACATCCATGGTCTCATCAACATCATCATCTGGAATGATCGTGGTTTCGTCCATGGTTTCTTCAACATCTGTTTTTATATTCCCAGAGGTGTCGTCGGGATCATCAGTGGAATGAGTTCGTTTTTCAGGTTTTCTTCTTCTAGAAAGGGTACTCGTACGCAATTCCACATTGAGCACTCGGCGTGACGTGCCCTTTGTAGGGCGTTTTGGCATTTTCGGATTTTTGGGTCTTTTAGGTTTTTTAGGACGTTTCGGGATTTTGCGTTTTTTAAGCCTTTTCTTGTTTACTTTGTATTCAATCTCATTTTTAACATCGCCGTCTTCATCTTCTGCACTTTCCATGTCTTGTGGTTCCTGAGATATGAGTGTCGGCTCTGCAAAAGTACACACAATGCTTATTTTAAGCTCATCATCAAGCGGCAACAATGCCACCATTACCTACCATGTATATGTACCTATGTATTTCCCAGTCAAGCCAGTAAGGTACTTAATGCAAATTTTTTACATTTTATATGATAGCTCAGCCAGCAGGCCAGCACGCATTATGCCGTGTTCGTTAAAAAAATTCTGCATCTAAAAAGTTATCAGGTGTTTTTCTGAAGCTCATGCAGTCCTTCTCCAGAAATCCCAGTGTGGGTGAGTAAGGGATGGGGTAAGTACAAAAGAACCCAAAGGTTTGACGTGCTTCCTTTTTTACCATACTTGAGATAAGACTAAAAATATTTTTTTATTTCTAATTGTATTTTGTTTGATTTTAGATTTTTTTATTTTAACTATATTGTCGGAAATAAATAAATTGAAATTAAATTATGGAAAAGGAAGTTTACGTTTAAGTAGGTATTTATGATAATTAAACTGATACCATTTCTATATTAATAAACCTTCAGAAACTAATTAGATTTATACATTGTTCTTAACAAACGGCGCCAACATTACTAATCAGAGCCCAAAATTAAAAGTAGTTAAGTGCCAGCCATAGACTATACATCTATAACTTATTATTTAACACCATAACAATTCGCCGATTTTAACTGAATCAAACTAAATGTAGGATGATGATTACAGAGGGATGACAGAGGAATGAAAATAAATTTAAAACAAGATAATTTGATATAAATTGTTTTATTGTTGTGTTTGTTTCCAATTTAATATTTAATTAACACTAAATAACCGATATTCCAGTTCCAGTTAAAAAATCATATTGATTCTATGTGTAGCCCAGATGATGACTCGGAGACATTAGTAGAAAAAATACGAAGTTATTGTCAACTTTTTTAAAACTTTTTCTAATTTTGAGTAACAGAATTGCTAGTCGAAATCATATTTAGGAACTTTTGGATTTTTGGACGGAAAAGGGGTCCGTTTAGGTCTTTTCTTTTTCAATTTTTTTAAGTTTCCAACACTTTCTATATCTTTGTCATCAGCTACGAGTGATGGCTCTGCAAAAAGATATAACGCTTTTTCATTTTTACTATTTAATTATAACAGATGATACTTTTATTGCTAGATATTTTATTTCAAGGATATACATTACTTAGGTACAATAATATATACAAAGAACAATACAAATAAAAAACCGGTCAAGTGCGAGTTGAAGGAGAGGGTTCCGTACAATGCCAATGTCAGTTTTTAAATTCAATTGTGGTATGTCAACAAACTACTACTATCGCCATCTAGTGGCTGTATAGTGGTACCTATATAAATAGTGGTGATTTAGTGAACTATTACGGTTTATTTTGAATTTACTACTTAATCGTCAATTGACAGAGTTCTTGTTGGTTTTCCTGTAATCTACAGGCTATGAACTATATTTTGTATCATTTTCAAAATTTTAGACTCAGTAGTTTCAGAGATCAGCGGGGGGGGGGGGGGGGGGGAGGGATGGTCAATTTTCGTCTTCTTTCATGAATAAATCAAAACTATTTATGTTACAATAGTAGAAAAAATAACTGAAATTCTCATAACAATATATACCTAACAGGGTAAGGTTTGCTTAACTTTTTTTTAGTTCCTAATTTGTCCCCCGAAAACGGTACTAATTTTATAAAAATATTTATTCACTTTGCACATCTGTGTTTGGGTCGCAGGATCACGCCATCCTACCAAATTTCATCTGTTTTGGTCCAGTAGGTTCGGAGAAAATTGGCTGTGACAGACGGACGGACGGACAGATAGACGCACGAGTGATCCTATAAGGGTTCCGTTTTTACATTTTTGTACGGAACCTAAAAATAACTAACAGAAAAAAAAACCTAAAAATCAAATAAATCTTGCCCGTGAGCATGTTAAGCAAGAATGCTTTTTCATATAATTCAAGGGACTTATGAACACCGACAATTAAAGGCCCATAGGAATGCAGTCCTGACTGTTACGCAGTTTGTCTAGAAGATTTCAAGAAATTCCGGAAAAATAAACGTCAAAGCTCACTCGAGCAGACCCATTGGAATATTGCGAGAATGAAACAATAAGGCAATATATGAGTGATGACGACTGTGCGATACATTATTGGAACACGAGGTGATGATAAACCGAAATTGAGTAAAGTTGCATCGAGTGCAAGAGTTGCACTAAGATATACTGTTACTTTAGGCACAGAATATATAAAAATATATATGTATATAAATGTGTACTAACGTCCCTTACTACAATGTATTTAACAATTCCATGTCAATATTGAAGAAATTTTACGAACCGTTATCCCATACAACTTGTAGTCTTCGACTATTAAAGCTTGTAGTGATATTGGTTGGAATGTGATATGTGTCTAGGTATTTGTTTATTTAATTTTACTTCAAGGATATACACAAAAATAAAGTGTAAAATGGTGTATGTAGTAGGGGTCATAAACCTAACCTTCCAGTCACGGTAAGTAATGCAAGTATATCTTAATGAAGTTTGGGGAAGTGCTGCTAAAACTAGATTAGATAAATTGCAAACATTACAAAATAAAATAATAAAAATGCTTTTTAATTATAACTTTCGGCACCAACTACTAAAATCTATCGTGAAACCAAACTAATGACTATTAAACAACTATATACCTATAATACTTGTATTCTCATTCGTAAAATCATGAACAACCAAGTCCGCATCAACCTAAACTTTACTAAGCGAAAATAAGTTGGGCGCACCTGCACTCGTCGCGCGAGCTTCATCGTTCTGCCTAGGGCACGGACAAAATATTACGGACAATCGACAATAACAAACGAAGATGCGCGCCTTTTTAACAAGATACCCTCCGACATTAAAAATATTAACTCGTTAGATGTATTTAAAAAACAATTAGCCAAGCACATTGTTATGGTTTACTGAACTTGTCTGTTTTTATTTTATTTTATTTTTGTCTATTAGTGTGACAACGAATATTATGTAATATTTATGTTTTGTATTTTATGTTCTCATGTAAGTGATGTAAATTATGTCTTAATGAGAATAAATATCTTTAAACCTAAACCTAGTAGGGCTTTTATCTGCCCCACGACTGTACTTTTGTGTTATTATTATACTGAAGAAATAAACTCGAGAAAAATAAAGATCTATTTTAGAGTCTGCTCTAGAAAGATCAAGCCGTAAGCTAGTAGTTAGTGATAGTTTATCACAAGTTTATCACTAATCAACTCACCACATTTCACTAACGTGCTCAACTGTTTCACTTGATCGACCATCGCGTTGGTCATTATGGCGATGATGTGGAGTTCTAGTACGTGCTTGAAATTTGATATCACTCTACCAACAGACCCCTCCACGGTCAGGGACTCAGGTCTGAAATCATTTTGCTTTAAATTTTCTTGCTATCTACAATTCTTTATTATTAAGACTCTCTATCTTTCTCTCTACCTCAGCCTACCTAGCTGATGCTAGGGACAAAACTAGGAATAGGCTGGAAAATGAAAAGGAAAAGCAGAAAAATGGTATTCATAGTAATCATTACTATGAATACCATTTTTCTGCTTTTCCTCCTCAATTTCTGTCTTTGACATCCTTGGTTGTGAGTTTTTGACCATTGGCAAGCATATCCTTCACAGCGATGACGAGCCGAACTACCTATTTGGGATTGTCCCTTCTAACACAACCTGGCGGAGCCGGTATGGCTACACTTGTTCCCGTTTCTGCAATATCGCGTCGATTTAAGCGATGATTATAAGGTAATAATGATATTGTTACGTTGTGTTTAGACTAAGATCAACTCCAGTCCTGAAGTTGATCTGTGGTTGTAGGTCATTGTGATTCCAATTCTGAGTCCACACTTACTAGTGGTGCCTCCAAGTATGTTAATTTGAACAATTATATATTTCCTACTCTATTTAATTCCTTTCAGCTCAGGCAACTAAAGTAGAGTATACCAATGATCTGAAGCCTGAAAACCTGAAGAGAAGATTAATTATGATGACCATTATATAACTTACTTACTTGAGTTGCTGTAAAAAGCCGAATTTCAAATCCACGAAAACTGGGTCTTTCACCATAGATAAAGACATGATGGCTGACAATTCATCTCCTGACAGGATGAGGTTCCCAAACAGAGGAGGAGAGCCCGTCGTCAACTTTACCTGGTAACTGTAACTTGCCTAAAATTATTCATGTAAGTACAGTGGGCTATGTAGAAAATTACGCACCATTTTAGGTGTGTAATTTGTGTGGCCCACAGTACCTGTGTTTTTTTTTGCAATTTAGTAGGCAACAGGTATACCCCTCACTTGATGGCAAGCGGTCCGTGGCCCATGGACGCCTGTAACATCAGTGTCGTGCGCATTGCCGATACTTGAGGGATCTTTTCGAGTTATTTTTGAAAGATTCCATGTCGTAGTCTCTAGGGTAAACCATGGCAGGAACGTACGGATTCAACGTATGTGGGTAAGTATTTTACCGCGTATATATGCAGCTTATAAATTTTGCAGAAATTTCAAGCTGAATATGCTCTCTTTTTCTAATTTTTTTTTCGTTTGCATTCTCAGCTGATTGCTTCGACCAATCATATCAAAATGGCTAATGGTATTTTTTACTTTCTAACCTCTATATCGATATCCTGTGACAGGGAGGTTTTCTAAAGAATCACCAAAATCACCAGCTCATAATGTAACTTACCTTCAAACTGCTGAATGCTATAAGGGCATCGACTTTCCTTACGCCATTTTCTACTTTGTTTGTAGCCATGGATCGACGGTACATAGTATCTAGACCAGTTAGTGTTCCGTCGTTTAATTGTAATATCTGTAATAAAGTTCCATTATTTTCAAACAAACAACGAAGAAGAAAGAGTCGTGGTAGGTGGGTACACTCGGTACCAGTAGAAAAAGGGTAGAAAGGGTAGAGACGAGTATGGCACTTGTCCTCCATGGATCATTACGTCTAAATTCAAATTCCTCAGCCAGTTGACGGCGGCAGGCGTAAGATCGTGAAGCTCCTTCATTCCACCTGTAAAACGGCGAAGTTATCATTCGTTTACCAAATGGGATAGGATAGGTCGGGTGCTCCGCAATCGCATTGTAGTGATTCCCTTAATCCCAATATATATGGAGGTGATGGTATAAACAATAAATATTGCATACCATGCCGTTTAATGTAAAAATAGAGAAGTTCGGCAATTTAACGCTTTTGTCATGTAAAACTTCAAGTCGCTGTATGAGATATTGCAGAGAGTCATCCACGTATCTATTGAGATTTATAACTCTTTCCTTATCGTAATGCCTGAAAAAAGAAATATTTGTTATAAGCCAATTCAGTAGTTAAAACCAATAATTTGTGAAGAAAAATATGAAGCAAAATAAGCTTACAAAAATTGAGTCTGAGATGAAATTGTTGTAAGTGGGTGTTCCAAAAGGAATTCATTAAAGAAGTCCTTTAGCCATAAATCCAAATCAGTTTTCAATCTATCCAGGAAATCGGCTGAAAAAAAAATAATATAATTATACAGACGTTATAAAATACACGTAGGTACTTAGCTCTCCAAAGCACTACTAAGAATGAATACCCTGCCACCCTGTATATTGTTTTTATTTTAAAATATAATAATTGTTGAGTTATCTCATATTGTGTTATTAGTGCTATCAGTCCGTGTCTCAGTCTTATTAGGGCTAGCTTTTGAGTGATTTATCCGGTTCGACTAGATCTTTTTACAGATTTATTATTTGTTTATTTAAATCGACAGATAGATTATTCCTAATGTCTCTATAGTGTATTGCATATTTACTTACCAACATTAGTTGGATCCAGATTTATTTTGTCTTCTGGACCCGTTGAATTTGCACTCCTGCACTAATGAATGAAATTAGTATGTCATCATCATCATCATCATTTCAGCCGCAGGTCGTCCACTGCTGGACGTAGGCCTCCCCCAAGGATTTAAAGAACGACCGGTTGGAAGCGGCCTGCATCCAGCGTCCGCCTGCGACCTTCTTTAGGTCATCTGACCATCTGGTCGGTGGATGTCCGACGCTGCGCTTGCCGGTGCGTGGTCGCCATTCGAGAACCTTTCTGCCCCATCGGCCATCGGTTCGTCGCGCTATGTGCCCTGTACACTGCCAAATTAGTATGTAAGCATTTTTAATTTTGTTTTTGGCACTCCTTTTTTCTCAAGGGAATGTAGTTTTCCAATTTACAAATCTCTCTCGATTCGTTTATATTCACCACATACCTATCACCACAGAATATATAAAAGTAGATACTAACGTACTAACTATTACAATACCGTTGATTAGTAATATGCCGTTGACAACTAAAATAACAAAGGAATGAGATTTAATTTAAATTAGTTTTGAAAAATATACACATGTAGGTACTTTTCCGTGTACTAAATGACTGATTTGTTTTGAGTTGTCTTTGTAAAAAACAAAAAATCTTTTCAGATTTTCCAATATGTATATGAAGAAACAAATAAGATGCTTTTGAATGCGGCTTCGCCTCGCGTGAATTTCCCTCGGAAACAGTCCTTCTTAATACTTCTAAATATGTGTGAAATGCTAAATTTCAGGAAGATTGGTTCAGTAGATAGGGCGTGAAAGCGTAACAAACAAACAAACCAACAAACAAACTCATTTTTGCCTGTATACTATTAGTTGGGATGGGATGGATGAATAAAGATATACTCGTATATACCGATAAGAGAATTCCATCGTAGGGTATATAGAATTCCGACAGGATCATCTCCAAATATAATCTATCCTTTTGTAAACGATACCTTCCCTCCATCTTGTACAGCACGTCTTGTAGTAGTATTCTGCAAATTAGTAAACAGTCTGATATGTAGATTCGAATTTCGAATGATGTTGGTGCAAACTGTGAGAAGCAAGCTGGCTCGAAAAAAATCCAGGTGGCCTACGGCCATTCGAAGATTTAGTGAATCGAAAACCGTTGCAGCGTATATACGTTGTTGCGAACACATTCTATTACGAAATATTTTTGAATTGCTAAGGTACCAAGTAATTAAATTAAATTCTTACTCAATTTCTCCATAGTTAAGCGTGTAGAGGATGGCCGAAGGGTCGTCGGCTTGTGTGTGGGTTAGTTCGTAGTTGCCGATCAAGTGCAGGTCGTTGAGGGACAGCCGCGCCACCATCGACATATCCGTGAAGTTGCTGCTGAGGTAGTTGACGCGGAAGCGGGTGTCGTTCCGCAGCTTCATTCGATGGAAAAACCTGGATTCATACTGCATGAGTGGATAAGTTCATCATAATGTGAGTTCTAAGGTTAATTAACCTGCTCAAACTCACTTGGCATCTGGTGGCTTACTACCATCTCCTAAAACCATGCAAGATCCAGAGAGTAAGGGTATGGTAGTAACCCTGTACGTCTTCCACGAGATTTGAGAAACGCAGACGCGCGCGTCTGCGTTTCTGACTGCGTTAAGAATTTTTATGGAATTTCTTACCTAGTACTTTCTATTCGTCGTCGTAAATAGCTTACGTAGTCGTTAGCATCTGCGTTAATAAATTCTCATGATATTCTTGATTGATATGATTTCTAACGAATACTATAAAGTGTTTTTTGTTAAAATTTAATTTAAATTAAAAGTCGATAACTATTTACATTTGTGATAAAATTAAGAAATAAAGAAACACGTAAGAATGTCGTCGTCGTGAAATTGTACCAAAAGTTTGTTTGAAAACAAATTTTGAAATTAAATTATCCCAACAAACAGTTACTGGAACTTATACTGATGGAGTTATGTAATAATACTGTGGCGACACTAGCGCCACAACAATATCTACAAAGACGCACCACAGATGGCGTTAAAAGCAACAATCTCAGAATTGCATACAAGATGGCAAATTACTATGAAAGTCTAAATCGCGCTTGCAAAGTTTCTACGGATTGGAGCATAAATACAACCTCCGACAAGACATCGTCGGAGCCGCGGTTCCCCAGGCATAACACCCTAGCCTGGCGGGAAGATCTCCCTTTGTGGCGGTCGAGCAATATCCCTGTCGCTCCCGTCACATTCTCCAAACTGGTGACCCCGACGTGATTGGAAGCAGCCTTCTCCATCAACATTATCCGATCCATCATCTCGCTACCTCTCAAGCCTCAGCAGCCAGCAGTCTCACAGCAAGCCAACAACAATGGGGTATCTCCAGGTCCAACGCAGCCGACTCACGAGCTTCCTGGTCCTGAAACCACCCTCACTTCAAGACTTCAGCGACCGGCCATCCACCGCAGCCCACGTCTGGTATTCATCGGCCGGCCAACCGCACCAGCGTGGCAGTTCTGCAGGACATCTACCGGCGCCAACAGGTCTACATCGCTCACTACAGTCTCGACTCACCGCAGACTACGAGCAAGCAGCAACAACGTACCCGACTCACTGGGACGTCAAGTCAAAGCAACTGGCACTTGCAAGCTAACATCATAAGCACAGACTGCACATGAAGATTTATCAGACCTTCGGTCTTGGAAGGGAGTCCTGTGGCGACACTAGCGCCACAACAATATCTACAAAAGACGCACCACAGATGGCGTTAAAAGCAACAATCTCAGAATTGCATACAAGATGGCAAATTACTATGAAAGTCTAAATCGCGCTTGCAAAGTTTCTACGGATTGGAGCATAAATACAACCTCCGACAAGACATCGTCGGAGCCGCGGTTCCCCAGGCATAACACCCTAGCCTGGCGGGAAGATCTCCCTTTGTGGCGGTCGAGCAATATCCCTGTCGCTCCCGTCACATTCTCCAAACTAATATAAATACAAATAAATTGGTGACCCGCTCCGGACACGATAAATAGAAGCAGATGTCAGAAACAAATACCGACGAAGAATCAGGTGTAACAATACGTAGCAAACGGCAATACAAAATGGCGGATTCGGACTACGAGGACACAACTGTCGCACCCACTGTAGTGACGGCTACACCCACACCACCCGTGCATATGAAAATCCCACCGTTTTGGCCGGAAAAACCGGCTATCTGGTTTGCTCAAGTGGAAGGCCAGTTCGCCATTATGCGGATTAAGGATGACACCACAAAATTTTACCATGTTTTGGCCACGCTCGACAGGCAATATGCAGCGGAAGTGGAGGACATTCTCACCGGCCCAGCGGACTACACACGCCTTAAAACTGAACTAATAAAAAGACTGTCTGTGTCACGCGAAAATAAAGTTAAGCAACTTTTAATGCACGAGCAAATGGGTGACCGCAAACCATCCCAATTTTTGCGTCACCTGCAGCACCTCGCTGGACCTGCTATTCCAGAAGATTTTTTGAAGACGATTTGGACTAGCCGCCTACCTATAGGTATGCAACCGATCGTCGCATCTCAACCGACTCTGTCGTTGGACGCTCTCGCCGAGCTGGCTGATCGAGTGAACGACATCGCGACGCCACCGCAACAAGTAGCTGCAACTTCATCTTCATCATCTTCAATTGACCAGCTGACACGTCAGGTAGCAGAGTTAACCAGGCAGGTCAGCGCGCTTACGTCTAAAGTCAACGCTAGGAAATCCCGACCACACGAGAGAGACCAAAGATATGGGTCACGCAGCCGCTCATCATCACGCACCCGTTCGCAATCGAATTATCGACGCTTTCCTGTATGCTGGTATCACAACAAACATGGATCCAAGGCAAAATACTGTGTGAAGCCCTGCGATTACCAGTTGAAGGCGGAAAACACTCCGGGCAGTCAGTGATGGCGACTAACGACTGCCACAGCCCCACCGGTCGCCTCTTCGTGATGGATCGTGCGACGAACATGAACTTTTTAATAGATACGGGAAGCGACATATGTGTTTATCCAATTTCTAAACTTAGGGAGCATAGACATAAAAGTGATTATCAGTTGAGCGCTGCCAATGGTTCGGCTATCGACACTTACGGCTATATACAATTAAATTTGAACCTTGGTTTACGTAGGAATTTTCCCTGGAGATTTGTAGTGGCTGACGTCACAAAACCTATAATTGGTGTAGATTTTTTGGCATTTTACCAGCTTATAGTTGACGTTAGCAAGCAAAGACTAGTCGATAGCTTAACCAATGTCAGTGCTATAACTACCGTAGCTTCACCTAATTGTCTTATATCCAGTGTTAAGATTCCCACAGGTGGTAATAGTAGGTATCACTCAATTCTATCCGAATTTCCGGAAATAACACGTCCCGCTGGTATTCCGGATATCGTCAAGCACACTACCACTCACCACATACGAACAACACCAGGCCCCCCAGTATCATGCTCTCCTCGTCGATTGGCCCCCGACAAACTTAAAATAGCAAAAACCGAATTTGAATCTATGATAGCTAACGGCATCGCGCGTCCGTCAGACAGCCAGTGGGCATCACCCCTACACCTCGCACCAAAAAAGGATAACGGGTGGCGTCCCTGTGGCGACTATCGGTTATTAAACGCAAGAACCATACCTGACAAATACCCTATTCGCCATATACACGACTTTTCGCATGCTTTGTCAGGATGTAGGTATTTTTCAGTCATCGATCTCGTGAAAGCGTACCATTTTATTCCCGTTGCTAAAGATGACATACCGAAGACAGCGATTGCTACACCATTCGGGTTATACGAGTTTCCGTTTATGACCTTCGGGTTACGCAACGCAGGAGCTACATTTCAACGATTTGTCGATGAAATGACCCGGGGACTCGATTTTTGCTATCCCTATTTAGACGATTTTTTGATTTTTAGCAAAACTCAAGCCGAGCACGAAATTCACCTTAGACAAATATTTACTCGCATGAAAAATTACGGCGTTCTCATCAACATTAATAAGTGTGTTTTCGGCGCATCCAAAGTGACTTTTCTCGGTTACGAAATATCCGAAGTAGGAACAAAGCCTTTGGATAGCAAGGTGGAGGCAATCACCAACTTCCCACTCCCCAAGACAGCCAGAGAGCTTCGGCGATTTTTGGGCATGATAAATTTTTATAGGCGATTTATCCCCAATGCCGCGCAGATTCAAGCCCCTCTGAATGCCTTATTAACCGGGTCAATAAAAGCTTCTCACCCTGTCGCTATAACGGGAGATGCCCTGGACGCTTTTGAGGCCTGCAAGAAGAGCCTCTGCGACGCAACACTTTTGGCACACCCTGACACTCAAGCTAAGTTAGGACTCGTGACTGATGCCTCCGATACAGCAATAGGCGCCGTCTTACAGCAAAGGAAAGATGGACACTGGCAGCCGTTGGCATTTTTCTCGCGCAAGCTAAGCCCGTCGCAAACTAAATACTCTCCGTATGATCGTGAGCTACTCGCTATCTACGAGAGTATAAAGTATTTTCGTCATATGCTTGAGGCTACTAACTTCACAGTCTATACTGACCACAAGCCACTCTGTTACGCTTTCCACGAACGGAAAAGTAACTGTTCACCGCGTCAGTATAGACATCTCGATTTAATCTCGCAGTTCACTACGGACGTACGTCATATTACAGGGAAGGACAACGTCGTTGCTGACACGCTTTCCCGTATTTGCGAACTACAGACGCCCGTCGACTTAGAAGTTATGGCCAAATTGCAAGCCACAGATCCGGAACTGGCTGAACATCTCCAAAGTGACACTTCACTCCGACTCAAAAAGATGACTTTACCTGGGAGTTGTACTGAACTGTACTGCGACGTCAGTACACCAGCCCCTAGGCCTTTTGTCCCAAAAGAACTGCGTCGACAAGTATTTAGCTCACTTCATTCGCTGAGCCACCCAGGAGCCAATGCCACAGCCAAGCTCGTTGCGCAACGCTTCGTCTGGCCACTGATGCGCAAGAACTGCCGTGAATGGTCAAAGGCATGTTTGGCGTGCCAGCGCTCGAAGGTAAGCAGACACGTATCGTCTCCTATCGGTACGCTCCAATTACCTACAGCGCGGTTCAAACATGTTCATTTGGACCTGATCGGCCCATTGCCCCCTGACGGTGATTATCGGTATTGTCTCACACTCGTCGATCGCTTCACGCGATGGCCTGAAGTCGTGCCACTAACCGATATCACCGCCGAAACAGTGGCCAAAGCGTTTGTTTCCTGTTGGGTGTCTCGTTATGGTTGTCCCATCGAAATTGTCACCGACCGCGGGCGACAGTTCTTATCAGCGCTGTTCCAGCAACTGTCCAAGTCCATCGGCTTCGACCATCGGAAGACCACATCCTACCACCCACAATGCAACGGCTTGGTGGAACGTTTTCACCGACAGCTAAAGGCAGCAATCACCTGTCACGCAGTCTCACATTGGACGGAGATTCTACCAATTGTTCTTCTTGGTATCAGAAGTGCCTTTAAGGAAGACCTCCAAGCTACATCGGCTGAACTAATGTATGGCGAACCTCTTCGCCTTCCCGGCGAGTTTTTTGGCCACAAGGTATCCGGCTATACAACCGACGTCACCGACTTTTCAGCCCGCCTGAAGTCTTTCGCTGAAAACGTACGCCCAGTTCCACCTCAGCACCACTCTGCACATAGAACTTTCGTTTTTAAAGACTTGCCCATATGTAGTCATGTTTTCCTCAGAGAAGACTTACTACGTAGCTCACTTCAGCCTGCATACACAGGGCCACACAAAGTTATAAAAAGAGGTGCTAAGTATTTTACTATTAGCTTAAAAGGAAAAGACTCGACAGTTAGTATAGACCGCCTGAAACCGGCCTATGTACTGTTCGACGACGTATCCCCACCTAAACATCAACCCCCTGAACCTCCACAGTCACAATCACAGGATGCCTCTATTTTACCTGATGTACCTGACACTTCAGTCACGCGGACAACGCGTTCGGGAAGACGAGTCCGTTTCCCCGATTATTATCGCCCTTAGACTCGGTCTCTGGAGGGGAGTGATGTAGGTAATTTATTTACAAACCTACATTATATATTAAATTACTTTTATAAAATATAAAAACACTATACAAACAATAGTATATTCAAAAATATTATTTTAATAATAACACATAAGTAATACAGTAGATAAAAATACATACACACAACAATTACATATACATAAATACACAGTACAATATAGTATCATAACATTATATAAATATATTTTATTTATTATATTTCACTACATAAACTCAATATTTATTTAATTGACAAGTAAAGCCGCGCGTGTCCGTAGTATGCAGCGAGGACCGCATTCCATACCGGTTCGGTAGCCGGTAGGTACTATCTCGATGCGCACGCGCGCCTTCGCTCGTCGCTGCAGTCAGTCGAGCCGCGCCCGAGCAACGCAAGGTGCATGCCGTTCGATGCTTTGCCGCGCTTTACGATATTATTGATTTACGCGCGTTAGTGCCTACATCTTCTACCTGTGCTTTTTCTTGACTTTCTTCTGCTTGTACAGTGTCTTACTCTTCCTACAACTATTACTCCTTCTGTTGGCTTTTGTGTGTTGCTAAATAAATCACAGTGTTAAATAACTGCAGTTTGTATTTACTTATAATTATTACTTAACTAAGCAACCTAAAAATACCAGAAACAGTTTTTCATTTTCTTCTTTTTTTAGATAGATAAAGATAGTCTTCTTTTTCAGCCTAATTCGTCCACTGTAGGACATATACCAACTCCAATGTAGGTATTCCATGCGTCTGTTTTGGGCGAACCTTTCTACATTGGGCCGGCTTACATATCCTTATTATAACATACTAATCAATACACTTAGGTACTTACTTAGTATTAATAAGTATAAATTTTGAAGATCATTAGTGTAAGTATACTCTCATGGGTCTACTGGAGAGATTTCTACCGAAATATGTAGTGTCCTTGTAATGTTTATGCCATTTTTAGTTTGTTTTTCTTGTGTAGTCGGGGGCAGATTCATATTTATCTCCCCCCCCCCCCCCTACCGTACTATAATATAGTATAATGACTGGGAGGTTAGGTTTATCTGCCCCCGTCTCGACTGTACATAAATAAATAAATTAATGAGTATTGATAATCGCCAAATACTGACATTATGGAGTCGCGCATCCTCATCATAGTGTAGCCTCCGAGGTTCATTCCCGAAGGAATTAAGTTTCTCTGGTTTGCATGTTTCTGGGTTTCCCGGTTGGTGGCGCCACGGTCAGCGAGGAGCGTCTGGTGAAGAAAAAGAAAAATAATGTATGAGGCGAGTTCACAATTTTAGTTGTTTCCAGTTTGGTTAGGACCAAATCTTTCCTCTTTATTTAGTATAGACTATGTAGCTGTAAGACAGCCGTAAAGCAAATAAATAATAAGTTAACATACAATTACAAACGGCACATTACTCCATGTAAGCATTGTGTTTTTTGCTTATAATTCCCTCCGGTTTCTAGAAAGGAAAGTGCGTGTACTTACGCCAAGAAGTTCCTCGTCGAATTTGTCAAAAAACTGCTTTTCATCGTATTCCCGACGAACTTCAGAGTATTTATCTGTGTAATTTATAGAAATGTGAACATATGAGAATATATTTATTACATACATTATTAAAATTTACAACAATTTACTTAAATATATATTTTTTATAAAGCCTTAATTGTCCTGCTGCTGGGCACACACCTCCCCTCTCGCTTTGATGTCTACATAATTAAAAATATAGGTACTATGATAAAACCTAAAAATCAAATAAATTATGCCTGTGTGCATGTCAGCAAAAACCAAGAGATAGCAATGTTTATTCGAAGGGCGAAGGGCGTCGGCATTTGAAATTGTTCATGGTAGAAGGCGTGATACCAGGGCAGTCTGGACATTGGTTAGGAGAAGCAAGCACTTACTTTCCAACGCTTCCATAGTTTCGAAGTGCTCTTTTGCATTGAGAGTTATCCAGCAGTCATCTTCTTCTATTTGGTTTTTGTTTTCTCTTTGGTAGTTTACTGGTTTTGACCTGGACACGTCTGGAAATAAAAACTAAGATTGAGAAACAGTTACAAATAGGTTGGTTAGGTAGGCTGTTTGGTTTCTTGTCACAATAAGTACTTAACTTTTTGTTTCTCCCAATAGTTGAATGGTACAGAGAGAATTCTCTTGGCATTAAGCCCGAAGTACGAGATTACTCGTACACCTTCATTCATAGATTTAAAAAAAAATGGTAGAGTCCGATTCGAACTTCTTTGCCTACATAACACCCACTTACGTTCTCTGCTTATCCCTAAGGACAATGCTCTTTAAGTCCGCCTATTGTGTCATACATTGTATTTTGGGCAATTAAATTAATAAATATAAAACCACGGTAGTTAATGATTATGTTCGAAAAAAATAATGGTAGAAACATTCCATTAGTGTAGTTATTACTAGTTAAATTCTTTATTATCCAATTTGTTCGAAACTTTCGTGCAGTAGGTAGTAAAGAAGCTGAAATGTATTTGGTGCTGAGTATATCTTTAATGCTTGTGATTAACATCAGTGACGCTGTCCCTTTGTCTAAGACGAATAATGGTTAGTACAATAAATACAATATACAAAACGTTCTTTATTGCACCATTACTAACACCCCTCTGTTTGCAAAGGGGGTTAAAAATATACAAAGTAATAAAAGTAGTAATTTAATACAAAGTTATTTTTACTATTTATTTTACAAAACTTTTAATTTATTTACAAGAATCTTTAAATACATATTTGTATATTGAGGCAAACTTTATTACAAAACCAGGTGTTGTGTGTATGTGCTTCCTACTACCTTTCTCAAGAATCATGCTGAGAAGCAATATTTTTTTCAAATCCGACCGCTAAAGTAACAAGTGTAGGTACATCAAACTTTTAAGATTTATTATACTAGTATAGATAGTATTTATTGCAAGGAAAAATATTCTTCTCTATATAATTTTCCTGTGCCTCTGACGGACTGGTGGCAAATCACAACATAAGCATTCCCAAGGAGGGTTAACGTCAGGCTGGCAGCCGGTAACGTACTTAAATCTTATTTTAAGTTTCAAGAACTTTATAAAAAAAAATCGTAAGCTCCTTGGGTTGCAAAAGGGAAAACGCTAGGGGAAATATTAACGCTTTCGTAAACTGCGATTTTTTTTTAATTGATGATAACTAATGTCATCAATCTCTATGTTTTTAGATAAATTAGCCCGCACTGGTGCTTCGAATGACGTGGAGAATAATCCTACAATCGGACTCTACGGAAAAATAATCGAAACAGAGTTAGCCCAAATGGCTAAACGACAGAGATTTGACTGTATGCAAGACATTCTTGGAGTAATTAAAAAATATATTGCCTCGTAAAGTTTCACGCTATAAAGTTACCAATCTGCCAGTGTGACTTTGAATTTTCGAATAAAGAATTAAAAAATATTGGTAGTTTCTTTTACTCTGACCAAAAACCCAGTACCCCTAGTATGAGTTTTTCTAAACGCAGACGTTAGCGACTGCGTTAGCGATTTTGTATGACAAACCTATACAGCGCCTCTGGCGGAGGATAGTAAGGCAACTAAGAAATTACATACAAAATCCTAACGCAGTCGTTAGCGTCTGCGATAAGAAAAACCGGCCAAGTGCGAGTCGGACTCGCGCACCGAGGGTTCCGTACAAACCTGCAAGGTTTACAAAGTTCGTTCATTACGACAATCGAGTCATAACTATGGTATTTTTATTGCAAAATGAAATTCATAACATTACAATGGGGAAAGATGGAGGAGCATAAATTTAAGACAAAGATCTCTTTATCGTTTAAGTAATCCTTTATTTTAAGTAACTAAAAATTTAAGGTTTTCGGAATTTTTCCTTTATGTGTGCTATAAAACGTTGCTTCATGCCAAATTTCAAGATTCTAGGTCGACTGGAAGTACCCTTTAGGTTTTGATTCCCTTGCGAGTACTTGCGAGTTTCAAAATATGCAGCTTAAATTGCTGTTTCTTTTGATTGCGTTGACATAGAAGTTTGATTTTGCTACGGCTTAAAGGTATTATAGACCTGAGTATTTGGTATGAATTTCAATTTAATACCTCTACGCGTTTATGAGGAAATGGGTAGTAAGTTTAAAATTATTAAATAAAAATATATTTTGTGATGTAACTAAAAATTTATGGTTTTCGTAATTTTTCCTTTATCTATGCTATAAGACGTTGCTTCGTACCAAATTTCAAGATTCTGAGTTCACGGGAAGCACCCTGTAGGTTTTGATTCCCTTGCAAGTGTCGAAAATTTGCGGCATAAACGGCTGTATCTTTTGATTGCGTTTGCTTAGAAGTTTGATTTTTTCACAGCTTCAAGGGACAGTAGACCTGAGTAATTGATATAAATTTCAGCTTCATACCTCCACGCGTTCCTGAGAAAAAGGGTCTTGACAGACGGACGGACGGACGGACGGACAGACGGACAACAAAGTGATCCTATAAGGGTTCCGTTTTTTCCTTTTGAGGTACGGAACCCTAAAAATCATACTAGGGGTACAGGTGTTATAAGCACGGTGGATACTTATAGAGGGGAGTTGGCCTCTTTTCCTTAGAAACAGTTTTGTCGCGTCGAGGGGGCTCGGGAGGCTAATCGCCATCTAGTGATGAGTAGAGGCTAAAAAGAAATAGGTCAAGCAGATGTCAAACATGCTTTTCGAAGTTTTGTTTGATTCATTTTAATGCATCCATAAAACCCAATTATTCTATTTTCTTTCAAATAAACAAATAAGTACATTGATTGTCTATAATCTAAATTCAATTATTTCCTAGATTCCGGTGATAATTTTTAGTTCCACCTCAAAGAAGAATAAATATTAATTATTTCGTGATGCCCTACCTACCAAAATCCATACTTCCATCAGAAGAATTAACCGCTCGACCGATTTGATTCAGGGCTCGGAAACCTGGTTAAAATAAAAAACCAGCTCGTTTTTCCGCCCATATATTATTACAGCGACTTAATAGCATTACCGTTCCGCTCAACCGGTATTTCCCCAAAAATAACGGTCTTAACCAGGTATTTAGGACCCTAAAATCGACCCCATACTTATTTACTAGGTTTAAGACCGTTATTTTTGGGTCTTTAAAATACCGGATCCGAGCCCTGATTTGATTCCGTTCAACTGATTAGAGTTATTAATAAATATACTTATAGCTGTTTTCACTACCACTACCTACGCTACAAATACTTACCAAATTACTTTGCCTACTTCCACCATCAGTTAGTTCATGGAAACTCCTGCCGGCCGGCGCGCGGTGCCGCGACCCAGTACTGTTAGCATGCCCGCCACCATTAGTTTGCACACATGTTCCTTGCAAACTACCTACCTACTACCTACGCTGTAGAGTTAAAAATATTTTTACTCACTTTTCGATTCAGATCGCCGATAACTTGCTAGTATTTCTTTGATAGAAACACACAAAATTAAAAACAAAAAGTGTAGGTACATGTTGGCATTCTGTGTCCAACTCCGTATTTCTTATGTTTCATTTTCTGTTATCGCCAAAGTTAAATTAATCTATTGTTTTATAAGTCAACCTTATTAATTAACAGTAACGCAAGCGGAACATATGTTACGTAGGTACCTAACTCTATTATATTCTGATTCTTGGTAGAATTATTGTTATTTTTAAAAAGTACAGAATGATTTTGGTTTATTTTCATGTATTTTTATTATTATTTATGTACGAATGTGATGCAGCTGGTATTCATGATGAAGTAAAGAATTATTTTCAGGACCGTAAGTTTAAGCAACTTCAAGATTTTAAGATTTTGATACTCATTTAGAACTAACTTAGCTCAAAAACAACTGAACCGATTGTCATGAAAATTGCACAGTCTCTAATAGTTGGACAATTTAGTCTAAGAATAGATTTTTTGCAATTAGAATTTATTGTTTGAGAGAATAGCGCGAACAAATTACTTATAGATTTTGAATGTGCAATTTTCATCACATACAAATATACAGACATATTATTATAAACACTGATGAAATTCGGCACAGAAATACTTATACGAAATTGAGCAATTCTGAAAATATTACATATACTAAGCATACATACAGAGTTCGAAATGATAACTAAATTTTTAAGAATTAGGTTAAAAGTTTGGTAAACCATTGGTTACATTTTTTTGTTGATTGCCGACATTGGCAATTTTTTAAGATCTATTACAATAAAAACCCTAGTCTTTTCTTATATAAGGAATTTCAACTATGAGGTATTTGTCGAATATCTAAGCCCATTTATTTATTTCATTTTCAGAGGATAGACAAATGTTACAAGAGATATGGAAGAAATATAAAAAAGGATTTGAAACTTCACTGGAAAATGTAAGCACAGAAATAGTATTTTTTAAGCCATTATGATTTTTTAAAAGTTGTGTGATAATTGGATCCTCGACTAAAGATAAGCTAAGTGCTAAGATGGTGCTAATGATTGTGAAGGATTTGTACCAAAGCCGGATTTTGACATAGGGTTTAGAATTTTGGCAGGGGTTGGATCGAGGGAAGTGTGTTCTCAATACCTACACAATATATCAAAAATATTAGTAGCGAAATAATAAATAAAAATAAATAAATAAGATCCATTTTTTTTCAGTTACAATTGACCCATAACACACTGATATTAATTAAGCCGCCCGAAAACTGATGTTACATAATCATTTTTCGAATGATTCTTGCTCTAGGCTAGGGCGCGGCGGCGGCGGTCGGTAGACGAATATCATATAAATGCAAATACCTGAATAAAGTTATTATTCAAATTTTAAAAGTTTTAATCCGATTTCGAAATATTTTCTATGTTAGGATTTTGTATTGAAAGTTTTGGCGAATAGCTAACTACAGACGCCAGAAACTGTATTCGCAAAATCTTATGTTTTTTAAAGTATCCGTGTCTAAAGATGTTTTAACTCTAGCTGCTTCAAGAAAACTACGAGGGAAAGGGTATGAACGTTTTCAAGAGAAGAACAAATGATATTTATAAATTAACAGAGGGATTTCTAGTAATCACCGATACTGTAGTAGATGTGTAAGTATAAGGCGTATTTCCATTACACCTGTTTTGGAACATTTGGTTTAGTACGAGTATATAGAGTAACAACTCTATGTATTAAACCAAAAGTTTTAAAACACACAAGCTTTTCCACATGTTTGGTTTATTTCTTTAAGAACAGGGAGTGTTATTTTTGAATTCTGTGTCTCACTCAAAACCGGGAGTCGAATGATTTTCATTTGATATAACCGGCGAGTCACACATTTAAAAAATGTACTCCAAATAAGTAACAAACCAAATTCATGCGTCGTCGTCGTGCCAAATTGCACTCTGAATGCCCAGCAAACACCGAAAGAAAATTTCATGTACTTATTTCCATATATGTCCATTCCATTTACATGTTCCGAGCTTCTGAACTCCTGAGTTCAGATGCCATGCTGCTGGTGGTTGTCAAAGAAACCACGTCAGAAGCCAAGAGGCGGTTTCGAAGAACTCTAATACCAAGGTGTGAATGATAAATTAAACCTAGAACAAACATGATATTATGATGATTGAGTATATATTTTTCAGGGTCTTCCGAGATCTACATCTCCTGGAGCTGCCTCGGTTACGAGCGCCGAGGGTCTCCCTGATCCTGGGCTCGAACGTCGTAAAAGTGGACTCGGAATTATTGACGGTCAAAGTGTTAGCGAAGTACCTAGTATTCAGGAACCATTCTGTGATCACATACGTGACTGGGAGAGAGAAGGATGAAGTATCACCTTTCAGTCTGGAGCAAGTTCAGACTAGTGGTGAAGTCACGTAAGTGGAGATAATTGCACCAATTCATTGAGGGAATCGCCGAATGGGGAAATCATGATATAGGCGATGCGCTAGCAACCCATCACTATTGATGACCTGTTTCAACTACCATTATGCTAAACGTGGCCTAAGGTCTTATGGCTCTAGGCTCTGTCTACCCCGTATGGGATAAAGACGTGATTATATGTATGTATGTAAGTATGTAATTGCACAAATTAACAAAGAAGAATAAAAATAAAAAGAATACTTACACTTAAATAATTGTGTACAAGGGCGGGCTTATCGCCTGAAATCTTCGAGCATCACGGTGCGTCCAAACCGGAGCGCCCGCGCCGTGTTGCTACTTAGCCATGAAGAAAATTAGTTTAAACATTTTTGTTCTTATTTTCATTGTTATAATTTTTATTTATTGAAAATAGTAGAGTTGTTTTTAACTTTATTAAATACAATTGAGAATATTAGTTAGATTTCAAAAAATGCAATTTCACATAACATATTATTATGTCTAGTTAACATTTTTTATAACTTTTCACAGAATAATGGCGGACGAGTGCCGTTTGACCGGGCATGCAATAGCAACGTTGAGAGATAGATCTGTGAACTTGGGCCACGATACATTTGGTCTAACGGACTGTAAGTTCAGCTTAGAGGTAAGACAAAATAGTCTAATTATGCAATTTTAATAAGAAACGATCCATTTCTTCTTAATTAACTTCTGGAGACATGCCTAGCATTGCCCACGACTACTTAAATGTAACTTGAATTTTTCTAATACCTACCCAGTAAGTAGGTATTGTCAGTACATATATTATCATCATTATACATTTAAGAGCCAGGTTCTTGTCTGTGGAGTTTCTTCCATGTCTGTCTTTTATTTGCAAATTCTTTTATTTATTGATACGACACGACGTTTGTTTTCTCCTTTCATATAGCTTTCATATAGGGCACTGTCGTTAGTAGGTTGTCTGACCTTCCATTCACTAGGAAAAAACCGTCACCAGAAGCTCGACCATATCGTTCGATTGGCGAGATTGGCTTGGCTCCTCTTTGATGGTCGGTCCCTAGAAATGCCTCAGGTCAAATTTGCTGACACGTGCGATTTATAAGAACCGCCTTTTTACAGTCTGGTTAATTTTTATTCATACTTTACCTTTTTGATTGCAAGCAAGACATTTACAGATTTGGACTCCAGGGCAAGGGGCGCCGCCGGTCTTCGCGAGATACTTCGATGAATGTGATCGTTAGTATAATATGCACTATGGTCTTCGGATAAAGAAAAGACCCTGAGGTCCTTCTCTTCTAAGATGCGACTAAGGGAATAATAGTTTCATTTCTATCATCCATTAAGCTCGTTATGGATACTCGTATGCTTAGCTGATGCTGTGTTACATTTTGCAATTAAGCCGTGGGCACTGGATTGCAGTGGCTCAGAGTAGGGATGCATGGCGTAGACAGAGGGAGGCTTTTGCCCAGCAGTGGGATGCTGACAGCTGATGATGATGAGCCATGGGCAGAACATTATAATAGGGAGTTTATTGAAATACTTTAATAACCTTCCAAAACCTTTCCTTTTCGTTGTGTGCGGTAGGTTTTGTTTAGGATCAAATTAAAGTTAGCATATTTATTTAACAATTTATGCCATGTTTTCTTATATAGGTAATTTTCTGCAAAATTTAATATCAAAACCACTTAAAGAAGAGCTCATGTCGAAGTTGCAAGGAGGCTTGTACAGCTTCGTTAATACTTCGGAAGTTTTCGTCGATGACTTACCTAAATTGAGGTAATGCCATTCTTTCACTTATATTCATTTACCTCAAAATAACCCCATACTGCTTTTTACGTCTGTCTTCAATTGAAGACAGACCTTGTTTGCCATATTTTGACATGATCGGTCCAATAGGTACGAAGAAAATCAGCTGTGACATAAGGACACACGCAAGTGATCCAGTATCTTTTGAAATTTTTGTGCACGGTACGGAACCCTAATAAAGACCCTTTTCGACAGAGCTCATCAAGAAAGGATTTTCAAAAGAGTGAATCGACATATGACGAAGGCGGTGAACAATTTTAACGTACTCACGACCAACAAGAACGGAGGTGTAGTAAATATAGACAATAAGGTTTTTAGGTGGAAAGAAATGGTGAGTTAGAGTAGTTTTTAGTTATGTCAACATTTTTTTTTCTATTTTATAAAATGACTTATATTTGTCGAAAGCTTCGACTGACCACCTCTATGTAGGCCTTCCTTTTTGTGCCTATCTGTAAGTACTTAAGAAACACCATTTCGTTTAGTTATTACGGTCAATACACCATGCACAACCAGAATTTTGGTGCCAGAATGCTTCTCAACCGCCTCTTAGCCTCTGACGAGGTTCCTTTAACGACTACCAGATGCCAACCGGGACCAACGGCTTTTATTATTTAAGGCTTAACGTACCTTTCCAGGCACGGAATTATCTTTGTTATCAGACAATTAGGCGATTCACGCCCGTGATGTCCTAATTAAACTGGAAACAACTTAACAAAATATGCTTCCCCGAAAATCGCACCCATGACCCCTGGGTCTAAAGGCAGACGCTTTAAACATTGTACCACGGAGACAATTATATTTACTGGTCAAAATATTATATCTTTAATAAATATAAATGCACTAACTTTTTAGATTGACAATCAAAATGATGATAAAGATGTGTTACTGTCAGGTATGACTCTATATGGTCTAGACACAGCCTACTCGAGACAGAGTGGTGGGCCCATAGAGCTGAATGGAGAGATGTTCATCGAAGAAACAATAGCGTTTAATGTTTTACTGGTAAGAATTGCACAAATGGATTTTAATCAATACCTCAAGAATTTGTCTCTAATTTGGGTAAATATCGAAACTCATAAACTTAGTTTATAAGTAAACCTTAGTTAAGGAAAAATACAGCAGGAATAAGATATGAAGTTAGCTATTCTGTTGTTCATTTGAAAATAGGAATATCAAATCAATGTATTAGGTAAAATTACACTTTTGTTTACTGAATTTATAAATTAAGATGTTTTATTATATCAATTTAATAATTACATTTGTAATGCATTGCCTAAAATATAATAAGATCTCAATTATTTTAATTTCGAATTCTTCTTCTTGACTAATCAAAATGGCTTGACTAATAAAAATAAATTAATTTCAGATTAAAGGACACATTGATTATAGAAATTACAAATCTACTACCATCCAAAACCTACGTAGTCATTTTTCAGTAGAAATAGACGACTTTTCGGTGGTTATCCGGTTTGGGCTTGCAAATGGCTTGAAATCTGTCAACCTCGACAGCTCAAATATGACAAATCGATCTTGGTATTCTCCGCTGATAAGGTATGGTAGAATTTACATTTGTAATTACATTAAGTCAGGGTTAAAGAAAAGGGTCAAGTGGAAGTCACTCAATAGACTGCAATCAATCATCAATGTATGCATGGAAGAAGTGAGGTCTATTCAGCAATGATAGCCGATTCTGAGACGCAGTGCAAATAATGGAAAATTTGATGTCGTGGCATAACTGCCCTTTCTCATCTATGTAGGTATATGATTTGAAGTATTATACTTGATGGAGTATTAGCGATAAATGCAATTGTATTGGCGTCATGAAACTTAATCCTTTTATTATGATAAGCTGTTGTGCGATACTCACGAAGATCTAGTTAATATTATTAACGTTTAGATTTTTTTTACACACCACATCAAATTCAATCAAAATTTTGCCACTTTTATCGGGTGTTGCTTTATTATAACAGTTTTATTAAAACAAACAAACACATCACAATTGAATCATTTTTATCAAAATCATGAAATCAAAAGGTGCATGAAGTTATTCACAAAACATTTTCCAGAAAAACTAACAAGGAAATATTTGTTTTCTATTGTTTAAGGAATTTTGAGCTGAATCTCTACGAAATAAGTAATATATGGGCTCGAGCCTTAGTAACAGGATATCTATCAAATGAAATATACACAACTGTAGTTACGGCTCTCCTATCCGGACAACTGAATGAAGCTTTGAAACAAACAGACGCGGGGACAAATGGAAAAATAGAAGTCTACAAAGGTGTCGTTAAGAGATTACACAAAGCCCCTAAGTCAGACAAGAAAAAGAAAAATTGTGAAGATAGTACAGAAACAAATGTAGATGGTACAACGGTACAAGACAAAAGAATCAACAAAACAGATAATGGTATATCATCATTACCAGAAGAAAAATCAAATGCTGATGAAGAGAGTATTGTGTTGTGGAAAAATAAAAAATCGGAAAATGTTAGTTTAGTCATACATGACGATAATGTACAGATACTAGCTGGTAACCGCACCTTATTTAAATCCAGCCGTACAGATGATAATGAAATAAAAACATAATAATCTGATTATATTTTTGTAACTCCTTTTAAATTAACTCCTACATCCTACATTCAGACATATTATTTTAAAAACTTTTCCTTTGAATAAAAACTAATCTAGTTTTTTTTTTTCTAAGTAAAAAAAGAACAATTAAAATCGATCACGGTCTTTGTTGTTGGGATAAAAGGAAACACAAAGAAATGTGATTTTGTCTATTATGACACAATATAAATAAATAATATGTTCTAATTGTAATTCACTATACATTATTAGCTTTGCAATGCTGCTTTAAAGCGTTGATATTAGTTGCATCGTCAGTTTTCGTTTCAGAGCTCAGGGTACGCTTTAAACATGGTGCTTGATAGCGGCAGTAGTGGTTATTAGATACAAAAAAGCAACTGTCATCTGAGCTAAATAGGATCATGTTCCAGGTGTGTTAGTAGCACTTTCAGATTTTTTAGGCTGCCTAAAAGCAAATGACATAGCCTAACGAGTGCCATCTAGCGGCGACGGGCAATACCAATGGCCTAACGTAATCAAAAGTACGAAGGTGTTCAAGATAGAAATGCCACTAGTGGTGACCAATCCAAGACAAGTATCAGTCATCGTAGCCTGACACGTATGATTTATAGGAATACACATGTTAGGCTAATGACAAGATTTTCCAACTTAAAGCGTAACGCTAAGTACTCGTAAAGTTTGTCAGTGTTATTTCAAGGTCTATGTGTTATTTCACAATTCAATTAGACACTTGCAACTAGAACTCCTTCTTATTGCAATTCGAGATTTTGATGCAACTAGAACTCCTTCTTATTGCAATTCGAGATTTTGATATAATTGTCACACATTTAGTGCATTATCTTTTTCCATGCTTTCCTTCAATTTGTTTGGTACAAACAACACCTCTGAGTTTCTTCATCTTTTATCAGTGTATCTATTCTTTTATCAGTTTACATGTTGCTGTTTTTGTATCTTTTCTCATCTTAACTTTATATATAGTCACATTGAATATGTCATTTGACATTGAATATGTCATTATATAATTTAGTTTCTTTTGAAGTATATCTAAGACATATAGCCTTTCTTTGGTCGGATCTGGAATCTGTAAAACATTTAATTGTTAGCGATCAATTTATTGGTTGTTAACAGAAAATTCAGCTAAGTAAAAGGATAATTGCTAGATTAGAAAATTGATAATAACTATCTGGGTTTGAAATAAAATAAAAAATCATAAAAAAATTAAGAATCATTAACGTACTCGTATCACTTAGAAAAGTAAATAGTTCAAAGATTCGTTATTCAAAATGTAATAGAGAATATTGTTTTGAAATATCTAAAAAACTGAACGCTTATCCGTTAATCGTTACGGTATTGTAAAAAAAAGATTTGAGACGATGGATCTCTCAGTATCCTGGTTGGGTTATTCTATGGGCTCCGTCTAACCATGACCTCTGATCCTTTGTCACCTCACCCAACTCCTTGATGATTAACCGGCACAGTTTCTCATAAGAAAGCCTGAGATTGTTTTGCTCTTTTGTACAAATTTTGTAAATGTATCTAATTACTTAACAAGAGATTGCAGTGCGCAAGCACATAAATACTAAAAATTCAAGTATATGTTGGCATTCTGTATGCAACATCGTATTTGATAAGTTTAATTTTCTGTTATCGCCAAGGTTAAATTAATCTATTGTTTTATAAGTCAACCTTATTAATTAACAGTAACGCAAGCGGAACATATGTTTCAGAACTCTATAACTTTTTGATAGCATTATGTACTGTTGTTGTTTATATTTTTAGTGCAGAATGATTATAGTATATTTTCAAGTATTTTTTTTATTATTTATGTACGATTGTGATGCAGCTGGTATTCATGATGAAGTAAAGAATTATTTCCAGGACCGTAAGTGACTTTGAACTTCAAGATTTTAAGGTTCTAATACAAATATATAAAATTTAAATCTCAAAAATACTGACCCGATTGTGTTAGTTAAACTTGCACAGTCTCTTAAGTAGAACTAGATGTTGCCCGCGGCTCCGCCCGCGTGTAGGTCGCTTTTCGCGTAACCTGTGGAAACTACAACCTATCCTTTTCCCGTGCCAATTTTATAAAGCCATTACATTGCTACGATATCATTAAATATTAGGCCCACTTCTTTCTCAAATACCGTTTTTAAAATCAATAAGAATCAGTATTAAACAGTCGTAAAATTCTGAAAAAAATATATGTTTTTAGTTGAGGATCTAGCAGAGTGAAATTCGCTTACAGTAACAGTAACAATATCAGACAAAATTCGCTCGATAGAAAAATCTAAGTTGCCTCCTTTGGAAGTTTATTTTAAATACTATGCCTAAAATTGTCCTGCTTTTTATACCAGCCTTTAGATACAGTATTTATATAGTGAAAATCGCTGAAGTAGATTTTGTAGTGTTATTTTCCCAAATATGATGTCTAAATGCCTACAAAATGAGTGAGTGCCGCGACTACGCGGCTTACGGACAACGGACCTTCAGAAGAAAGAGCCCTTAACATTCATACTATAAATCTTTGTCTCTAAAAGAGTAGACGCAGCCTATTACAGAGTCATTAGGACCTAAAATCCACTCCCAAAGTTTTAGTGGGCGTGAAAAGTGGAGAAAATCTCAATAAATAGTGATAAGTCAGATAAATTAGTCCTTACGACAAGACCATATGTTCCGTCAAACACTGATTTGATTATTTTTTAAACCAAAGCCAAACCAAACCAACCAATCAATTCAAATAGCTTACAATACAACACAACAAACGACCGATAAACAAACCAACCAATAGTACTAAATCAACAACCAAATTTTTTTTTAAATAATTAGTATTGAATGAATGAATGAATAAACACTTTATTGCACCAATTACAAAAATACATCATTGGATTGTACAGGATCATAGATAAAAATTAGTACAAAGGCGGACTAAAGTATTAATTGCTGCCGTAAGGAAAAATTTCAATCTGCTATTTAAATAAAGTCAGCGCGATCTATTGATATTTTATGTAACTAAATCATACGCCCACAAACATTCAATGTGTTATTTTATTAAAATTTAATAGAGACTGCAGTGTGTTTTTGTCTTTGTTGATATAAGTAGAAATTCTAGCTTTATCTAAATTAAATACGTTTATGTAAATCGCATTCAACTGTTTAAAAGTTTTGAAGCAGTGCTTGTAGTAAACTTTAAATGACCATAACTTCTATTTCCCTTAACCGATTTTGATGAAACAAAGATTTTACAACGCTCCTAATTTTATGTAATTCACCTGTGAAAACAGCGTTCAAATCTGTTGAGTAGTTTTGAAATTATAACGCACCACATGGACAGAAAGACAGACAGACAAAAATTGCAAAAATTGTTTTTTTTTGGTTTTTATTACTCTTCTTTAATTGCCCCGTTTTTTAGAAAAATATTTAATGTACAGACACTCGATTTTTACTGTCTTATTATATGTATAGATAGATAAGTACAAAATACTTTTATATTAACGGAATTAACGCTAAGAGCTTTCTCTAAGTAAGGAAATAATTCTAGAAAACAAATAAAAAACGAAAACAGAAAATTATTGTTTGTGGCAGGATTCGATCCAGCTACTTTCTAGAAACATTTCTTTACAAAAATATTTAAAAAAAAATAACTTCTAAAAAATTAATACAAAACAAAAAAAGGGTAAAAACAAAAGAAGTGATGTCTAGCAGGATTCGAACCCTCTACTTAAAAAAATGATCCGCGACCTCTACCGATAGGCCAACATGCTCTGCTTGTTACTGCCGAAATTTCAAATGGGTTTTGTCTATAGGTACGCAAATTAACGCATTAAAAGTTTTAAAGCAGTGTTTGAAGTAAATTTTCAATCGACCATAACTTCTTTTTCCCTTAACCGATTTTGACGAAACAAAGTTTTGACAACGCTCCAAATTATATGTAATCCAACTGTAAAAACCGCGTTTAAATCCGTTGAGTATTTTCGAAGTTATAACGTACCAGGCAGACATACATACATACAGACAGACAAAAATTCCAAAAACTGTCTTTTTGGTTTCTGTTACTCTTTTTTAACGGCACTCAATCAGTTTTTTTGAAAAATATTAAATGTACAGACACTCGCATTTTAGTGTCTTATTATATGTATTGATTAAGCAGGTACCAAATCGTCTAAACACGCAATCAAACCGTTAGAAAAGCAAAAAAAAAAAATATTTTACTTATTTTGAAATCTCAATTACTACACAATGACACGATGATTAAATGCGAACGACAAACCATGTCGACTTTTAAAATGTATGGTGGCGCCATCTATTGACACATTACTGAACTCATAATATTAACAAATAAATAAAACCTTTGCACTCTATCTTCTTTTATGTATTGTATCCTATTACAATATGTTGTGTACATACAATACAATTCAATACAAAATATTATACCAAAAGACTTTTCAATTTTAATTCCATGTATCTCACTTCAAAAATGACAAAGTTTCATACAAACTGGCAACCCCTATTTCACCCCTATAGGGATGTTATTTTCAAAATCTGATTGGTGCATTATTATTTTTTACCAACTTCAAATGTATGTTAATAATTCCATGTAACTCACTTAAAAAATGACGAAGTTTCATACAAACTGGCAACCCCTATTTCACCCCTATAGGGATGTTATTTTCAAAATCAGATTGATGCATTATTATTTTTTACCAATTATAAATTCAAATTAAAAATTTCATGTGTCTCACTTCAATAATGACAAAGTTTCATACAAACTGGCAACCCCTATTTCACCCCTATAGGGATGTTATTTTCAAAATCAGATTGATGCATTATTATTTTTTACCAATTATAAATTCAAATTAAAAATTTCATGTGTCTCACTTCAATAATGACAAAGTTTCATACAAAATGGCAACCCCTATTTCACCCCTTTAGGGATGTAATTTTCAAAATCTGATTGATGCATTATTATTTTTTACCAACTTCAAATATATGTTAATAATTTCATGTATCTCACTTCAAAAATGACGAAGTTTCATACAAACTGGCAACCCCTTTTTCACCCCTTTAGGGATAAAATTCCCAAAAGTCCTTTCTTAGCGGACGTCTCTTAGTCACGATCTACCTTCCTGCAAATTTCATCTTCATCGGCTCAGCAGTTTTGGAGATTTCGTGATGAGTGAGTGAGTGTTTTTCGCTTTTATATATATAGATTAGATTAAGTTAAATAAGGAACATTTTTGCTATCACTTATACAATATTACAAATAAACATACACTGTTGTATGTACATACATACACAAGTATATGGAAATCGGCACTCACATTTACGAAATTGTGTAATTCTGACAATAGCTATTACAGCCTTCTTAAATTTCTTTGCAACTTCATCATATGCTTCAGAGCCTTATGGTCCTGATTTGGCGGTACTGGCTATTACAATTTTAATTTGGTTAATAGTTCGGCAAGATTCTGACCTAAATATTGCATGCATATTTGCATTTTCCAGATGTTGGGGCATTTCGAGAAAGAGGTATTTAATTTTATCGACTAATCATATTTAATACAATTTCAGACGATAGACGAATGTTACAAGAGATATGGAAGAAATATAAAAAAGGATTTGAAACTTCACTGGAAAATGTAAGTATAGAAATAATTCTCTTTGTAACCTCTATGACTTTTAAATTTATAAATTGACTGTAGAATCGAAGATTTGTAGTAAAGTTAGGTAGAAACAGAATATTTGGCCGAAAATTAGCGGATGAGGGGTTGGAATGAATGAATGAATGAATTTTATTGCTGCTATAAACATGGTCTTAAAAAGTTATTAAATATAAAGTAATGGAGGGTAAGTGTGTTCTCATTACTTCCTCACACGCCCAATATCTGAAATATATTATTAGCGAGAGAGATGTTACTTAATATATAATGAATGTATGATACTTGAATATTATCAGGATTTGGCTTTTTGGCGGGGCGGCGGTCGCTCATGTTCTAGACGAAAATCAAAATATGAATAGGTATATAAAGTTTCTTCTAAAATATTAAAAGTTAAAATTCGATTTCTAAATTGTTTCTTCAAGTAAGGATTTTGTATTGAAAGTTTGGCTTGGAACTTAAGATTTGCATACAAAATAAAATATTAACTACGGACGCCGTGTTCGCTAAATCTTAGGTATGTTAGACTTATTTAAAAAGTGTCTAATTGAGTTTCTATCTTCAGCTGCTTCAAGAAAACTACGAGGGAAAAAGCATGAACGTTTTCAAGAGAAGAACAAATGATATTTACAAATTAACAGAGGGATTTCTAATAGCCTCCGACAATGTCGTACATGTGTACGTACAAGACATATTGCCATTACATATAACTTCCTCCGAGGTATAGTGCTTAAGGTGATACCTCGGTGAACACTAGCGCCACCGTCATTTAAAAATCATTACTGACTGAAAAAACAAGTTATCAAAAATCCCTCTGCTGTAATTATGATTCTGGATCTGAAGTTAATTTTAATCATATTCAATTATTAAATTATAATTCCATAAAGTTACAAATTGCAAAACTGCTAAAAGTGGCCGTTTTAAGCAATAATGCAATTTGTAACTATAGGGAATTATAATTTAATAATTTAATATGTTTAAAATTAACTTCAGATCCAGAACCTTAATAACAGCATAGGGATTTTTGATAACTTGTGTTTTCAGTGAGTAATGATTTTTAAATGACGGTGGCGCTAGTGTTCACCGAGGTATCGTCTTAAGGTGATACCTCGGTGAACACTAGCGCCACCGTCAGTTAAAAATCATTATTCAATGAAAATACAAGTTATATAAAATTCCTCTGATGTAATTATGGTTCTGGATCTGAAGATAATTTTAATCATATTCAATTATTAAATTATAGTTCCATATAGTTACAAATTGCAAAACTGCTAAAAGTGGCCGTTTTAAGCAATAATTCGATTCCCATGGGAAGCATACTTTGTTGTTTCCAGTTTGGTTAGGACATCGCAGGATTCACCACCTGATTGGCCGACGTTAAACATGATTCCCTGCTTCTTCGCACATAACAGAAATATGATCCGAATAGAAATGTTTTGACCCGGATTTAGTTTCAGGATCAGTGTGACTAGCGTATTCTCTCTTCTTACCTTCAATTCATATATATAAACCACACCACACCTTATTAGAAATGTATTACGTAGTTACAACAAAGCCACCTAATATTATCGACCATTAGCAGTGGCAATAAATGACGCAATCAAATTCCCCGCCCATTTTTTCTGTGTGAAACGTTGGCTTGTAAGCCAAACCAGTGACACGCTTTTCGTGCGCTATGTCACTTTTTGTTAATATTTCTTAATCCTGTGCTTCTTCGTCTGATGGTTGTCAAAAAACCGTCAGAGGCCGAGAGGGTTTCAAAGAACTTTAACACCATTTATTCCCTTAGAGTCGACATGATGTTATGATGATAAGTTGTTTTCAGGGTGTTCCGAGATCTACATTTGCTGGAGTTGCCTCAATTAAGAGCGCCGAGGGTCTCCCTGATGCTGGGCTCTAACGTCGTAAAAGTGGACTCTGAATTATTGACGGTCAAACTGTTAGCGAAGTACCTCGTGTACAGGAACCATTCTGTGATCACATACGTCACTGGGAAAAAGAAGGAGAACGTGTCACCTTTTAGTCTGGAGGAAGTCCAGACTAGTGGTGAAGTCACGTAAGTGGATACACAAGATTGAATGAATGAATGATATATAATAATACTAGCTGTTCCCCGCGGCTCCGCCCCGCGTGGGACTCGGTTATGTCGCTCCCAAAAGTAGCCTATGTTTGACCTCAGGTCGTTAACTACATCCCTACCAAATTTTATCACAATTAGTCTAGCAGTTTAGCCGTGAAGAGGTGACAGACAGACAGACAGATTTTCGCATTTACAATATTAGTATGGAAGTATGGATATATATTTCGCACTTAATAGGTCGACATACAGTTCGTATTTATTTTGAGTCCGTTCAGTCTTTGTTGGCATCCAAAGCAACATAGGAAGTTTAAAATTGTAAATAAGAATTATTCTGTATTAAATATATAAAATTGAATTGACATAATTTTCTATTAGTTAATCACTAGATGGCTGTTCATAAGTTTTTGTTAATATTTCGTATAAGTACATTTTTAATTTTGTCTAAAAATATTCTAGTTTTTGTTACTTATAACTAACTTTTCTAAAATGTCGATAATGTTGATAATATAGATCAAAGAAGTTCGAATCGCGCGCGGTCTCTACCGCAATTTTTTTTAAATCTACGATATAGACAGATTTCTTAAAAAACTAAAATGTCTGTGGCAGATCTCACATTTGAATTAATATAGGTGCGTTTTTATTAGATACAAATACTTTAAGGGGTGGTGTAATGGTTATTGAAGCCATAAAAAAGTAAAATTAAAATTGTTTTTCACATTCATAAGTTAGTTTTAATTATTGTTATTATTTTTTAATCAATTAAAATTATATATATCTACATGTACAATAAGATAGATGAATATTAGTTTATTTTCGAATAAAATTATCATTTTCACATTCATATTTATTTTTATAAATATTTATTGTTTTAATATTTCTAAAAAGTATTTTGAGTTACTTTTTTTGATTTTTTAATTAATTTACTAGGACAATTATGTTAATATTTTATATTTATTTTAAAGTCTACTCATGATACTCTCCTGCATCAAGTTATCAGTAACGATGTTTAACCCTGCTACCCTGTAATTCTATTTGTACACACCTTACCTTATACATCGTAGGTAAAAATTTCACCATTTTTCACAGAATAATGGCGGACGAGTGCCGTTTCACCGGCCACGCAATAGCATCGTTGAGAGATAGATCTGTGAATTTGGGCCACGATACATTCGGTCTACAAGATTGTAAGTTCAGCTTAGAGGTAAGACATAGGTAGTTAAATTATACCTGCAAGTTAAAATAAAATCAAAATTATTAACACGAATAAATAAAATCAAATCAAATTTAGAAATTAAATCATATTAATAGCCGCTTTTGGGGCAGCGGATGTCTTGTCTTCATCTCTTACCTCTAAGGAGAAAGTCGTCGCTAGAGCTTCGTCTGTCGTTCAATTAGGTGAGGTTGGTGAAATTGCGATTTTAAAAGAAAACCTCTTTTTATTTTTTTAGATTTATATATTTGTTTACTCCATTTTGATTGAAAAGTCTTGTCTTATAGATTTGGACTCCAGGGCAAGGGGCGCCGCCGGTCTTCGCGAGATATTTCGATGAACATAATCGTGATCGTGAGTATAAATAATAAAATCCCACGTAGTCTTTATCTCAAGAATAGAAAGAGAATAAAAGACATGTTTAATCTAATAGTAGATTAAGATTAATCCTAACTATATATATAATTAGCTGTACCTACCAAATATGTCTAGCTAGGAAACGAGTAGCTTGATTGAAATACTTCAAATATCTTTCAGTTTCTGGCTTGTTGTTTGCGGCTTTTTGTACCTTTGGTGTTTCACATTTAATAATGAGAACCATTCTTTATTAATTAGGTAATTTTCTGCAAAATTTAATATCGCAACCACTTAAAGAAGAGCTCATGTCGAAGTTGCAAGGAGGCTTGTACAGCTTCGTCAATACTTCGGAAGTTTTCGTCGATGACTTACCTAAACTAAGGTAATGTCATATTCCATTTTTAAAGACCGTGGGTTGGCCCACAAAGCCTACAACCCTGGTATCAGAAAGTTTTCATTCCCGCCTCACGACCTCTGCTTACTTCCTAACTTAAGTACCTCTTCACGCTTGATCTACTGAACCAATCTTCATGAAGTTTTACACACACACAGTCAGAAGTACTAATAAGGACATAGGATACATTTCATCCTTGGAAAAGCTAGTATAAAATAATCAGTTGTGTTATGGTTAAACAGAGTCATCCTATAAGGTTTCTGTTTAGTCATATTCATGTACGCAACCCTAATAAAGACCCTTTTCGACAGAGCTCGTCAAGAAAGGATTTTCAAAAGGGTGAACAGATATATGTCGAGGGTGGTAAACAATTTAAACGTGCTCACGACCAACAAGAACGGGGGTGTAGTGAATCTCAACAAAAAGGTTTTAAGGTGGAAAGAAATGGTAAGAGATTAATTATTTATTTAATTATTGAAACTTTATTGTTCCATAAGTACAAAATACTTATACAATTGGCGGACTTTCTATATCGGCGTATTCTTTGGAATAAAGTCAAAGCCAATCTATTACGAAACGACGATCTCTAGTATTTCTGAGAAACACATTTTTGGCTTCTTTGAATCATGTTGGTTTTACATATTTTGCCATTTTAAAGATATACTTACATACAAGGGAGAGTAAGAATCTTGCTTGAGCACTTTAATAAGTCGCTGGCATGATATATCCGGTGATACTCCACATATAGCGTTTTTGAGCGGCAAAAGTTTTTCTGTTGAAAGCTTTAAATTACTAACGATCTCATTGTAGGCCTACTTTTATATGTTCATCTAAAACTTACAGATACTAGGGAACCAGATAGTATTTTTCTTCTTCACGTCCTTCTTGGGACCAGACAGGTATGTAATAGGTCATAATATAATTCATAAAGGCTCATACTTTTCAGGTTGACAACCAAAATGATGATAAAGATGTGTTACTGTCAGGCATTACTCTATATGGTCTAGACACAGCCCACTCAAGACAGAGTGGGGGGCCGATAGAGCTGAATGGCGAGATGTTTGTCGAAGAAACAATAGCGTTTAATGTTTTGCAGGTATGAATTGCTCAAATGGGTTTTAATTTATAGCTCAATAATTTGTCTCTAATTTGGGTAGATATCGGAAACTCTATGAGTCTAAATTTTAGGAAAAATACAACAGAAAAAGGATGAGAAGTTAACTTTTCTGCTGATTTTTAAATAGGCAGATAATTCAGATTAAATTAATGTAAGTATTAGGTAAACTTACATTTCTTTTTGTACGCAATTAAGACTTTTTAATATAGGAATTTTGAAGTATTATTATTTGTTTGACTTATGAACTGAATTTGAATTCATAATATGGTAAAACACAATGTCGTACCATTTCCTACGGGTTAAGAAACCTGGATTATAGACATTTGATCCAGGCAGAATGAAGGCCAAATTCATTTTCTTCAATCACAAGGAAAAGAGAAAAAGTCTACTATAAATTATTTCCGCATTATTATCAACTGCATTGCCTAAAATATAATAAAAAATCTCAATTATTTTAATTTCAGATTAACGGATATATTGATTATAAAAATTACAAATCTTCTACCGTCCAAAAACTACGTAGCCGATTTTCAGCAGAAATTGAAGACTTGTCTGTAGTGATCAGGTTTGGGCTCCAAAAGGGTTTAAATACTATCAAACTCAGCAGCTCAAATAAGGTTAAGCGTTCCTGGTTTTCTCCTCAGATAAGGTACAGTAGAGTTATCATTTGTATTATCAAGTCAGGGCTCAAGAAAAGGGTCGAGTGGAAGTCACTCAATAGACTTAAATCTGGCGTAGGTAAAGAAAGAAGTGGAGTCATTTCAGCAATGATAGCTGTTACTGAGGCGCAGTGCAAACGACTGACCATCTGATGTCGTGGCACAACTACCCTTTCTCATCTACATGACTCCTATCTGTCTGTGACTCAGCTGAAGATATTGTATTTTATTGGGAATTTTTATAAATTGGACATTGACATGAATGAGTCGAAAAAGGGTTAAAATTTTGCCATATTAATCGAGCCAATGTAGCTGTGTAGTCTTAAATGGGTTAAATATTAAAATCATTTACTTAAAACAAAAAGAACCATCTCTATTAAATTGATTTTTTATCAAGATCAGTAAAGTAAGGATTAAAACCTAAGCTATAGTTACTTAAAAAGTGTTATTTTCTTGAAAAACTACCTAGGTCATAAAGGCCTTATTTTTTTTTTTATTATAGCAATATTGAGCTTAATCTCTACGAAATAAGCAATATATGGGCTCGAGCCTTAGTGACAGGCTATCTATCAAATGAAATATACACAACTGTAATTACGGCTCTCCTATCCGGACAACTAAATGAAGCTTTGAAACAAACAGACACGGGGAAAAATGGCAAAATAGAAGTCTACAAAGGTGTCGCGAAGAGATTACACAACGCCCCTGAGTCTGAAAAGAAAAAGAAAAATTGTGAAGATAGTTCCGAAAATAATGTAAATGGTACAACGGCACAAGATAAAGGAATCTACAAAACAGATAATGGTATATCATCATTACCAGAAGAAAATTCAAATGTTGATGAAGAGAGTATTGTGTTGTGGCAAAACAAAAAATCGGAAAATGTTAGTTTAGTCATACGTGACGATAATGTACAGATACTAGCTGGTAACCGCACCTTATTTAAATCCAGCCGTACAGATGATAATGAAATAAAAACGAAATAATCTGATTATCTTTCTGAACTCCTTTAATATAACCAATTCAGTGTTTGCGCACATGTAATTGAATAAATGAATAGTTTACTTTGTACCAGTCAAAAATACATCATTTAATTGTACAGAATCGGAAATAATATGATAACAAAGGTGGACTTATCGCAAATGAAATTTCTTCCAACCATCCTAAGGAATATAACTTGATAGTGACAATTGTTATTACAATAAAGCAACTGCCATCTGGTGGCTTACCACCATCTCTTAAAACTATGTGAGTAAGAGAGATGTCGCCTTACATTATGTATCGCGCTGTCTCGCTTACTCACTGGATTTGCATGGCTTTAAGAGATGATGGTAAGCCACCTGAGCTAATCAACTCTTTTGGCAGTTAATCAGACCAAAAGGATCATGATCTGGTTAGTATCACTGTCAGTTGTTTTAGACTGCCTAAAGGCACCTTTCAAACCCCACCTGTCAAACTCTAATGACAGTCATCTACCGTTAACAGCCAGGTCCAACGGCCTAACGTATTCCGAAGCATGCAAGGGAAAAATACCACTTGTGGCGGCCAATCCAAGTCAGGCTCACCGTCGTCTGACACGCACGCTCATTAATACACATGCCAGGATTGCCACGCTGTGGATAAGCTTTTCTTATTTAAAGCCGCTAAGTATAATTGACAGTCGTTTATGTGTTATTTCGCATATCAATCAGACACTTGCTACCTAGACTCCGTACATATCTATTGGAATTAGGGATTTTATATAATTATCACGCATTCGGTGCATTCTCTTTTTCCATGCTTTCCTTCAATTTGTTTTGTTGCGACAACACCAAATTGAGTTTCTTTAAATATTCTTTTATCGTTGTGCTTGTTGCTGTTGTTGTGTCTTCGTTTGTATTCATTGCAACTTCAGGACTAGATGTAGTAACATTATTCAACGTCATTAGTTTCTTTTGTAGTATTTCTAAGGCTACGCTTTTCTTTGTCGTCACTACATCAGCGGGCGTCGTATCTGAAATCTGCAGCAAACAATTTATAAGTAGTTAACAGTAAATTCAGTCAATCAAAATTTTTTCCAGGATCACAGAATAGATAAATACTTCTACTACCTCTCAAATATGATAAAAAACAATTGAATCAATTAATTTTTACTTAGAAAGGTATAGAGTTCAAAAATTGGTAGTTAACTCAAAATCTAATAGAGAATATTATCTATACATATAATAAGACAGTAAAAATCGAGTGTCTGTACATTTAAAATTTTTCAAAAAAACTGATTGAGTGCGATTAAAAAAGAGTAACAGAAACCAAAAAGACAGTTTTTGGAATTTTTGTCTGTCTGTATGTATGTATGTATGTATGTCTGTCTGGTACGTTATAACTTCGAAAATACTCAACCGATTTAAACGCGGTTTTTACAGTTGGATTACATATAATTAGGAGCGTTGTCAAAACTTTGTTTCGTCAAAATCGGTTAAGGGAAAAAGAAGTTATGGTCGATTGAAAATTTACTTCAAACACTGCTTTAAAACTTTTAATGCGTTAATTTGCGTACCTATAGACAACCATTTGAAATTTCGGCAATAACAAGCAAAGCATGTTGGCCTATCGGTAGAGGTCGCGGATCATTTTTTTAAGTAGAGGGTTCGAATCCTGCCAGACATCACTTCTTTTGTTTTTACCCTTTTTTGTTTTGTATTAATTTTTTAGAAGTCTATTTTTTTTTAAATATTTTAATAAAGAAATGTTTCTAGAAAGTAGCTGGATCGAATCCTGCCACAAACAATAATTTTCTGTTTTCGTTTTTTATTTGTTTTCTAGAATTATTTTCTTACTTAGAGAAAGCTCTTAGCGTTAATTCCGTTAATATAAAAGTATTTTGTACTTATCTATCTATACATATAATAAGACAGTAAAAATCAAGTGTCTGTACATTATTTTCTAAAAAAACCTCTACGAAGAGTAATAAAAACACAAAAAAACAATTTTTGCAATTTTTGTCTGTCTGTCTTTCTGTCTGTGTGGTGCGTTATAATTTCAAAACTACTCAACAGATTTGAACGCTGTTTTCACAGGCGAATTACATATAATTAGGAGCGTTGTAAAATCTTTGTTTCATCAAAATCGGTTAAGGGAAATAGAAGTTATGGTCATTTAAAGTTTACTACAAGCACTGCTTCAAAACTTTTAAACAGTTGAATGCGATTTACATAAACGTATTTAATTTAGATAAAGCTAGAATTTCTACTTATATCAATAAAGACAAAAACACACTGCAGTCTCTATTAAATTTTAAGGCGCTGTATCCCCAACCCTTAGGTATTTAAGAGGAGTGAAGTGCGATTATAGTACGTACGCGTAATGAAATAAGGTTGAAAGTGGCGATACTGGGTTGGCCTGTCACTAGTCTCCGTTCAATGCCATTTCGGGTGAAATTTTCCAGTTTTAATTTAATATTTCAATAATTATGACTAAATCTTGTAATTTTTTTAGGTATCCATCTGGGTCATTATGTTATTCTTTTTATAGACGTAAAAAAATTGGTAGTTGTCGCTGAAGATATCAAGTAATTCGCGACGAAACCTTTTCTGGATATAGCTTTTTTGCTATTTTATTTAGCTAGGTTTTAATTTTTTTTTTTTAATATTTTGATGTAATCATTTATTTTGATCCTTGAACTATACTTCATATTTTTTTCATGCTTGTATTCAATGAAGAATAAAGCTAACTGCGCGACGAAAAAATAGACGTTTTACGGTATTCACCTGATCCACAGCGCCTTAATAAAATAACACATTGAATGTTTGTGGGCGTATGATTTAGTTACATAAAATATCAATAGATGGCGCTGACTTTATTTTAATAGCAGATTGAAATTTTTCCTTACGGCAGCAATTAATTCTAATTATTTAAAAAAAAATTTGGCTGTTGATTTAGTACTATTGGTTGGTTAGTTTATCGGTCGTTTGTTGTGTTGTATTGTAAGCTATTTGAATTGATTGGTTGGTTTGGTTTGGCTTTGGTTTAAAAAATAATCAAATCAGTGTTTGACGGAACATACGGTCGTGTCGTAAGGACTAATTTATCTGACTTATCACTATTTATTGAGATTTTTTCCACTTTTCACGCCCACTAAAACTTTGGGAGTGGATTTTAGGTCCTAATGACTCTGTAATAGGCTGCGCCGACTCTTTTAGAGACAAAGATTGATAGTATGGATGTTAAGGGCTCCTTCTTCTGAAGGTTCGTTGTCCGTAAGCCGCGTAGTCGCGGCGCTCACTCATTTTGTAGGCATTTAGACATCATATTTGGGAAAATAACACTACAAAATCTACTTCAGCGATTTTCACTATATAAATACTTTATCTAAAGGCTGGTATAAAAAGCAGGACAAAAAGTTTTTTTATTTTAGGCATAGTATTGAAAATAAACTTCCAAAGGAGGCAACTTAGATTTTTCTATCGAGCGAATTTTGTCTGATATTGTTACTGTTACTGTAAGCGAATTTCACTCTGCTAGATCCTCAACTAAAAACATATATGTTTTTCAGAATTTTACGACTGTTTAATACTGATTCTTATTGATTTTAAAAACGGTATTTGAGAAAGAAGTGGCCCTAATATTTAATGATATCGTAGCAATGTAATGGCTTTATAAAATTGGCACGGGAAAAGGATACAATAGAATTAACTATAGGTCTGGATAGTTGTAGTTTCCACAGGTTACGCGAAAAGCGACCTACACGCGGGCGGAGCCGCGGGCAACAGCTAGTTTTGAAATATCTAAAAAACCTAACGCTTACTTATCGGTTAACAATACTCTTTATTGCGCCACAAAACAACTTAATTACATAAAACAGCTTTACTTAATACAGTGACGTACAAAGGCGGACTTATGGCTAAAGCAATTTCTTCTAATCAACCTAAGGTCAAGTGGAAAATTATCAGTTAAAGGCGCTGGCGTTAACCATTGCTCTGTTAGCTTAGTTTGTGTAGGGACACCAACTTAATGTTATATGATATAGTGTGGTGTGATGGTCTGTGTGTATGTTTGCATGACGTATGAATGCACATAACTAGATATGTTTTAAGAAGTGGCTGTAACTACCATGTTAACCAATTACCTCAATGTCACGACTTTGGGGATTAATATAATTTGGAGGACTTTACTCATCAAATAGGTATTAAGCAGGAATTTGAAGTTGAGTGAAAAATCAAAAGCTACGATCCTGCTACCACCATAATCAAATTTAAAACCATTGTTTCACGATAAATTTCAACTTGACACAAAGAATAAGAACTAGTCTATTATTCTGTAATCTGCGGCTTTTACTCACATTTAGTACATTGTATGTTTCCGGAGTACGCCTCATTAAGTTATTATTCTTCTTAGTGTCCTGCGGTCTAACCATGACCCTTGATCCTTTGTCAATTGATCCGACTCCTGGACGATTAATCGGTACAAAGTTTCTCACGGGAAAACCGGAGAATTCACTATACCTTTTTGTGTGATTGTACAAATTCTGTAAATGTATAAGGTTATTTAACAAGTGATTGCAATGTAGAATAAAAGTTAAATTTTAGACAAGTTTATTTATTCCCTGGACTACTCTACCTTTTTAAAACGTGATAAGTTAAGTTATACGACGTACGACGTAGGTACGTGAGGTGATCAACTTTCCAAAGGACAGATTTAAAGTATACTCGTAAGAAAAGAAGCAAAAATTGAAAGCTCAAACTTTTAAGCCCTTTGACGCAAGGACTAAACATCAAACAATAGGTTAACATTATTTTTATCACGGCTTAGGTATGTTCTCCATATCCTAAACGTATCTGTCGTCACAGCTAAGCTTATATTGCCGCCCACCGTGCTGATCTACATACCACGCTATAACTACGCTGGGTCCATAAAAACACTCCATGATAATAAAACTAATGACATCATGCTATTTATTTGTTCTTTAACTGAAATATTTACAGTTATCACTACGCTCATCTAGCAGAATGTAGTACCAAATTTTACAAACGTTTTATACTTTATAGATTTTTGTGCTTCCACTTATTGTAACAAATATTATTGCAAGTAAATTAATAACAAATTGTTTAAATTCAAATTCAAATCAAATTCAAACTAACGATAAATTAAAGCTAAGAATCGCCTAATTGAAGATCAAGTTATTTATCAAATAAAACATTCCTACAAATAGAGAACCTTGTTCTTTTTATTGAAATCGGTTAATAAAGAAATTATTCGTCAAAATAACTTTGTGGCCACAACCAGACTAACACTCCTTTAATATGTCAGAAGTAAAATAAATTTATAAGTACTCACGTTGTTCTTATCTTGGTTTAATTTCAACAAATATCTCAACTTTGATAGATTATCATCGCGATCCAATGTAGACGATGTGCTTGTTTTTATATCCTGTAATTTTTTTTACAATAAATTATATCGTTCGTGTCGTGTGGAATACATGGACAACCGACCCAGCATGCCCTGGTGTCAGAGTATTTTATAACAGTCTCTTTGGTGTAGTTTTATTGATAGCCACTACCGGCAGTCGGGACTAGGGTCGGGACAAATATGGTTTATCTTTCCTGTGAATGTAAACTTCTGACACAGAATATACACATATACTAACTAATGTCCTCTGATTTAATCACAGCTCGTCTGAGCTATGTTAAAGATTACCCAAAGTCCATACACACTATTGATAATGTGTCGCTTGTATTAAATAAGGTAGTCTAAATTATCCTTCTTAATATTATAAACGCGAAAGTTTGAATGAACTCTTTAACAAGAAAACGGCTGAACCGATTTGGTTGAAGTTTGGAAGGGAGATTGCCTAGACCCTGGAACAACACATAGGCTATATTTTATTCCAGAATTCCTGGAATAAAATATAGCGATGCCCCGGGCAACAGTATAGTATGTACCAGTAGTTTGACAGGTAGTTGAATTTAAAGAAAATATTAATTAACCTGCAACTTATTGTTGCTTTATTTTCTCAACATCACCTATCGGTTGAATGGTAGAAAAAGCCAAAGTCCACCATTTTCATATTTTGTAATAAAGTTTAAGAAATAAACAAAGCCTGTATAATAACTTACCATATCATAGTATCAGGTTTCAATTTGTTTACGTAGCGATCTATATTTAGCAGTAAATCACTTACAGATGTTGGTCTTGGTATAAATTCCATGCCGAGATCAGTTTTGTCATCTTTATCATCTATTTTCAAGTCTCTCATAACCCCTTGTACACCTCTTCTCTGCGGGTCATTTGAAGGTTCATTCCTGTTATAAGATTGTTCATATTTCTCTTTTTCATTTATGGTCATCCGACGTAGTACTTGGGGAGAGCCCTGGCAAAAACGTAACTTTGATAAGAATGTATCACTGAACCAGTATTATGTAATTGTTATTGTATTTATATAATTGGTGCTATATAGTATTTATTCATTCATTCATCACTTCCCTCCACCTCCCATGGCTCTACCAACCTCTCGGTTATACGAGCCGAATCTTGGGAGAGTGCGCTGTACTAGCATTTCGCATCTCTTTCCAGTCGCACCTGCTTGATCTCCCTACAAGTTCTCTATAGTGTCGCCTATCTATGCAATAATTGAATTTTAATAACTCTCCGCCATCCTTAGGGGGCTTACGTTCACAAGTAAATTTCATTTTCATTCATTCATCAGTGCAAAGATCGGAATTAGTGAATCGCATCGTTTAGATCATTTGGATCACTAAAGTTTTCATCGTCGATCTTTCTATAGACGAGGCGATCTGATCTTTCGGCTCAGTTCGGCTCTCTTTCTTTGTCTCGATCTCGCTTTATTCTTAATTTGAATCAGCGAACGCGTCGCTTTAGAATTTTTGTGGCGTCGCTTGCATATAAATAACAAGAGATCTAATAAAGATTTATTTAAGCCAAAGAGCCAAACGATCCAAATGATACATAAAGAAGCGGAGGTTCGAATCAGTAGATCTCGAAGGAACGACTCACTGAGTGGTTTAAGTAATGAGGCACAGCACCATTTGGGGATACGAGTGATTATATGGAAGTGTCTGTAAATGTAAGGTCAATAAGTTGTCGGCATGTAGATGATGGCCATACGTCCGTCCAAAAATCATACAACTTATAAGTCCATAGTGTAAGTACTTGCTTCAGGGAAATCGTATGTATAGTGTTGGAATCATAATCACATAATAACCCTAATTTGACTTAAATTAAACTTTACTTTAAATAAACCCACTAATTTGGTTGTGACTAGTTTTTATTTTACTTTATTATTAGTACGCTGTCGGCGCGGACACTAAGCGACTGAGAGTAAAACAAAACAATGTTGAGATTAATTACGGGTTCCACTTTTTACGAAGCGAAGAAGTTTGTCGTATGTACGTCTCTCACGAAGAAGGTAATTAGGTACCATTCCTTGTGAAAAGTTGTACAGTATGATGGGCTTTATAGTCTATGGTTTTGATAAATTGGTAACGATCTATATTATCTACTAACCGTAGATGTACTCATGAATTTGTAGTAAGATCGTAGTTCTCTGTAATACTTCGGGTCGAATTCTGATAGTTTAGCTGGAAAAGAAAAAAAATAACTGTAGTTAATTATGGAAGAAAATATAGAAGGAAGTCGGGGAGGAGGCAGACCAATAAGAAATTACACAGAACAAATAAAGGGAAAAGCGGGAGTCGTATCGTGTCTGGACGTGATGAGACTAGCGGAAGATAGGAAAGAACTCCATAGAAAACAGCACAGCTGTTTAAATCCTTGGATAATCTAGAAAAAATCTAGCGCTTCGGTAACCGCTTCTGCGGTATGTCGTTTCGTTTTTCTTGTGCGCATTTATATCATCTAACGTAATAATAAAATAAGTAAATTAGAATAAAACAAAATATTTATTTTATTTTTCCAAAGATATAAGGGACTGAAGAGAAGAGATTGCTCATGGCATTGGTCGGTATCGTTATAAATACAGACCAGTCATTATTCATAGTATTTGTTTGTAAAATACACCATTTACAATGACATACAAATTGAAAAGGTTTTATCGAGATAAATATATAAACTAAAACACTACCATAAGGGTAATTAATCCCTGCTAAGAATTGATTTAGAAGTTAAATCATCAAATATGATCCAACTACAAAGTAACGTGTAGTCACATTATTTACTGTAAATTTCAATACAGTAGGGAAAATCTAGCTGATATAGTCTTAACTTTAAACTCTGAAGGGTACTACGCTGAAGTCTACGCCGTAGAGACTCTACACCGTAGAACTACTACGACGTAGAATCGTTACGCCATTTATACTACAGCCATACTATATTTTGTGCTACAGCTTAAAACTCGGCTCGGCATACAGAGTGAATTTTTATCCGATAGATTGGATAAAAACTCATTATGTGCCTATGTTTTTTATTCTTCGTCTCGTAATAAAACTGTAATCAATACATACGTTGTGGGTACACAGCGATTCGTCGGATTTCATCAAGGGTCTCTGGAAATAGTAAAAAATACTAACTTTAATTATTTATTTCTTTTACTCAATCATGTTGGCAGCCAAGCATATGGACTGCGAAAGATGGATACCTTTCGCCCAGTACGTGATTCTTCCAGCTTACAAAACTCTGCTAAATCAGTTATATAAATTTAATTATATTATTAAATTAATGTATTGCATACATACTTAAATTATTATATAATTCTACGAGTAATACAATAAAGCTGAAGAGTTTGTTTGTTTCTTTGAACGCTTATAACTTTAGAACTACTGGTCTGATTTCAAAAGTTCTTCATATGATAGCCTGATTATTGGAGAAGGCCATCGACTACGCCCTGGCGTCAGAGTTCTTTGGAACCGCTTCTCGGTATCTGACGTGGTTCCTTTAACGACTACCAGATGGCAGCCGGGACCAACGGCTTATCGTGCTTTCCGAAGCACGGAATCTTTATTGTTATTATAATTGGCGTGATTTACTTACTATTGATTGTGAGATACTCCGCCACGTAGTATTTATAGCCGTATGTCATCCCAGCCACCCACGAGCCCAGCAAGATGAAGAAAACGACGACAATCAGTAGGCAGGCGAATATGTACGTGATTAACCTAAAATACCAAAATATATATAAAAGAAAGTCGTGTTAGTTACACTATTTATAACTCAAGAACGGCTGAACTGATTTGGCTGAAAATTGGAAGGTATAAGAACCAGGAGAAAGACATAGGGTACTTTTCATGGGTTATGGGACATCTGGGCCGCGCAAAATACCGGGAAAAAGTGTCCGAGGGAATATCACGCGGGCGAAGCCGCGGGCAAAAGCTAGTAAGTAATTAAAAACTCTTTATTGCACCAAAATAAACCCAATGTGAAATATTGTTTAGTGACAACCTCATGGCAAATGCAATCTCTTCCAGACTACCTTTGGGTGATGAGAAATGCACCATCGAATTTTATAGTCTTTCAGGAGAAGGAAAAAGTGAATAAGTATATAAGTATTGCGAATTAGTTAATAACTAAATTTAACAATTATAAAGCGTACTTTTATACTCTTCTAAATTTACCCTTTCGCTGACACTAAAACATATGAAAGTAGAAACGACTGCCGACGTCTCATTTTTTTATTCTACTGAGAAGGAATTCAGGCCTACGGCTCACCTTATGACAAGTGGTTATCGTAGCCAATGTACACCTGCAACACCAGAAGTGTCACGAGCGCGTTGCCGACCGCGAAGGAATCTTTTCACGCCCTCCCATGTTTTAGATAGTACTAGCGACCCACCCGCCCCAGCTTCGCACGGGCGCAATGCTATATATACATATATAATTTAATACATGTATTATACATATAGACCATCCTCTTGAATCACTCTTTATCTATTAAAAAAAACGGCATCAAAATCCGTTGTGTAGTTTCAAAGATCTAAGTATACATATTGTAAGCAAATGACGGAAATACAATTGTACTACTTATTGTTATTACATTAAAGTTATTATTGCTCATTAACGTAGTAAACGCGTAATATAAATTAGTTTTATAATAAACGAATAATATTTAAAGTAAAATATGTTAAATTAATGAAAAGTGTTTCTTGTGTTGACTAAATTTTTTTTAGGATTGTAAAAGAGACTTAAATGATAAACTGATATTATTAATTGAATAATGTTTAATTCCACTTCACAATGTGACGACACAGCACTATTTTTAAATATATTTCGGTTTTTTTGAAAACAATCCCAGGAACGATCCCAAAAATTCTCCTTAACAATATGGCCGCATGGCTGCGTCCTTCATAAAAAAATTCAGTCAAGTCTCTTTTACAATCCTAAAAAAAATTCAGTCAACACAAGAAACACTTTTCATTAATTTAACATATTTTACTTTAAATATTATTCGTTTATTATAAAACTAATTTATATTACGCGTTTACTACGTTAATGAGCAATAATAACTTTAATGTAATAACAATAAGTAGTACAATTGTATTTCCGTCATTTGCTTACAATATAGACAGACAGCGGGAAGCGACTTTGTTTTATACTATGTATAGTGATAGTGATTATGTTTGTATCATTGAGTGTTAGAGAAAGATTAAGGAAATTTTATAATTTGGCCAGTTGACCACCTGTCTGCCGAAAGCAGGTCAAGGACACACGAAGACGATATTTGTCATACTGTTTTTAGGGTTCCATACCGAAAGGGAGAAGAGTCCCTTTACTAAGTCTACGCTATTCGTTTCTCTGTCTATCAGAGCTATATTTTAAGAACTGCACTATACATTAACAATGTCATTGTTTTGTGGGTCCTGAAATGCCTCTGTTTGTCTGTATCTCTATGTCTTAATAACCGCATTAATCACTAATAATGTTATTCATAAACCGGAAAAATTAAATAGATCCAACTCGCGCTAATATTTCTTCTAACAATTATTTTACTATCTTACATTTTCATACAAAAACGTATTTTTCAAACAAAACGCTTTGTTTCGACTCACAATAAAAGTTTTTAAAAGATACTGGTTTGAATCCAGTTTCAAACCCAGTTCGCTCTTGACCAGATTTTATTTATTATTGCTGTGCACGCACGCATCACATATGAGTAAAAAGTACAACATAGGGAAAAATTTATTGATCGTACCCTAAGTTCTACTAAAGATACAAAGTTATCATTTGTTCTACTAGTAATACCTGTAGTAGAGACGACTTCCTTGGCGTAATAGATGGACACCCTGATCCGCCAATCTGGTTCTTGGTACGATCCCCAGACAATACTATTTGGAAACAGTTCTTCCAAAATCGTTTTTGAGTCTTGGATGTATATATTGTATGTGTTTATTATAAAATGACCTGTCTCCTACACCCAACCGACATTATGGGTTCACAAAGTTACACCAGTCACCTCACGCCATGTTCATGCTGCTTAAATAAGTGTCTTAACGCTTCAATTTCATTATTTACCACCATTTCTAAAGGTTGCCTGGAAGAAATTGCTTTTAGCGATAAGGCCGCCTTTTGCGTTTTATATTTAAGTTCTTGTTAACCTATTTTCTGTAGTCTATGTGCAAAAAGGGTTTTGTATTGTATTGTATTGAATAGGTAATGTTTTTTCCCATATATACCTTTGCGCCAAGTCGATTGTCAAAGATATGCAGTAAAAAATATGACACATTTCTAAAATTCTTCAGGTAATATGTTGTCAATTGTGAATTATCTGTAAGAAGAAAAGTGTTTGTTAACATCGGAGGCTATCGGCTTACTCTTGGTCGCTGAGCCAGTTAAGTTAATATTATGGTAGGTCAATAGGACATTGTGTAGAACCTATAGGACAACTCTAGGATAAGTACGCTATTGTCAGTCTTAAGTTATAAGAAATATAGTTATTATATGCATTATTGGTGCAATTGACTGCAATAAAATTATTTTCTTGTATTCATCCACTGTTGGGCTGGATATATTATATGCCTCTTCTAAATAAAGCTATAAATCCATACTAATATTATAAATGCGAAAGTCTGTCTGTATGTCTGTCTGTCTGTCACCTCTTCACGGCTAAACTGCTGGACCGATTGTGATGAAATTTGGTAGGGATGTAGTTAACTACCTGAGGTCAAACATAGGCTACTTTTGGGCGCGATATAACCGAGTCCCACGCGGGGCGAAGCCGCGGGGTACAGCTAGTTCTAAATAAACAAGAAACCAAAAAATTTTTAAAACCAAACCACTCTACCGATTTTGATAAAATTTCTATGGAACCATATTGAAAGAATAGGATTATAAATTTTTTTTCAATATGGTTCGAACATAAGATTATCTAAATCGTGTCAGGAATGACGTAGTTATGCGGTAAAAAACATAAAAAAACACACAACCGGAGTACCTTCTATTTTGGAAATCGGTTAAATATTCTTCTTTTTCTTTTTAGCTCGATATATTCGCCCAACGAGAGTAAAGACATAGGCTACAGCTAGTAAACTTTTATATATGTACTTATATACAGTGGGCCACAGCAGTAAGTATACAATCTAAAGTGCTTGTGTAAATGTAAGGGTAGCTTGGTATATAAAGCCTACTATACTTAGAATCGAAAATATGATTTCCCATCTCAGAAGCCCTACGATTCAGTGTGCTATCAACCTTGGCTCATTCAAAATATAACAATAGAAATCCATCAGCCCTTAGATGAACTAGTATTACTGCCCTTTCATTACATATCCTATCAAATACGAATATTGCCTTGAATCTATGTGTATATCAGTATAGCTATGCCTTGCGGTTTTGCTTCTTTTCATAATAATGATCTGGTTTCCCTTCGTGACCCTAAAAGGGTCACAAAAGTCAGCAGTCAGTCGCTCCATTGAAATAACCCCATGTCCCGCCGAATAAAAGACTATGATTAAAAACGGGCTATAGGTTCTGAAGCGTAAGCCGAAGATGCAACTAGGCAATATGCTTGGATGATCATAACTGTAAATTCATTCGTAATGAATTTACAGTTCTGTTGTTATAGAGTCAATTCCATGCCGTTGTCGAAGTTTTCGACACGGGCTCTTGATCTATAACTTAGTATTTTTAAATGAATTTTCAAATTGAATGATTCAGACATTTGTTCGGCATAGGACCGATTCTGGAATTGGACGGATTCGATCCTGCATTATCAAAAAGCAGAGTGGAAACAACTAGTGCAAAGTTCGAGTCCACAGCCTCCGGATAGGTAATAAAGCAAATGCCTAGACTACTGGACTACGAAGGCAGTCTTTAGTACTAAACTAGGTATAGTTAGAAAAGAGTTTTTTTTTATAGTTTTACTATTACGCAAAATCATGGATATCGTACAGAGTAACCGCAACCATTGTTGATTTATTAAAAGAGCTCATTCTGGCAGCTTTATTCTTTCTCGGACTGTTTATTAGACCCACTCTCTTAAAAATAAAACTGTTTTTTGGATGTTACCTACACTACCGTAGATCATGGAGAGTACTGCTATATATATCTTTTAAAGGTTGATATCTCATAAAAATAAGCCAAGCGCAGAATCTTGTAATTTTACCACTATCCAACCTGGCTCTATTTTCAACTATATAAGTCTTATTCAAGTCGAAAAACACTGTAAATATTCCGATTGTACAAAGTAGACTGTAATAAATTGTATTAAATTCGTAAAAAGAAACAGAATTTTCAGATTTAACGAGTAAATTATTACTACATGATAAGTATATATACAACTAATTGACATTGAAATATAAAAAATACATAGGTAAACCAAGTTTGTAATGCTCTATACTTAGATTGTTGCGTTATGAGCTTAATATTTCTATGAATAGTTTTCAATTTAACCATTTCCTTTACTTAATATTTTGATGGTATTACTCAGTAACCTGTTATCAAATTGCCAATGTTTCGAATGGTGGAAAGACGCGTGTAACGAAATGGGATTTTTATTTCCCATTTCGAAGCCAGCTACGAAATCTAGCTACGAAATGGGACTAAGGGGATTAGTCCTATATCTTTCCACCATATGTCCTTAGGGACATGATAGGTTTTTGAGTTCAAAATGTTCGATTCTTGTTATATGTACCTCTATAACTTTGTTGTACAAAAACTACATTTACATAGAAATAACACGCAGATAATTTAATCCACTACCTAAATAAATCTTGTCTGTTTTGTAAATATTTAGTACTTGTTTTTGGTCTTACAACCATCCATTGTAATTGCTTGTGATTTATCTTTATTAATGTTTTGTAATACTGTTTTGTACACCTAATAAATAAATAAATAAAACAAACATAATTATTTTTATCAAGTTGGATCAAAACAAAGGCAAGAGTGGAATAAATTCTCATTCAGTATGCGTCGGACGAAGGACATGGACATCAAACAGTAGCTTTGTTTATTGTTACTGAAGGTATTTGAATAATGGACCATGTGGTCTCCATGTTCCATTGTTGTATTTAGCGGCAGATTTACTTGTTTTAATAACACAAATGAATACATTTTTGTCTGTTTAGTAGACGGTCACCAGGCGGTAAACACTTTCGTTTCGCTTTTTAAACCTATGCGTTACATTTTTTTATCTATGACACACACATTTAGGGTTTCTTTGTTAATGATGAAAACGTAAGTCTGTGAAACTGATATGAACATTAAATTGTTCAGTGTTATAAATACTTAATTTGCCGACGTGCACTGATCAGCATAACACACATACATACTCAAATTTGGGTAAAAAGGGATAGATAGGTTATGGAGTTGCATAAATAACAATAAATTAAAAAAAATGATCATAATGAAAAGTTTAACCTTGGCAGGCAAGTTTATAGATAGATAGATTAGTAAAAATGCATTGCTGAAAATATATTAGCGATCACTTCGGAATTATCCGGGCGCTATTGGCAAGAGTAAGTAGGTATTTAAAATAAAAAAGTTACATACTTTTTATGGAAACTCATACACATAAATAAAGATAGAAAAAATAAAACCATCCAATTAATTTGCTATCCGTATCCCTAGGACATATAATTATATGTGTGCATACGTAGAGGTACTTCGTGTTGAATTTCCAATACACTGCCGACCTACTTCTGGCTTTCGTTTCGTCTGTCTGGTTTCGCGACCAATTTCCGCGCCCCACAAATAGGTCGATTATTTAAACAGGATTATTATTATGTCATTATTCTTGTTCCATGTATCATATTGATCATGGAAAAATATAGTTTTACTAAATAAACAAGTGTAGAAAAAGCGCTTGAAAGTTTGGTTTTAAGAGCATTGGACTCTATTTTAATAAGAGACATATGAAAAGCAATTTAAGAATCAATTATTACGGGGTTAGCATTTTTTTTACTGTAATAAGTATGATTTTTTAATTTATGATCAATACACACAATCAAAATAAACTAAACTTATCCCAACTAATATTATAAATGCGAAAGTGAGTTTGTTTGTAAGGCTTTCATGCCCTATCTACCGAGCTAGTCTTCCTGAAATTTCGCATAGGTACACAAATAGTAAGATAGAAGTATTAGGAAGGACCTTTAACCTTGGTAAAAGCACTGTTCCCGAGGGAAACGCCGGCAAAGCCGCGGGCAATAGCTAACATAAATATATCCTAAACTAACATACAATGAATAGAAATCTATACAGTAAGACTTACACGCTGTGCGAGATAGTTAATTATCATTATCAATATGTAATATGTTGAAATTGGCCTTTTTTTCATATACTTATCTTGGGTCTTGTTTGTTTACCTTTTTGTTATAAAATATAGTTGTTAGTTATAAAAACTGGGGCAATTTCAACTTGTGTGGTTTAAAATATGTAAAAGTGACTCTGTTTCTCTAGCTGTAACATCTTTGCCCATAAATCGCTGAACCGATTTATATAACACTAGCTGTTCCCCGCGGCTTCGCCCCACGTGGGACTCGGTTATATCGCGCCTAAAAGTAGCCTATGTTTGACCTCAGGTCGTTAACTACATCCCTACCAAATTTCATCACAATCGGTCCAGAAGTTTAGCCGTGAAGAGGTGACAGACAGAAAGACAGACAGACAGAGACAGACTTTCGCATTTATAATATTAGTATGGATATGGATATGGATACGGAAGTATGGATATGGATTTGTTATGGAGGTAGTTTGAGTTAGGGGACAGAAAATGATTTTTTTTGGATTAATATAAAGGTGTTTAAAGGTGGTGGGATGGGACCACTGGCAACAGGTAGTGAAAATATATAAAAACTTACCGATTCAGTCAAATTAATTAACAGTTTTTAAAGATAAATATATTGCAATAGTAAATTAATTAAAAATAAACAAATAGAAATGTATAAAATATAATCATCTAAGAAAGACAGTAAAATGAAAGAATGTCAAGAAGACAACATCATATGTCAGAAATATTCTCGTTCGGAAATAAAAAAACAGATGTTTTCTTTATAACTAGACCCCGGCTCCGCATGGGTTTACTTAAAATTTCAAACATTTCTTTGTATGAAATGCACGAAAAGCAGAAAACTTTCTGACATATACGTTAAAAACAAATGTAATCAGGTTCTATTGATTGTTTTAGCCCAATTTATGGCGCCATTTGCCTTATTTTCTTCCGTTATGACTACTAGGTAAAAATCTCCAAAAATAAAAAGAAAATTGGAAAAGGGGTAGCAATTTAATTCTCAAGTAAAAGCAAGGTAAATATAAAATTATTATTAAAAAAATAATTTGTTTGTTTACAGTATCGCGGAAAGGCGGTTCATAATTTTTTATAAGAATAAGAAATAAATGAAGCCCTTTGCCCATAGATAAAAAAAAATTGCCGCCGTGCGCTATTCCAAATTCTATGCCTTTGCCCCTCTATGGCCTTTTACTAGCTGTTGCCCGCAGCTCCGCCCGCAATGTATTCAATATTTGACCCCGCTATTAGCAACTTTTAGTTAATAGTTATGTCCATACCAAATTTCATAAAAATCGTTTCAGTGATTTAGCCGCAAAAACAGTAACAGACAGACAGATGAACAGACAGAATTTCTCTTTTATAATTTAATTATGGATGTGGATTAAACGAGTGAAGCTAGGGAAAACAAGTATTCTTAGTACTTAGTTTATTAGAATATTGATTTCTAATAAGTGAAAAAAAAACTACTAAGTAAAAAGCTTTTCCTCTTAGTGTTTCCCGACTGTGCCCTCAGTTGGTTGCTCCGGAGCCTATGGTTCGCAACACTTTCTAGTTTTACGACTATATTTTGTACTACTTATTTTTGAAACTCGACTATGATTGAAATTATTAAATACTAGCCGTTCCCATTTTTATTTTACTTAAGTGGTATGAACTATAGTCTTATAACCTTCCCTAAGAATCAGGCTATCATATGCAGATTTTTTTAAAATCCCAATAGATGGATTTTTTCTAAAGCTTTATGCGTTCAAACAAAAAATCTTCAGCTTTATTAAATTAGTACAAATAGATTTAGCTATTTTTTTCTAATTTAATTTTATGAATTTAAATTTTGCTGAGTATAAATCTGTTTTCCATAAATAAAAGAAGTGGTAAATAAAACTTTGCTTTGCTTAACCATTATTTCGTGTAGGTGACAGTTCGATCGACCATACACACTCTGGTGTCAGAGTTCTTCATTGGGTTTTTCTAAATGGATATTTATCTTAAAGGACTACTAATAAAAAACTTATATGAAAACACCCCGAATGAAATGAAAACTTAACATAAAAACAATAACCTCATATTCACGAAAACAACTGCGAACATTTGCAATATATTCTTGTTTATAACTAATATACTTTCCTCAAATTGGATCAGTAGTTAAGGCGCAAAAAGTCAACACAGACAGGGTAACTTTCTCATATAATATCAGCATTTCTTAGTAATGTTCTTGAAGAAAACACGTGGAAAACAGTTTCGCACGAAACGGTCATGAATTCGTTTCAGTATTTAGTCGCCCTCCGTGAACGGCGTGCGACAGTCGCCCGCCCGCCCTACGCGACCGCGCGATTCGATCATTCGAAATTCAAAATTAAAACTTAACTGTTTTTTCGAACTTGTGAAAAAAACTTAAAGCAGCCAGTACTTTTGTTCTGTTCAGTGCAGTGATATTTTAGAAACTGTTTCTAAGAAGTTGGACTTCACTTTCGAAGGTAACTCAGCTCGTTAAGTTTAGCGGTCGCTTTGCTGTGCTTAAAGTTAAGGTGGGATAAGCGTATAATTTCACGCTTCTTAATTTTGATGACTTGCGTTTTGCTCGACGTGCCTCTTTATCATCTCACTTTATGACTCGACGACGTGCCTGTTTGATCGTGATTATGATATAAAATATTGTTCATGTTCAAAGAATTTTTGTGCAATTTTTTTTTGTATCAAAGTGTATATATAGAAAATAACATTTGGATTTAGTTCGTTTTAAAGTTAGTTTCTTATTAAAAGAATTATTATAATTCCTATTTTATATATTTAAAAATATTTATTTTGTATTTTATTACATTTATTTTCTATACCTACTAGTTAACATATATACAATCTTTATCTATATAATAAAACTATATATCTATAGTATAATAAAACATATTTTATTATCTATATATATATATTTAAATACCTACATAATATAGCTTTTTGTTTGGGTAAAATTTAGCTGCACCCTTTCCTAAACGCCTCACGTAATTTAAGGTTGTCCCTTAACATTTTATCTAATTTTTGTATCAATTTTTATTATTAAATAATTAAAGTAAATTATTATTAAATCACCACTTTCCGTCTTTCCATCTGTCACATGTCTCGTAACAGACTTGCAAGGCTCCACATTTTCATTGATATTGTAAAGAAACGAACTACTTAGGTACAAATTAACAGCAAGATCTACAAACCTGTAGGTCGACCGCCTATCTCGATTCTCTCCTCTCGTAATGGCTACTTGTATCGCTTTCGCCACATTTCGCTCCGTTTTACGCTAAAGCGCTTAATTTTTTTTTTTGTTAACGTTGGCAAAAAAAAAAAAAATTTTTTTAAAGCCTTTTGTGCGTAAAACGGTGCGAAATGATACAAGTAGCCATTACGAGAGGAGAGAATCGAGATAGGCGGTCGACCTACTGGGGCTAAGCCAAAGTCACAATCGCAAAACCTTAACGAGGTACGACAAAAACAAAATGTATGGAATTGACATAAGATTGACCACGTGATTTACCGCAGCTCATGTCAATCCCATACATTTTGTTCTTGTCGACATACGTTTAGCGTTTTGAAATTGTCACTTGACTACTACTTTGAAATTTATAGAATCGACAGGGCAGGCAAAGTAACATTTAACCGTTTCTATATTTAGGTACGGAACTCTAAGCCCTACTTCTATATTGTAAAACATTATTGTTCATTGGTTCAAGGGCATCCAGTTTTCGCTATTATCCGCGGTTTGGCAGCCAAGCGGGACAGGTGACTCCATTCAGCAGTTAAATCACTCACCTACATAAACACCGATGTTCTTTTTTTATACTTTGTTGGTGAATACCGCGATATTAAAATGCGAACTTCTTTTCTTTTTTGAAATATTGAAAAAAAAAGAATAGGTACTTTTTTTTTAATATACCGAGATTTAAAAAAAAATTGTTGAAATCAGTTTACCAGGGCTAGGAAGTTTGGACAAGGAATTGCTATCACAATGACCTACATCACAAACTGTCAATAGCATTATTATAACCTTTTGAGCAGCTTGAGATCGAGACTGCAATAAAACAAAACAGTTTCACAATAGATTTTCTTGATTTTCATGTAAATATTCGCATTCTTTTTGTATGCAAATGCGTCATAGCTTTATTGTTGCATATTTAAAATGTATTTTTACTCTTCAGATTTTTTGCATTTTGTTGCAGTGCAAAGTTCATATTTTAAATTTATTTTATAATGTAAGTAGAATTCTATAAATGTTTCTTAAAGAATGACTGTCAATAGATATGTTTACCTTAGTAGGTAGGTACCAGACCTATATTGTGGCGATTCATATAAAAACATTACCAAAACGAGAGCACACAGTAGTATTATAATTAGTACTGTTAAAAAGTCATCTCATTCCATGTAGAGCTATGCTTTTAACTCTACACTGTCTAACTACAAGCTCTAAAACATCACAATCTCTAAACCTTAGTTAAAATATATAAAACTTATACCTGTATATAACCAAGCAGTTCTGACAATCATCATCATTTCGTGTAGGTGTCACGGTCAATCGACCATACACAACCTTGGTGTTAGAGTTCTTTTGAAACCGCCCCATGTAGTTCCATTAACGTCCACCAGATGCCGGTAGAAACCAACGCCTTATCGTGCCTTCCGAAGCACGGAATCATCTTTATTATCAGAAGACAATCAGGCGATTCAAGCCTGCAATGTCTTAACCAAACTGGAAATAACTAAAAAAATTATGCTTCCCGTGGGAATTCAACCTACGACCCCAGAATCTACATGCAATCGACTTAACCACTGTACCAAGGAGACAGCTAGATTACAGGTATAGTTTGTCAGAATTGCCGAATATATATATTTGCAAGTAACTAAGAACTAAGAAAACGTGTTGTTGACTTCTACAGTCTGCATATAGAACTTGCTTAATAGCATGTACCGTCGGCTGCACAGAAATCTGACCCCCATGCCACAAGTATCACTATTGAAAAGGGTCATATTTCTCTGCAGCTGACTGTATTTCATGTAGTACTTTGAATAAATTACAGATTTAATATCAGTTTAATATTTTTATTTAAATTATTCTTGTTACATTTCATTCACTCCGACTTGCAGTAACAGTTTGTTGAACTCGTACTTATGTGTTCACCTCAGCTGAGCATTCAACAAAGCGAGCGCTCAAATACCAAAATTATACAAAGTTACCGTCCAATTTCGTTTTGAGCTCGAGAAACGAAACGTTTACCGTGGTGAATGTAGATAATATTGTTTTCATGATTTTTAGCTTGTTATCCATTATGTTAAACTAAAAAAACATATACCACCTAGGAAATAGGTGAGAGTGTTTTACCTAAGGCACCTTCACAGTCACATAAGGTGCCACCAAATAGCAGTGCTTGCATTGCTGTGTCCCGATTTGAAGGATGAGAAGAATTGAAATTACTAGGTACTGGGGCGAATTAATCCACGAGTCGCTGACACTTATGGTATGGCTACGGTGACCGCGCGCGCATGCGTAACTACCAACTAAGTATTGTATTTGTTTTTTTAGCTTTTTATGTCGTACTTCTGGGCAAAAGCCACCTCGCTAACCTTTCATTAGAGCCTTGCTCGGTTCCTGTACCCATTAGTAGGAACCCAGGCAGTTAAAACAGGAGACCATCTTTCCGGCTATTGTATAAAAACAAAAAAAATCGGGTTGCACTTTGGAGTACCGGCAAAAGTGAAAGCAGGAGCAGGGGGGTTACCACCGTCTCTTAAAAAAATGCAAGAACGATTGAGTAAGGGAGATGTCGCCGTACATCATGTATTGCGCTGTCTCGCTTACTCACTGGATCTTGCATAGTTTTAAGAGATGGTAGTAAGCCACCAGGCATAAATTTTACGCGCGCGGTAGAGAGGGGGATATTACTTCCTTTCCTACGCAGCGCCGGTCTACTCTCCCTCCGTCTTACAATTTTTAGATCAGGTCACGTGTTCTGACGCAAGGTCAACATTTTTCACCTATCCCAAAAAGTGCACTATGCCGCTTAAGAAGCTTTCACTTCAAAAAACTATGTATTGTATCACGGGGCTATCGAAGTGCTCTTAAATTAGAAAGAAAACAGTGTTACACTAATGGCTTATGTCTGATTAAGTACAACTCTCAATCATTGGTAGTAAATATTAATGTTTCAAAGTGCGTTTCGCGTAATTAGTTCCATGGAAGATCATTATTCAAAAGCCACGACGCCGTATTTTTGATTAATCACAGCTTTTGTATTGATTGGGTAGTCAATCAATAAAATTGCTTAAAGAAACCTTAAGTTCTTTCCTAAAGCAGTAGGAGTTGACTAAGTAGTGTATATGGCGTAACAAATAAGTCATAGAATTTGGAAATACGTTCTGTTCCGCTAGAAGCAATACTTAATTCTTAGATTAAGCGTATCTCCTTACAATAATGGAGCGTGGCAAACACTGATTTTTACCCGACTACGGCAAAAAAGAAGGGTAATGATTGGTGTTCGCACCCATTGCAAATGGATGATAGGAACTCCTTTAAACGAACATTGTTGGTATACCTACACTATACAGTGGGTCAGACCACAGCTTTACCATGACCATTTATGTACCTATGCATTTCTGGATTTCTATTTCAATTTTTTCCTTGTTTCATCCTTTTTAGACACCTTATTAATGTTAATAAGGTGTCTAAAAAAGACCTGACCCGAACTATAGGTAACCCAACTATGTAGTAGGGTTATAGTTTTTGAACTTAATTTTTATTCGTTTACCTAAAGGCGTTTGAAGATAGAAATGCCACTAGTGGCTACTAAACAGCAACGTAGATTTATGAATCTTACCTGCGTTTTTCTTGTAGCAAATCAAGCCGCATAGCGTCCATACTCCATGAACATAAAATAAGATTGCGTATTAAGTATTTTATGAGGAGCCGCCTTCCAGACGTTAAGAAAATAATAAGAAGGGTTTTTTGAAAATGATATTTTGGTGGAATCTGAGACCATTTTAAAAGTATTTCCTACGTGATAAATAAAAAGGCAAAATTTCTTGTCAACGCCAACTAAATGCCTTGATGGATGTTGATATATATGATTCGTTTTGCACGTCTCTATCTCAGGAGAGTCATACATTACATTTTACGAATTGAACGCAATTTTAATTTATACTTAACTAACTGTCTCACTTTTTATAATTTCCTTCTTTATATTGAAATTTATTTAATAGCTCTTCTGCTTAAATCATTAAATAATCAAAGCTCGTTTGTAAAATCTTTTGTTTAAGTAATTTGAATAAAGATTTATTTATTATTTATTAGCTTTCGCGAGCGGTTTCGCTCGCATGAATTTCCCGCGGGGACAGTGCTCTTGCGTATTTATAATATTAGTTAGGATTTATTTACCTGTAGTATATTTTATACAAGCAGTTTCCAGCGGTATCAATCGAAAAGTACTTAGTGGTGTGTAGGAAAGGTAAGCCTATAACCTTCCCTAAGAATCAGGCTATCAAATTCATTTTTTTTTAAATTCCTTCAGTCGTTCTATAGCAAAACAAACAAACTCTTCAGCTTAATAATATTAGTATAGATTTAAATAAATGCGGATACAGAGAATACGAGAGTGGGTCATGGGCTTTGAAGCTTTAGCTTAAAAGATTAGTCTCTTGGGTCTGCTGGATGAGATATCTTTAAAATATATTCATGTATTTCTATGCTTAATTCTGTAGTATATATAGATACTTAGATGTCATCAATGTGGTATGATAACGATTTAAGGTATCACGTTTCTAATAATCTTAAGTAACCGAAGATAGGAATGCAGGCGGTATCTGCTTGTCATAAGAGCCTTAGGTATAATTATCTGATCTCGACATATGATGTTCCTGATCTACGTAACTTGTGCCAATTTTATGAGAAGAGGCAATTAAGAGGTCATTCACAAAAACTGTGTTATATTGCAGCAAAACAAAATCCAATGCAACACTTCCTTTCCTATAGTGTGATCGGAACGCGCGAGGCAAATTCTTGGGTCAAAGAGTGGAACAAATTGTCTGAAAATATTATATCTGCACTGTCAGTAAATAGTTTCAAGAATAGATTGGATAAATTCTCCAAACACATATATTTTGTTGCAACTAAATAAGAACATTATTTGAATACGAGATGTAGTCCTTATGTAGTTAAAAAGTACATGGATTTACTCTAATTAAAGAATATAAATGTAAGTTATTTTTTTTTATTTCGTCGTGAGTGTGCTTGATAAAGGAGGTTGGGGGCTTACTAAAGTATTATTTATCTGTACTTAATTTTTGATAACCAATATAGATACACTTGTAATTTACTAATTTAAGTTAAAATTTAAGCTAAAAAGTTAATAACTATCCAGTGATTGAAAAATATGGTAGTCAAACGATATAGTCGTTTAGATAAACAGTCATTTTGCTAAACGCTCTACCTCTTATTTTCACCCAGCCCTCGGATAATACTCAGTAGCTCGAGACCGCAAGAACGCAACATACAAAGTACACCATAATAGCTATAATAATTAATCGATCATCGTCCAATCAGAATATCAACGGTATTTAATCGATCAGCGTCGATTCCCGCCAATCAAGTTAAGCTTCGAGCCGAGATAGATGTAATTTTAATAGCATTATGACAATGATTAAAGCAAGCTGTCAGATGTATTAGTTACTATTGTTTTTCTAATAGGGGAGGATTAAGGTCTGAATTTTTTACCTCTTTCTCGCTGGTGGGAGATTCTAACAGCAACAATACTCTCAAGGAAATCGAGCCCATTTCATAAAGCTTTGTCAGTGGCGGAGATTTGGTCCTCACTTTAATTAGCCAGAGCCGACGTTCTCAGAAAAAGAAGCAGTGTTGACGGCAGATATGAGGTTTTGAGAAAATTATGAAGAATCTTATTTTATGTAATATATATATATATATATAAAATCTGTCTTATGTATAAAATAAAGAATTTCGAATCGCCCGGTCTCTCTACCGAGGTTTTTTTTTAAATCTATGGTATAAAACAAGTCCAATAAGGCACGACTACAGTTTGTCTATGTGGCATATGAAAAATGAAGGACACCGATCTATTTCAGATGGCCTTCAGACTTGCTATTAAAGCGACGTTTTTATTGATTGATTTATTATTTCCCGACATAGTTAATTTTAACTCTATAAAATTTCATAAAATCGATGTTAAAAACCCACATGCGAGTATTTAGGACGTAAAAATATGGATGCTTCTTTTATGAAATGACTGTTGGTGACGCGGTGTAATGGGTCCCGACACGTGAGCTCATATTTGCACCCATTTTTACCGGACATACATATATGTTTGCATATTACATTAGTACATTCTAAGGGTTAGATGGGATTAAGATTGAGAGGTCTGAAATCATTGTTGTCAGTGTCACTGGATATATCAAAATCAATATGAAGTCAGAATTTACTTTTATACTTTTTACTAATATTTCGACTAATTGTATCACGTTTCGCTAAAATTACATCATTTTATTTAATCCGTCACTTAGACGCTTATATAGTATTATTCTCAACTAAATAACTTTGTTTCCTTTATTACGAATCCTAAATAAAAAAACATTCCGACGAATTGAGAACCTGCTCCTTTTTTTGAAATCGGTTAAAAATAAGCCCAAACAAGCAAATAGCAAAGTGGGATCACAGAAACAAAAGTTTTAAGAGTTCTTTCAACTTACACCGCTCCACATTATTATAAAACCATCCTGTCATGATAATAAATAAAAGTTTTTTAAATGATTATAGAAAAGTTTCTTTCGATCTCATTTCTGCGACAAAGATCAAACTTTCGTTCAAACCCCATTACAGTACGACACTTCTTAGAAGTTACTTTGAGTTCGATGTTACATTTCTCGACAAAATGTACCTTATTAAAGACTTGGCATATGAGATGGGTCATATTTTAAACCCATACCTATTGTAGGTATCTATGTTCCAAAAACTTTATATAACTTTATTAGCCTTTAACTTCTAGATTGGAAAAAATATGTTGGAAAAAAAAAAATTGAAATAAGACGTAGTTGTTGTTTTAAAGCCACCAAAGCCTCTTTTCGTTAAAAGCTCAGGAGCGCTATTTTTGAGATGAATGACTCACCAAAAACCGGTGAGTCGAATGATTATCGTTCAAGTCACCGGTTATGTCGCATGAAAAGCATTCGAAAACGAACGATCATCATTCGACTCACGGATTTTTTCTAGGTCATACTTTTCAAAAATAGCTCTTCAGGAACTAAACAGGATCTCACAGTTATCACCAAACATTATACTTATGTTCTTGGATTCAAACTGTTTCCAAAAGGATATTGCCAACTGATATAGAGTGCTATTTTCGAAATGTATGGCATAGAAACATTGGTGAGTTTAATGATTATCGTTTGTTTTCGAATGTGTTTCATGCGACTCGAACGATAATCATTCGACTCACGGGTTTTGGGTGAGTCATACATTTCAAAAATAGCACTCCGGTTCTGTAAACTTAAAAAAGGCGATTGTAATCGGTAAACTTGTTTTTAAGTTAAGGCATGAGACCAAGAGAAATAGGAGTTAATTTTTATATTTAGAGGTGTATAAATAAGGTGTATGAATGAAAGGGTTGTGAATATGTTTATACATACATTTGACGCGTTTGGCGACCTGTTTACTTATTAAATGTATCCTGTCCTACCCGTGTGGAAATGATAACATTGTTTTAATTTAAACGAGGTCTTATTTTGGCTTTACAAAGTAAACAACAGATATTCAACTCAAAAGAGGATTTATCTCGCGATTGAATTACAAATTGTTTTTCCGTAGGTATGTGAATTCGGATCAGCAAAATAAAAACAAAGCAACTGGCATTGAATGTTTCTAGATGGTGTTTAGATTTATAAAGTTCATGGATTTATTAAGTATATCCTACTGTAAAGTTTAATAATTTATTTTTTACTAGCGACTCGCTCAGCTTCGTATGGACATAAAAACTTTCCTCTTGAATAACTCTATCTATTAAAAAAAAATGCATCGAAATCCGTTGCGTAGTTTTAAAGATACATAGGCATACATAGGGACAGAGAAAGCGACTTTGTTTTATACTATGTAGTGAAGTTATAGTGATGTTATTTTAGTTCAAAGCTTCCTCATTTCCCTGTTAGGGATTATGATTCTTTGCGTGGTGGTGGTAGGGCTATATAAATATGAATAAATAAGTGCATTTTTTTTTTCGCCGGCAACTGTTATACAGTTTGGCGATATTCTTAGTTTTCACAATGTGTGTTATATTTTACTAGAGAAATAAAATAACAAAAAGGTAGTATATTCTGTCAGTACAGAAACAAGCCCCTGGAACAGCTAATTTACTCATTGTAGGAAAACTTCTGTACATGGGTGACTCCTAAAGTGGCTAAGAGTGACTTAAGAATATGGCGCAAATATTTTTAGGTAAATACTCTCGCGATGGTTAAGTGTGCATTAGCAATTTTTCGATTATTTATTTTAGCAATCGTGTTAGGTGATAACCTACCGATCGGGAAACGAGACTACATTTAACTGTAAAAATGGTGATGGAAGTATATTATACTAGCTTTCGCCCCCGGCTACACCCGCGCGAATTTCGGGAACCGTGCTATTTCCCGGGATGAAAGGTACCCTATGTCCTTCTCAGTACTACTAACTAAGTGTGTGCGAAGTTTCAAGCAGATTGGTTCAGTAGATAAAGCGTGAAAAGGTAACAAACAAACAAATATATAAACTCACTTTCGCATTTATAATATGAATAGATAGATAGATAGATAGGATTATCCAGTTCTGCCATAGGTGTAACTGGGAAAAACGCTCGAATAATGATAATACTTATACGGCGTTTAATATAATATGCCTTAGGGCTGTCGTCTGAAGTTGGTTTGTGACAGTAACATTAATTGAGCGAGCGATTCAGATTCCAGAATATTTTAGAGTAGAGATTGTACCTACTACTGCATGTTACACAGCACAGTCGATTTGATAATAACTTGCGTTACGATCATCCAATTTTCTAGAAATTTCGCAGTCGAGTAGTTCAACTACTCGACTCGCAAACTCAATTATTTAGTTCCAATGTGAGCAGAATTGGACTTGATTACAGAAGTGCAAGGATAGGCTCTTTCGTAATAAATCGGCCAAGTGCGAGTTGGACTCGCGCCCTGAGAGTTTCGTACAATACTAAAAGATATAACAAGTTATGGCCCAATGGCCTTGGGCTGAGGGTTTCGTACACTACAAAAGGACAAGTTATTATAAGATGCTTTTCTTTAATTTGTTTATATAAATAGTATTTTTTATATTTCAATTAATGTTTTATCTTAATATTAAAAAATCCTATTTTTAGATTTATTCCTAAATAAGTGCTTTATGATATTGCTTAAAATTGTATATTTTTCCAAATGACTAACGGAGAGTGAATATTTTTTTAGCGCTAAATTTGCAAAAGGATTTCTTTTTCTTGTGTTCTTTCAATTTTTACGTTTTCATCATCGTAAAAAATTCCGAGTGGCAGGGAGCGTATAGGGGCGGCGGGAAAGTTTGATTTATACTCTACTAATATGAACTAGAGTCGCGCATGCTCATAAAATGGAAATGGGAGCAATACCGTGCACCCAGGTCATAACTTGTGGCCGTTGAGCTTGTCTGCAGGCCGACCTGCATTCGTAAATAAACCTTTTTACTAGCTTTATTCTTAGACTGCCGATAATCTGATGTACGAACAAACTCTCGTTTTAGAAATAGTTGACGCGTCCTATATAAATATAGGTTGTTGATGGATAGACTGTATGTCTGTCTGTGGCATCGTAACATCTGTTGGTCATGGGTTCGATTCTGATGGGAACTATACTTTGTTAAGATTTTTGGTTCGTTTAGGATGTTACATGTATGAATCATCTGATTGTTGATGATTGCTCTCTGTTGCCATCTGGTGGTCGTAAATGGAACCGGTTTTGAAGAATTCTGCACACCCTGGTGGCACCTACATAATAAGGTGATTATGATCGTAGCGCCTTACCGAATGAGTAGATTTTGAGCGGTTTTTTTTTTGTTTGAAAGCTGTACTAATCGAGATGGTTCTTAGTTTTTACCTACAATTCAAAATCTGCTTAATGACTTTATTTATTTATCCATGAAGACCAATATACTTAAACATACGTACAGTACAGTACCAAGGAGATGTTATAAACTTAAATTCACATACTTTTAGACTCGTATAGCATATTTTGAAAAATACATCAGGTGGACTTAGTCAAACTTTTAGATCATAAAAGTTTTTTTAGAACGAATATGCTTCGCTGTATAAAAAATCTAAAAGACCTTACGGCAGGCTCTAAGACACTTATTAAAGTATAGGAAGCACGTCAAACCTTTGGGTTTTTTTTGTGCTTGAAAAGACACTACTCAGTGAGGCAACTTCAGTGTTGGGTACTTTTCCTTTCTTCTGATACCCCTACAATTATAATGCTGTATATGGGTTTCTGTTTGCTGACCTCCAAACTTCAATCCGAAGATGGCACCCCATGATGATGAAGATATAGGCAAGGGTCGTACTATTTCTTTCAAAAATTTCTTTGAATATTGTTCATGTGTTGATTGATTTTACCATTTTCACATACGAAGCCAATTTTCTTACTGCCCTTGAACAAACCATGAAACACTTCACAAATCGCCGGCTCAATCTGGAGTAATCATCACAATTTGAGTCTTGTTGAATAGTGTTAGAGTTCGGTTCGGCGTGCTATGAGGCTTTACATTATTTAGAGTTCACATGTCACCTTCAGTCGATCGCTTAAGGGACCATGAAATATGTATGGCAGGCCTCGACTTTGGTGGGCTTCGTTTATCGACGGTAGCCCTTTGGTTTCACCTTAGAAAAAGCTAATTCATTCATTTCTTCGCGCTTCATTTTTTAGTCTATTCAATTCGTTTCTATTAAACCACAATTGACAAGTAGACCTTCAACGATATAGTGATTAAGAATTAGTCAAAAGCGTATGCCTCTATGGTTCAGTGTTTGACTCAGAGGTCATGGATTCAATTTCCATAGGAAGCATACTTATTTAGTTATGAGCTTGTTAGAAAATTTCCGACTTAAATTACCTGATTGTCTAATAGTAAAGACTCCGTGCTTCGGAAGGCACTTTAAGCCGTTAGTTCTGACCGGCATCTGGTTTTCGTTGAAAAAACCTCGTCATGGAGACGTTTATTGCTGGAAGGCTGTCAATAGGCAATTTGCAGTCACTCCATTGTAATTACCGTTGCCTACCGCCAAATCAAGGACCATGATTAAAAGCGTACCCTGGATTTTGCAGCCTCAGCTGATGATGAAAAAGGAAGTGTAGGTAACTGGGGAAACAATGCTCGGATAATGATAATGAGTAAATTTTTTAAAGTAAAACTGTGACACCATGAAGAGCAGGGTTGATTGACTTTGTAACCAGCACAAGCCATGTAAACAACCAAGCCTTTAAAATGTAAGTTTATTTTCTTAAAATTTTTCTCTTTCATAAATTAAATTTATTTCATAAAAACAATCCAAAAAAGAATATTTTCAGGACTCTAATGGAATAATAAATCATTTCAAGAATTAATGGCGTAAAACCTATTGACTCGCTGAAAAGTTTGAAAATTACAAATCCATCCGTTTCAAAGGATAAAATACCTTATAAATTATCTCGTCGTATTGCATTGTAGCTTTTTGTGCCGATGAACCAACTGCCCGCTTTTCTTAAAACATTTAATGTCTATGCTGTGCACCCTTGTGCATCATGTACTGCAAACAACATTCTAGAAGTGGTTGCCGTCCAGATTAATTTAGACTAGCTGTCACCCGCGGCTTCGCCCGCATGAATTTCCCGCGGTAACAGTGCCTTTTCCCGGGATAAAAGGTACCCTTTGTCCTTCTCAATATTCCTGGCTATGTTTATGCAACATAACAAACAAACAAAAATACAAACTCACTTTCGCATTTATAATATTAGTTGGGATATGTACGGATTTACCGTTACTTACGTGGATAATTTTTTCGTGGTTAAAACTCATAATTATCATTCGAGCTTGTTTCGCATATCTAATAAATCTTTATACCAGGGTGTATCTTCGAATCTATATTGATTTGGATGCAACCGTTAAAACGGTGGGACAGATTTGTATATCAGATGACTGTCATGTCGTAAACTAATTCCAACAGTAGTGCATTTTATTTCACTGTTATTTTTACGACTTTGTAATTGCTCTGTGGTTCATACGAAAGTAGGACAGCTTGGCTTACTATGTCATAGATATGGTTAAAGTTTACTCATAAATTTAAAACTTCTATTCAAACATGACTACACAAGCGAAACACATTTATTCCATATGGGACATTGATGGAAAATCTATTTCAAGGTATTTTGTTATTCATTTTTAACTATATGCTGCCTAGGTCATCGCTCACGTGGGAATTTCAGTTTTACATACGTATGGGTTACAAGGTCAGTTGACCATGAAAGCCTACTATTTAGGAATTGAGCTATCCTAAAAGTAAATACCTGTATTTATACATAGGTATATTGTTTGGTACTCTTCTTCTTCGTCCGTGCGTGTTTCCCGGTTGCATCCTGAGCTTACGCTTCTAGCAATAACAGCTAGGACCAACGGCTTAACGTGCCTTCCGAAGCACGGAGGAGCTCAAGATAGAAATGGCACTAATGGCGACAAATCCAAACATGGCCGAACTACCATCGAAGTGTTGAAAAAAGATTTAAGTAAACATGTTGAAAAGAACCTTAACGCTCTTTCTTCTTCTTCTTTTAAGTCAGACAACCGGAAAAACGGCTCGATAAGCCGACGGTACAAATGAACAAACTTAAATATACCATTTACATATATACCCAGAATGTTTACATAAACCAGACAAAGTAATGGGTAAATGCTAGTATGCTATAAAATGGCTGCTTTATATAGCAGTTCGTGAGCTATGACACGTAATACTCGTAAATAATATTACATATAAAATTGACATATTGAAGGATATTAAACTCTAACGCCAACCACTATTAGTACGCATTTTAGGACTAAATCGATCGATCGTAAATGAATTTATTTGTGAAAATGCCATAAAGGTTTACGAGTTATATTTTATGTCGGAGAAAAAATAGTCAATTAGTAAAATTGCAAGGTTGTCGCTATAGGAACAACTATGTATCATAATACCATATTCCATCACAAGGAAAAAGTAAATATAAATCAATATTTACAATAGATAGGATGTTTAATAAGAGTATGTTTGTTTAAAATGCTTATAATTTATACAGATTTGCGAAAAATCCTTCTACAGCTACAAAAGAGAGATTTTTGGGTAAGGTAAATATTATTCGGGCGAGTAATACGCCGGGATCCTCGCATAAACTTCATAAATCTGCAAAAATACAGAGATAGTTGAATGTTCCACTCTGGTTAAAGACATTCCCACAACGATTGCCATCCTTGCCCCTCTCATGATGCAGCCAACCATCGATCCTAACCAAAACCTAAGAAATCTAGAAATAACTCCTTCATATAAGTACTAGCTGTTCCCCGCGGCTCCGCCCCGCGTGGGACTCGGGTTATATCGCGCCCAAAGTAGCCTATGTTTGACCTCAGGTCGTTAACTACATCCCTACCAAATTTCATCAAAATCGGTCCAGCAGTTTAGCGGTGAAGAGGTGACAGACAGACAGACAGACAGACTTTCGCATTTATAATATAAGTATGGAAGTATGGATGGATTTAATTTTCATTTCATATATTACTATGCCGTTTTCTTGTAATAAAGAAAGAAGCGGAATTTTACGTATTTGGATGGCATTTCAAAAAATATTCTGTAAATGAATACAGACCAAAAAGCGCGCAGAAAGTTTCTGGACTGACAAAAATGTAGCAAATAGCCTGGGATACGCGCTTGCAAATTAGTTAAATAACGTTATATACAGACAACAGACATTTAAAATAAGTACTGCACCACAGAATAAATATATTACAAAAACAACTTTACCTAAAACAGTGAGGCACAAAGGTGGACTTATCGTTTAACATAACGATACATTTTTGATTATTTATTATATAATCAAAGCGAAAAATATGTTAAATAATTTATCAATGCCATTTATAGTTTGGAAATTTTTCATAATTCTATGCTGCCATTAGAGCTTCCATAAAAATATAGTATCATGATATTACAATTTATGGCCTAATTTCGGATCCCTGATTGGTTGCAAGTAGTAACTACTTGCAAGTAATATGTATAATATACAAAACCTATTAATTGTCCTAGATGTAATGTATTAAATTTGTACTATACCGCGTGTCTATCATCAATAAAAATACAAATCAAACTATTGATACGTTTGCTATTATCTCATAGAATAAATAATATTGCGCAGGGTATGACGCAGGTAACAACTATTCTGTGTGCTACTGACACAAGGAGATCAGAGATTCAGACCTTACCCTTTTCTTAGTGAGAAAAATGTTTTATATAGGTAACTGTCATGTCGAATTATAAAACCGCTTGTGTTGTATGTATATTTTGATCAAAGGGCATACTGTAAATGAATCCGAGACCTTTATGCCCTAACATTTGCAGACGTTCTCTTTGAAGTGAGGGTCAATTTGTATATACTATTATATTGTATAATGTAAATGTATGTTCTCCATGTAAGATATTCATCACTACCTACATAGATATGATTTTCTATCTTAAAGTACGAGTACGCATCCCGACACTAATACGTAACTAATACTAAAAATGCGAAAGTCAGTTTGTATATTTGTCTGTTTATTTATTTGTTTGTTTGTTACCTCATCATACCCTGTCTACTGAACCAATCTTCCGAATGAATTTCGCATACACATAGCTAAGACTATTGAGAAGGATAAACCTTTCATCCCGAAAAAAAGCACTGTTCCCGCGAGAAATTCATACCGCAGGCGAAAGCTAGTAATAATGTAAATAAAGTTTTTAAAGCATATTGTTTGTTATCTGATCACGTCGGTGTCTAATCTATCTACCATGAGATATGTGAAACGAAGTCGAAGAAGTCTTTAGCGACCTCATTCGCGGTTTTGTACCAAATATGTAAGCCCCTGAGGGATGATTAAGAAATTCTATAGATACAAAATGTTGTGTTTGCGTTTATAGCATCTCATATTTGTTTCGCTGTTTTGATCTTATAGAGGTCGTTCTTTAAATTAATTTTAATAGATATGACAATAAATCATATACTTAAATACTATTTTTTAATAATCATAACTTCAATCTTCGATGAAGAGCGTTGATGTTAAAAAAAATGGCCAAGTTTTTAAAATAAGATTGCTCAGACATTCGACCTTAACTTATGAAACTAAAGTTTGGCAGTAGCTAAGTAGACTTAGTAGTTAGGAAACGACAGCTACTCGCAAGAACAAGGTACGAAATTCCCAAAGGAGTGGAAAATACGGCTTCTCGGAAATATAATAATAATTTGATACGAGAAATCTTATTCTTGAAGTCAGAGAATATTATATACCAGTAGATATAAAACTTAACTAACTGTTGCCCGAGGCTCCGCCCGCGTTGATCTCAGTTATTTCGCGTCCATAAGTAGCCTATGTTGGACCCCTGGTTCTTAACTATGTCCTAAACAAATTCATCAAAATCAGTCCAGCCGTTTAGTCGTGAAACGTAACAGACAGACAAGGTTTCACATTTATAACATTAGTATTGAAAAATTTACTAACTTCCGCCCGCGGTTTCGCCCGCATGGATGTCGGTTAACGCGACCAAAAGTAGCCCATTTTTCATTCCCATGGTTTAAGGTATCCCCATGCCAAATTTCATTCAAATCCAGCTCTTTGTTTTGACGTGAAGGACAAACACACACATTTTCACATTTATAATGTTAATTTAGTATTTGGATGGTTTTAAACATGTTTTGTGAAAAATCATCACCAAATTCTCAAACAAAGTATTCAACGTTTATTTTCAGCTGTGAAAAAGCACTAGTTGGTTGGACCCAAGCTTTGGTACACTAAATTAAAGCTTTTGTGCTCGACGTGTGCGTCTAAAAAAATAAAACGCGAGCTTCAGCCAGGGGTTGCAGTTAATTTAGTTTGTTGTATGGAGTTGAATGACATCGAACTTAGTGTTGCTCTGTCTGTAGAATGGATCCCAATCAAAGGAAAGTTTGGTATGAATAAATTTGAGTTTGGTAGGTATTATATCCATACTTTCAAAATAATCAATCAAAGACTATACTTATTCATAATATATAGTACTAGCTGTTACCCGCGGCTTCGCCCCGCGCGGGACTCGGTTATATCGCGCCCAAAAGTAGCCCATGTTTGACCTCAGGTCGTTAACTACATCCCTACCAAATTTCATCACAATCCGTCCAGCAGTTTAGCCGTGAAGAGGTGACAGACAGACAGACAGACAGACTTTCGCATTTATAATATTAGTATGGATACTTACACTTATTTCACTACATAGTATAAACACTGAAAAAAATGAATGTCAACTAAGAACGATTTTCTCTTAGTTGACCTTTTTTTGATCAAGCTAAATACACATTAGATAATTTCAATAAAAGTTGTGCAATTGGTCCAACTTGGTTGTTTATGATTGAAATAGAAATCTGTGTAATGAATAATTCCATTAAGTTTGCACGTTGTTTCTACCTTAACAAACACTGAAATAAATATGACACGTGATTGATTCTAATAAGACAGTTCACATTCAAATTAACAAAGATAATATTTGATATTTCTACTAGATTTTGTTGATTTAAATACTTATAAATAGTTAATGCAGTTATGACAAACATTACAATTAATAACATTTTAACGCATAAAGCTACCATAAAAATTATAAAATTGTTCATGTTCAATTGCTGGTCCAATTATTTATTATAGTTTGTATAATCATTTAAATAATAGCATCAAATAAGAACTAAATATTCATCCCTAATATTTATAGATATTTCGTGCAAATATTTTACTCGGATAAATCAATAATGTCTTATTAAAAACGTATTCTCTCTTGTTCAATTCAAAAAAATATGTTGCTTGCTTGCTTTCACCCCGCGCACTCACCTCACCCCTCGCTACCTCCGGCGCCCGTTGGCTGGTCGCAGTCCGCACTCGAGATCGTGTCGTGTCGTGTACGTTTGTTTTGTATGTGAAAAGCAAAGAAAAAATGGAAGAAGTTGCAAAATTGCTTCGGGCATGGGAATTGCCAGAGTTAATACCTGTGTTCACCGGTATGTATAGACTTTGACATGTATTTTATTTGTGAGTTTATTACTTTCACCGGACGGTCGTAGTGTTACAAGCATTGACTTATATATTTATTGACTAGCTGTTCCCCGCGGCTTCGCCCCGCGTGGGACTCGGTTATATCGCGCCCTAAAGTAGCCTATGTTTAACCTCAGGTCGTTAACTACATCCCTACCAAATTTCATCACAATCGGTCTAGCAGTTTAGCCGTGAAGAGGTGACAGACAGACAGACAGACTTTCGCATTTATAATATTACTATGGATTATTGATTACAAGCATGTGTTTGATTAGATACCTAAACCAATACCTATGTCGTCAGTTCGGTTATTTTGAACACGAACGGACCTCCTCGTTTCTGATTAGATCACACCAGGATATTCCCGCTCTCAATGAGCTTTGCACAGTCCGTCCAGTTTGCAATCAGAGCATGTGCGCCGTGTGGCTCTGAGCGTCTACCTACCTTCGTAGATACCTACAATTGTACAATAACCAAAAATATTATTTCCAGAACAACAAATCAATATCCAGGCACTTTCGGCATTAAGTGATGCAGAGGTTAGAGAACTAATACCCAAAATACGCCGCAGGACTTTATTCAGTAGATGCTGGAAGACCTGGTGAAATGCATAGGTAAGTCTAATGATTTGACCTGACCTTAAGAGGACAGTTTAGAGCTGAAACTCCTATACAAATTTGCAGTATGAACACTAACATGCACTGACTAACTAACTGAATGATACTAATCTGAGTCTGAATGATTCTTGGTTTTGAAAAAGGGCGTTTTTGCGAGCTCTAGTTAGATGTCTTTGTATTTAATGATCTGTTAACTCAGTTACTTTATTTTCAGCACCCGACGAAGAAACAACGAACCTGGCTGCTATTATTATATTCATTTATTTAATAATAAACTTATGGTAATTATAAAAATATTCAAATGTGAACTCGTCTGATATGACTCAAATTTTGTGAATTGACATTTTTGAAGAAAATGCTGCTGTGGAGTTTGTGGCGCCACTTCTTCTCCACTTGCGCTTTGGAAGTGGTCGTAAACTTAAAATAAGTAACAATTGACGTCAATAAGTGATAAGAATATCCTATATTGAAAATAAACAATTTGAATTTTGAATATTTGTTCTACCAACTTTATACGTTGTGATTAACTGATCTCTTAATGATTAATAATTTTTTTCTTATATTTTATGCGTTTTATTTTATCTCCTTAACAACCCTGCTTTTAATAAATACTACGAATGGATATTTCAGAGTCTTAGGCTAGGGTCTATGTTGAATTACGTTTTTCTTTTTATTTGCTTATTTTTATTACTTCTCTTCTTACCTGTCTTGTTAAAACCGGATTAAATATTAATGTTAAATACCTACGAATAATTCGAGCCATTAGGGCCTCAGTTGACTTACGTTTCTTTTTATTTGCTTATTTTTAATCTTCCTTTGTTACCTACAAAAGAAGGAAGATAGAAAATAATAAAAATAAGCAAATAAAAAAAAACGTATGTCAACTGAGGCCCTAATGGCTCGAATTATTCGTAGGTATTTAACATCAATATTATTCTTAGTACTTTCAAACAAGACAAAAGCAATAAATAATAGTTAAGCCAATAAAGACAGTATTTGAGTGAAATGAGTATCATAGTGGAGTGAAAAAAATACCTTAGTCAATGAAACAAGCATCTAAGTTGAGAGGTACAAGTTTCTTTATTAAGTGTAACAAGTATTTGAGAAAAGCGAAATAAGTAACTTAGTGGTGACAAATAAGTATCTGGCAAAATGACATAATGTATCTTAGTACAAGAAAATAAGTATTATTGTAGAGCGAAACAAGTATTATAGTAGAGCGAAACTAGTATTATAGTAGAGTGAAACTAGTTAATTTGTCAAATGAAACAAATATCTTAGTTGAGGGGAACAAGTATCTTAGTAAAGCACAACAAGTATCATGATTAAATGAAACAGTGTCTTAGTTTAGACATTAAAGTTCGTTATTCGGTATAATAATAGTAAAGAATTATATGAAACAAAATATTAGTTAAATTAAGTGTAAAATAATAGTAGCGTTATACAACCCTCTTAGTTGAGAGACAAACAAGATCAGCTTGTTTGTTTTAACCTTTCACTTTGCAGGTTCATATGCGTTCATGATGCTTGATTAAAAAGGTCACAATCTTAGTTAAATCAACCATATTTTTTTTTGAGTTAAAGTCGCTTTCTCTGTCCCTATATCCCTATGTATGCTTAAATCTTTATAACTACGCAACGGATTTTGATGCGTTTTTTTTTTAATAGATAGAGTGATTCAAGAGGAAGGTTTTTATGCCCATGCGAAGCCGGGGTGGGTCGCTAGTATAATATAAATGCGAAAGTCTGAGTGTTACGCTTTCACTGCTAACCCGCTGCACCGATTTTGATAAGCTATGGATATAGTTAAAGATCGGAGATCAAATATAGGCAACTTTTGGGTGCGATATAACCTAGCATAGTTTTCTAAAATTTTAGGTAGTAGGTACAAGTATATCGTAACCTCAGAGCAAGGGCCGCGCTTACCTATATCAAAAAGTTTGCCAGATTTCATTTCTTATCGAACCGAATCGAAAGATATAGGTCACTAGCGACCCGCCCCGGCTTTGCATGGGCATAAAAACCTTCCTCTTGGATCACTCTATCTATTAAAAAAAACCGCATCAAAATCCGTTGCGTAGTTTTAAAGATTTAAGCATACATAGGAATATAGGGACAGAAAAAGCTATACTTTGTTTTATACTACGAGTATGTACTGATTTTGTTTACGATACCAAAGCCAATGTTACAACACGCTTTGAACATTTTGTTTACATTTCAGGGTAAGTTGAACTTATTATGTATTCAGTGGTTGGAGTAAGGTCTTCAGAACATACATTTATAGTTTATTCAGTTACGGCATTCTACCAGCTGTTACTGGCCACGCACGCTATTAAACAAACACAATTACCACAAATGTCAAGGTGATAACCGTTTTTTGAATAACACATGTTGTGTTAGTTCCTTTTCGGTGGTTGGTTCTATCTTATTTTATTAATCTTTTTCTTAGACTTATCGTGTTTTCTGGTTGCATTTTCAGCTTACGCTTCGGAGCCCAGGGTATGCTTTTAATAATCCCGATTTGGCGGTACTGGTATTACAATAGAGCGTCTACGGAGTGACGTCTAAACTCCGTTTTTCATCTTCCATTGTTTTAGGTTGTTTGTTTCCCTCACTAGTGATTTTAAAATTATGTTGTGCCTATTTGCATGCTATAAACATATGGCTGTATAAGAGGTTGATAATTATATCTGTATGCCATCTTTTGTGTACCTTATGAAAACGCAAATAAAGACTTATTCTATTCTATTCTATTCCGTTTTTACAGAGAAACCAGACCGGGTGAAACCGCCAGGGAATAGCTAGTATCTAAATAAAATAAGCTTCCTTCTCCATCATTCCAGCGTTGTCTCTATTGAAGACCAGGCCATATTACTTCAGACTCCTGCCTAAATGTAACGTATTACTTTTCCTTTCAATTTTATTTATTTAGGTATCCAACTTCTGTGCCTTAGAGTATTCAACCAAAAATGAGACGGCAAACGCATCTTACTCTACGTAAAAAAGCCTGCCAAATTCTGCGCTTGGAAAGAGGTAACACTAAAGAATTTGGAATTGCGCGCGGTTTCAGGCTATTTTTTAATCTATGGGCAACACAGACAATAAATATTAAAACTAATGCATATTCGATCAAGTCGTTACTTAATCATCATTAACGCTTGACGAAAAAAAAAAGTAAAAAATACTCGCACACAAGTACAAGCAGTATGACCGGCGGTCTTATACTTTTGGGGATCGCCTATCAGTGGCTACTCTAGTTGGTTAAATACTCTACAAAAACATCGAAACGTTTTATTTCTGAAACCGATATTCCCGGAGCACCGGTACTCAGCTTAAAAAAGCAGGTCGATAGAATGCAGTTCCGGAAAAACCACATTCATTTCGTTTCGAATCCATGAATTATTCATTTTTCTAAAAGTAGGTATCATACTGAGTCCATTAGCGAATATCTGTTACCCAGAAAACATTTTTAGATTATGGCTTTTGGGCAGCAGAGTTGACTTAAATGCTGACTAGTAGTATCAGAATGTTGAAAAGCAGGCAAAACCGATGGATATACACTTACTCATTTCACTTCAGGTGTTTCACCTTTTGAGAACCTTTCAGATCTTAGCCTGAAAAGGGAGCTCCAGAATAATAATTTTTGTGCGCCACATGACTAATTTTCTCTACGATCGAAAGTAACACTTTTGCTGATAATAACGACGACGTAAATAAAAAATTCACTGCTATTATAGTCCCGTTGACTGACAGCGAAAGTGTTAAAGTGTTAAAAAAACGAAATCGTTCTGCAATATCATCTACGACAGCTGACTTTGTTGCGGCTAGAATACTGGTAATAATATTGAAATCATCGTCATAACAGCCCTATTAATCTCCACTATTAAGTATTAATAATGCCTCTACATAAATGCTAAGTCGGAATACATGTAGCTTAATTAATATTTCATTCTGGCCAGTGCGAGTTGTTTCAAACTGTTTTTTCAAGTGGCACCACTAGGTCTAGACATGGAATCTATATCACAATGACATACAACAAACACAAATTGTTAAGATCATAAGATTAACGTTTTTGAAAACACAATAGAAGTTTTATTGTTAGAACTGCTATAGCAGTCGTGTCGTGTGTCCGCTAACGTGCTAAGCTGCATGAGACTGACTTCCTTCTCACCCAATATTGAAATAAAAATTTAAAAATTATTCCACAGACAGAGACCAATAAACAAACAGTGGGTGAAAAGTGAAAAATAACTTGTCCTTGATTGGATAGAATCGATCGGTGTCTCTAACAGACAATTTCAGTCCACGCTACACCTGTGTGTTATATGTGTGGTCAGGTCCACACAATCACCTAGTTACAATCCAGAGTACTGAAAGTTTTTGCTCGCGCCCCACAACGATATGATAACCTATTTTTAATCCTTTCTATAAAATAAGAAAAAACATTTAAATAGAATCACCTTGAACCTGAACTTGTTCCAATTTGTGTGTATTATTTGGACATTTTCATAATTACTCTCTCACACGCATAGTCAGTCACACGACACGTGTCATTTAATAAGTGGACATATATACTCGTACTCGTACAGAGAGTTTCGTAACAATAGCGCGCGTCAAGCGATGGCGAGAGCGGCTTAGCTTGAATTGGTCGCCAATAGTGGCATTTCTACCTTGAGCTCCTCCGTGCTTCGTAATGTAAGATGGCCGTATCGCTCTATTGTAAAAAACTTATACCGCCAAATCAAGACCAGGATTAAAAGCGAACCCAAGGCTCTGAAGCGTCAGCTGGAGATGTTTCTAGGAAATACGCTTGGACTTTTACCGTTTTTATGCAGTAGGAGTACCCTTAATTCGACACGGGGCTGCTGAACGAAAAAAAATCTACATCAAAAATAGACCATCGTACTAGAACAATTAGGAACACTGACTTGCGACCGTGACGCAGTATGGGGTAAAGATAGAAATGTCCCTAAATACGATACATATCATCACTCCTTTCTCCCCCAAGGGTATAGGTAGAGATTTCCACTTGCTACGATCCTCACGGACCTCTCTCACTTCCTCCACACTCCTCACTTTCGCCATATACGCTCGTTGATTTCGTCTAAGTAGAGTCCAAATAGTTATCTCCCTTAATCGAGCTCTTCATATAATGTAGTTGGTTTTATTCAATAATACAATTTATAAACTACATTGGCATAACCCAATCTATGTGCTTTGTCTCTATCTATTATTTTGGATTTATACCGCTTTCCATGTGCACTGTCTCAAATTTCTTGAGTGTTATTTAACAGTATATTAATTGCATTGTATGTACGAGGTCCGAGCGGTTCATAAATTAATCCTGTGATCTTTGGTCACAGGTCACAAGCTTTGACCTAAGGTCAGCTTGTTGGGTTACTATTTTGTTTCAGATTTATGGGGATCTAGTTTGATTGATCGTCAAAAATGAATTATGATTATGTTATTAAATTAGCTGTAACCAATCACCTATCGGACACCCACCGACCAGATGGCCAGATGACCTGAAGAAGGTTGCAGGCAGGCGCCGGATGCAGGCCGCTTTCAACCGGTCATTTTGGAAATCCTTGGGGGAGGCCTATGTCCAGCAGTGGACAGCCGACGGCTGAAATGACGAAGATGATGAATGATATCACCTATTACTATTTACCTATTTCTTTCGGCAAAAACAGTGCTTGCTTTATATTGTTCCGTTTTGAAGGGAGAGGGACTGAAATTAAATTACTGGGTACTATGGCGAAACATCTTAGACTACGAGTTGGCAGAGCGCTAGTGATAACCACAATGACTCGCGACCGTCATTAGGCCATGGTGAAATTTGGAGAGTGACGGGAGCGATAGGGATATGCTCGACCACCACAAAGGGAAGATCTTCCCGCCAGGCCGGGTGTTGTGCCTGGGGAACCGCGTCTCCCACGATGTCTTGTCGGAGGTTGTATATCTGTAGAAACTTTGCAAGCGTGGTTTAGACTTTCATAGTAACTTACAAAAATTTTTTTTTTTAATCTTCTAGAAAATTACAAAAAAAGAAAATGCGCTGCTATAGCAGCCTATTTTTTTTAACCTATTATAAAAGGTTAAAAAACCGTAGAGACCGCGCGCGATTTCCAAATTCTATGGTTGCTACATACAAAGTTTCTTTGAAAATCACAAAGTGGAAGTTAAAAGGTGGTTTCAACATTAATCAATCGGTTAAAATATAAATCTTATTAGGGTGCGCAAAGTTACTAACCCGTAATTAAGGTGTGCAGTCGGAAACTATCGTAGCTATACCAAATCTACAAAGTTTGGTAATTAACTCGTTTTGAATTTTGAGGACTCTTCATTCATCAACTTCTAACATTGCTGGTGTTACTAACATAAACAAACATACATATAGTCACGTCTTTATCCCATACGGGGTAGACAGAGTCTAGGGCCATAAGGCCTTAGACCACGATTAGCATGATGATATAGTTTAAACAGGAAATCAATAGTGATGGGTTGCTAGGCACATCGCCTATGTCATGGTTCCCCTAATCGCCGATTCCCTCAGTCGACTTTTACGGCACGGGAAGAGAAGCAGCTGGTACATTCTATGTTTCTCTTTTTCTCCCAGACCAGTATGGAAGGATAAGCAATGTTAGAAAACTTTTTGTTCCATCTTGTCCCAGTCTAGTTTGGGAAACCATCAACATTATATTTTATTTTTACGTACATTCTACACTACAGGCACTTTAGGCAGGTGACTAAAGAAAGAGCGGACACTTAAACATATTGAGTCCCTTTTATTCATAAAAATTAACTGCCTCCGTGGTCCAGTGGTTAAGGTGTTTGCCTGTAGACCCGGGGTCGTGGATTAAATTTCCATTGGAAGCATACTTTCTTTAGTTGTTTCCAGTTAGGTTAGGACATAGCTCGCACAGGCTTGACTCACCTGATTGTCTGATAATAAAAATGATTCCGTGCTTCGGAAGGCACGTTAAGCCGTTGGTCCCGGCTGTCATCTGGTAGTCGTGAAACCACGTGAGAGGTCGAAAGGCGGTCCCGAAGAACTCTGACACGTGGGTGTACATGGTCGATTGAACGTGTCACCTACACGAAAGGATGGTGAATAACTTGGTTTGGTAATTGAGGAATGGGATGCCTCGTGTTTTAAATATTGGTGGCTGGCATAAAGATAATTTTAGCAGTTTACGCAAAAAATTTAGTAATTAACATACTTCAAAAAAAGCAGGAGGTTCTCAATTCGTCGGAATGTTTTATAATAATAATAAAAACTCTTTATTGCACCAAAATTAAAATAGACATAGATTTTTACAAAATATAAGGTGTTTTAATTTGTTAATAAGCCTGTTTTGTACAGCGGAGGTCCGTAGGGATAAAAACATCGATAATTATGAAAATGCACCTACTCAATGAAGAAACATTTTAATTACCGGTCTGATGGCGAGTGGATCAGCAAAATTGGAATTATGCCAGCATGATGAAAGTTATTAGGAGCTGATGAAGAAAAAATGTGGGAAATGTGTTAAGATATGGTGAATTATTTATGAAACTATTTTACTTTTGACCGGTTAAAGACCTTCATATTTAACTATCTTCTTTTGTAAGCCCCGCGATTCAGAGCTCAAAATTTGGAAGTCATTCTTTGAAATTCACGTTCATTTGGTGCAAGGAATAACATTTTTGGTGGTAAGTATTGTAATAAAAAAAGAAACTCTATATTATTTGTTTTTTAGGTCTGAGAATTGTTGTTTCTTTATTATGTTTTACCTCTTTGAGCATCTTTTCAATACTGAGCCTTTGATTATTAAATAATAAAAGACTCGAGCTCACCTACTTACTGGTCTTTATACAAATAATGTATGCGAAGTAATAATATCTTCTGCTTTCTGATAATAAAAATCAGTCAAGAGCGAATCGGGTTTGTATATCAACTGCCCTTAATGTGTCCAGTTAACGCCATTTTTTGCTAAAAAAAAACGTTGAAAAACAGTTGTATGGAGAGTTAGGTAATTTAGGTATAAGATCCAAAAGTACAATTAAATCAAGCTTTAAAAATAATTTCCTTGATAAGTAAGAATTTTAATTTCTTAATATGAAATTCCTATTTTTCTGCCCCAATGCTGAATGAAGTCCCAAGGCCAAACCTCAAAGTTATAATTTTATCAAAATTACATTTAACTAAATTGCTAATAAAATTACTTTTACTAAAATGCTATAACGACGCCTTGTTTAACAAAAAGGCGTCGTATTAAATCAGTTCGATTATTTGAAGGCAGACTTGATTTCAAAAATTCAATCTGCATACGATAGTCTAATTTTTAAGGAAAGTATTAGTGCATACACGTCAGGCGGGTGAATGCACTCGAAAAAGCTAGTATATTATATAACTAATGTTTTCGGGTTAGAAGCTTTCAATACTAGTCTTATTAAGACTGTAATAATAAAGCGGACTGAGAATATGGTAATTTTATCAAAAAAAAAAACTACCTGCTAAATATTATCGCCCCAAAAATCCTAAGAATCACGTCTAAAAATTTTGTTGTTAGCGTGAGACGTATTGACGGGCAGCTGCGCTCAAGTGCGATATTTATAGATTTTTGATAGCTTTTTTTACGTACTACACGCGTAATTTGTCGTTTGTCGTCGCTAGGTCACTGTTATGCGCGTATATTGGCCAGCAGTTATAAAAAAAAGGTTTATTATCAAATTTATAAACACTGGCAGCATAGAGTAACAGTAAGAATCTGCTAGAGCGCGTCTAGACTGATTTGAGAATTGTGACCACTGAACAAAGCAATGAGGTTATTATTAAAAGTATATCTGGATGTCTATCAGAAAAGATAGCACGAGGGAGTGCGATGCGTCTCCTCAGAAAATGGCACACCTATTAGCATGCACAGCGTGCCCTCAAACCTGTATATAGCTACAGCAGGCGCTTCACATGTGGCTCAATTTTGGGCCCTTAGAAATATTTAAATAGGCCATTGACTCGTTAAAAAGTAGAAGCAATTTGATATTCGATATCTTTATGTGCATTGAGATAAAGTACGCATTCAGGAAGACTCTCTCCATTACACCCTGTGTATCAATGTATAGCAGGGTGTATAATGAATTCTGCAGCTCTTTCTTATTAGGATTGTAGCTTTACATCTTTCTCGTAGTAAGTAGAGCAATATTCGAAGAAAATCGCCTATGACAGACAGACATACAAATGTTTTATGGATCCTATAAGGGTTTCGATTTTCATTAGCGCTAACGGCCTCATAAACAAGAATGCAAAATGGAGAGGTTTAAGTTGAAGAGTTGAGATATCTACATAAAAAATATAAAAGGCACTCGTACTGTATACTAGCCATAACATACGCTCACTCTATAAAACTATGTTGGCAGGCAAAAAATTTATAGGCTCTTAATATAGACTCTGTTCTAGCATAAGTAGGGATCGTAAGAAAAGTAAATAATTTTGTAACACCTTTAAAAATAAAACAATTAAATTAAAGGCACATTACCACGATGTAACTACTTGGAGGTAATATATCTTATAAATTGTTAAATTTATTTATTTTAATTTTAATTTAAGTTATTTTTAATTATTTTTAAGTAGGTAAATTTGATACATTATCATACATAAAATTGTAAAAATTAAATAAATAATTATTAATTAATCGAATTAATATGTTGTATATAGAGCAAATGATTTGGCCAAAAGCATTTGAATTTACATTTGAACTTAATAAAATTCCCGAACGCAAGGTGAACAATGAGATGAAATTTCATATAATTCAAATGCAAAGAAGCGGAATCGAAAACGATTGTAATAAATTTCATGAAATTTTATGCTTACAAGATTCGAGTTCCCAAGATGAACTTAAGGCTTATTGCGAGGGAATTAAAATAGAATTCAGAGATATGCGGAGACACGTCGGATTGTTTTGTTAAAGGGCACATTTCAGACATAGTCCGAGCATTTTAATTCTGATTTGCTTGCAAATTAGTGGGGTTAATTTTGTAATTCCAACGCTCCAAATTAATCAAGCAGTGCTCTTAGAAAACCGGGAATAACAGTATTTTAATTTCTCAATCTAAATCAGCTATTGCTTGCGGGTTAACTATGCTAACTGTAATAAGTAATAACTAAACTTAATTTGGGTTTTTACATTTAATTTTTTTTTACACAAAATATATTAAATAGTAAAACAGTTATTCCCAGATTATACGAGTACTTAGTACTTTTACTTTCTTTGCAAAATCATTGAGTTCTAGTATGATTTATAAGATTATCCAAAATTGTCTGTTACATTCAAAGAAGTTCGAATAGCGCTGTCTCTTTTAAGTCGCGCAATTTTTTTTTTAAATCTATGGTTACATTGGTAATACTCACTTTTTTATAACTCTTCATTCATTCTTATTGTGTAGGTTATAAGGCAGTTGCCCTTTCACATCTTGGCGTCAGTGTTTTAAAAACCATTTCTCTGCATTCAACGTGGTTTGTAAAACCAATTACTATGAATCACCGCCTTGAATGTACCTTCTAACTCCAAGATCTAAAATTCCATATCCTACTTTATTCTTAAATGGGCAAGATAAAATTATACTTGCTCATAAATATGACTGCAAAAGGAAACAACATATATGAGGTGAAATTCTTACGCGATCAAAGAGGACCCTTAGAATGTGAAGTGTCCCGGCCACTCACAGAGATTCCCTTACATAAAAGGTACACCCAAAAATCATTATCCTCTGTCATGGGCTACTGCATAAACAATTATGTAGAAAATGTATATTTTTCTTTACTGATATTATAGACTGGCTAACGTTATCTCTTACCTTGGCGCTTAACCGGTTGCGATAGCTGTTTGTTCGCAGTTCAGGGTCCGCTTGCCTAATTTTTTCCCCAGCTTCGATCTTTGAAGATCGACAAGAAGATCAACAAGAAGATCAACAAGATCTTCGTTTAGGTTTTTCTTCGTCCGAGCGTGTTTCCCTTTTACATCTTCAGATTACGCTTCAGAGTGTACTAATTTGGCGGAACTAGTTATTACAATGGAGCGACTGCCGTCTGACCTCCGTAACTCTTTTTACAGGGAAACCAGACTAACAGGAACATGACCTGGGTGTGTTAGTAGCTAACACTGTCAGCTATTTCAGGCAGACATAGCCTAACGACTGCCATCTACCGATAAAAGCCGGTACCAACGGCTTAACGGGCCTTGCGAAGCACGGAGGAGCTCAAGATAGAAATGCCACTAATGGCGACCAATCCAAACATGGCCGCGCACTCGCCGTCGCTTGACGCCCACTATCATTACGAACACGCGCGCCGCGCTAGGCTATCGAGCTCCTCTAGATCTTCGTCTTGGTTGTGAGAACAAAAAATCTATTTTATAATTTTCTCAAAGATACAAAAAGAAGGACAGGTAGCACAGAATAAAAGTTTATAAATATGCATATAGGTTAGCACCTGGTAGTACCTATTATTTAGATTCGTTTTCTGCAACTAAGCAATTCCATTTGGCGACGATCGCTGCGCTCATGCAATGCATTTGTTTGTTCGTTTAAATAGCGTTTTGAAATAGAACAGACAATATACTCGTATCAATTAGTTTAATGTGAGTTGTGTAGGTACTAAATTAACCCTGTATGCCTTGGTGTGTACGCCAATGGGTGGGGAGTAAGAGATATTTAGTAACGTCTTCTTCTTCTTCTTTACCTTATCCCATTTTCTTATGTGGAATCGGTGATAACGCTTTCAAGGAATACTTTGTTATTTATTGAATTAGATATTATAATAAGTTTTGAATAGGTATTGTCATATTTTTCATAATATACAATTATGTTTGCCAGTTTTTGTGAATCGCTATTTAATTAGCTGAAAAAACTGCTTGATACAGATTTTAATGTCTATAATTCTATATCTCTAGAATGATAAAATGCTAACTTTACTTTTGAATCCGTTAATTTTAGTAAGTTGCAAGTAACAGTCTTCAAAATTATAGGTTTTTAGACAAAGTAAACCTTACTACGAGTATGTAGCAACCTAGCAACATAATCTATCTATTCTGATCAATACGAGCTGCAAACTTCGGTCCACAAAGCTCACAAAGCTCCACGACAAGCCGCCCAACTGGAAACAAGCTGCAAATTGTTTGCGTTAGATACAGAAACAAATTGTACAGGATGATTTTTGATTAAAAATTAAGCGGCGAAGCGGCGCCACAAACTCCACTGCAGCATTTTAACAAAAATGTCAGTTCACTCACACAAAATAATGGCACTCTAAACATCGTTACATAACATTGTATTACCTATATTTATGCAAATATAAAAAATAATTATTTTTAGACTACATCTGCACTTACCATCAGGTGGGATCGTGGATTGAATACTAAAAAAAAAATGTTTGATTGATTAAATATGGGTAAATGTGATGGACTTATGCTGCAGTAAAAGTTACGACTTTTTAGATTGTAACTCTTAAGCTGCAAATTGAACTTTAGTCATTATTTTGATACGAGAAACACAAGTTTGATAGCGGTAGCCCATGAAATAGAGTAGGGTAATAGCATAATTTTATTTTTGTAACTCGCATAAAGGCTATAAGGGTTCAACGAAAATTAGGCAACTGCGCGAAAATCAAAGATTTTAAGGATTTAAGTGAATGTGGTGAACCTTCATCCAAGAATTCAGATTTAGATGAAGCCCAAGATCAGATTGTCCAGGGTGTGACTTTTGGTGGCTGTAATCATGGTGAATATAAACCGGATATATGCCATCTATTTGCCAAAATCTACTGGTTTAAATGCAATAAAAGTAGCATTTGCTCTGACCTCACCATGGCACACAATTTTGGCACGAAAGCAAGCCTTCCTGGCGCCCTGCCGTTTGTGAGTTCAATGCATTTACAACTAGACTGCCACTACAATGATTTGTATGTATTATCTGTGTCCCCGATTCTAACTAATGCATCTAAATATAAGTCAAAAACCTTAAACTAATCGACAATTTTGGAATATAATTAGCCACTCTAAAATAAAGAGTACAATTTTAACCTCTGTGTATTTTAATGCTAAATAAATAATATCTTATATAAAAGTTGGATACATGCCTCCGAAATCCGTTATAGAAAAACGCAAAAGACATCGAGGAAGAATTACAAGGAACAAATAGAAGAAAAAAAGCGTTTCATGATACCAGTAAGTGAGTACTTAATGTAAATAAAACGATATCGAAGAATCGATATGAAAAGAGCATTATTAAAATTGGACTGAATTGAAGCGAGCGTGCTTTTCTCGAGTATTGGGCACGAAGTCGAAATTACAATTTTATTGCTAAAAAATATTGTGATTTCTTAGTTTTAAATTTAGGCGTTTTTGTAGTCTATTATATTTTTACAATTTCAAACACAATTTTCCTTTGATCTTACAAACTAATCTAACCTTAAAAAGTTGACGGGTTTTTTTTATTTTACTTTAGAAATAATTTATTCTAACCACTTGATTCCATAAACATAAACCCTAAAAACAAATTACCGTAGTCTTTTTGGAGAGCCTCCATAATAAACTTACAGGGTTTTCAAAGAGAGACAACATCACAGCCACAAAGCGCTTTAATCAGCGGCTTACACATTTTATAGCCTTTTTTCTGGCTGGATATGGAAATTACGCATAGCGCATAAAGCGATGGAATTTACATTGGAGTGTCCTGAAGGCATTTTATTAGTTGTGTCGTCGTAAAGGGCGTGACGACGTTTATTGGGCAGTTAGGGGATCCGAGATTCAATAAGAAATATTGGCCAACTTTATTTGATGCCGCCAAGATGTTTGTTCACACGATTCAGCTTATTCATAATTATTTAGCTTCTGCCAGCAGCTTCTCTTATGTAGGAATTTTGGGGTGCAATTTTTTTTTATATAATGGTATTGAATTTAAGCTGTACTTTTGTTATTTACATAATCCTAAAAATTGCATGAAAATTACTAAACTAATGTATAAAGTTATTAAATACCCTTATTTATAAGATGGCCAAGTCAGTGTGATGTGTCAATGACAAAGTACTCGAAAGGTAGGCGGCATTTCCACTTTGGATGTATATCCATTCATAATTAAATAATAAACTAATGAAAAAATGGTCGATTGACCATGACACCTACACGAAATGAATGAATGAATAATAATAAACTCATAATAGATAAGCATACAACAAATAGCAGTAGAAAGTAGAATTAATATTGTGTATGCACACTTGCACAGTATATGCGAAGATCTTTCTAGTAGAGGTTCGCCTCACATCTCGCTGCGGGATCTGCCATCGGTTTTAATTAAATATTGTTGTTAGGAAGCTAGCTGCTTGTTCTTCCTCGTTATAACTTCATTAGTTATGGAGAATAATTAATTTACCTGACTGTTTTGTATGATTGCAAGGTTATTTACCTAAGCATTTATTAGTTAAATCCATTTCTACTTCAAATTGGCAATTAGTTTCTCCTGGAAGATCTATTTTGGGTCTGGTGTATGGCCTCGTAGGTTTTGCATTTCAAAGCTGCAAGGAGAGTAAACCCTTTTAGGTTTCTATAATTTTTAAAGGTAATGCCTAGCCGTCTTTAATATGCTTTTACGCTTTATTGTCAGTTTGTACATTCTTTATACTTTTTCAAGAATCAAGTTAACATCTGTAGTTAACATATAAAAATTATTATTTCAAGTCAGACTTGAGTTCTAAAAATTTATTATTATTCTTTGATTATTTATTCTCGTGCACTCAAATAATATAGGGGTATTTTTTAAGAATTAGGAAAACTGACGTTACACTATTCCTCAGGTTATAGCATTTTTTTGTTTGTATGTTAAATTGTTTGGTAATCTTCTTCTTCTTCTATCGAGTCAATGGCTAAAAACTATATACATTTAGCCCAGTTATATGCAACATAAACGGCTGAGTCAGAGGCCACAGCCAAGTAAAAAGAAATTAGAATCGCGCGCGGTCTCTGGCAATTTTTTTTTAATCTATGGTTAATAAACATTATATAAAGGCCCATAAGAGAACAAACCTGCATTGCATCGCGTGATTCCGTGATTTGAAGGGATTTCAAGGGCTCGAGTCGTCGATATTCAGTCCGCCATGTTATTGATGTATTATAATTGTAGTAGATGTTTAACTGCCGTTGACATGGATTATGTTACTAGCTGCACCCCGTGGTGTTACCCGTTTATCATACACAGCAGCGTCATCTACTTTATATATGCAGCGCCATTGATTATCAGACCTGTGGAAGTCAGGCTTGCACGAAACCTAAATTCTTTTAAAACCCAACTTTCTATTACGCGACTGGTAAACACAGACATTTAAATATTGTGTGCTAGATATTTATATGCATGTTAAACGTTTCTTTATTGTAGGTATGTACCTATGTATGTATTTGTTTATGGTATATGTATTTATATAGTATCATATTTGTGTAGGTTTATTTATTTATACATGTATGTAAGTATTGTATTGTACTTATATTATAAGCATCCTCTCTGTCACTCGCTGGTTGACTGTTTGTTGACTGTAGAAGAGATCCCTTTCTGGGATAAGTCCGCCATTGTACTTTTGTTTTATTATCTATACTTTTGTATTCACTTTTGTTTTAGTACAATAAAGTTATAACAAACAAACAAACAAACTTTTTGACCAAACCTTAAATAAAAGGATAATATAATGCAATAACTCCTTTTTCCATAGATGTTGTTAAAGCTGAGCACGGGCAATATCATCTTTCCAGTAGCATGTAAGACTTTCTGAAGTAAGGAACCCTAAATAGTATTTCAGAAACGTAGTAGAAAGTGTTCTTTGATCTTTGGCTCGCGTAATTGTCATTTGATACCCAATTAGACGGAGCCGTTCGCAACATATACCTGTTTGTTTAGGTCAGTAAGGCAAATAATTGCTTATGTGTAATGTGTATAGGCTTGTAATTTTTATATCTATTTCAAGTTATTTTTAATATGTTATATAATAAATAAATCCTTACTTTTTAGTATACTCAATGGAGTATACTAAAAAGTATGTCTTACCGTGGATATCGTGAAATGGATTAAGAGACAGATTCATCTTCCTGTCTCTCTTTTCGGCTGGTTGCGGATTTTACCCACAACAGCATTCTTTAGACGGCCGTAGAAATAATGCTAAGTAAATCTAATTTTAAGTACTTAAATAAACTGATGCAACGGTTTGTGATACAACTGGAAAAATACTAGGATTATAATGTACTAGCGACTAGCCCCGGCTTCGCATGGGCATAAAAACCTTCCTCTTGAATCAGAGTGATTCAAGATCTTTTAAAAAAACTGAATCAAAATCCTTTGCGTAGTTTTAAAGGTTTAAGCATACAGAGGGACATAGGGACAGAGAAAGCGACTTTGTTTGTACTATGTAGAGATGAAGCGTATGGCCCGCGATAGGTCAACGTAGCCTGTTTACCCTCGTGATAGTGCCACTATTGCGCTGCCAACTTCACCATAGTACCCAATAACTTTACTGCCCCTCTCACCTTTTAAACCGGAACAAAACAATGCACTGTTATTTCGCGGCAGAAATAGGTGAGAGTGGTGTACAGTGGACTGCAGAGAAGTCTGACCCCCTTTCAATAGCGATACTTGTGGCATGGGGGTCAGATTTCTCTGCAGTCCACTGTAATAAGCAGATGACCTTTATACAAAGGTCTACCTCTGGTACGGGTTTCCTGTATCGCAATATTCAATCATTAATTACACAATGGCTTCTCCGAACGGAGCGACATTATCTTAGAATAACTTCTAAACGACAATGTCACAAATAGTAATAAGATTTTAATGTTTGAGTGGAGATATGAAATTCCTGGTTTATTGGAAAACTTGTGCATGCCGAGATTGGCTGTCAAAAGGCAGGAGTCATTCGGAAGGAAAATTAATTAAATGTCGATAGCTGTTTGTAGAATTTTCAATATGGATGCCTTAGCAATGTCATACGGATACATTTTCCGAATATTTCTTTGATTAAGTATGTGTTATTCGAACTTGATCTTTGAATTGTAGATATTTTTATCCCTGAGTATTTCCTGTCAATATCGCATTCGAAATAAAAATTTCTCCTTCAAAGGGAGAAGCGACTCAATCTCAATCAATGTGTGTGTTAATGCTATTGCCGCTTTGTGTTGTATGTAGGTCATTGTGATACTATCTACTAGTATAGTGTTCTGTAAATCCACATCTGTTAGCGTTGCCTCCTTGTAGACTGATTTCAACAATTTTATAGAAATTTAGTACATACAGGACAAATGAATGTCCCATTTTAGGCAAACGTGGCAGAATTCGCCAACTCTCATTAATAATTCCGGTAGTAAGTAGGTATCCGAGAACAAAAATTTTAGAGGTGGGTATAACATTGTTAATCATCAGAAGGTTGCGTGTTCAAATCACGTCGGGGTCACCAGTTTGGAGTATGTGACGGGAGCGATAGTGTTTATATGCTCGACCGCCACAAAGGGAAGATTTTCCCTCTAGGCTAGGGTGTTATGCCTGGGGAACCGCGGCTCCGACAAGTTGTCGGAGGTTTGTATATATGCTCCAATCCGTAGAAACTTTGCAAGCGCGATTTAGACTTTCATCTAGACACGCGGCAGCGTGTCAAGCCAAGTTCAAGCAAAGGAACTGGCTAGCCAGCGCCGAGTGTAATATTACACGAACCACTTGGTGCCACTTTTGACCCTTCTATAACTCGAAACCTCTTTAATGTAAACACATAAAACTACGTGTGTTTAATAAGATCCATCAGGACATGTAGAAGCCCAAATTTCATGAAGCTAGCTCAAACGGTTATAAAGATATGAAGGTCAAAAAGTTGTAAATTTTAGCACTGACTGACTGACTTATAGTACCTAAACCTAACCTACTTCCAGATGACCTAGAAGGATGAAATTTGGAATCCAGCTTGGAAATTGTGTGTAAGCGTAGGAAAAAATCAAAAAATAAAAAAAAGTAAAAAAATAAGTGGTGTCCCCATACAAAAAACTTGTAATACCTACGCGCTAAACAACCGGCCAACAACGGTGTGTCGTCAGCGGCGCGCGGCAGCACACCAGCCAATCAGCGTCACGCTCTGACTTATGGTACAAAATTATAAGCGGTAGCGATTTACTTAAAATTTAGCGGGTCGGTTGGTTTATACCTGCATAGTAGTTATCTTATAGTCCACGGCTCACTAAATTAACAAAGATCAGTGCCCAAGGTTCGTTTCTCTGATTTCTTTTGAAAATAAGAAATAATATTTTAAGGTATAAATTTGTTAGTTCGAACTCTTTGTACCCTAAAAGAAACTCCAATGTGTATGTATACCAAGGTCAAGGCAATAGCGAAGTCTTATTGGTACCGATATATGTATGTATTGACTAGTCTAAGAATGCTGCTTGAACTCGCTCGCGCCTTGCACTTGTGCGCGGCTCACAGCGCTATACGACTTAAAATGCGAACGAACCAAAGTATTCTCTTAGCGGCGCTCATTCGCGCCAGCGTCCTCGTTATGCCCGGTTGTTTAGCGGAAACCCACCTATTAGAATGCGTTTAATGCTGCGTCGTTCGACTAAATTTATTTGAGTTATAGCTGGAATAGTCCAGATATAAATTATTCCTTTTTAGTATTGTACTTTAACGGCATTTGTGAGTTATTTAATATTACGTAAATCGTTTCTTTCAAAACCTCATTTGTTTGTAGCTCTTTTAGGTTAATTTGTCATTTGTTTATTAGGTAGGACCGTAGGAGTAAGATTCACGTGTAATTGAAATAGGAAGACACAGGATTATTAAACTAGTATAGAATAGTATTCCTTTCTTTAAAAAAAACACTTTAAAACTGTAGTAAGTTTTCTTGACAGTTAAATTAATTTTTTCTTTTTAAATAAATAGGTATTTCTGTATTTTAATAGCTAGGTACTTTAACTGTCGCACAATGAGTTGTACCATAGAGTTAATGGTCAATGATACACTTGTGTTACACCGCATTATTCCAATGCCTCCTGATGGGAGCTGCTTATTCCATTCGCTTGGATTTTCTTTGTTCGATTCGATTGATACACAACAAGCCAATAGGTTGCGAGCGACTATCCATACTTCCATACTAATATTATAAATGCGAAAGTCTGTCTGTCTGTCTGTCTTTCTGTCTGTCTGTCTGTCTGTCTGTCACCTCTTCACGGCTAAACGGTTGGACCGATTGTGATGAAATTTGGTAGGGATATAGTTAACGACCTGAGGTCAAACATAGGCTACTTTTGGGCGCGATATAACCGAGTCCCACGCGGGCGGAGCCGCGGGGAACAGCTAGTAGTCGAATATGTATGTCTGAACTAGGAAGATTTAGGTGTCTACACTTGCTCGGAAAGCGGCGATCCTTTCTGATCGGATGAAGAATATGGAGCAAGCATGCTTCAATCGACCACTTATGGAGCGGTTTCTGAATTAATGGCCGCAGGAGTTTTATATCCTATTAAAATTGAAGTTTATCAGGATGGCGTTTTACTTGGTTCATTCGGTGAAATGGGTCATCCTACAAAGCGCTTGCTCTTTTCAGGCAGTCTTTCTTCAGGTCATTATGACGTTTGTGTTCCTGTAGGGCTAGACATTTTGAATGAGTTATATTCTTTACAAAAAGTAATGATATCCCACCAAAAACATAAATGTAAAAAACGAGAGCCAAGTTCAATACAAAAATTATGCTTGGCGGTGAGCTTCGCCGCCAAAAGAATGGCGATCTAAATGAGTGCAAAGTTACAGCAAAATCGAAATATGTTTTTATAGAAACAAAATAACATTATGAACAAGTATTAAACTCTATTTCTTTGCGTTATTAGATACCTATAACAATTGCTGTTATTTAAAAATGTGAGATCTTGAAGTAGGTCAGATTTGACTTGGCCAGTTTTCATTACATAAGTCATTTTATAAAGTTATTCAACATTTTAATTGTGTAAAAAACTGGCCAAGTCAAATCTAACCTACTTCAAGATCTCACATTTTTAAATAACAACAATTGTTATAGGTATCTAATAAAGCAAAGAAATAGAGTTTAATACTTGTTCATAATGTTATTTTGTTTCTATAAAAACATATTTCGATTTTGCATAGAACTTTGCACTCATTTAGATCGCCATTCTTTTGGCGGCGAAGCTCACCGCCAAGCATAATTTTTGTATTGAACTTGGCTCTCGTTTTTTACATTTATGTTTTTGGTGGGATAGTAATTTTCCAACTTTTATGCAATTCTGAGATTGTTGCTTTTAACGCCATCTGTGGTGCGTCTTTGTAGATATTGTTGTGGCGCTAGTGTCGCCACAGATTCTTTAAAAAAAATACAATATTTAAAAAATCTTTTAATTAAATTAGGTTAAAAATAAAAACGCAAAGGTGATATTGAAAAGATTCTCTAGTTTATTAAAACATTAGCTTTGTAACCCGACATAACTAATTTTAAAGATTTTTCTTAAAGGCCAATAAGCCCGGGAGCCATTTTGTGTCATCCGAGAAAATTGTGGATAATGGAGCGCCCTCACTTAGTTTAAAATCTATTTTGCTGACGTTTATTTTTATTGCAAAATGTTCGCTTCTCTACGGAACCTAATGATTACATTCGAACCACAGACCTAGCAGTTTTTATTACGTGAATAGAATGCTTTGGCTCTACAGAGATGATGTACTTACTAAATAACAAATGGACTAGTGCGTCCGTTGCGGTATCATCCTTTCTTTATGTGTACATACATACACATATAATCACAATTTATCCCATACGGGGTAGACAGAGCCTAGGGCCATAAGACCTTAGGCCACGTTTAGCATAATGGTAGTTGAAACAGGCAAATCAATAGTCTTATATTAGTTCCAGTTACTCGCCAACTTATATTAATTATGCCAAATATTAATTAATCCGGGTCTATTAAAGACCAGAATTGTAACGAAACACTTATTTGTGCATTCGTTTCATTCTCAAATATTCCGCTTTTGATTGGAGTTTTAATTGTAATCCATAGATAATATAAAATAAGGATAGAAATACGCGTGCTGCCATCTACGGAAAAGTCAGTAACTTTTGCTTCCGCACAATATTGTATTTCACTCTGTCTAGATTAATGAGGGGGCAACACTATACGTTAGTGATGATTTATCAATCAAGGAAAATTTAATTGAGGGGCAACATTGTACGTTAGTGATGGTTCATCACGCAAGGAAAATTTAATTTGTAACTATTATTTATGAATTGTTTCTGAGTTTAAATATTCGGATTTGAATTTTAAGAGATAAAAATGCTAGTAGTTTGATTATATTCTTTTAATTTGATTTTAAAGAGAAGAGAAAGAGACTTCATTGTTAAATTTTGCTCCATCTGGTGACAGATGTGGTAAACTATCGCTGCGGAAATTAAGATTGCGCGATTGATCAATTCAGGTTTTAATAAATATTAATTGTTTGGAATAAGATTATTTGCTTGAATTCAATAATATATAATCAAATGACAAATATATAATTACAATAATTTAATGTTAAAAACTTAAATTATCTGAAATTAAGTATTAAAAGGAGATGTATTGGGCACGAACAACGAATGACCTCGTTTAAAAATTGAACGTATAGTAGGACGCGATGAATGTAGGTAGTCATGAAAAACCGAAGCCTCTTTTGAAAACGGAATATGTCGAGGACGCGGTGAATGTTGACTAACTTTTATTATGATGATATCATAATTTAATAAATTTATACATCAATGAATGATGAATATTACTTATAAAATTTGTACGTTAATTTTAAATCTTGTATAATGGGACAGGCTTAGCTTTTTAAATTATTTAAGTACAAAATAGAATAAAGAGTATCTCACGAGTCGCCGGTAGATGGACATTAGCGTCACGGGGGATGAGGTACGGGGTTAGGTGATAAATAGGCTTGCGGGAGGCCGCAAGGGACTTTTACTTTTTCTTGGACGGCTGCGGAGGACTCTTATTCTCGGACACTTGGGGACTCAACTCGGAAGAAAACACAAGAAGATCGCCAACATTTTCTCTGTAAAGTATTTTTATAATCAAGAAAGAAGAAGTTATTTGCGTGGGGTTGATAGCACATTTTTAGCTTAGGGCAGTGTAGATTCGCGGTAGTTTAGTATTATTCGTCTTAATTTCAGACCTCATGGTGAGTATAACAGGTCTGAGGTTAAGGGCGCCATTTTGTAGTACACTTTAGTTATTTTCGTGATTATTTTTGGTTAGTTTTCATGGGACCTAGAGGATAGCCTAAATCCAGGCGTCTCGGGGTTTTATGAAGAAAATTCTTTTAAGATCTGCTTTATGATCGGGGAGGTGCTATCAACGGTCATCAGTCTTGCCCTGAAACCCAGCGGTGTTAACTTAAAGGCTTGACTGTGTGACAAGGTAGAAAGACAAAGTCTTGTGGCGAGGCTTTGGGACTCGCATTTTAGAGTCTAGTTAGCTACCTGAAGGGATGAGCGGGGAAGGATATACATGCGAGTCCGTCTAAGTACGCGTCTCTCGGTCGTGTTGTTCCTTAAACGCTTCGTGGCTTCAGACCTTACCAGGTTAGGTCAACTGATCCTATTCCATAAAGGTTGACCTACTTACACGGGTTGCTAGAATTAGGAGGGATCTGCCCAATCCAGTTTGTAGTGAGACTAGAGTTCACTGGCTTTGGCTAAGGTCGAGTGGACTATTACAGAGCTAGGGTGATTAGGAGCAAATATCTAGATTAGCGAGAGAAAGTCTCTCAACAGCTTATTCTGTAGCTTTAGACAGCCTGATTCTTACACCGGAATCAGACTTACACATATCACACTTTCGAAATGACGCGATTAGCTCTAGGGAATGGTAGTGGATAGTTAGTATAGGCATAGTTCTAGGAAATAGGTTGTATAGTTAGTATCTAGGCGTTACGGCAATCGACAGTGTAGTGAAAAGTGCGAAAATAATAGTGGAAAACCTTGTGTTTCTTGTGAAATTAGTAAATTCCAAGGACATAAAACTATAATTTATGGGAGTAAGCGAACCTAGGCTCCATATTCAAAATGGCCACGCTCCAAAAGAAAAAAATATATAAAATCAAATTTCTTTTTCCTATTTTCCCTATGATATTGTTTCTTTGCAAAGAAAGTAAAATAATTTATTTTCAATATAAATGTCTATCAAGGATATCAGAATTGTCCAAGAATATTGTGATTTCAAACAATATTATCTACCTACTGATTTTATAATTGTCTTGTTCATTCTAGAAAATAATAACAATTGTGAGAATACTACTTTAATGTTTATCTGGTTTTCCTGGAGGGATTCTTGAGTGTGGAAGTCTTATCTGGTGATGCTATGGTCAAGCCAAGCGAACCTCTGTCTCCAAATGCAGAAGCGGTGAGATAAGTTTGCTTTTCATGAGATTTCCCATGAGACACATCTTTTCCTGGATACCTATTATTTATTATTGAATTAATCTAATTTCAAGATAGTGTACATAGCTTTTGCCATGGGTTCGATCCTGTCTTATAATACTCATGTGAATGTAAGATTGATTCACTTACTTATAAATTACTTGGAAAAAGATTCCTAAGCAAAGTTATGTCACTCTAAAACTACCTACATATAAATGATAATTTTCTTGGAAGGAACAAGAACAATATAGTCTAACTAAATATCACTTATTAATCAGATATCTTGGATAATACTATATTCTAACCTACTTATAGTTCTAAACTACTAATCTGAATATCAGATTCAATAATATTTTATTTATTACCTAATCTATCTTCTTCTACCTCAAATGAGAAGTACTCTCTTCTTAACTGACACTTACCTACTTTAATTATCTACATATAATATGGATCTCTTCATATGTTACTAAAAGTATTCCGTCCTAGTATAAACATATTAAATTCATCTAAAAATCTAGTTATCCTAACAAATATTAATTTAGTAGACAATCTATAGGAGTGGATTGAAAGATTGAATCCATGAAGACATAAAATAAATCTTGAGATAGCAAAATATGAAGACATAAGATTAGTCTATATTTTGTATTATGTTAAATTCATTATTTAAAACAGCTCAGCAAATATCGCAGTGATGTTGAAGAAATCACACACTGTAGTGTTGGGATAGCGCTTGGAGACACTTTGTCTCTCCTCTTGTCCACTTAAGTCTACAATACTGACTTAAGTACTTAAACTTCACCGACTATTAGTAGAATGGTCTTTTGTGTAAATACAATAAAGGCTGGGTTGCAGGAGAAGTCAGGCCAAGTAAGGTGACGAAGACTATCGGTATGAGCGGTGGCGGTGCTCTGCCCTTGCTGCAAAAACCCATATGTATGAGCTAATTATCATTTGTAAATAATAAATATACCTTTCAAGTAGGAATGTTATACTTGTAGAACATTCCGTAGACCTGTAATACTAATAGTAAATCTATACTTACTACATTAACTATTACTAGATTCTAATTAGATTTAACAAACTATTCAACATTGCTTATGAGACCTACATCTATCTAACAATAAGACTATTGATTCATAATCTGAGACTTAGAAATCCAGGCATAATAACTTAGATTTTTAATGCAAGTGAACACCTCTTTTGCGTAGTAGGATAAAGTCCAATAAAATACTTCAATTTCATAATCATGGTTGACAAATAATTCAGTTGGAACATGTAGGATGATGTCTAATCTAGGACTTTTAATGTAAAGGTCTATGTGGATTCACTAAACCAAATTTGATAAAACTCTTATTTATATTTCATTCATTTATTAGGGCAAGTAATAGGTTGAGTAGGATATTAAATAAATAATAGTAGCTGAGGAGATAGTGTGAGAGTAGGATATTAATAAAAGTTGGTATTTAGTAGCATTGTGTATTTATAGATATTGATAATACTCTTAAAAGAATCTGGTTAAGCTTCGGATTGCAACCAGGGTATTCCTCCACTAAATATCACAAGCCAAATTTTCAAGCCAAACAAATAGATATTTTAAAAATAGATATTGTAAAATAAAAAAAAATTAATTAGTAGGTTAGAGCATTTTAAAATTAGGATTTTAGGAGAGTAAGTATATAGTAATTATATATAGATTTGGTGTGCAGTGTTAGGTATATGTATGTATATTTAGGTATATTAAAGGGTGCCGTTACAGAGTGCAAAGGTTATTAATGAACCAGCGAGCTCTATCTAAGACCACAACTGCACTAACCATCAGGTGGGATCGTGGTCAATCGCTGGTCACTGCATAGTAAAAAAAAAACATTGCAACCAAATATCTAAAAAAATATCTTAATAAATTAAAATGTAACATATTACAAATATTACCTCTCGTTTGTTCGGAATTTGGTCGGATCCGACCGCAGTGACCGAAATATTTAATTGCAGCAGGTTTTTGTATCACTTGCAGTAATATCATTTACATTGTTAACCTATTTCGATGCACCAATGTATCCCAATTACGTGGTGTTATAAAAAGAACTCTACCTAGTCTGCAATAAAGTTCATTCCCAATCAGCTAATAATGTTTTTTGATATGAATCTGCTGGCACGCCTCGGTAGTAAAATCGACTTGAATGCTGTGGGAACGGCATGACGTTGCTATCTTGCTGTGATGGCTCCACTTCGCTACCACCCTCGACTCCTTCGTGAGTGTGCGCATGTATTATTACTCGAAAGTTACCTACGCCTTCATACTGGCGATAATTGGGATGTATTTTTCTCATTTGTCACTAGTGATGAAAGCTAGTAGCTACAACTACTAAGTAGGAAAGTATGTGCTATACGTTGCCACTGAAGACAATCGGGATTATTTTTACCATTTGTCCCCAGTGGTGACAAAGACAGTGGTAACATCTGGGAATAGACAGTTTTAAATATGCAAGGCGTCGCTTGACAGGCAACTTTTTTCTTCCTCTTGTTCTTACCCACATTGAAATGTGTCCTTACCAAGGTGATCTGATATCAAACCTCGTGATTCGAGCAGGTTCTTCATGCCTTTACCTTTATTTATGTTAGATTTCTATAATCCAAGGATTTTAATTCCCAATGTACTCTATGTCTTATATTGCATTAAACATATTTAGATTAAAATTCAAATTTAAAGATTTATTTGCCAAGTCATGTGTACATGTAAATTTTAAAAGACGAATAGTATCCATGTCCTTCTCAATATGCACTAGCGATAAGGCCGTTTATTGTACTTATATTTTGTCACAGACTGTAATCCATGTAAGCAATTGTATTGTACAATAAAGTGTTTTTATTTACTAACTTACTTCTCAATACTTCTATCTATGTGTATGCGAAATTTCAGAATGCTTGGTGCAGTAGATAGGGCGTGAAAGCGTAACAAACAAACAAACTCACTTTCGCATTTATAATATTAGAGGATTAGTATCTTCAAAAACTTTCGTGTTGTAATGAAAAACCATCATCAATTTAGCTGCAAGCAGTCTACTGCTGGACATAGTCTTTTTCTCGGTTTAAATTATAATAATGTTGTGTGCCATTTGCTCTGTAAATAATTGGCAATTTGTTCCTGGAAAATATAGCAGACTTTCCTCATTTTACAATAACATAAAGATTAAGTCAGAAATGATATATGATTCAAATATGCGTACAAAACAAGTTAGTAGCTAGTCACTTAGTAAATTAATCAAGCAAGAATAATACCAAGTGAAACATTTCTTGCAAGTAAATGAATTAACCGCAGCGCCTTCATTGCGTCCTCTACCTAATTGCCTTAGTCTATAGAAGACTTAGGGTTGCCAAAAGAAACAAAAACACAGGATTTATTATTATTTTACGTTGTAGAGCATATTTTAATGAGAGCGAAGAAAATATCTTGGAATAATTGAATAGTAGAAATTTTGTCGTCATAGCTACAGATCTAAAACAACGTTGTAAATGAATTTATACGACGTTTTTATTCAATGGATTAGCATATCATTTGTCAATCTTTTGATAAATAATTTCGCTTAGCTTGACACCTAAAGGCCATCATCTTTCTACCCACAGCCAGATGTACGACCCGTTTCCCGCGGCTCCACCCACGTGGATCTCTGTTCAAAAGTAAACCTAGTAAGTGCCCTATATTCATACCAATTTTTTTCGAAGTCGGCCCAGCGGGACGGGAAGAGAATTTGATGGTATATTCTATCATTTTCTTTTTCTCCCAGACCGACATGGAAGTCATCATCATTATTTCCAGTAGCTGACATGGCCAACGACCATGCACACCCTGACCTGAGTTCTAGCATGGAAGTATATATGGCAATATATGTGTATTGTGGCCCACTGTAATTTTTATGGAATGTAACTTATTTGCTTAATCGTATAATGTCCCAAGTACAATTTATATCCCAGGACTTTTAATGAAAGCAAAACTTTTTCAAATATTTTTCCGTCAGTTTTGCCAACCCTACGTTGACGGCAGACATCTGTTGCTTTAAGACCCTTCCTCTTTTATCGAGCTAGACACCATGTGACTTTTATCTAGAAATTTTTAATTGGATTGAATGATCAAAAATACTTTGACTCTCTCTCTCTGCTCTATGGTTGGTTGATTGCATAGATTTAAAAAAAAATTGCGTCACTTGACTGCGCGCGATTTGAACTTCTTTGGTTGACTGATAGGACTTACGGCTTTAAGTCCGCCGAAGTTAAATACATAAATATAAACACACCGGTTTCCCGGGTAGGCAGAGACTAGAGATTTCGATTAACTGCGATCCTTACAGACATCCCTCGCTTCCTCCACCCTCATCACTCCTTTTCTATTTCAACAGGTGACGTTCCTTATTTGTAAAGTTTATTTTCAATATGACCAATATGATTTTCTTTTTTGCCTTTAAAGCGTATAAAGGCAAAAAAGAAAATCATATTGGTAAAGTGTAAAGAAAACAAAACAGAAAGGACATGCAAACAGCAGGTTTTCTTTTTCCATGCAGTTCATATTAGTGGTACTTATATCTTGATAGAGAGGACTTTCTAGTCATTGAGTAGCTTAAGTCTAGTCTAGACCGATTGCCGTCGACCTCCGTAAGTAAATCAAGTAATTGAAAGTGTATATCCCGTGACTAGAAGCGTAAGCCGAGAATGTTACCGGTAAACAAGTCCGGACGAAGAATAAACAAAAGTGTGTATTCATCATATAAATAAGACCACGTATACACGTCGCTCGTGGACACAATATACGATGGGGCCAAAGCTACAAATCACAAAGTGCACTTTGCATTTTTCACCAATGCTAACGTCATAACCCCGAGCGTTGCATAGGTACTGCACACTGCAGTATGCAAAGCATTCATGCACTGTCGGCCATGCAGCTATTGTGTTCGTCCTTGCTTTGGCTTTGTCTGCTAGCCTTTTATACTCTGAGATGCAGAGAGAACATATATTAGTTGAAATTTATCCGTGAGGATTATATACATATCATCACGTCTTTATCCCATACGCGGTAGACGGAGCCTAGGGCCATAAGACCTTAGGCCACGTTTAACATGATGGCAGTTGAAACAGGAAATCAATAGTGATGAGTTGCTAGCCGCATTGCCTATGTCGAGGGATCATGATACACCGATTCACCAATCCCCTTAGTCGGCTTTTACGGCTAACGCAAGGTATTCCACTGTATGCCCATATTGTCCACATTCATCATGTTAATATGTCAGTGTTTTCTGAAAAGCAGCGCAACAACTATGCACTCATTGGCACCGCCCTGCAGCAATACAATTATTGATTGTCACTGTGAATAAATAAATAAGGTTAATTAACTTGCTTTTTGGATTATTGAAAGCACGAATTTTATTTCAAAATAAAATAAATAAAAACGTATGATATGAGGATTAAGGATTATTATCGCATGCATTTATCCATATTAATATTTCGTATGTATTTATTCCATACACAGCAAGGAAAATTACTGAAATATGCCATTTTACGAACTGCATTTCTAGAGAGTTCTGCACTCTCGTTGTTTCTTGTTTAGAGAGAAAAATAGAAATCTCTTCTCGTAGACATAAGTTGCAAGTTACTGCATTCTGGACGTTTCATGTTTAGAGGTTGAGCGTCCTGTTTTGTAAATGACTCACTAATTGCCCAACATCGGCAGTCACTAATTAAATCGCTTCCATTCCGTGCCATTACGCCAGCAAGCACCCTTCTGTGGTCATTGCCTGACGGGGTTACAAAGCAATTTAAAGATAAATTTAGGATTTTTATACTACTATACTAGGTGTTGGGAAAACCATAGCAGGAAGATCATTACACAATCACAAAGATAAAATTTCTCTTAAAGCGTACTGTTCGTAACACATTGGGTCCAGAGTATAAAGGTGAACTTCCTGACGGTGGCGAGAGTTGCGACAAGAGAACATGACAACAAGGGTGCAACTTATTTCTAAACATCTCTTCCAGCAGACTTTAGAGTTTCTACACTCTCGACTCGACGTTTCTTGTTCAGAGGCTGGTCTCCTGTTTTGTAAACTAATTGCCCAACATCGGCAGTCACTAATTAAATCGCTTGCATTCCGTACCATTACGCCAGCACCCTTTTGTGGTCATTGCCTGACGGGGCTTTGTAAGTAATTTAATGCTGAAGTTTTTGCTACAGTCTTTTTGTTAGAACTATTGTGTTAATGAGACAAAGACACTATATACTTTAAGTAGCTGCAATTAAATAAATATCAGGTTAGTATTATTAGAGTAGCTTCAAAATAAAATAAAAGGTCTGAACAGTTTTGGTCTAGACTAAATAGTACTTTTTAAAGTCTCGAAATATTCTAGAAATCTGCGGGTTGATTTTATGAATCCCCTTTGAACTACCATTTTTCTTGTCATAGCGTTCTTCCAGTTACATTTATTTATATAACTTTATTATAAGTAATGATGTAATGGGCGGACTTTAAGCCGATGGTTTTTATTTTATTAGTTCCCTTCTGACATAAGATATAAAAGAGTCTTACATACAAATCAATTCAGTTATGAATCGTCCAAGAACCTATACATACTTGGATTAGTAAATATACGTAAGTACTTTTTGAGGTTGTGAAATATATGCCAAATCATATTGTGGACGGTTAACTAAAGTCTGTAATAAATAGGAAAATAATTATCTAACCTTTATATCCAGTCCCATCGACAAATAAAGTCGGAACGCACGAACAAACCGGCAATATCAATGTAATAATATTTAAGTGCGCACTCACGGAACAAAACACAGGTTTTACATCAGTACGGACTCTAATTGATTCGATAAAACCCCTTATTGTTATTCGTTTCTATTCCCTCGTAATGTATATCCGATGCAATGAACCTGAAAGGTATATGTACATTGAGACATCATTATCATCTCGTGTAAGTGGCATGGTCAATCGATTATGCATACCTTGGTGTCAGAGTTCTTCGGAACCGCCTCACGGGCTCTGACTTGGTTTCTTTAAGGACTCAGTTCAGTATATGTATAGTAAAGTTCAAATTAACTAGCTTACCCTGCAAACGTTTTTGCCATAGAAAAAAAACTGCGAAATTATTGGGGGTTAGTGGTGAAAGAGTAAAATTATGGGTCATGTTTATTGTTTATGCCAAATCATTAAAAAAATATAGGTATAAAGTAGTAAAATGTCCTAAAAAGATCTAAATTTTTTTATGGCACAACACACTGGCCATTAGCCATAGATTTGAAAAAAATTGCCCTCGCGCTTTTTTGTATTTATATCCCTCTGGCAGATAATTTCAAAGAATCTAAGAGTAAAATATATATTCTGAGATATTTATTATGTTCTTTAGAAATCATATCTAACTATCATTCTGGTTAGGGCTTTCTACAGAGCTAGTTGAAATACTGTGTAAGCCGTGCAAACGGTGGATTCAATTTCAAGAATAAATACTGTTGAAGTTTTCCTATATTTAAGGTCAATTCACACCGCGACGCAACTAACCTTTGGACTCATCTTTCTCTCTCTTTGGGTCACAACATTGCAAAATATAGCCTAGAAGCGGATTATGAGTTGTCATAAATTAAAAAAAAAAGTTTTTTGCTTACTTAAGTTATTGTTTTACTTTTTTATATGTTATCTTAGGGCTTTCCCTTTTGCATCTTCAGCTAATTGCTTCGGGATCAATAAAATGTGTTTCTTATGATAAGGTTTATTAGTGACCCTGCTGCAGATAGGATAGTTAAGATGTTGGTGAAGTATAAATAAAGAACGTTTACTTATATAATACGTTTGCCGCCTTAAATTGTTTCCTTTTCGTATTGCTATATCTGTAGCTTCAAAGAAGACGTCACTAAGTTAAAAAATATAAAGCTACGTTTTGTCATCTTTATATTCATAGCCACTATGGCTTGTATAAATGTCATAAAATAGGCTTTTTTTGCATTCGTTCTTCGTTTGTCCCACTGAGTTTTGTCCCACTAATAAATTTCTTAGTTAGTCCCAAACATTATGCTTCCTTCGTCCCGATGTACAATTTTTATTATTTTATTCCTAGTTGGTCCCACTTTGCATTCCTTGTTCGACCCGTTGTTTTTTATAAGTAATTTTCTTTCTAAATAATACAGGTTTTTGTTTGTTATTCGTTCAAAATACTTTTTTGTTAGATGTACCTTTAAAGTACCTTCTTGTGAACTGGGAAAAACCGGGAATATAAAAGTGACTGGGACAAACGAATCATTTTTTGAAATGTGGGACAAATTTTCAGGACGAACGAAGAATAAACCTTTTTTTGGTGTTTTTGTGTTCACAGTAAAAAATCGATGACATCGTTTTTTGTGGCGCTAGTGTCGCCACAGTTACTTCTTGCAACCTGAAATGTCTCTTTCCTATCTTCTGTACCTTATTTATTTAAGGAAAATAGCCACACAAAAAATAAAATAAACAAATTAAAACCAAATAAATTTTTTTACAATATTTATTTTTAATACAGGTTTTTAACAAACAATCCAAGGAATGTTCATCCAGTAGCATAAGAAACAGAGAGACAAAGAAGTAATAAATATATATAGAAAGAAATAGATAGAGAGAGCAGATCGACTGGTCAAATATTGTTCCCTTGTTTTGAAAAAAAAAGTAAAGTAGAAAAGGAAATAAAGTTGAGAGAAGTAATTGCTATCTGCAGGGCCGACCGATAATGAAGTCCTCAGCTGGCTATTGTTACCTTATTTAAAACGAGAAAGCTTTTTGTAGTAAAAGGCAAGTCCTCTTGTTCCTTATATAAATGAGCTCTCAGATCCCGCGCTTTTGTGACCTCTCTAGTTAAAGACCCGGAGAGAAAGGGGTCCCATTCGGTCCAGTGGATTTCTTCAGGCGCAATGCAAAAAACCCTGAAGAATATATTGGCTTGTGTAACAATGATTGTCAGATACAGTACAAACAGTGCGGAGCCCGGTGTTGAAAATTCTATTTCACACTCAAATTATTACTCAAAGTATGTAAAATTTAGTTAAAATAGAGTATGTTCATTGTATAATCATTGCTAAATCCGGTATGGTTGCAATTATCAACTAGAAATTCTCAACTTTATATTGTGGGTCGCCCGGCAATGAAACATCTGACTATTTTGAGAAAAATAGACCCTGTGTGAAATATTTTACATTTAATTTATATGTTCTTGGTTTATTCATGTGTACAAATAGTTAGAAATCATTTTAAGACAGAATCCAGACAAAATCTGGATACAAGAAACACTTGATAACTACCCCAAACTCAAAAATATAAATCTCACAAAGAATCTGATTTTACCAAGAAAATATAAGACCAAATGAGAGGATTTTACGGTTTATTCAGCATACTAACGTGGAAATAGAAAATTAGAACAAAACAAATTACCTTTTCAGGGTTTTCCAAAATATTCTTTAACAAAACTTGGTTGTCGGTAAAATACAACCTCCATGTACTTTTCGATTACAAATATTCGACTTTCGATATCTCGGCACTTTTTTAAAAGAATATTTATAAAAAAATACGTTTATTTAGCAACTTAATTGCAAAATAACGAAAAATAAATTCAAAGCCGGCATCTAATCGAACCACCAGCGAAATCCATTTGACAGCTAGCTCGTCCGTAGTGATGGGGCGAAGGTCGACAATTTCGATTCGTCTATCCATAATCGATCACAATCTGGTATCGACTACTCGATTCTCTTTCATCACAATTATACAATGCAAAATGAAAATCCTACGTGTGAATTATCGATCACCAATCGCAACTGTCATTGACAAAGGCGTCGATAAATAAAGATCTAAGTAACCCACCAATTTCGTAATTGCACATAGCGCTCAACCGCATCGTAGCCGAACTGCAACGACACATTTTGACGTTTCCCGTATTCCGCTACTAATTTAAAGACCAAATCGTAGTTCATCAGAAAATTCTCAAAATATCGATTCTCTCAACGATTCGATGCTTGGCAAGTTACTTTACTCGGATTTTTACATATTAAACAAGCTTTAATTGTAGATAGTCGGAGATTCACAATTGTGTTAGGGGAATACGAATATCGCGCAAACTTAATCGAGTCGGAATCGGATATCAGTTGTACGGGTTTCTTAGTTCAATAACGAAAAGTCGGCTAAATCGATCACTGAAAAATTGCGATGACAATCGACTTAAATTATTAATGTGAATTAAAAAATAACGTTACAACACCCCCTTCCCCGGATAAGAATTCACGTAGGGAATTCGCGGGACGTCCTCGGCCTTTTGTATACCATAAAGAAGATTAATATTCATTTACTTTTACTATAAGAATAGATAGAAAAGGCAATAAAATAAATCGAGACACAATCGATATAAACCAAATCATAGGATGGATTCAATCGATCGATTCATCAGATAACGATATCGATCCGAACATTTTCCGCACTACTTGACGTTGACAGTTAAAAATAAAAAACATACTACCGTCGAGTTGATTTACTTTTTTTTATGATATTTGAAGGTACCGACCATAATAATAAAAAAATCGAATTTATTACTGAAATATAGGTTATAATATAGAGGAATATATGAAAATGGATATTCAAAAATGAATGCCACTACTAAAGGACTGCTCAGGCAAATAACTACAGCGGGAGAATATCGGCCAGGCTTGCAAACGATTTGTTCGAAAAGAAATCGTTCAAGACTGATACATAATTACATAAGCATGTATTTTAGAATGTCTAGATATATATAGGGTAAAGATGGGTTAAACAGTTTGCAAATAAAGTCGCCACTGGAGATTACACAATGACAAAAAAAATAGACCAAGAAGGCATATAGCATTGTAAATAAATATTGATCTGGAAACTGTGTGGAAAATTAAGTGAAACCATAAACTACTGAATTAATTATTAGCCAAAATGGGTTGTATGTATCAATTTGGGATTTGAAAAATAAAAGAGTTTTGACAAAATTTTACAAAATCAGGTACTCTAAACAGGAAGCCTATTGTAATTTATATTTTTTCTTTAACTAACAAAGGGGCCAATTGTTTCTCACAGTTTCCAGTCAAGGAAAATAAACAAGAAAAGTAAATTATTAAAATGATAGGTTTCTGAAAACAGGAATGAATCCAAAGTAAAAATAAAATATACTTATTTCATTATGTATAAAAATAGGGTAAAACTCTTACTAGGTAAGTGAAAAGAAAAGTTAATTCCTGAAAACAGGAATGAACCCTTTGTAAAAATAAAAGTAGTTTAAAGGAGTAAAACAACAACTGATTAAAACCTTTGACTAGAGGTAAGTTATAATGTATAAAAAAAAAGGAATAAAAAAATAAAATTAAAGGTGTGACAACCAACCACTACTTACATCCCATAAGGCCTGAAAAAAAAATGACTAGTAAATCTGTAATAAAACCGTCTCCCAACCCTGTATAACAAAATAGTAGTAAAATAACCTATTATTCTCCGGAAACAAATATACTCGCCTATATGAGTATATTATAATTGGGGAATAAATGTATTAAAATAATAAATCTACCAACACCGGTAGGGTGCAAATAGACATAATATAGTTGCTAATTGTCATGGGATCCCTTAGACAACGCAGCATAAAAGAAATTAAGTTTTCTTGTTATACCAGTTATAAAAATTGAGAGAAACTAAGTACAAATTTATGGTTTTCAAATTACACAAGATACACTAAATGGAATGGTAGATTGATATAAGTTGTGGTTAGGTAAGGATGGAAAACACCTAAAATAGTCCACAGTCGCCTCCTACGACACGTCCGGACATCAGACGGGGAGACAATTCTTTGAGGCCGATCATCCCACGGCCGTTGAAAGCTAGTCTAAACATTTAAAATCTTTTATATGCCATTTACCAATGTATTTTCCCTGGTCGTCCTCCAACTCATACACCAATGGTGAAAGCTTCCTGATAATCTTACATTTTTCATATTTTGGAGCAAGCTTCGCGGTGAAATACTTACTCGCAACACTTTGTTTGTAAGTACGTTTCCAAATAATATCTCCTACATTAAAGGATACATCCCTACGCCTCTTGTTATAGTATTTCACATTCTTCTGATGCGCCTGCTTAAGTAAATTTTTTACATTATTGAAAATTTGAGAAAGTTGACCCAATTTTTGAACATGTGCATCAGGCGGAGTAATAGTTAATTCATTTACATCACTACAATCTTTATAAATATCACCATTGGCTATAGCTTCTCTACCATGGACTAGAAGGAACGGGCTATAAGAGGTGGATTCGTTAACCGAAGTGTTTATAGCAAATTGGATCTTTGGAATATTCTCATCCCAGGATCTATGGTCATTTTCCACAAAAGCCGAAACGGCGGTCATTACTGTACGATTATAGCGTTCAACGGGGTTAACTTGCGGACAATATACTGGGCCTAGGTGTATCTGGGGGATATTATATTTTTCATATAAGGCTAAAATGTCACGACCTGTAAATTGGGATCCGTTATCAGAAATTATGGTTTGCGGTATTCCATGCACCAGAAACACATGATCTTCTAATCTTTGCGCAATAACCTTTCCAGTGGCCCTGCGAAGTGGAAACAAAAAACAATATTTTGTAAAACAACAAATGACAACTAACAGGTAGTTATTTTGACGGCGGGACATTGGTAGCGGGCCGACTAGATCCACACTTATGCACTGGAATGGCCTTGTACAATTTTTTGGTTCTCCCATAAAGCCGGGTGTACACTGTGAGCTGTGTTTATAGGCACTACAAATGTCACAATTTTTAATGAAACTAACGGTATCTTTGTACATGCCAGGCCAAAAATATCTCAATTTTAAGCGTTTATATGTTTTGGCTACACCAAGGTGAGCGGCAGTAGGTTTAGAATGATTTTCAATAATTATACTTTCCCTTAGCTCAAGAGGTATAACTTCTTTCCACTGGAAATCACTACTGAGTTGGTTAGAAATTTTCGTAAAACGGAAAAGCCTACCATCCAAAAGTTGATAATTCGGACAAGCCCGGGGTCTCTCGGTGCAACGTTTTACAATATTAAGATACCATGCGTCCTTAATTGTAGTTAAATCTATGGCATTTACAGACACAGGTACGGACCGCGATAAAGCATCAGGTACTACATTTTGTGACCCTTTTCTATGCTCTATAATAAAGTTATAGGGAGATAGCCTACAACCCCAACGAGCCAAGCGACCGGTAGGATTTTCAAGATTTAAAAACCATTTCAAACTAGAATGATCCGTAACTATACGGAAAGGTTTACTGCCCTCCAGATAAGGTCGAAAATGCTCTACCACATGTACTACTGCGAGAGCTTCCCGCTCTGTCGCAGAATAATTTCTCTCTGCGGGGGAAAGCGAGCGACTACAATAAGCGATTGGATGTTCTTGTCCATCTATATTTTGAACTAAGGTCCCGCCTATTCCAAAATCCGACGCGTCACAGTGCACAGAAAATTCACGCGAAAAATCTGGACATGTTAGAACAGGTGCAGTGGTCAGAGCTAACTTTAAATCAGTAAAAGCTTTATCTGCCTCGGGAGTCCAACGGAAGGGTGGAGCTCCTTTGCGAGTTGACGTAAGCGCGTTTAAGGGACCGGCGCGATGACTGAAATTTTTAATAAATCGCCTATAGTATGAAGCAGTGCCTAGAAAACGCTTAACATCCTTTCGACATGTAGGGGTGGGAAAATCGACAATAGCCCTTACCTTATCGGGGTCAGTACGTAGACCAAATTCATCGACCACGTGACCTAAAAACTTTAATTGTTTTCTGAAAAATTGGCATTTACCCATATTAACAGTGAGATTTGCGGCCTGCAATTTCTCCCTGACTTTACGTAACAATTCTAAATGATCGGAAAAAGTTGAATGAATGATGATAAGATCATCCAAATAAATAAAAACTTTATTATCAAACTCCGGGCCGAACAACCTGTCCATAAGACGCTGTTGGGTCGCCGGGGCAGAGGTTAGGCCGAAACACATGACCTTAAAATGGAACAAACCTCGTGAAGGTATGGTAAATGCAGTTTTTTCACGAGATTCGTTCGAATCCAATGGTACTTGGAAATACGCAGATTTTAAATCAACAGAAGATAGGTATTTAGCATCCCTGAGTTGATCCAAAATATGGTTAATATAAGGTAGAGGATACGCGTCGTGCTTAGAGATAGCGTTGAGTTTTCGGCTGTCCAGGCAGAAGCGGAGTGTGCCATCCGCCTTACGGGCTAGGGTGACGGGGTTATTCCAAGCGCTATTACTCGGTTCCACCACATCGTCTTTCAACATTTGATCAAGCTGCCGGTTCATTTCGGCTAGCTTCTCTGGAGACATCATGTAGTAACGTTGCTTGATTGGAGGGTGATCACCGGTATCAATACGGTGAGTCACCAAGTGAGTACGCCCTAATCCTCTCTTTTCTGCCGAAATTTCCTCAAATTCTCGAATCACTTCCCGAGCCAGTTCACACTCTGACTCGGAGAGCGAGTCAAAGTCTCGTAACGCTTTATCCTTGGCGGCTACAGTATGGACTTCTCGAGTAGATTCAAACTGATTGTCATTTAACAGTGATAAAACGTCGGGAGCTATATTAAAAACTTTCCAAAAATCTATTCCAAAAAGTAAGTCAGTATTAATGTTTGGAATAATATAAAATTTAATAATTGCTGTTCTATCCTTTACTGTAACCGGCAAAAAGATACATCCAGTGACAGGTGCGGTAGAATCATTAGCAGTTTTAATATAGTGTAAATCCGCCGACTCGTGTACCGTGGTGAATTTTTGAAAATATGACACGGCACTGCCATGAATTATCGAAATTTGGCTGCCTGAATCCAAAAGGCCATTAAATACCCGACCGTGTATACTAGCCTTTAGATACGGCCGTCTGTCGAAGGAGTTGTCAACGTCGCTTGTCATCGAGATAGGTTCAATATCAGAATTACGAACCGACAACACGCGCTGGGGACGGGTTGATGAAAAGAAATTCTTCAAATAATTTAACCAAGACCGCCATTCTTCAGCACAGAAATTACTAGAAGCTGTAGAAGTATGTTGTCGATTCAAGCTTACTCGTTTTTTGGAATGGACGGCGGCGTTGGCGACTTGACAGTCTTCGACGGGGAACATTTAGGACAAGTTTTGGCGGTGACGTCCCTCTTTCCACAACGATAGCAAATTATGATGGCAGGCGCCTTGCAGGACTTCAACGTGTGACCATCTACACGACAACGGACGCAGAAGTTGCTACCATCAACCTGTGCCATCGTCGCGGCCACTTTAGGAACAGCAGGGCATCGGTTGCCCTTGTAAATAAGATCTGGGGCCAAACAAGAAGACGACAATTTAGGGGGCTCTGAAAATAACTTGGAACGCTCCTTTGCATCCTCAAGGAGTCTACATTTACGCTTCAAATCGGTCCACGAGTCAACTGGATTTAAACCTAATTGGGAAGTGTAGAAAGGTCTAATATTAAACATTACAATATTAAGTTTCTCCTCATCAGATAAGGGTTTGGACAAACGAGTGAAATAATTCTGCATAACACTCAGATAATTAACTATGTTTTCATCAGATCCTTGTGTGCGGGCACTTATTTCTATCAAAAGTCGGTGATCATAATTAGCGGGCAGATACTCCTCCAGAAGGGCGGATTTTAATTCAGACCAACCATTCACCTCATCGCGTACTCCACGATACCAGTACAGTGCCTCCTCAGTGAATAACTCGGCGGCAGAATTAAAAAGTTTGCAATCATTAATACCGCGGGACAAACAAAGTTCTTCTAAACGTTGCAAGAATGCCTTTACACAAGTCTTCCCATTAAAATGAAGGTTTAGCTTATAAATCTGAGAGTATGAATTTGAAGAATTATCAGATTTACTAGAAGGCATCGGCGGATTGGTTGCTGGGTTAGAAGAGTGATGATGCTGCGAAGAACTGCTTTTAAAATTATCCATGATCCCGTCAATTTTGAACAAAATGCGGTCTAATCGTTCCTGTAAGCTCTCAATTTGCGGGGTGTATTCTTCCACATCACCAGCATCCAATCTACCCAAACGATGAAACAAATGGTGTCCTAAGGTTTGAATTCTATTCAGTATTTTAAGAGAACCCGATTTACTACTTGTTCCTTTAATTAAACCCTCTAATTCAACCAATTTGTCTTTTATTATGTTCAATTCCTCCGCGATATTCGCATCACAAGTGAAAATCTCATCTGATGGGATTTCTTTACTAAGCGCGCGAACCTGAGCCCTCAGACCAATGACATTGTCCTTAGGTTGAGCGCCACGAATTCTTACTTCATACTCTAATTCGTCTTTGTGTAGCAAATTAAAGCAAATTGGCCTTTCACCCATTTTTAGCAAGTTGTAAATAGAAAACGGTAAAAAAACAATAGGGTTAAGAATATATTGACCAGACGTAACAAATGTTTGGTAAAAAGCAAAATTATTCTATATTGTAACTGACTTATTTTCAGATTGTAATGTAGGGTAGTAAAAATAAACTTAATTGATAAAAGTAAACAAGGGATCAATATTGACAGCTAATTCTGAGCAAAATGACCAGAAATAGGGTTATGGTTATTTACTTACTTAAATTTGCAAGCAATACAAGTTAATTTACCTCTTATCTGCTCGTCCCTGTTCCGGGCGCCAATGAAATGTCTCTTTCCTATCTTCTGTACCTTATTTATTTAAGGAAAATAGCCACACAAAAAATAAAATAAACAAATTAAAACCAAATAAATTTTTTTACAATATTTATTTTTAATACAGGTTTTTAACAAACAATCCAAGGAATGTTCATCCAGTAGCATAAGAAACAGAGAGACAAAGAAGTAATAAATATATATAGAAAGAAATAGATAGAGAGAGCAGATCGACTGGTCAAATATTGTTCCCTTGTTTTGAAAAAAAAAGTAAAGTAGAAAAGGAAATAAAGTTGAGAGAAGTAATTGCTATCTGCAGGGCCGACCGATAATGAAGTCCTCAGCTGGCTATTGTTACCTTATTTAAAACGAGAAAGCTTTTTGTAGTAAAAGGCAAGTCCTCTTGTTCCTTATATAAATGAGCTCTCAGATCCCGCGCTTTTGTGACCTCTCTAGTTAAAGACCCGGAGAGAAAGGGGTCCCATTCGGTCCAGTGGATTTCTTCAGGCGCAATGCAAAAAACCCTGAAGAATATATTGGCTTGTGTAACAATGATTGTCAGATACAGTACAAACAGTGCGGAGCCCGGTGTTGAAAATTCTATTTCACACTCAAATTATTACTCAAAGTATGTAAAATTTAGTTAAAATAGAGTATGTTCATTGTATAATCATTGCTAAATCCGGTATGGTTGCAATTATCAACTAGAAATTCTCAACTTTATATTGTGGGTCGCCCGGCAATGAAACATCTGACTATTTTGAGAAAAATAGACCCTGTGTGAAATATTTTACATTTAATTTATATGTTCTTGGTTTATTCATGTGTACAAATAGTTAGAAATCATTTTAAGACAGAATCCAGACAAAATCTGGATACAAGAAACACTTGATAACTACCCCAAACTCAAAAATATAAATCTCACAAAGAATCTGATTTTACCAAGAAAATATAAGACCAAATGAGAGGATTTTACGGTTTATTCAGCATACTAACGTGGAAATAGAAAATTAGAACAAAACAAATTACCTTTTCAGGGTTTTCCAAAATATTCTTTAACAAAACTTGGTTGTCGGTAAAATACAACCTCCATGTACTTTTCGATTACAAATATTCGACTTTCGATATCTCGGCACTTTTTTAAAAGAATATTTATAAAAAAATACGTTTATTTAGCAACTTAATTGCAAAATAACGAAAAATAAATTCAAAGCCGGCATCTAATCGAACCACCAGCGAAATCCATTTGACAGCTAGCTCGTCCGTAGTGATGGGGCGAAGGTCGACAATTTCGATTCGTCTATCCATAATCGATCACAATCTGGTATCGACTACTCGATTCTCTTTCATCACAATTATACAATGCAAAATGAAAATCCTACGTGTGAATTATCGATCACCAATCGCAACTGTCATTGACAAAGGCGTCGATAAATAAAGATCTAAGTAACCCACCAATTTCGTAATTGCACATAGCGCTCAACCGCATCGTAGCCGAACTGCAACGACACATTTTGACGTTTCCCGTATTCCGCTACTAATTTAAAGACCAAATCGTAGTTCATCAGAAAATTCTCAAAATATCGATTCTCTCAACGATTCGATGCTTGGCAAGTTACTTTACTCGGATTTTTACATATTAAACAAGCTTTAATTGTAGATAGTCGGAGATTCACAATTGTGTTAGGGGAATACGAATATCGCGCAAACTTAATCGAGTCGGAATCGGATATCAGTTGTACGGGTTTCTTAGTTCAATAACGAAAAGTCGGCTAAATCGATCACTGAAAAATTGCGATGACAATCGACTTAAATTATTAATGTGAATTAAAAAATAACGTTACAAACCTCAAACTATTCATCGCCTTGTCTCGACCCTGTGTGTCTCGATCCTAACGTTTGTGAAGTTTGAAAAGCAAAATGAAAACATATTATTATTTATTTGGAGAAGGTTTCTCAACCCCGAGTTAATCACTGTTACATGTTTCTTCGAAATTAGTTTGTTGTGAGTAAGGACATAACTTTTATAGACTTGTTAGTGAGGTATATTCACACTTATCTCACAATTTAGTTTATTTTGATGACAAATTAAAGGCTCGACAATATGAATTGCTATCTATACTGTTTCTTCAAATAGTAATTGATTTGCTCATTTGCATATAAGTACCTAAATCCTTGAAAAACATAACCCCCTTTGGCTTAAAAAGGACAACATGTATGTATACGTTTTCGAATACAAAGGTCACCGAAATCAAAATGTTATCTCGCAACTTTTCTATTCACTGTTTTATAGGCTCTTTAAAGTATTTAGATAAAAACCCTATAGAGTAATGTACTGACTTTACAAACTTTATTTTCAATTTAAAACCCTACTACATAAGGTTTAAAATTCAATTGAGTTTTTCAATTTCAATGCTGACTATACAATGCCAGATACGTTACAAGTAGTTCACATAAATATGTATGTGTCGCAGTATGATAGATAAAGCCGTAATATAGTTATAACCCTAGGTATATGATTATATGCCGTAACATAGTTATACGATGGCAATTCATGACTATCTTACTAGGAACACTCTGTAGTTACTGTTAATTTAACATTGTCTACGAAATGCTACGAAGTGCTACGAACTTTGATATTTCTCGTAGCTATAAGCAGTAAATGTTGTACAACCATATTGTGTTAATTTTAGTATAAAAACAAACATTTATTGCTAAATATTAGTACGCGTAGGTTTTATACAAACTATAGCCTCCTTTTTACCCCTTTAGGGGTCGAATTTCCAAAATTCCTTTCTTAGTGCTCACCTACGTCATACAATTAACCTTTTCAAAATACAAAATTCCGTGTTTCTAGGCCTAATGATTTTTGGCTGTGTGTGTGCTGCTAACAGTAAGATGTAAGGATGAACCCAAATAATTTTGAAATCGCGCGCGGTGTTAGGCAACTTTTTTTTAATCTATGGACGACTCGAACTTTTAAAACCGGAGTTATAGAATTCCGTTTTTAACCGACTAAAAAATAGGGAGCAATTCTTCGGAATCTTTTATTTCTACTTTGTGTCCGGAACACAAAAACACTTTTATTGTACCTTTCTGACAACCATTGACGTTTACTAATGTGTTTCATTTGGCAGTCGGTGTGTACTCGGCCTTGACGTATGCCAATCGAACACACCCCTCAATCCATTTGTTTTATGTATTCGATACGATTTCTATACGATCTGATATATATTTCTTATTTTTATAAATACGTATAATATAAGTAACTAGCTTTTGCCCGCGTCTTCGCCCACGTTAAGGCGCTGTGCATCAGGGGAATAGCGTAAAACGTCTATTTTTCGTCGCGCAGTTAGCCTTATTTTTCATGGAATACAAGCATAAAAAAAATATGGAGTATAGTTCAAAGACCAAAATAAGTGATAACATCAAAATACTTAAAAAATAATATTTAAAACCTAGCTAAATAAAATAGCAAAAAAGCTATAGGTATCCAAAAAAGGTTTCGTCGCGAATTACTTAATATTTTCAGCGACAACTACCAATTTTTTTACGCCTATAAAAAGTATAACTTAATGACCACGAGCAAAATTTAGTTACAATTATTGAATTATTAAATTAAAACTGAAAAATAACAACCGAAATGGCATTGAACAGAGACTGGTGACAAGCCAACCCAGTATCGCCACTTTCAACCTTATTTCATTACTATAATCTACTATATACTATAATCGCACTTTACTCCTCTCAAATACCTAAGGGTTGGGGATACAGCGTCTTAAATAAAAAAAATGTGATAAATGAAGAACCGCTCGACCGATTATGTGCAAACTTCACATAAACCATCTACTAAATAGCCCGGACAAAGCCTAAACATTTGGTTTAGATAGGTGAGCAAGTTCTTGAGTTATAAAATTACAATGAAAAGTGGCATTGATTTTTATATGTATGATATTAAGGTAAACATAACTAAATATGCGATCTGAAGATGGTGGCAGGCAAGCGCTAGATGCAGGCCGCTTACAACCGTTCATTCTGGAAACCTTGAGGAAGGCCTTAGTCCAGCAGTGGACAGCCTGCAGTTGAAATGATGAAATATGGTGAAGGTTACTTCAGAGCCCGAATTCGGTCTTGATTGGTCTAATTTATTTAAAATAATGCAAAAATAAAAAAAAAGTTTACCAATGGTGGACTTATTGCCATATATTATGTCATTCTCAGTTCATTTTACATTCATTTTACACACCTAGTGGTAGGATATAGAGAACTAAGGCTGGGTTGCACCAACTTACTACAACAATAACTGTGTAGTCAAAGTACCGGTTAGGTGAAAAATGGGTTGCACCATTTTGTCAATAGTCAAAATACGTCATAACTTTTACGCTAACCGTAAAACCGTAACCGCCCAAACTTGACAGGTTAAAGCTATTGTTATTGTCAACTTATCTGTCAGACGGGTCAAATAACCTATTCGGACGTCATTATACTTGTAACCTTGGTAACTAACTATGCTACAAAATACGAGGGTGCAACCTATGTCGCTTCAACGGTTATAGTTAGCAGTAAGTAATGACTGTTACATTTGGCTTTAACTGTTACGATAACTGGAACTTTGTTGCAACCCACCCATTATTTTATTATCTTCTGTTATTTATGCTCCACAATGAAATAAATTATTTGATTAATTTATTGCAATTCTCTACCAATCAACCATGGGACCAAACAGAAAATGGGATTATCAGCGATGAATTAATTAGGTAATAATATTAGTATAAGACATAGATTTTAAAAAAAAATTGCCTGATTAATTTACAAATTTTATGATTTAAGGCTTAAGGAATATAAATGAATAAATATTGAAATAAAGTCGCATCTTGTAAAGAAACCTTTCAGAAATATTCCCCTTCGCGCCAGTTTTTTCGCGACATGTCAGCAATTCCTCAAAAGGATTGCTATTCGAAGTCGATGACTTAGAAATAACATATTTTACTAGGTTGTTTTGTGCATTAAGTAATATAAAGAAATAGGTAAGTTAACCTACAATTTTCGTTTATTCGTTTAAGGTTCAGTAAAAGCTTCGTTTTTAGGGTACCGTACATATTTTCATTTGTTCTTAGGTTGTAGCAAGTTGTAACCAAACCATGGATAGTATGAATTATAAATATGGTGTTGCATATAAATACGTTCGAACTCGATATCTGGAGTTTCTATAATTTGTGAGTCAAATATAGTTTAGTTTGTATTTCATTTAATGACTAACAGATGGCCGCCGCCACCACACGAAAGATTAATATAGGGCTTCTACTTTTTTACTCAAATAACCGTGTAGTATAACCTACACGATTTTTTTTATAGCCTTAATTGTCCCACTGCTGGGCAGAGGCCTTCCCTCTTGTCTTCCACGCGTCCCGGTCACTCGCCGCTTGTTGCCATCCAGCCTCGAATTTGTCTAAGTCACCCCGCCATCTCTTGCGTGGTCTGCCCCTCAGTCTACGGCCTTCTGGAACCCAGAATGTTGCTAGTCGAGCCCATCTATCTGGCGGCATGCGACAAACATGTCCAGCCCCTTCCCACTTTAGCTTGGCCGTCTTAACGCCTACATGATATGATAATGAATTTGTATTTTCATGTCAGAGGCTTTACAGAGTACTACTAATAAATTCACAAAGATTTTCCGAAGAGTTCTTGAAGCAAATCACAAACCTAGACTTCTAATATCGCATTTGTACAATAGATTAATAATTTTCAGAACTGAATATTTTTTTTTACAAAATTATCACAGATTATTCAGATCAGGCGGATTTATCTAGAAAGCTTATCTGTAAGTTAATCTGAATTCAATATCCGTTGTTCGAGAGACATTTTTATTTCCATTTGTGAAATATGGATGATATTTTTCAATGTATTAAAATAATCTGTGTTTTAATATTTCAGTGGGTAAATGTTTATTTGAATACCTCACATATTTTTTTAAATGTAGATATACTGTTTCGAACCAAATAAATACCTAACTATCCGATATAATTTACATTAAAATCGTAGATTTAGTAAAATTCCTGGGGTAGAGACCGCACGTGATTTCATATTCTATGTGTAAATAGATATATATTCATAAGATTTAAAAAATCGCCTGGCGTCGAATCGCGCGCGATTTTCAAATTATATGTAGATTTAGTGTCAATTCTAAATCTAAGTGAAAATCTTTAGTCTCTGCCTAAGCTGGGAAACAAATAAATAAATAAATATATAGGGACCCATCACGATTGAGTTAGCCCCAATATAAGTTCGAGACTTGTGTTATGGGATTCTAACTCAACGATACTAAATTTTATAACAAATTTATGCAAAGATAAACATCCAAGGCCCAGGTCAATCAGAACAATCTCATTTTTCGATCGAACTTGGGACCTCTTAAGAGTAGCGGGCAGGCATGGTACCTATTACGCCACGAAAGTCGTCGTGTCGTGACACAGACGTGATAATGTGTACAAGATACCTACTGTTACAGAATAGCTAAATACTACCATGACCAGAAATAAGATGGACGGACATGTTTATGCTCATAAAAATAATGCTAAATATTTTTTCTTTCTCATAAATAATCTAAAGGGTATTTCTTATCTTAGCGCTTTCCCGGTTGCTTTCTTAGCTGACTGCTTCGGAGCCCAGGGTCCGCTTTCCTGCTTTTTCTCCTCCATTTCGCCGGGTCTTCGACATCCTTAGTCGTGAGACCATAAGCACGCTTATCGTTTACTATGAAGTCGAGCCAGCACTTCTTAGGCGTCTTTTATCTGTTCTTATGTCTTCTATTAGTATAAATAGACCTCAAAGTCGCATAATACAATTTTATACTTCAATATTTATAATGTTTAACCTCACTTCTGCATAAAGTTGGAGGAACGGCAACCACAGGTCGGCCCTAAACTAATTACAAACCAATTCCACGTAATGAAATCAAAACAGCACGAGCAGAGTTGCTTTTATCGAGTTAACATAAAAATATAACAAGTTGACTCCTTGTTATCTTATTTTGGGATAAATTGCATGCAATTGACGTCAGAAGTGTACCTCTACAGATCGTGCTATAATCAGGAAGTAGGGAGCTACGATTTGTTATTTTATTGGGTTTGTAAATGTCTCAATCACAGAGCATAGAATTTTCACATCGCTCGGGCGGCTCGAGCAATATTTTTATTTGCTCTGTGGTCTCAATAAATGCAGTGACTGTAAGTTTCGAGCTACACGGCTTTTGGGGGTAAATACACACAAGTACAGTTCTGAATACCTACATTCAAAACTTATCACCTGACTGTAATGATGACACTTACACAATAAAATGAAACAAAACAGCTAATAATTAGTGTACAGATTACATACACCAATACATTGCTTAAGCTGATTCTCGAAGTATGTACCAGAGGCAAAGCCCGTCACATGCGTCCTGCCCAAGCACTACGTTCGTTCCATCAAATTTTATGAGACATTTGGTTAAATTCGTCAGTATTTTTACTACTAGAAGGGTTTATGCCTTCCTAGCTTAAACCTTCTTGGAAACGCTGTCATTAGCATCTTACTCCATTAGTCGGACTAAACTTCAAGTAAATTTTGACCTCTATTTCTTTGTCTTCTCTTATATAGGTATCTCGAGAGGATGGGTGATCTATAAACCAGAAACCACGGCCCTATGTTTTTACTATTTCGTCTATATTTAAATTAATGGCTGTAGTGATTTCTCCTCGACCTTGCTTATTATCGACTGGTACGTAAATAGCCAACAACCGTTTATTGAAGAGTTCTCATTCAAGTTTAATTCGAAACCTTACGAATAATGGATAGAGTAATGTGTATGAGTACTTAAGTATATTATTGTTGATGATGTATGGCCACGAAATAATCATCGATTTTCGATGTAGTAGATATGAATTGATATATTGTGTGTAATTATACAACTTGACATATCAATCGTAATCGTCACACACAGTTAAAATATCAAATAGGTAATGAAAAAACTTAGTAAAATTATTTACAAAGTTTTTTCATGCCTACTTATTGAGTACTTAGTATAAAAAACCGGCCAAGTGCGAGTCGGACTCGCGCACCGAGGGTTCCGTACAAACCTGCAAGGTTTACAAAGTTCGTTCATTACGACAATCGAGTCATAACTATGGTATTTTTATTGCAAAATGAAATTCATAACATTACAATGGGGAAAGATGGAGGAGCATAAATTTAAGACAAAGATCTCTTTATCGTTTAAGTAATCCTTTATTTTATATTAACACATATCATTTATCTATAATATAACTGAAACACTTATACTAGCCTTGCAGCAGACTTGCGAAAGTTCTTTTATTAAAGTTATTTATTTACTAAGTTTTTTAGTCACTATTTAAAAAATCTAGTTCAAAAATATTAATTAAGTATTAAATTTGAACCAGACCTGTAAATGGTGACTGAAAAAGGTATGAATAGTATCACATTGAACATTGAAGTTCGAAAAAACGTTATCAATAGTTGTACAACTTCGTGTAGTGCTACTGTTTATTAACGGAAACATGTTTATGGATGAAAAATATGTGGAAATTCCATTTTGGGGATTCATTCTAAAATCTATATTGAAGTCTCCCACAACAATAAGACGAGAAGATGAAGTGTACATATTGAGGTTGCTGCCGAATATTGTTGTATTTATACATTCTATTGCAACATTAATTTGACATTGTGGTGACCTATATACAGTTATCACTCTGATATTAAACATTTCAAAATGCAAGCATTCACAATGGCCGTTTGCAGCGCCTGGGTTATTTAAATAATATCTTTTACATGATCCATCTGTCACGGCATCCTTAAGATTGCGACGTACATACGCGATAGATCCCCAACCTGGATTTGCATTAGATACAGCTGGACCATCTACTCTGCACACCTCATAAAAACCATCAAGTTCAAAAGTGTCTCTACGACATCCCCAGGTTTCAACAAACAATGCTGCATGGGAGGAATGAATAATAGGATCTATGATGACGTCTGAAAAATGTTTGCGCAATGATTGCACGTTATGAAATACAATTTGAACTGCATTATCTTCAGGTGTTTGCAAAAATTTAAAATATGGTACCAATTTGTTTTGTTCTAGTCTTTTCATTTCTATACTTACAGCACTCGATTCTAATATTTCAGAGGGAGGTTTAAATGTACCTGAATTCACGACTAAAAACAGTCCAAACGATGACATTGCTCTAGAACAAGCTACATACAGCATCGATCTTTTTACATTTTTAGAAATATGGACCACAACTTTTTCTAAGGTGGCACCTTGCGACTTGTGAATTGTAATACCTTCTGCTGGTACCATTGGAAACTGAGTACGCTGCACTACAAGATTTGAAGATTTCCACCTTTTCACAGTATAAGTGACGGCATCTAATGGCGTCCAATTCGAATTGAGATATTGACGATGTTTTCGAGAAGTTACTTGACATTTACTTCTTGTAGCTATTCCCGTACTTTTATCGAACAGAACCCAAATACGTAAAGGCCGCTTTTCACTTGTCTTCTTGTGTCGACCGTAATCTATAGCCTTCAATATTCCGGTAGTACCATTCACAAGGCCATCTGTAGTGTCAATATTCACAGTTACCATATAACGTGCACCTACTCGTAAAAACAAATTCTTAGGAAGACCGTAGGTCTGCATTGTAGGTAGAGTATTTACAGATTGCAAGGCTTTTCTAGCAGCTTGCGGATTTGGTGCTCCAGAAACCACATCAAGTGCTTTAACCGAGTACCCTTCAGTGTTCATTCGAGACAAAACTTGATTATTGTATTTGTCGACTTCATTGTTGGTCGCAAATAAGTGTATCGCTCCATGTGCCTCAATAGGTAAAGTATTAATACTGTAACATCTAGAATTAATTAACTCTATATCCATAGAAGTCATCCGACCGACAGCCATATTGTTTAAGGCTATTGCGAATGCCAGATCATCTCTTTGCCGCATTATTTCAGTCATCATAAAGAGACGGAATGGTTCCCACAACGTATAATCGGAAACGTATGACCCTGGGTTTCCTTCTTTTTCGCACGTATCCATCGTTATTTAACAACTCAATCCAATTTCCTATACACTCATGGTCAGTGTTTTCACCTTCATGTGTACGTGAGATTTTAGTTGAAAAAGTATAATACGTAGCAAAATAAGCTAAACTCATTGTATCAAACGTTTGATTACGTGGCCGATTTTTATAATGATCCAGTAAATTTTTTTTAAATATGTCTTTGGACGATGGATCCAAGGACTGCAAATCTATGAATGATTTCAAAATACCCACTCGTTCATTGGGGTGTCCTGTGTTTATGTAAACATCGCTCTCAGAGGCTTGTGACATCGGAAGTCCCGCCAGACAGTAAATTGCCTCTTGGGCTGAAATTTCCGAAGAATTTAAAAATACTTTTGATATTGCGCGTAGAGAGTCTCTTATGCTACTGTTGCCATTTTCGGCCTCTTCGACCGCCGCTCTTAGTAAATTTGACATGCCTCGATCAGCTTTGTTAATATAATCGACAATATAAACGGAACAGGCAAATGGATCTAGTAATTGGCAATCCATATTAGCTCGCTGTAATTCCAATACCTTTTTACAAAATGGATTAACCATGACGTCTTTTGGTCGTCTCTGTAGATATATTTTGGGCCGTTTAAGTGTTGATCTAACTGCCCATATGTATTTTTCGATATTTAATTCTATCGATGCTAAGTACTCATCAAATGTTAAATGTGGCGGAATATTCACCAAGTCGTCCTTTAACTTTTTAGATACTTCTTTCCATTCTTTTAGGCTTGGATTATCTTCTTCCAGAGGTGTCAGAAGACGTGTCTTATCCATTGGAAAAAAAGGTATTCCAAACCTACAAGGACGACTTGGCTTGGGATGACATGAATGTGTGTGTTTGTGAGTTTGTATCTTAACTAAGTCTTCATCTAAATCTTCACTATTGCAGGATATGATTTGGTCAACAAACATTATAACCTTTTCAGTTGAAGATTGATCTCCAGGAATGAAGATAGGCGCATCTTCTATCCACAACATCATATGGGCATGAGGAGAACCTCTGTTTTGGAATTCTATTCGATGGTATTGATGGTTTATTTTAAGTTTACCAAAAGGCCCAACGGGAGACAGCCATGTTTTTTTTAGTTCTTTATAACGTGTTTCAAAAAAAGTAGCGCATATAAATGGGTCGGACTGAATGAGTCGCACTTTTTCTGCGTATGGAATATTTTGTGATTCCTCAAGCGACACTTCCTCTTTGTCAACTGTGCTTTTAAGCTGTTTTATTAAATGAGGCCATTGCGTTTCAGCTGCTGATATCGTCATAAACAATGTTGGGACACCGAACTGCCGAATCATTGCTAACAATTTTTTCTTTTCTTCTTCCCAGTGTGCTGGGGAATTTCTCACACTACTAAGAATTCTATATCCATCGTCATGCTGAATGAGGTTCTGTAAGTAGTCGTCATTAAGAAGGTTGTTTACTAAAATAGGAGCGCCGTTGACGGTTTTCTTTCGAAGACAAGTAGCTATGTGTCCACCTATTTGGGTCATCTGTTGTTTCTTTAATAAAGTAAACAAATAATCTGGCCGCATAGCCCTTCTATCATGCCGAGTTATTTCGGATTTCATTATGTCAGAAGAACTTAGTTTTATTTTAAACTGCCTTTTAATTCCACCGTGAATCTTAATGAAAGCTAATTCTTCAAGAAAGTCGTCATACAGTAGTGATAGCGGGTACTTACCCTCACCGGGTGCCATTGTTATGACGACATCCTGCTCATTATCAAGTAAAGTTTCAGCATTACCGGGATTTACTGGTTCATCTATTAACTCACTAAGTTCACATGTGCATTCATTGTTATCTATACGATCATTATCACCATCAACTTCGTCGTCGTATGCCCAGTTATCATCATATGTAATATTTAATTCTTTAAATAATTCTAGTTTGGACTAAATATTTTGCTGCTTCTCTCACTATTGCAGGACGAATACGCTCCTGACGACCGTGTTTGTAGCACATTTTTCGCTTCAAAACAAGTGTTATGATATGACTATCAGATGCATGCCGTGGTAACGCTGAGACCATAGTGTTAACATCGACTGGAACGTTGACTACATTCCCTACCAATCCATGTTGATAACCGAGACCTTGACCTCGCCTGACTATTTTAAGGAATATATGTCGTGGTGATACAATACGTTCCTCAAGTGGAGTAAGTTGTTGCAGAACATCTGGAATTACAGGATAAGTTAAACCATTGTACATGGCAAGCCTTGGTATTTTGCCTTCTTTTAGATATTTTTGACACGTGTAACAAAATGAACCACAGCCACCAGATGTATTGATTTGAAATAAATCATTTAGGTTTTGATTTGAAAATGTTTTAGGCAACTGATCTTTTCTCATGACTCTAAGCGAATTTTTGTGCCACAAACGACCGCAACAGGAACAGATATTCGTGTGACCATCTGCGATATTATCAAAAAAATTTTGACGTACGGCCATCCAATCACGTAGATAAGTATTTTTTCTAAAATTACGCGTCTCTTTCTCACGTTCAACATAATCTGAATCCTGCCTATTTAATTGATGTTCAATTGTGTTATGACTTTGCTCTTCATCTCTGTATACAGGATCCTCTCGTAACACACGATGAGCAGTCGTGTCACGAGCTTGTTCATTTTCTCTGTATACAGGGTCGTCTCGTAACACACGATGAACAGTCGTGTTACGAGCTTGTTCATTTTGTCTGTATACAGGGTCCTCTCGTAACACACGATGAGCAGTCGTGTTACGAACTTGTTCATTTTCTTTGTATACAGGGTTCTCTCGTAACACACGATGAGCAGCCGTGTTACGAGCTTGTTCATTTTCTCTGTATACAGGGTTCTCTCGTAACACACGATGAGCAGCCGTGTTACGAGCTTGTTCATTTTCTCTGTATACAGGGTCCTCGCGTAACACACCATGAGCTAGCATGTTACGAGCACGTACATTATCACGTTTCCGTGTAGATTCCTGTGACCTTTGTAATCTCTTTGACAGTCTGTTTTTTATTCTCTCCTTAATTTTAACGTCTTCTTTATTTCTCGATTCACGTTTTTTCTCTTTATTATATTTTTTAAGGTCTTCTGACGATTTTCGTTTCCGAGGAATAGATAGAATTTTTTGAGAAAGTGTATCACCAGACTTATCAGCTACTAAAGACGCAGAGTGTTTAGGAGTATACGTCATGGATATTGGCGTAGGTGACTTAGGTGTATAGGTCATGGAGTATACTGAGGTATCAGGGATTACGAGTTCGGTATTGACCTGAAGATGCTGACCTTGAGATTCTTTGAGGTCCGTCGCCGTACGATATGCCACAGCTGGCCTATTAATTTTAGGATGAGTTTGCTTGTATTTCTGTTTAGCTTCAAGTACTTGTTCTGAGCGGGTTTTTTTAGACTTTTTTGGACGACCACCTTTATTACGTCTTGGACGACCAACCTTTGAATCTTGCGTTTTATTTACCAAACTTTCCTGCGTATTATCGTATGTATTATTTAGTAATTCTTCGGACCCGATTGGCGAACAAAAATCATAATGACCCGATGATAAATTACCCGAAAAAAGTAAACGCTTTATTGCATATCCTTCTCTGCCAAACACACCCCTCAGAATACCCGTATTACGTTCATACACTTCGAACCTCGCTGGATACAAAAATCCTGCTGCCTTCACCTCAGCAGTACCGCCATAACTGGAGGATTGGAGCATCGTAGCTTTGTACTCTTGTCGTGAAGATAAAGAATCTCCCCGGGCATTGCTTGTATACAAATTAAACTCGTTCCAGTTGTCATAAATATAATTAACTATTGTAGTTCTTAGTAATTGTGTTTGATCAAAATTAGTGGAATTGTAAATAGAAAACGCTATTGCATGTGTAGCGAGACACTCGCCACTCATAACAAACCTCAACCTATCGTTTGGCAACGGCTGCGCGCGCAATGAAAAACATCGACGGATCGCGGCGTTTTTCTTTCGTCGGTTCTCTACCACATGACACGCGTCTCTGGTGTCGATATTCTTATATTGTAAACTGTGTTGTAAAATTGTAATATATCTATCTGTATATACTATCCTCTTTTGCTATCAAGTTCCTCTCTATACCTTCTCCGCTTTCTACCTACTACTGCTTCGCCTGCTTCCTACTGCTATACTTAACTACACATCGTGTGCGACTGAATGCCGATCTTGTTAGAAGTTGGTTTAGTGGAAACCCACACGCCACCTTCTACACTGGTGACCACCGACTACGAACAAGAAGCACCTTTTGCGCCGATTTGTGACCTGGAAATCGTGAGCATAAAATAAAAATAATTTTGAATAAAATTTTTTCCTGTCAAACAAACTACGTTGCCAATAGCAACAAAGAGGTTGGCCGTGGCCTTACTTACACGAGTGGTGAGCGACTTTTGTTTTTAAAATGTGCGAGTCCGAAAAAGTGATTAAAATTGATGAGGTATTGAGAGTTGGTGTAAAAGTACCACCATTTTGGCCAGAAGAACCGGCTTTATGGTTTGCCCAATTAGAGTGTCAATTTGATCTTTCCCGAATTACTACTGATGATACAAAATTCAATTATCTCGTAGCACAGCTTGATCACCAATACGCCATCGAAGTGAAAGATATCATTACTAGGCCTCCTGAAAAGGACAAATATTTGAAATTGAAGACCGAGCTTATAAGGCGTCTGTCCGCTTCACAGGAAAAGCGCGTGAAACAATTACTTATGCACGAGGAGCTTGGCGACCGAAAGCCCTCGCAATTCCTGCGTCACTTGAAGAGTTTAGCGGGTCCTTCAATACCCAGTGATTTTTTGGCCACTTTATGGACTAGTCGACTGCCACAGAATATACAGACTGTTATTGCTTCACAGATGGATCTTTCTTTAGATAAACTGGGAGAATTGGCTGATAAAGTGTACGAAATTGCTCATGCTTCACCTCAGGTCTCCATGGCTAGCACTTCTACTGTCATCGCACCATCTTCGCCTATGGAAGAGCTAACAAGGCAGGTCAATGAGCTAACCAGGCAAGTAGCAGCCCTTACTAATGACAGGAATAACAGAAGTCACTCACGTTCCAAGCCTAGTTTTCAGAGAAACCGCTCAAGCAGTCGCTCGAATTACACACAGCCACCGCCAGACCACCCGCACTGTTTCTACCACTATACTTTTGGAGCTCAGGCGAAGAAGTGTAGGCAGCCCTGCACATTCGAGTCGGGAAACGCCCAGGGCGGTCGGAAGTAGCGGCCAACGACTGCCCTCCATCTACAGGCCGTCTTTTTGTCACCGACCGCGCCACGAAAATGCAATTCCTTGTGGATACTGGCTCAGACTTGTGCGTTTTCCCACGGTCAGCAGTCAAGACGTCCTGCGCTCGTTCCAAGTATGATCTAATAGCGGCAAACGGCAGTATCATCCATACTTACGGGCCTATACAGCTTCATCTCAATTTAGGACTCAGACGCATATTTTCTTGGAGCTTCACAATAGCCGACGTGTCAAAACCCATCATTGGTGTTGATCTGCTTAGCCACTACAACTTACTAGTTGATTGCAGGAATCAACGTCTGGTTGACGGTATTACAACTTTACATGTCGCCGCCATTTCAGAAAGAACAGGAACCACTGACGATATCGCCTCTGTGAAATCTGTTAATGGTGAGTCAGAATTTCATCAAATACTTCGAGAGTTTCCGGAGATTACAAGGCCTGCTGGTGTGCACTCACCGCCAAAGCACAGCACACTACACTATATTAAGACTACGCCAGGACCTCCAGTATCTTGTAAACCCCGACGTCTAGATCCAGCTCGACTTCAGACTGCCAAGAAGGAGTTTGAGTTCATGCTTGCCAGTGGCATTGCTCGCCGTTCGGAGAGTCCATGGTCTTCGGCTTTGCACATGGTGAGAAAGAAGGACAATTCATGGCGACCTTGTGGGGACTACCGAGCTCTGAATTCCCGCACTATACCTGATCGCTACCCTATACGACACATTCATGACTTCTCACATCAACTTTCTGGATGTTCCATCTTCTCCACCATCGATTTAGTTAAGGCCTACCATCAAATAGCTGTAAATCCTGCTGATATTCCCAAAACAGCGATTACTACACCGTTCGGACTCTTTGAATTTCCGTTCATGACTTTTGGCTTAAGAAACGCTGCCCAAACTTTTCAAAGGTTCCTTGATGAAGTGCTCCTGGGCCTTGATTTCTGCTATGGGTACATCGACGATATCTTGATTTTCTCAAATTCCGTGGAACAACACAAAGCTCATCTTCGCATACTCTTCGGGCGCCTCAAACAATATGGCATATGGGTGAACACATCAAAATGTTTCCTTGGAAAAGAAGAGGTAACCTTTCTAGGATACTCAGTTTCAGCTGCCGGTACTAAACCCCTCGCTACTAAAGTCCAAGCGCTTCAGGAATACACTGTTCCCAAAACTATTAAAGAGCTTCGAAGATTCTTGGGCATGCTGAATTTTTACCGTCGCTTCGTACGAAACGCTGCTCAACTTCAAGCACCGCTGCATGCAGTACTATCTGGCCCTAAAGTTAAAGGTTCACATCCAGTGAATATGACACCTGATATGCTTAAAGCGTTTGAAGATTGTAAGACCTCATTGTCAAATGCCACACTACTTGCCCATCCAAACCCAACTGCAGATTTAGCCATCGTGACTGATGCATCAGATTTGGGTATTGGTGCAGTCTTGCAACAGCGAAAAGGAAAGGAGTGGCAACCTTTGGCCTTTTATTCGCATAAACTGAGCCCATGTCAAAAAAAGTATAGCCCATACGACCGGGAGCTGTTAGCTGTTTACGAGGCCATTAAGTACTTCCGCCACATGGTCGAGGCGAGGACATTTGCCATACTAACTGATCATAAACCACTCACCTTTGCCTTCACAAAGAATAGAGACCAATGTTCACCTCGCCAGTTTAGATATCTAGACTACATAGCTCAATTTACAACAGACGTTCGATACATACCTGGACCCGAGAATGTGGTTGCTGATGCTCTCTCGCGCCTAGATGAGATCTCCGTGGCCATCGACTACCAAGAACTTGCACGATCCCAGGAAGCTGATCCTGAGCTGCAAGGCCTTCTTAAACATGGTACCGCTCTGAAGCTAAGGAAGATACGAACAACACACATCAATTTACCAATCTTCTGCGATACTTCTGTTCAGCCACCTCGACCATACATCACTCCGAACTTGAGAAGACAAGTCTTCAATATGGTACATAACTGGAATCACCCAGGGAATACAGCTACAGTACGACTGGTTACACAAAGATTCGTATGGCCAGGGATTCGTAAGGACTGTAGAGAGTGGTCTAGGCAATGTTTAAATTGCCAGAAAAACAAAGTCACCCGTCATACTCATTCTCATCTCTCATCTTTCATTACTCCTTCTGCGAGGTTTTCTCATATTCACATTGACCTCGTAGGACCTTTACCATTGTCTTGTGGTTACAGATACTGCCTCACTGTCATCGACAGATTTACTCGATGGCCTGAGGCTATCCCCCTACAGGACATCACAGCAGAGACCTGCGCAGCTGCCCTCGTGTCTGGCTAGATAGCTAGATTCGGCTGTCCCGCTCGCGTGACTACGGACCGTGGTCGTCAATTCGAGAGCCACCTTTTCAATGCACTCACGTCTATGATCGGCGCGCGACATCTTCGTACTACAGCGTACCATCCAGCTGCTAATGGCATGGTAGAACGTCTCCATCGCCAGCTCAAGGCTGCCATAATGTGCCATGACTCTTCACAGTGGACCGAATCGCTTCCACTGGTGTTACTGGGGATCCGAAATACCTGGAAAGAAGATCTACAAGCCAGTCCAGCTGAGCTCGTCTATGGTGAGCCGCTCCAGCTACCTGGTCAATTTCTATCTCCCAAAGATTACACGACAGCAGATATCACCCAGTATGTAACCCGACTTCGAACGAATATGGCTAAGCTTTCTCCAAAACCTGCTTCATGGCATGGTACTTCTCCATTTTACATTCCACGCGATCTTCATACCGCATCCCATGTCTTTCTTCGGCAAGATCACGTAAGAGCATCACTCGAACCACCCTATGCCGGACCTTTCAAAGTCCTCGAGAGGCAGGAGAAATTTTTCAAGATAGATGTCCGAGGTAAACCATCCAACGTCACTATTGACAGACTGAAGCCAGCTTATTTGACAAAAGATGTACATAGTCCTACAACGATGCCACCGACGACGACAACATCTAAAACAGAGGGACAACAAGAGGTTAAAACAACCCGGAGCGGCAGACGAGTAAGGTTTCCGAACTACTATCGACCGTAGTTACGGTCTGGTTGGGGGAGTGGTGTAGCGAGACACTCGCCACTCATAACAAACCTCAACCTATCGTTTGGCAACGGCTGCGCGCGCAATGAAAAACATCGACGGATCGCGGCGTTTTTCTTTCGTCGGTTCTCTACCACATGACACGCGTCTCTGGTGTCGATATTCTTATATTGTAAACTGTGTTGTAAAATTGTAATATATCTATCTGTATATACTATCCTCTTTTGCTATCAAGTTCCTCTCTATACCTTCTCCGCTTTCTACCTACTACTGCTTCGCCTGCTTCCTACTGCTATACTTAACTACACATCGTGTGCGACTGAATGCCGATCTTGTTAGAAGTTGGTTTAGTGGAAACCCACACGCCACCTTCTACACATGAAATAAACAACTTCCATCGGGAGGCATAGGTATTATACTATGTAAAATAGTATTTTCGTTGACGATTAATGCAACTGTAGCCATAATTATATCTTTACAGTTTTGCAATTGGAAAACAAAGCAGAAACAAACAAAATCGACGAGAAATTGTCGCAAATTTTAATTATTTTGGAACGCGTGCGAACAGCATGCGGGCGCTCGTGCGAATGGCGCACGGCTGCCGCTCGCTGTGTGACGATACCCCTTCTCTTGGCCAGTCGCCTGCCCCCGCGCCCCGCGTGCCTCCCGTGCCACCAGCGTCCCATCAAACTTCGCCAGTAGAAACAATACAAGCAAGCTGTCTGATAATAACCAACAATAAGAAATATAATAATGTCATTGAATTTAATTATAAGTTCAACACTTTAAGCAGTTAGGACGCATTTAGATTATATAGCTACATTCACTAAAACATCGGGATTGAATGACGATGAGTGAGGTCGTCTTTGCCGTTTGAAAAATGTTGCCCTCCCCATACATAGTATAATAACTCGCGGTCATTGCTGTAACTACAATTATGTTTACAATCACAATTTTTTTGGTGGTATAACTACTTAAAATTTTAAGCTTTTCGGAATTTTTCTGTTACCTGTGCTGTAAGCTATTGCTTCTTACCAAATTTCGAGATTCTATGTCAACGGGAAGTGGTCTTTAGGTTTTAATTCCCTTGCGTGTAGTTGCGAGTTTCAAAATATGCGGTATCAATGTTTGTACTTTTGCGTTTTCCTTTTTCGCGTTGACTTGTAATTTTTTTTTTTTTCACGTGTTAAAGGCAATTAGATCTAAGTATTTGATATGAATTTCAACTTGATAGCTCTACGCGTTCATGAGGAAAAAAGTAATAAGTTTATATTTATTAAAAAATATATATTTTGTAATATAACTAAAAATTTAAGTTTTTCGGAATTTTTCCTTTATGTGTGCTATAAAACGTTTCTTCATGCCAAATTTCAAGATTCTAGGTCGACTGGAAGTACCCTTTAGGTTTTGATTCCCTTGCGAGTACTTGCGAGTTTCAAAATATGCAGCTTAAATTGCTGTTTCTTTTGATTGCGTTGACATAGAAGTTTGATTTTGCTACAGCTTAAAGGTATTATAGACCTGAGTATTTGGTATGAATTTCAATTTAATACCTCTACGCGTTTATGAGGAAATGGGTAGTAAGTTTAAAATTATTAAAAAAAAATATATTATGTGATGTAACTAAAAATTTATGGTTTTCGTAATTTTTCCTTTATCTATGCTATAAGACGTTGCTTCGTACCAAATTTCAAGATTCTGAGTTCACGGGAAGCACCCTGTAGGTTTTGATTCCCTTGCAAGTGTCGAAAATTTGCGGCATAAACGGCTGTATCTTTTGATTGCGTTAGCTTAGAAGTTTGATTTTTTCACAGCTTCAAGGGACAGTAGACCTGAGTAATTGATATAAATTTCAGCTTCATACCTCCACGCGTTCCTGAGAAAAAGGGTCTTGACAGACGGACGGACGGACGGACGGACAGACGGACAACAAAGTGATCCTATAAGGGTTCCGTTTTTTCCTTTTGAGGTACGGAACCCTAAAAAGTAAGCTTTTTAGACAACTGTGTCGCTTTGATCATAACGAGAATATAATGGCCGCACATGGTGCTATATTGTTGTGTTTTTGACTGCCTTTGGCCACGTTCTTAAAATATATAGTCATAATGTCAAAGGTAGTATATTTATTAATGCATAGTATATACAGTCGGAATTTGATAAAAGTGACACTCCTACTGTACTTACTACGGTGACTAGGCGGCAGATTTATTTGCACCCGACTATACTCTAAAAAGGGACGATTGGCATTGCATCTCGCTCAATAAATAAGCATGTTATTCAATATAACAACACAACACGGTAGCTAATTCAATGGGAACTCTCATGAAAGTAATATGTATTGGAAACTACATCTTTCAATCTAACCATATATAAGTTACACTAGTTCCTCTGTCGATCGGTCTTTATTAATTTATATGTTAATTTCCTATTTATCCGACTGTGCTAGAAGTTATGCTTACCGTTCGAAGCTTTGAGGAGCCTTAGGTGACATGCTTGCGTTCTTCTTATTCTTTCGTATAAATAGTTCAAAACTATTATTCAGAAATAGTAGGATGCAAAGTTTACGGGAATCAGAGACAACAGCCAAATCACCTTTTTCGACAACACACCAGATGGTCTATCGCTTGCACTGAGCCACAGATACAGTCATCGCTCCATGCTCTAACATCGCCCAACCGTAGATTAATGTGTGACTTATAGATGGTCCATTGCAGGCTTCGAGTGACACGGCTTTTGGGTACGAAGGTCGTATTGCTCGAAGATTGCAGGTGATGTCCCCGATGGCATAATTTCCGCAAGTACAAAAACTGTGACGTCGCAGAAAGGAAACTTATAGCCCATAGATCCAACCGGGCACGATCTGAGTCTTTGTTCAAAAGTGCACATGTGTTGTAAATTATACCAAGTCACGACCACGTCCTGTGCCCCTAGTATGAGTTTTTCTTAACGCAGATGCTAGCGATTGCGTTAGCGATTTAGTATGGCAAACCCGTATAGCGCCTCTGGCGGATAGTAAGGCAACTAAGAAATTCCATACAAAATCCTAACGCAGTCGCTAGCGTCTGCGTTAAGAAAAACTCATTCTAGGGGCAGGAATGCTATCCTCGCATTTAATAAGTATTCAAGTTAAAACGTTTCTTTTCAGATAATGAGATGGAGCGCAGCATCAGCAGTAAGGTGACGAAACTCATGCAGCACCACAACGACACGCCATGGACCTAGTCTGAATAGAAAGAGACAGAGAGACTCAGTCGCAATGGAGATGAACGGGACGGAGACGCGGGGCGAGGAAGCCGCGGTGGCTCTGGCGTTGAGCGTGGCCGTCACCGTCATCTCCGCTATAGGACTGCTGCTCAATGCTTATATACTTTTCATCATTGTTATAACTAAGCAGGTATACCATTTAATACTAAAGAATTCACTTCTAAAAGATTACCCGACTTCGTAAAATATTGGTCTAAAAAGGACGTAACAAAGAAAAAAATTCAAATAGAAATCCAGAAATGAATAGGTACAAAAATAGTCATGGTAGAGCCGTGGTCGCACCTCATTATGTCCGTTTAAACATGGTGCTTTTGATACCCACTTATAAAGTAGTTTGCTTTTGATACCCACTTTTATTTCCGCCTTAGGAAATAAAAGATTGAATTAATGAATAAGATGTTTCGAATGAAAATCATTCGAAATCGAAGGATAGTTATTCCGTCTGATCGTCTGAAGGTCGCAGGTAAACGCTGGATGTAGGCCGCTTCCGACCAATTATTCTGGAAATCTGGTCTATCTCCAGCAGTGGATAACCTGCAGTGATGATGATGATACATTAAAAAAATAGCACTTCTAAACTTAAGTACAAAATAAAACTTACACATTTTCGTATTTTCGCTCGTCTTGTTTAAACGTGAACCTTCCACGATACGTGCGCAAGTAAAGAGCCCTGAGGCTAGTCCCTACAGAGACTTGTGTGGGCTAATTAAAAATTAAAATGTTTATTTTAAGCAGCTCTTAAATATATTTACCTTATAAATGTTGAATGTAGCACGTTGTAATTTTGTGATGTTATTAAAAGTCAATTTGAAGTGTTGAGTTTAAAAATATTTTAAAGCATAAATGCCTGTAGAGACCGCGCGCGATTTGCTAATTCTATGTTTTAAGTACCCATTTGTCCATAGATTTAAAAAAAAATGCCTGTAGAGACCTGCTTTTTGAGTAGGTAAGTAACTACATTAATTTAGCTTTATTTCTCATTTCCTATGGAACTTTTTGCGTCGCACAAATTTCCTGTTTCTCTGGTAAAAAGTTTGTAGTAAGACAAATAGAGACTGCTTCTGACATTTTAAGGCCACTAATTGTACCTATACATATATGGATTTAATTTTATAGTTATTTCATATACATAAAAATCTAACAAATGATAAGTTTTATATATCAAAAATTACAATACATACCTACAATCCTTATACTACAGCAAAATTATAAAATAATGGATATACATTTTAAACCTCATACATTTTGATTGTGGTTGCGCAAGCATTACTCTAATTAAATCTCAGGAATTAATTAAAACTTTACAAATCTGCACAGCATGGGAGATATTTTAGACTGGAGGAAACCGGAGATTTTGGAAAAGCTTATAAAATAAAGATTAGTTTGGAAAATCCATGAGGGCAAGCCTTTTATATTTTCCAATTTTTTTGGCTTGATGAATCACCTGATTGTTTGATAAGATGATTCCGTGCTCCAGAAGGCACGTTAAGCCATTGGTCCTGGCTGCTATCTGTTAGTTGTTAAAGAAACTACATCAAAGACCGATGGGCGGTTCCCAAAAACTGTGACACCAGAGCATGCATGGTTGATTGAGCGTAACACATTCGCGACATAATGATGAACACAATTTAAATTCACAGTAAATAAATAGTAGATAAAATAAAGAATAGTATATTAATACATGGGCTGCTTACTTACCCAAGAGAGCACATTTGTATAAAACTTGACAGATAATATAATATATTATATAATAGGCAAATAAATAAGACATTGTTAGATAATGCCGAAAGAATGGCACAGGGTGACGGAAATCACTAAAAACAAATAAAATTGTTTATTTTAAATGTGTATTAATAAAAGATTGAAACTTAATTGTTTCTTATTCTACTTGCTCGGAAAAACTTTATACTAATTATTACTTATTGCGGCCCTTGGTAAAAAAAAATCATTCCTAGCTTTTATTAATTTAGATAGATATAATAAAAACAGTTTGAAAATTTAATTGATATTTTAGCAGCTTAATTGTGACTAAAGACTACAATTCCAGCGAAAAGTTACATATGGTCCTTTGTTGTTAACTTGCTTATGTAATAACTTAGTTAAATTAACTAACATAATTTACGCTGTAGAGAATTCAAAGCTGAAGGTCGTGCCTAAAAAGTACAAATAGTGTAGTTAGTTTACTCCTCAGTGAGATTGCCTACATTAAATACAATGGAAGGATAAATAGTTTACAAAAATTATTATGAGTTTTGACTGACAATCTAAATTTTAAATCAGGCAAAACCACTTCTGTTTTTCAGATAAAAGTACTTTTGACCAACGTCCTTAGTTAAAAACACTTGACTGCGAAAATCAGTCAAAAATATTTTTAACTAAAGACAGCCGTCAAAAATACTTTTGCCTAATTTTTGCAGTCAAAAATTGTTTTGACTGGTTGTGAGTCTTGACTGTAACATATACATTTATTTGGTGCGCAATAAAGAGTTTATCTATCTATCCATAAATTGTATTTTACAACGAAAAGTAGAAAACTATAAAATTCCCCTTAGGTGGTATACTTTATCTGTACTACCTAAATTCTTACCTTCATCACTATCACTACATAGTACAAACAAAGTCGCTTTCTCTGTCCCTATATCCCTATGTATGCTTAAATCTTTATAACTTTGCAACGGGTTTTGTTGCGGTTTGCGGTATTCAAGAGTAAGGTTTTTATGCCCATGCGAAGCCGGGGCGGGTCGCTAGTAATGTATAAATTGAAACCGGTATTCTTAACACCCGCAAAAATAAAGGTATTTCATTTAAACTACCTCTGTGGACCAGTGGTTAAGGCGTTTGCATGTAGACCCGGGGAAGCATACGAGTTGTTTCCAGTTGGGTCAGGACATTGTAGGCCTGATTCACCTACCTAATAATAAAGATGGGTCCGTGCTTCGGAAGACACGTTAAGCCGTTGGTCCCGGCTGCCATCTGGTAGTCGTTAAAGGAACAACGTCAGAGGCCGCGAGGCGGTTCCGAAGATCTCTGACACCAGGATGTGCATGGTTGATTGACCGTGACACTTATACAAAATGATAATATAACCTGATAAAAATAATAGGGGTCGATTTTAAGGTTAACCTGGTAACCTGGTTAAGACCATTATTCTTGGGATACCAGTTAAGTCGAACCGAAGCACAGAATTAGTAATAGACCGAAGGCTATCGGTCGTTTTAAAAATTTATTGGCAAAAAAATCGAGCTGGTTTTTTTTTCTAATCAGGTTTCCGATCCCTGGTAATAATAATCACTGATAACTGAAAATAGTACAGCTCTGTCATAAACATAGTTTTGTAATATAACTTAAGTACGCTACACTTCTGCCTCATGAAAGTACTCTTGAGTCCATTGTTCCAAGTTTTACTCTACTCCACATTGTTTGCGGTCTATTACGTGCAAGTGGAACTTTTTAGTTTTTTATTGATACGTTGGATGGATTTCCAGGGCCATTTTTAGAAAATCTAGTTCGTAGGATTAAGATCATTTTTTAAAAGAAACAAAAATAACTTTTATTGTGAACGTTGAAAAAACGAATATTTAAATCGCTTCGGCAGGTTTATCGTAGATTTTTGGATTACACATTTAAGTATCTGACGGGGGCCAATCCAAGCAGATTTACTGATGATAACCGATCGTCCTCAAGTATATCTTTCTACATTGACATAAGTTACACTTTATATCGTCGCCTCTGGCTAATTATATTTGTGAGGACCAATCCTCCGCCACTGACAAAGCATTGTCAGTGGCTTCGTACAGTTCGGATCCAGAGCGAGATATACCCCCAGAGCTTTTTAATAGCTCAACCGATATTTATTGAACATAATATTTTGTAATGTGCACGTGACACGCTTTCATTTGAGACCCCACTCGAGTATATTTGTAGACATTCGGTGATTCTTTCCCACATTTACCCCCACAACATTTGACAACTTCTAAACGGCTCAACCGATTTTTATCAAACATGTCTAAGAACACTCGCCCATAAGTCACCTTTAATACAAAAAAAATAATAAATTGAAATCGCTTCATCCGTTCGGGAGCTATGATGCTACAGACAGACAGACAGACACGTCAAATTATAACATCCCTCTTTTTGCGTCGGGGGTTAAAAAAGGTGACAATACATAGGCAGGTGTGTACAATGGCGACCACGCACTGGCAAGCGCAGCATCGGTCACCCACCGACCAGACAGATGAATGTCGCAGGCAAGCGCTGTATGCAGGTCGCTTCCAACCGGTCATCCTGGAAATCTTTGGGGGGAGGCCTATGTCCAGTGGACAGCCTGAGGCTGAAACGATGCTGAATTAGACATGGGCAAATATTCTCTGTGCTGTACCCCGTACCTTGTACCCCACCTGTCATGTTTTTCTTGCTTCGACCGACTTGGGCTTTCACTTCCCTCCACCTCCCATGGCTCTACCAACCTCTCGGTTATACGAGCTGAATCTTGGGAGAGTGCGCTGTACTAGCATTTTGTATCTCTTTCCAGTCGCACCTGCTTGATCTCCCTACAAGTTCTCTATAGTGTTGCTTCTATGCAATCATTGCATTTTAATAACTCTCCCACATCCTTAGGGGGCTTACGTTCACACGTACGCCTCGCTTGCCTTCTCGGCCAGAGGCCAGCTTCTGTCTTCTAGGTCTTTGAGTTTGTCTCAGTTTCAGTTTTTCTCTTCGTCTTCTTTGTCTTCTTGTAGCAGAATTATTGATGTGCTCCTACTTTTCAAGTTATGCCCCTCTCGAGGCCGCTTCGAGTTTTATGCCACTGATGCGAGAATTCTTTAAGCCGCTTAAAGTTCGCCTCAGATCCTACTTGGGCCTGAATGTTCATGACAGGTCATATCCATGGGGAAAGCTTTTTAAAACAATTGTTATTTTGTTTACAACTAAATATTGTGTACGAAGCGCCGGATATACTTGTAATTTTATTTCATGGTACAAGTGGGATAAATCAGTTTCATTTGTGCCATCAATGGTACCACTGCCCAATGGTACAAGCAAGCAACGCCGGCGTCGCCGGCTGTCATACTTGTATTATTTTTCCTGGTACTAGTGGGATACATCAGTGCCATTTGTACCATTAATGGTACTGTCAAATGGTACAGATGGTACGGCGGGTCTATGTAGTAGAAATAAACAGGATATAGTTATCTCGTAGATCCTTACGTATTATACCCAAAGAGCAAAAGAAAAAACTATTCAAAATATATACATAAGACTTTCGAATAAGTGTATAGCAATTTCGAAAACTGTCTGTTCCCCAGAAGCACTTGACCTTAAGATTTGTAGATCGACTATAGAGCAATGCGGACTTACCCTGTGAACCTGTGTCGATGATTTATATTTTGGATCATGATTTTTTTTTAGTATTCAATGACCAGCGATTGACCACGATTCCACCTGATGGTAAGTGCAGATTTGGTCTAAGATAGAGCTTGGTTTAGTTTCCATGTAAAAAGAGTTACAGTGATCAGACGGCAGTCGTTTTATTGTTATAACCAGTAGGTATCGCCATATGTGGGACCATGATTACCGTATTCTGAGGATGTCCTGCGAAAACTAGCTTTGATGAAGAAGCATTTGTGTCTATGACCGGGACTAGACCAAAGAAAATATACACTACGCGAAACTAGACTCACTTCATTTTGGAAGAAAACAGTTAAGTACCGTAGGAAAAATAAATATGAGAGCCTTTATAAAGAGCCTAATTAAAAGAGTCCTCTCTGTGAACTTAAATTAGTTCTGGAAAACACATTACGAGTTTAGTATACGTTCAATTTGTTGAACTTTATAGGGTTTCACTTTCAAAAATGTTTTTTCATGACAAAAACAGCCTTTCTAGTAATTAACTGTGGTATAAAATGGCGTATCTGGTAGTAAAGTTACATAAATAAAATCTAGGACATACATACATACATATAATTTTTTTTTTATCGGGTTTAACAACATATTTTTCTTTTGGTTGGCAGAGATTTCCACTTGATGAGATGGTTTCCAGCCGCAAAAATATTATGAAAATTCTTAAACATTATTCTAATAAAATATTTTTGACACTTCATGTACGACCGAGCAAAGCCGCGGGCACCTAGTAAATAAATAAAATATGATGAGACCGCAGTTATATTCAATCAAAGCCATGCTTTATCTCCTCCATCTCATTTACAAGTCGACTAAAAAGTCGGCAATCTTGAGTCAGCCATTTTGAAAGACTTGCATCTACCTGCTTTTGGAAAGTACTCCAGTCGTCAATTATCGAGATAAGCCGAGATTAGTGCTAACATGACGTCGTTCAAGTTAAAGAATATGCTTCAAGTAAAAGTATAGTTAAGTACCTATTTCAAACGTGGGTGCGTATTTCTGCTATTTGTTCGAGACATAGAACTTAGACATAGAATCACAGAACTGAGAATATTAAATAAATAAATATCTAGTGACAAATCACACATAATGAGTTAGCCCCAAGGTTCGAGACTTTCCTGTTATGAGATACTAACTTAAAGATACTATATTTTCTAGCTGTTGCCCGGGACTCTCGTGGGAATTCCGGTATAAAATATAGCCTATATGTTGTTCCAGGGTCTAAGCAATGTCCACTCCAAATTTCATTCAAATCGGTTTAGCCGTTTTTCTGTAAAAGAGACAAACATCCATACAAACTTTAATATTAGTAGGATTCTGTACATATAATTATGAAATGCATTTGAGACCTGATCGGGGTAAATAGTGACGGACTTTACAGAGGTCCATTTGGTAACTTATTACTTATTACGTGTAAGAAACTAGTACCTAAACTTTAGTTTACTTAGCTTCATGCCATTCAACTTGTTTCCATCTGCAGTTGGCGATAAGCTCTGAAAGCTACGATTAACCCGAAATGAATGGAGTCTGTGGCTGCATTGTTTTGATAGAATTTGGTAAATCTGTTTCATTAAATGTTTATATACGTGTTTTTATTTATTATAAAGGCTGATTAGGATGTCTTTAAAAACCAGTGAAATATTACAGGGTATTTAGTATGTACAGTCGGGGGAAGACAAATCTGACCTCCCAGTCACGACTAGTATAGAAGTAGGGGGGGGGGGGGGTCCCACTTTAATCTATCCTGTACGACTACTTCCTATAAAAAATTAAATGATGTACCAAAAAATATCAACCATGAGTAACGTACTCAGCTGACAGGATATCGTACCGGTGTAAAAAATCACTGCTTTTCATAGATTTATTAATCATCTACTGTGGAATATAATAAATTTACAAAATCAATTCAAGTTTCTTAAGAAAGTAATCAAGTTCCACGTACAAAATACCTACACTGTTTTAAGAGGGAACATAGAGATGAACAATGAAAAATACATACACATAATATATATACAGGTCAAACACATACCCTTCCCTTCGTTTTAAAATAGCTAACGTCGCCATAGGTGACAATCGGGATTATTTTTACCATTTGTTCCAAGGGGCAACAAAGCCAGTGGTAACAACCGGAATAGAAGAAAAATACCAGATCTACTCCACGTCTACACTTTCAATGTTTATGGCAACAAAGAAAATGGGAAATCACGTAAATGACATAAAGTTGCCATAAGAAGCTTGCCCTGTAACCCAGGGGGCTCTTGTCCTGTCACACAAATGAAGACGTATGTTTTTCTAGGACCAAACTAATGATTAAGGTTTTATTGGCTAGGTACTTAGGTCTGGATTAATCAATTGATGTATCGTAGAGATACGACCTCGCAATACTTTTAAAAGGAATCTATTTTAAAACATGTTTCAAATCATTTTCTTTTCTACATAATGAATAATCTCAATTCTGCATCTACTGCTTTTTTTGGAATGTTTATTTTATTTTAAATTTTTATGTACTTCTATAATTGTTTTAAGTGAATGTAAGGGGTTGTCTTTTTTTTTTATAAAAACACGAAAACATCGCACGCAATCTCTTACTTCCGCAAAGTAACACCTGACTCAATTTATGTATTTTTAACTATATGTTCGGTAATCGTTAATAAAAAAAAACAAAAGTTCACGTCGTTTGAAAGAATATTGGTATATTCAAACAATCATTTTTCAATAAACTAAAAAATTTCAAAAACAAAAAACAATACAAAATAAAAATTAAATTATTTTACATAATTATTAAGGACAGCGCAAAACAGTGAAAAAAATCATCACTTCTACAATAAACAATTATAAAAAAATCATACATTTTTTCTCAATGCGAAATAAATAATACAAAAAATTGGCAGTTTTATTATTTCTCTTGTGCATACGCACGCATATATGCTAATGTGTTACACAACATGCTTATATAATTGTTTTAGTACCCAAGACTTTAAAATCATTTCAGATATTTCAGATGAAAATTTGATTCATGATTCTTATAGTTACAAATTTTCGATTTAAAATTTGAGTTACGGGTCGAAAATCTGCCATTATAAAATTAGAAAGAATAAATTTGTTTATTAAAAATATAAACAATTCATATTATTTTAGTGGTATTTATTAGTAGTCGCGAGCCGTAAGGTAGACAGCTAAAGTAATTGTATAAAAAACCCCGAAAATCTATTTTTAAGTGAATGACATGAAAAATGTGCTAATTTAGACATACAGACAGACAACCTAGTGTCGATACCTCTAGCAACCCAGTGGCAATTTAATCAATGCACATGCCAAATAAATTCTTTCTTTAATTCTTAATGTTACATTACACCTTATTTATTTAAATAAAGTTTATAGATAGGCACAGTGGCATTATATAGACACATAAGAAAGAATAAAGCTGACTGTATTTATAAAATCAATGCATTCACTAATTTATCTAATAACAGGGGAGAATATGTTTTAAATACAGTTTCAGTGCTAAAAACTTCAGAAAACTGCCTTGATTTATCAAACGAAGAAGAAAGAGATGGTGTAGTAGATAGAAAGAGAGAACTAGGATCAATTTGTCTTTTCTTTCTAACTGGGAGGCCTTTAGCATCAAGTTCGTAATCTTCATCGCCTTTACGAGGGTAGTCTTCACTCTTATGCCTGAAATGTTATTAGGATTAGTCAAGAACGAATTCTTTTTTGTACTTATTAACTTATACAATACTTATTTGTTACAAAAATCAAAATTATGATAAAGTTTATGCTTAGTCGGCAGCGCACGTCAAACACCTGATTTTGTGGTCGTTTATCATTAAGGACGACTGCAGTAATTACGAGTACCTACTTCCCAACTGGAACTCATAACCTATTTACCAACTCAACAATATTTTGGAATTACCTTGACATTTCTTGACGCATTTTCTCATTAATACTGTCCGTTTCCTCACCAGATTTAACATCACCATCATTGATGCTCGGAATGTTTCTAGCATCTGTGAAAATTCTCACAGGCGGTTCTGAAAACATTCTTCTACTGCCACTAGTTGAAGTCGGCGTTGGTCTGATTGGTCCCATATTCACATGAATCGGCCCAGGGCGAGTCAGTTTTTCCACTGGGAAAATTTCATTGTAGAGGAATAACGTTGGTTTTGTCGTCGCATACGGTGGTAGAGTACTCCAATAAATAGGTGCACCAATGTTTTTATCTGGTACAGCGTCGCGGGCAGGGTTCAGTATTTTGTATAATTGTGGATCGTAAGGATTGAAACGTCTTCCAGAGATGTCTAGTTTCGCCATGTCTGATGGTGCTGGAGGCGGATACATCGCGTAAGGCGGTAATTCTGGGTTATTTCTTGGATTTTCTGTCATCTGGATATGATTAATTATGATTTTGTTAGTAGTTAACATGTTGAAATTATACTTGTCTGTTTTGACAGCAGCGCAGAAATAAAGAAAAAGATCGTATTTATAAATTCCATTAAACATTTAACAGCTGTCAATACAATACAAGCAACTGCCTGTGGTACATAGTGCTTCAAGTGTTTGGAAGGACAGAAGATCTTTGGTGCTCTTTCCAAGGGAAGCATACTTTGTTAAGATGTTTCCAATTTGGCTAGGACTTTGCAGAATTGAATCACCTGACTACCAGAAATGTAATCATTCATTTTCAGATCATCATGGATGGAAACGCATTACCATTTGCAATAAACTTCAATTATGAAATAGTTGCCATGGCGGCCAAAAGGAAACTTTAATTTATAAATAGCTGATAAAATGGTTAATACTTGAATAAAAAAAAATTAGTGCAAGAATATTCTCCCCAATTGAAATTTAAACCATTAAGCTCATGAGGTGGTTCAAAAGTTTGACACAGTACATGATGGTAACCTTGTTGCCGATAAGGGCGACTAAAAAGTGGAAAATGCTCACGTAATTCGATTTAACGATGATGGACGATGTTTATATGATCATAGAATAGAACAAACCCTTCGTCTGGCACTCTCGGTGCTAGAAGTGGCCGCATTTATTTTGTGTCTCCTCATGTTTATGAGACCTTGTATGGCCTTCATTTGGTCAAGTGAGTTGTGCTGTTGTGCCACAAGCTGAAAAGATGGTTTAAAAGTTAAGAATTATCAAGACTTTATAAAGCCTATAAACTTCTTACCTAAGACAAGCTCTTAAGCTATCGAGAAGTCATTTTTGACTAACTTTTTAAATTACGAGTGGCTAAGTAATCATCGTCATCTTCATTTCGGGAAGGCATCACGGTCAATCGACCATGCACACCCTGGTGTCAGAGTTCTTCGGAACCGCCTCTCGGTCTGTGACGTGGTTCCTTTAACGACTAGCAGATGGCAGCCCGGACCAACGGCTTAACGTGCCTTCCGAAGCACAGAATCATCTTTATTATCATATAATCAGGTGACTCAAGCCTACAATGTCCAGGCTAGGCAGGCTAAGTAATAATAATAGCTTAAAGTATTCCAGTTTTGACTATGATAGAGACGCTATTTAAAAGTCAATGTAAGGAATCCAACAAACAACACGGAATCATCATAAGCACAATACATATCTGCACAGCTTGCCGCATAGAAGTATCTTCTACTTCTACTAACTAAACTAACCATGATTATACCTGACAACCTGTAGTAGGAATATATATGATTTTACCTTCATATACTAGAGTCAAGAATTTGGCCATACAATTAAATATATATTCATAATTATATACTCACATTTCGAAAAATGAAATAATTAAGTGAAAACATCTTACATCACCCATTTCACGGTCAGGTGTAACAGTGTGTGAGATGGGCACGTCCAACGGCTTAGCTGTGAGCTTCATCAGCCCACCTTCGAAATTGTTGTGGTCATTGGAAGCAAACACAGAGTCGTCCAACCTCCGGCCTGAACGAAGCGGCTGCTCCTCGCCCTCTGGCGCTCCAGTTAGAACTAAATAAATTTTAAAATTATGTCATTTAAGTCCATTTTATGTACATGGGAGTACGAAAAACAAAATTATTTCCTTGCCAAAAAAAGGGGCTTGAGGACTGATTAACAAGAATATTTCAATAATAAAATCTGTTATGTCATCATTATCATATCTATCGCCATCATCGACCAGGGTCAAACTATAAGACATATTGTCATATGTCTTATAGTTTTCGCTCAATGAGCCCCTACGTTAAGCCCAATGGCTAAACGTGTCACGAAAGGAGAAGGACCAATGTATTAGCTATTTTTGCTAGATGACAGATGTAAGGCATGCAACAGGTGCCTTTAGGCAGCCTAAAAATCTGAAGCCAATGACACACAGGATATTCCTATTGTTATGATTGCTTGAAAAAAGGGTTACGAAGATCAGACGGCAGTCGCTGTATTAACCAGTACCGCTAAATATAGGACCATGCTTATAGATAACAAGCTCGGATGATCATAAAAATAATAAAAAATAAAAATTGTTTACAGACATTAAAGACGAAACAAAAAGGAATATTCCTTACGATTGTCTTCACCGATGTGGCCATCTACCGGCAGGTGTCCGGATCTCCTAAACTGCAAGTCGTCAGCGATTTCGTCGTCGAACACACCTCGCTTCAAGTACACGGATACGTTGGTCTCTGAAAATAAAATGTTTTTACTTAAGGTGATACCTCGGTGAACACTAGCGCCACCGTCATTTAAAAATCATTACTCACTGAAAACACAAGTTATCAAAAATCCCTCTGCTGTAATTAAGGTTCTGGATCTGAAGTTAATTTTAAACATATTAAAATTATTAAATTATAATTCCCTATAGTTACAAATTGCATTATTGCTTAAAACGGCCACTTTTAGCAGTTTTGCAATTTGTAACTATATGGAACTGTAATTTAATAATTGAATATGATTTAAATTAACTTCAGATCCAGATCCATAATTACAGCAGAGGGATTTTTGATAAGTTGTGTTTTCAGTGAGTAATGATTTTTAAATGACGGCGGCGCTAGTGTTCACCGAGTCATCACCTTAACAAAAAATTTCATTTTTGGCAGTAGTTTGTAATGTCGGGCAGGGAGATATGTTTATGGATTCAATGCGTGACAAAAATTAAACCGTGCAGTTAACCGTTAAGGAGTTCTTTCGTCATCTAAACTGAAGTCACCTGTAAAGAAAAAACGGCGGTAAGTGTTTACCGCTGAGGAGTCCTTTCGTTGATAGCCGATTGTAGATGCACCTCTCTCTCTCATCTTAGTGCTTTTACGGTTGTGACCTTACTAGTTCGGAGCTCAGAGTCAACTTTCCTGCTCTTTCTCCTCCACTTCGCCGGGTCTTCGGCATCCTTAGTTGTGAGACCATTAGCACGCATATCGTTTACTGCATCATCATGTTGCTTATCAAATTATGCATTGCCATCGGAACTGAAGTTAGTGTGAAATTTCAACTTTGAAGGGCAAGCGGAAATCCTACTATTTTCCAAAGTCGGTTAAAAATAATAAAGAAGTCAACCTTTCAAGTCAATGTACTCAGCAAGCGAGTAGTTGTACCCCAACGCGATCCCTGACAGAGATGACGTCATCAGGACGCAGCAGATCGCGGAACTGATACAACAGGACATCGCAAACGTCCATACCCTGGAATTGAGTTAGCGTACCACCGGTCAGTTTCCTTAATCATCATTTTCACGACAGTTACTAGTACTTTTAGACATTTTCTGAATCAGCCAATTTCCTTATTTGCCAGTTTCATTATGTTGCCAATTTCCTTTCATCATCATTTCGTGTAGGTATAATAGGGTATATATAGGCCATAATAGGGTACATGCACCAGGGTATGCATGCACCCTATTATAGGAAAAGATTTAGTTATTTTTCTTGCTAAGATGGCGCTACAACGATTTAAAAAATGTTTTGTTAAGATGCCGTTTAAATTTGGCGAAAAAAAGTGCGAATTAATAAAACACGATTTATAAGCATCGTCATCCTATCCTCTCACATACTGATTTGGAATCTCAAGTGATCGATAGATGGTGTTATCATGTCACAGTATGGGAAGGACTCTTATTAGTACACTAAAAGTCGGCGCGTTTCTTTGTATAACTGTTGAATATCTGTATTAGTACCTATAGTATTACTCTGTGGTTATAGTAAGTTAAATATTATAATTATAAATAAATACCTCTGAACAAGATCTATCAACCATCCAAAGCAAGTGAAGATGCAACACATTTTGATAAAGCTGCTTTAGCAGCTACTTTCCTTTACTAATTAATAGTCATTTGCCCTTGCTTTGTATTTTGAAATTAAATCTATCATATTCTGAAACAATAAATAAATACAAAAGCTTTGAATAGGCGACTCGTAGTCTAGGTCTGTAGCCTTGTAGACTGCGGTTCTAGCTTTATGTTATAGAAATTGCATCATCGTCATTTTATAAATATTTAGTACTAGCTGATCCCCGCGGCTTCGCCCCGCGTGGGACTCGGTTATATGGCGCCCAAAAGTAGCCTATGTTTAGCCGTGAAGAGGTGACAGACAGACAGAGACTTTCGCGTTTATAATATTAGTATGGATATGGATGTAGTTGTTTAATAATGTTAAAGTAAAAATTTTGCATACATGCTACGGCTTAACTGGACCTCGGGCCTCTAAGGTTTATTGTTTGTGATGCAACCAGAGACAATAAATATCATTTATCATCATAATCATCATTTCAGCCGCAGGCTGTCCACTGCTGGCCATAGACCTCAAGGATTTCTAAAATGACCGATTGGAAGTAGCCTGCATCCAGCGCCTGCCTGCGACCTTCTTTGGATGATCTGACCATCTGGTCGGTGGGTGTCCGATGCTTCGCCTAATAAATTAAAATAAATATCAATTAATTAAAATTTACCTTTTGAATGTTCAATCGAAGATATGATAGAAGAAATAGCCTGTACCCACTTCCTTATTTTAATAAAAATATAATTTAGAAGGAGCCAAATTATTACATTGACTCCCACCATGTCCTTTTTAAAAAATAATAAAAAATCATGATGAATATTATTTACATAATCCTTGCACTGATTTTCTCTTTTGAACAACTAATTTCGAGGATTTCACTAGTTTTTACAGTTTCTGAAATCAACGAAATTCAGCTTGGCAAACATTCTATTATTTTACTTGACAGACTGACATACAGATCTGTAAATAATAATATAATCTGTACTGTCGTCATAGATAAGCCAGACATTTACTTTCAATAAATTATCGAATTTTATTGTGCCACACACAAATCAATGGTACCAATAAAAAATAACTATTAGCGGACTATATTTTCACGAGATTTTTAAGGGTACCTGATACATCCTAATGACTAACATTTAACGATAACAGCCAGGACCAACGGCTTCACGTGCCTTACGAAGGACCGAGAAGCTGAAGATGCCATGAGTCGCAACCACTCCAAATAAGGTCAAGCTCTCCGACGCTTGACACGTATGATCATTATTTTCACGAATGCCTCAGAAGGCTGTCGAATTTGTGTAAAATATTATATTTTATACCGTCGCAATTCTATTTCGGCATTTGAAAACTCAAAGCTAATCCAAAATAAGTTAAAACAATCAAAATAAGAGACTCATTAGAAAACTTCTAGAAGGGCGTAGTACGTAGTGTTGTAGGTGTCCAATTGTCCGTAGGTTACGGTAACCACTTTCCATCAGGTCGTCCGGATACCTTGTTGCCGACTCAGTAGGATAAAAAACACTTATTTCGATACAAGGTATTTTTTTTAAATATGAGAATATAATAAATCTAAAGTTAATTAACGTCACGAAAAACAAATTATATACTACATAGACTTAACTAACTACATCGTTAGGAAATACCAGCCTAGCCTTCATATTTCTATACTCAACAATCATGGTTAACAATATAAAACTTACATATTCCGCGTAGGTTGCGGGCACGTGCTCAAAAATAGTTCGCGTGCCTTGTGAATAACAGATGAAGCCCAAACACTGAATTGCGCATAGTATTACCTGTGGTATTACCGTGGCGCAGTCGTGTAACCATAGATTAAAAAAAAATGCGTCGCGTTCCTAGTTCTATGCGTGTAACGGAAAAATGAAAGAAAATTTGCACACTGCAAACCATAGATTAAGGAAATCGTGCGCGGTCTCTCTCTACCTAAGCATTTTTTTTTTAAATCTATCCTGTAAACGATACATATTTAAAAATGAGGTTTTAATTTTTACCACAAACATTATTTTAATATCTGTGGTTTTGACCACGACCACGTAAGATACTCCAGGGCTCTAGGTTTGTGATTGCTTAGACAGTTAGTAAAATTTGTGACATTGTTTTCCCGGTTGTATTCTGAGCTGCATGACTGTGCTTATTACCTTATAAGCACAGTCATACGGTTCATATAATACAACCTACTTTGTAGATTTATAACTTAATACTTTGAAGACGTACCTACCTACGTCTTCAGACCGCGCGCGATTCCAAATTCTTTGAAAGCAAACTTGTCAGCTTGATATAGTAGTTTTAAAATGTTACACACTTATAACGAGATGTAAAGAAGTTTTTAATTATTATCCATTGAATGGTTATGTAAATTATTATGTTTATGTTAAGTATTAAATATATAGTTTTTTTATAGGTATTTGTTTATAGTCTTTATTCATTAATATAAAAAACTTAATAAATAAACCTTAAAAACTATACTTAAAAAAACTTAAAATATAAATAACTAGAAATCTAAAACTAATCTTAATATAAAATTAGATGGTGTCCGTGAGGCATGGTACCAAAAACACTGGCTGCATTCCGGCGCTGAATATATAGTTAACAAATTATTATTAAATTATTAGGTATTTATATATTAATTTAATAAAATCTTGTACACAGAGCAACATATATCTTCAGGATAAAACATAGAAAAGAGAACATTAGTAGTTACAAGTGCTGCTTATTATGATATTATTTCAAACAAAATCTCCACAATAAGATCAATAAAAGGTTTTCTTCCACAATATCTTCCATTATACTCGTAACTGCTATCTAAGCTACAGATAGAAAAGGAAAAAAATAAGATATTCCACGTGATACACACACATATAAAACTCCGACACCATCCCCGTTTCCACTAAGTGTGACAGGAAGTCGTTCCATCCAATCCCACTTGTTGCTATCTCTCCACCGGAAACGACCGCGAGGGCGCCACTGAGCCGTGCGGAAATTCACCCGCATCCCACTTCCGGTAAGCTACGTGTTTTCACAATAGAATAATGTGAAAAATACACCGACAGAGTTACTAAGGCATTTTTAAATGGAAGTACAATATACTTTCAGGTGCTTCGTTTTTGGGCATTTTAACCAACTGCACTTGAGTGGGGGTTATGATTTCGAGTGAATTCCACATCTTGTATGTATTTTTTTTTTGAGACTCTTTCGGTTTGATGAATTTCAGAGGTGTTTATGTGTTATTTATATTACCTCTATATTTATTGACTAAATTCATGTACTCATTATAACATAGAAAAGAGAACAATGGTGCTGCTAATTTCTAAATAAATCTCTTTCAGCAGACCCAAGACTTGTCTTAATTTTAGACTGACGCTGAATTTGGTACTTACTTATTCAACGTATTGAAATGATTTTGTTATAAAAATAGCCGTAAAGAGAGCTCACTCAATCAAACAAATAAGACTCGCTTGGCCACACAAGTTATTAAAAATTCATGAATAGATAAACCATATTTTAGAATTCCTTTGTGCAAGTAAGACCATGCATGAGGTGTTATCTGAAATCGGACTTCATAAGTGACATATAGAAAAAATAAGTTTTTATTTATATATTCATACTAGCTGTTCCCCGCGGCTTCGCCCCGCGTGGGACTCGGTTATATCGCGCCAAAAAGTAGCCTATGTTTGACCTCAGGTCGTTAACTACATCCCTACCAAATTTTATCACAATCGGTCCAGCAGTTTAGCCGTGAAGACAGACAGACAGACTTTCGCATTTATAATATTAGTATGGATGGATGTCTTATTCAAATATGTTTAAATGACTGGTCGTAAGTAAATAATGATATTCACAAGACAATTGTCGTACAAGGCACTTAAAATCATTTTAAAATTAAATTCAACTGAACGCTCCTGTAAGCCAGGCGTAATACTCGTTTTTATCATCAAAGTTTTCAAAAGCACTCATGCATTACTTATAGGCTTATCAGCAATCCAATCTTATTTTATAGCTGCATACAAATAGACGAATAACTTCCAAATAAAATATTCATTACACGAAGGCAGACTATCTGTCTTCGTATTTTCCGAACAAACTTTTGAAATTATTTTAAAATTTTCAACGATATGATGGATGTCTTTTGTATGTTAATCAAGGAAATTGCTAAACTCACGATCTCTATCAAAATTTCAAGTATATTTTATTTTACTTGTAATAAATAATATCGTTGAATGTTTGAAAAGCTATGAATTGTACTAAGATATTTATAAACTTACTACCTTTCGCCTGTGGCTTCGCCCGCATGGATTTAACTCGGGAATAGTGCTTTTTCCCGGGAAGATAGGTACCCTATGTCCTTCTCAATAGTTCTAGTGATTACATACTCTTTAGAAGCTATACACACGACCTTTGTAAAAAGGTCTTCTGTTTGTAAAGTGTTATTTTCATACATTTACATTTTTTTTCTTTCCAGCCAGCGTCAGCATCCTCGGTACTATTAGTGCACCTTGGCGCTGTTGGGGCTCTTGCCAGCGGTGCGGCACTCTGCGGTGGCGGTGGCGGCGCTTGCGCCTGTGGAGCCCTACTGCACGCCCTGCATCCTCTGCAACTGTGGACTGTATGCGGACTGCATGCAGACCGCGCAGCTGCCATCGCCGCTCCTCTTCATTATGCTGCTATGGTTTCAGCGCGAAAGGTACATGATACTTTTCAATAGCTGGGTTCTCTGAAGGTATGCCTTGATACTGCCTTGGGGAATTCTACAAATGTTTTCACCACATACGCACGATACCTGCTATGCAACTATGGTCATCATCATCATCAGCTAAGCGTTATCCCGGTTGCATCTCAAGCCGTGGTGTTTAAGAGTGGGCTCTTCGTGGGTTTATATGTCTTTTTTTTCTCTTCATGAGGTATGAAGGCTTTATTTACACTCAGCATTTATTTTTAATGACTGCGACCTGCCTGATATCAACTGCATTGCATTTATATTCCACGCCTCTAACGATACCCATGAAAATAGAAGTGGTATTCGCCAGAGACCATAAGACTATATGCTATGCAACTGTTGTTTTGATTCTGAACGCTGCTTTTACCACACGCTGCAATTATGAACTGTAATAGCAGTATCTGGAAAGATTTACAGTCCAATTTATATTTACAGGTGATGATCTGCGTGGCTGGTGGATGGGTGGCGACAGCGGCACTTCTAGCCCCACTCGCAGCAGCTCAGCCTCCGCTGGCATTCAGCAATGGCCTCGGGAACTGTGCCCCTGACTGCGGAGCGGGTCCGACTGCACTCGGCTTCTGTTTACTCTATGCGTTACTCACCTTATTCCTCCCTGTGGTACTCGTTCTCATCTGTAGTCTTAAAATACTACGCATCGCCCGATACCACCGCCATAGGATCGCAGCAGCTATATACGAAGTCACATTATCAGCTCAAGTTACTGTGACACATCAACGCAACCCTTTCTCGCCACCACCGCCACCACGGCATCGAGCATTATCGGCCGTTATCCAGCCTCTCGGTTCCTTGGCAATTCTCTACTTTCCTTACTACTGTGTTCTAATATGGCCTGCTATTGCCGTTCCTCCTCAACCGATAGCTGCGTTGTCAGCGGCTCTACTGGCAGCAGCTCCACCTATCAACGGAATTTTATATGGAATCAGAAGCCGAGCATTAAAAGATTCTCTGCGAAATTATAGACGAAAAAGAATGACAAAAAGTGAAGTTACTCAAGAAATCCAAGCAAGGACTCCCAGTGCTTGTGGATCGAGGAGACCTTCATTATCAGGGTCAGGTTCTATACGACCGCCAACGACGAGGAGGTTGTCTGACGCAGCAGCGATGGGATCCCGTGGCTCGGAGCGGCCAGCACAACGAGCAGCGTCTTGCCACATGCTCCAAGATTCACAAGAAGAAGACATTCCCCGACCTCGCACGTCTGCCATTCCATTGATCCGTGCTCCGCCGCACGTTGTCTTAGGTAGAGCTCTCGGGCTCGAAGAGACTGGTAATCGTAGTAGACGAAGACAATCGCCTCGGATTACTGTCACCAGAGCGATGTCAGACGAGAGCGAGTCACCGACGCGTCGGCCCCTCTGTCGGCAACATTCGCGATCCAGCGGCGCCCTACTCGGAGGCATGTCCTACTCACCAGCCCTTTCTGATCACATCAACATCGATAATGCTGACGAGCAGTTGCTTCTGTCGTGGCCACAACGTCAGGCTCACACAAAACATGACGCTTTATAAAACGGGTATATTTAGTGTAGTTTCTGATAGATGTGCATATAAAGAAAGACAATAAATGAGTATGCGGTTCAAAGTCGAGTCAGCTTCGGTGTAATCAGATGTTATTTTTTAAATGCTTTGTACCTACCCGTTTCTACTCGACCTTCCCGACCAAATAAAAGTTTCCTACTATTTACTACTGTACTAGACGTAATGATTTCTCCTACAGGGTTCCTCCATATCGTTAGCTTTACATACTGAAGTATTGTTTTAGAATGTACGCTACAAAAATAATGCTCTGAAATATTCCATAGGTTTATAGCAAATATTTTATTAAAATTGTTGCATTTTAGTTAAGAATTTTAAATTTTTAATTGAACACTGTGAAGTCTTTTATCTTGACCGAAAATTCTAACGAATTTGTAGGTCTGTCAGTTTAAATAAGTAATAGGTATTCAGAGAAGAGATGACAACTTGATTCACACAATGTGTTCTAGTGTTTTCAAAAATATATAAAATAGTTACTTAATGTTGCACGGACATAGTCTGAGTTATTATATAAATTATTATTATTAATTTAAAACGCTTTTACTCAACGCCGTCCAAGTTATAAACTGCTTAAATGTGTGTCAAATCTAATACGAAAACGAAATGTTTGGTTATGCTATGTATTGCTAAATGTTAACATGATTATAACTTTCTTAGTGATTTTTAAACATATTTTTTAAAAACCTGATAAATTGCCAAAAACTACTTTGAATTATCCTAATACCTAAAATATACATATTTTTTATCACGTGTCGCGGATTCTTTAAACCTATTTAAAAGCAATTTATGTTAGCCATGCTCATTACTTGAGATATATTGAAATCATATATAAAAGTATCAATACATATAATAATATTGGATCGTTTGATTTCCATGTTCAGAAAGCAGTATTTTGGCGTTAGTAGCTATTTTGTGATTTTGGTAACTAAAACTGAAAGTTTATAATATATATTTACTTACAGTATTTTGTCAGTCTGTTTGATCCTATTGATAATGATGCGTCTTTTATTGGTAGGTAACGTTAGTTACACACAAAATAACTAAAACCCCATTTATGCCGCGAAGAATAAGACGCAATCGAAACCGCAGGAAACAGTATAACTTCTTTCCTATTAACTGGATGGTGCGAGTCACAATTTATTTTTGCTGTCTGTTAGCTGGAATAGTTAAAAATCTAGGGATAAAAATATTAAATATATATAAATGTCGTTATTTAATGATAAATGTTTAAGCAGATAATACGAACTGTTATTTCTAGTCAAAAGATCTTATTTTAGTGTAACCGTGTTAATTTAATTATGGTTAATTAAGTGATCAAATAAACAAGTGGGGAAGATTTTTTATTATTTTTTAATCTGATCATTACAATTATAGGGAGGAAAGGTCAACATGAGGTCTAGAAGTAAAAAAAATTAAGATCGCCAAACTTAGATTTTCAAGAAGTACCTACTATTGAAAGCCCTCCAAAGAGCTGACTGGTAAGAGGTGGCGTGGAATAGGAAGGAGTACCGGAGAACTGTTGTGTCAAATGCCAAGATCCACTTAAGATTGTTGATCCTTTGCAGTAACTAAGTAAGGATCACCAAAACGCAAAATGCGCCAACTTTTAAACCAATGGGACGTAAGTAAATAACACATAGCGTATGTATTTTATTAGGTATCGCGCGATGTCAAAAACTGGATGTCTCGTAGTCCTCGAATGATCGCGCGAATTTTCGCATGTGCCTGCCCTAGTGCACAAACGCTCGCTCGCCTCGTCAATTCGCATGATGATCATTCGAGGAAGATGTAATATTATTTCGCGTAATGTATATTTTCTTTGACGAAAGCCTGTTTGTCTTTTTAAAAAGTTCATTACAGAACGTCACTTTCACAGTTTTTTTTAAAGTCAAATAAGCTGTATTAACTTGTGGCAACATACTGCAGACTACTCTGCTTCTACCTCAACAAATTAATCGTTCCGTAGTCGAACTGGTCATCATTTCGTGTAGGTGACACGGTTAATCGACCATGCACACCCTGGTGTCAGAGTTCTTCGGAACCGCATCTCGGCCTCGGAAGTGGTTCCTTTAACAATATAAATTAAATTAATGATTGATACACATAAAGTTATTTTTATTTTATTGAGAAAGTACGTAAGACATATATTTATAATTAAAGACAAGACATAAGGTATTGAACGATTCTGTTTCTGAATAATGTCATGTCAAGCAATGTCTTTCAATGTCTAGAGAAGTATATAATTAAACATGAGTACCGAGAACCAAATAATTACTGCTATAAATTGACTGCTCATAAAGTAGTCCTAAACGAGTAACACTGTTTGAGAATCCCAAACTGGCATAGCTAACCAAACAACTAATAAAATCGGTGTACAGTCAACAACAAAAGTGGTGTCAATATTTTCGTTACTTCTTTTTAAATACTTTGACATATTCGATGACTCGAATACGTATCTTTAAGAACACCGATTGCATTCTTGCAAAACTACACTATTGTAGGTAAAAAGTTATTGTACAATTTGTAAGTAGTTTTATCATATCTTTCTATATAAGTTACTAGCTTTTGCCCGCAGCTTCGCCCGCGTAAACTTCCCTGGGTAACAGTGATTTTTCCCGGATGACAGGTACCCTATGTCCTTCACAATACTTCTTACTAATGTGTATGCAAAATTTAAGAGAGATTATTTCAGTAGATCTTGAGTTATAAGTGTTGTACCTAACTAACACGACTTTCTTTTATCAATACATATAATAAGACACTAAAATGCGAGTGTCTGTACATTTAATATATTTCAAAAAAACTGATTGAGTGCGATTAAAAAAGAGTAACAGAAACCAAAAAGACAGTTTTTGGAATTTTTGTCTGTCTGTATGTATGTATGTATGTATGTCTGTCTGGTACGTTATAACTTCGAAAATACTCAACGGATTTAAACGCGGTTTTTACAGTTGGATTACATATAATTAGGAGCGTTGTCAAAACTTTGTTTCGTCAAAATCGGTTAAGGGAAAAAGAAGTTATGGTCGATTGAAAATTTACTTCAAACACTGCTTTAAAACTTATAGACAAAACCCATTTGAAATTTCGGCAGTAATAAGCAAAGCATGTTGGCCTATCGGTAGAGGTAGCGGATCATATTTTTAAGTAGAGGGTTCGAATCCTGCTAGACATCACTTCTTTTGTTTTTACCCTTTTTTTGTTTTGTATTAATTTTTTAGAAGTCTATTTTTTTTTAATATTTTAGTAAAGAAATGTTTCTAGAAAGTAGCTGGAATTTTCTGTTTTCGTTTTTTATTTGTTTTCTAGAATTATTTTGTTACTTAGAGAAAGCTCTTAGCGTTAATCAATACATATAATAAGACACTAAAATGCGAGTGTCTGTACATTGAATATTTTTCAAAAAAACTGATTGAGTGCGATTAAAAAGGAGTAACAGAAACCAAAAAAACAGTTTTTGGAATTTTTGTCTGTCTGTATGTATGTATGTATGTATGTCTGTCTGGTACGTTATAACTTCGAAAATACTCAACGGATTTAAACGCGGTTTTCACAGTTAGATTACATATGATTAGGAGCGTTGTCAAAACTTTGTTTCGTCAAAATCGGTTAAGGGAAAAAAAAGTTATGGTCGATTGAAAATTTACTTCAAACACTGCTTCTAAACTTTTAATGCGTTTACTTACGTTTAATTTAATTTAGATAAGGCTAGGATTTCTACTTTTTATTATCCATATCAATAAAGACGAAAACACGCACTGCACCTATTAATTTTAATAAAATAACACATTGAATTTGATCGTAAATTTAGTAACATAAAATCTCAATAGATGGCGCGAATTTGCGTACCTATAGACAAATCCCATTTGAAATTTCGCCAATCTCTAGCAACGTATGATGGCCTATCGGTAGAGGTCGTAGATCATATTTTTAAGTCGAGGGTTCGAATCCTGCTATAGATGACTTTTTTTTTACTTACTTTTTTTTACTTACTTTCTTTTACTTGCTTTTTTTACTTACTTTTTTTTATTTACTTTTTTTTTCGTTTTGTATTAATTTTTAAGAATTTTTTAATACTTTAGTAAAGAAATGTTTCAAGAAAGTACCTGGATCGAATCCTGTCACAAACAATAATTTTATGATTTCGTGTTTTATTTGTTTTCTAGAATTATTTTCTTACTTTTTTTTATAATTTTGAAAAGAAACAAATAAATTCATTTGCAAATTTATTTCAGGATAAACGATATCGCAACCCCTTACAAATCATATCTAATAGTTTGTCATTGACGACATTGAAAAAGAAGATTAATCAAATGGTTGACTGGTAGAGAACGCTCTTAGCGTTAAGTCCGTTAATATATAAGTACTAGCTGTTCCCCGCGGCTCCGCCCCGCGTGGGAATCGGTTATATCGCGCCCAAAAGTTTATGTTTGACCTCAGGTCGTTAACTACATCCCTACCAAATTTCATCACAATCGGTCCAGCAGTTTAGCCGTGAAGAGGTTACAGACAGACAGACTTTCGCATTTATAGTATTAGTATGGATATGGATTTTGTACTTATCTATCTATCTTTACATATAATCGGACAGTAAAAATTGAATGTCTGTACATTAAATATTTTTCTAAAAAACTGATACGGGGCGATTAAAGAAAGACGTGTAACAGAAACCAAAAAAAACAATTTTTGGAATTTTTGTCTGTCTGTCTTTCTGTATCTCTGGTACGTTATAACTTCAAAACTACTCAACAGATTCGAACGCGGTTTTCACAGGTGGATTACATATACGTTCAACAGTTTTGTCAAAACTTTGTTTCGTCAAAATCGGTTAAGGGAAAAAGAAGTTATGGTCAATTGAAGTTTACTTCTAGCACTGTTTCAAAACTTTTACAGAGTTGAATCCGGTTTACATAAACGTATTTAATATAGATAAAGCTACAATTTCTACTTTGTTTTATCGATATCAATGAAGACAAAAACACACTGCAGTCTCTATTAAATTTTAAAAAATTAACACATTGAATGTGTGTGGGCGTATAATTTAGTTACATAAAATATCAATAGATGGCGCTGAAGTTAATTTAATTATTTTTTTCTCATATGGTATTATAGCAGATTGAAATTTTTCCAGCAATTAATTCTAATTATTTCAAAAAAATTTTGGTTGTTTATTTAGTTCTTTTGGTTGGTTTGTTTATCGGTCGTTTGTTGTATTGTATTGTAAGCTATTTGAATTGATTAGTTGGTTGGTTTGGCTTTGGTTTAAAAAATAATCAAACCAGCAAGTCAGTTCAGTTGTTGTTCGACGGAACATACGGTCGTGTCGTAAGGTCTAATTTAACTAACATAACACTATTTATTGACTTAGGTTCTAATGACCCTGTAATAGGCTGCGTCTACTCTTTTAGAGAAAAAGATGTGATAGTATGAATGTTAATATTTTTAGTTTGATATCGTAGCAATGGCTAATGGCTTTATAAAATTGGCACGGGAATAGGATACTACTTATAGATTTAACTATAGGTCTGGATAGTTGTAGTTTCCACAGGTTAAGCGAAAAGCGAACTACACGCGGGCGGAGCCGCGGGCAACAGCTAGTTCCATTAATATAAAAGCATTTTGTACTTATCTATCTATACATATAATAAGACAGTAAAAATCGAGTGTCTGTACATTAAATATTTTTCTAAAAAACCTCTACGGGGCAATTAAAGAAGAGTAATAAAAACAAAAAAAAAAACAATATTTGCACTTTTTGTCTGTCTGTCTTTCTGTCTGTGTGGTGCGTTATAATTTCAAAACTACTCAACAGATTTGAACGCTGTTTTCACAGGTGAATTACATATAATTAGGAGCGTTGTAAAATCTTTGTTTCATCAAAATCGGTTAAGGGAAATAGAAGTTATGGCCATTTAAAGTTTACTACAAGCACTGCTTCAAAACTTTTAAACAGTTGAATGCGATTTACATAAACGTATTTAATTTAGATAAAGCTAGAATTTCTACTTATATCAATAAAGACAAAAACACACTGCAGTCTCTATTAAATTTTAATAAAATAACACATTGAATGTTTGTGGGCGTATGATTTAGTTACATAAAATATCAATAGATGGCGCTGACTTTATTTTAATAGCAGATTGAAATTTTTCCTTACGGCAGCAATTCATTCTAATTATTAAAAAAAAATTTGGCTGTTGATTTAGTACTATTGGTTGGTTTTTTTATCGGTCGTTTGTTGTGTTGTATTGTAAGCTATTTGAATTGATTGGTTGGTTTGGTTTGGCTTTGGTTTAAAAAATAATCAAATCAGTGTTTGACGGAATAATACGGTCGTGTCGTAAGGACAAATTTATCTGACTTATCACTATTTATTGAGCTTTTCTCCAATTTTCACGCCCACTAAAACTTTGGGAGTGAATTTTAGGTCCTAATGACTCTGTAATAGGCTGCGTCTACTCTTTTAGAGACAAAGATTGATAGTATGAATGTTAAGGGCTCCTTCTTCTGAAGGTCCGTTGTCCGTAAGCCGCGTAGTCGCGGCGCTCACTCATTTTGTAGGCATTAAGACATCATATTTGGGAAAATAACACTACAAAATCTACTTCAGCTATTTTCACTATATAAATACTTTATCTAAAGGTTGGTATAAAAAGCAGGACAATAAGTTTATTATTTTAGGCATAGTATTGAAAATAAACTTCCAAAGGAGGCAACTTAGATTTTTCTATCGAGCGAATTTTGTCTGATATTGGTACTGTTACTGTAAGCGAATTTCACTCTGCTATATCCTCAACTAAAAACATATATTTTTTTCAGAATTTTACGACTGTTTAATACTGATTCCTATTGATTTTAAAAACGGTATTTGAGAAAGAAGTGGCCCTAATATTTAATGATATTGTAGCAATGTAATGGCTTTATAAAATTGGCACGGGAAAAGGATACAATAGAATTAACTATAGGTCTGGATAGTTGTAGTTTCCACAGGTTACGCGAAAAGCGACCTACACGCGGGCGGAGCCGCGGGCAACAGCTAGTCTATATATATAAAAGAAAGTCGTGTTATATATACGTGTTATATATATGTTTATATATATATAAAGAGATTTATAGATTAATCGATGTACCATTATTATATCATTAATCAAAACTTAGTAAATATTTACACTTTAAGTCAAGTATCGACAGGATCTCTGAATAAGTACCATTTTAATTTTTTATTTTAGAAGCGTCAACAAATTTGGTTGCAGGATTTTAATGTTCATTACAAGTTCTAAGTATATGTAATACAAAGGCATTCCTGCGAAATCAGCAATCGGTCTTAATGTCGATTGATTTCCGACTGGGTTACGGTTCTCCTAATTACCATTAAAACGTCAAACATTATAATGAATAATGATTGTGTTACATTATTCAGTGGTAAATTCACATGGATCAAAGGACAAAAGTAGTTTTATGTTTGAGGCGATGGATACATTTCTCTAATTTGATCTAACACCAAAACATTGAATTTGATTCATCCATACTAATATTATAAATGCGAAAGTCTGTCTGTCTGTCTGTCTGTCTGTTACCTCTTCACGGCTAAACTGCTAGACCGATTGTAATGAAATTTGGTAGGGATGTAGTTAACGACCTGAGGTCAAACATAGGCTACTCTTGGGCGCGATATAACCGATTCCCACGCGGGGCGAAGCCGCGGGGAACAGCTAGTATGTCTATAATTCAGAAGTGTATATTTAAAAAAAAAATTGAATTAGGGAAGTGGTCTAAGATCTAGCTTTAACAAATTGATCTGGAATTATTCAATTGCAGGTTTTAAACGACGCGAATATATAAGATAATAACAAAGATTAAAAAAATTGTCTGGGCGCTCGATTTCCAAGTTCAATGATCAATAAGTAATTTAGAACCACCTAGTATCCATACTAATATTTATATATTTTCACGGCTAAACCGTTGAACCGATTTTGATTAAATTTGTTATGAATATAGTTAAGGATCAGGGGTCAAACATATGATACTTTTGGATGAGATATAACCAAGTCCCACGCGGGTGGAGCCGTGGGCAACAGCTAGTGATCACTGTCACTACATAGTGTTACGAAATTACAATAATGCCTCATGGTTGGAAACCACAGAAAAAGTTGAGAAACACTGACTGTGGAAATTTCTCGTACACTACTGACGAATCCCCGCAATAGGACATTCACCGTGGAACACACTGGAATGATTCTCATGAACCTTATATGTATGGACATAAGGCTTAGAATCGATTGGCTCGCGGGTTCTAGAAATCGGTGCGTATGTACCAGGCCTAGAACGATCGCGAAATAAAGGAGCAAGATGGCTATACCTCCGTCCCTGTCTTACTCTTCGGGAGTTATTGGGAATGTTCTGGAAAGTACCTGATCGAGTTCCTGGACCTATTTAAGTGGCGGATCGTGACGACGTGGGTCAGTTTGTGTTCAGGAGTGATACAAGTGACTTCGAAGCGATAACTAAGGAGTGATAACCAACGACCTCGGCGATTATTACGGACAGTGAATACGTAGTGTTTTGGACATTTTGTGACCATCAGTGGATATATTTGTGTTGGACGTGAATAAAGTCTACTCAGTGTCATCAGGCGTTTCTTTCTCCAAATTGCGAACCCCCAGCTCGTAACAATTGGTGTCAGAAGTGGGATTTGGAGATGCCATTGACTCCGAGAGACGACGTCACCAGCGAGGGAGTGAAGACGAGGGCGAAGCGTGCTGCGGAAGCCTCTTCGACTGATTCTGCTCACCAGGTCACGCCTCCAGTGGCCACGCCCAAGTCGATGGAAGTCCCGCCCACTGGCTCCGCCGACCAATCCACGCCCCCCATGGCCACGCCCACTTCAGCGGAAGCTCCGTCCACTGACCACGCCCGTCAAGCGACGTCTCCAATACAGGACACGTCCACCTTCGATTTTTCGGAATTGATGCGGATGCTGGACAGCAAGTTTACCATGCAAGAAAAGCTGTTGCATGACTCAAGAGAGCAACAGCAGATGGAGTTTCAACAAATAAAAGGGGATCAACGGCAGCTTCTGTCAGCCTTCAGTGAAGTAAGTGGCGTGGTTACCAAACTGCGGAAAGATGTTGACTTAGTGGAGGAGCAGGTTAGCAGCCTTGGGTCGGACATGGAAAATGTGAAGACTGATCTCATCACATTGCAAAAGAAGGTCGTGCGCCTCGAGACAACGGGTGTAGCAGTCGCCGCATCGAGTGGAACTGTCGGGGTACATCATGGGCCTAATGTAAAGCTTCCTCTATACGACGGTACCTCGTCCTGGACAGCATACCGTCAACAATTCCAGACGATTGCCGCTGCCAATGGATGGACGGATGAACAGTGCCTGACTGCTCTCACCGTCGCGCTCCGAGGACAAGCTTTGACGGTCTTAGAGGTACTTCCTACTTCGGGCAGTGGCTTCAAAGACCTACTGGAAGCACTCGAATCCAGGTACGAGGAACGTCATTTGGAACACGTATTCCGTGCACAGCTACATGACAGAGTCCAGCGCTCCGGAGAAGGTCTACAGCAATGGGCGTTGGAAATCGAGAAGCTTGTCCGGAAGGCGTATCCTGGAGCCGACATGAAGATGTTCGAGGCCAACACCGTGCAGGCGTTCATCGATGGAATCGAGGACCAGGAAGTTAGAGCTGCAGTGAGGTTAGGTCATCATGCCTCACTCAAGGAAGCACTGGCACATGCTTTGGAAGTGGAAACAGTTCGACGCGACATTCGACAGGTGCACACTGAGCAGCAAGTGCGAAAGATAGAAGTGATGGCGTCATCAAAGAAGGGAGCCATGTGTTACAAGTGCGGCGAAAGAGGGCACTTGCAAATGAACTGTCCTCGAAAGGAACGAGTATCGACATGGAAAAAACGTGACTGGAACGTGCAGAGTGATACTTCAACATTATACCACCTTAATAAGAAATGGGAAGAGGAAATACGGCTCAAGGAGGAACGGATTAAGCTCCAAGAAGAGAAAATTGCGGCTTTGCAGGAGCAGCTGGAATCGAAGGCCGTAGAACTCAGTTCATGGCAACGACGGGTATTGGAGCTTAACATTCGAGTCGAAAACTTAGAAGAAAGGCTTTGCAGTGCGGACATGAGGCAGCAGGGCGGACGCACCCTACAACGACGCAGATCACGACGACAGGCCGGAAAGAACGTGAAGGAAGAGACCGTGACGATCACCAGAGCGGCTCCATTGGACAACGGGGAGGATAATGCGATTAAGAAAGCCCAACAAAGTGACGACGATCTACGACCTATTATCAACTGGAAGGCACGGAGACATTTAAGGCCTACGAGGGACGAAGTTGCGCCTATGAGTGCCACAACCAAGGCATACTGGGCGCAATGGGACAGCCTTATTCTACGGAATGGAATACTTTACCGAAAGTGGGAGAAAACTGACGGCAGAGAGTTTCATCTGCAGATAGTGGTTCCTAAAGGAAAGGTACTAGATGTGCTCCGTGAAGTACACGAATCAGAGGGTCATCTCGGCGTCAAGAGAACACTAATCAAAGTACGAGAAAATTTTAATTGGCTGCATTGCCGTAAAGATGTACAGGAATGGTGTTCCAAGTGTACGACTTGCACCGGATTGGGCGGACTACGGACCAGGAGGAGTAGTGGCATCCGACGACAGGATCAATGGCGAAATGGCATACAGCCGAACGACCGTTCTAAGGAGGACGGGTTCAAAGAAGGTGCGCTAGTGAGGCTACATAACCTGGTTCGTCGATATGGAATATTGCAGACTACATGGGTAGGTCCGTACAAGGTGGTGACGCGGCTGAACGACGTCACATATCGCATCCAACGACAACCAAGAGGAGCATTGAAGATTGTTCACATAGACCGCTTGGCGAAATATCACGGCAGTAATGATGATGCTCGGGACGAGCATCTCTAAGAAGGGGGCAGTGTTACGAAATTACAATAATGCCTCATGGTTGGAAACCACAGAAAAAGTTGAGAAACACTGACTGTGGAAATTTCTCGTACACTACTGACGAATCCCCGCAATAGGACATTCACCGTGGAACACACTGGAATGATTCTCATGAACCTTATATGTATAGACATAAGGCTTAGAATCGATTGGCTCGCGGGTTCTAGAAATCGGTGCGTATGTACCAGGCCTAGAACGATCGCGAAATAAAGGAGCAAGATGGCTATACCTCCGTCCCTGTCTTACTCTTCGGGAGTTATTGGGAATGTTCTGGAAAGTACCTGATCGAGTTCCTGGACCTATTTAAGTGGCGGATCGTGACGACGACGTGGGTCAGTTTGTGTTCAGGAGTGATACAAGTGACTTCGAAGCGATAACTAAGGAGTGATAACCAACGACCTCGGCGATTATTACGGACAGTGAATACGTAGTGTTTTGGACATTTTGTGACCATCAGTGGATATATTTGTGTTGGACGTGAATAAAGTCTACTCAGTGTCATCAGGCGTTTCTTTCTCCAAATTGCGAACCCCCAGCTCGTAACAATAGTATAAAACAAAGTCGCTTTCTCTGTCCCTAAGTCCCTTTGTATGCTTAAATCTTTAAAACTACGCAACGGATTTTGATGCGGTTTTTTTATTAGAGAGTGATTCATGAGGAAGGTTTTTATGCCCATGCGAAGCTGGGGCGGGTCGCTAGTAAATAAATAATTTAGAACCACCTAGCATCACACTGTTATATTACCTATAGAACCTCTTAAATTCGAGACCTATTTTATATATAAGTATATGATATCAAACTCCTTAGATTTTATCTTCTCCAATCCGGGTTCCTATTACGTACTTCATTTCCGATTTGAATTAATTCCCGTCGCGTTTCAGGGATTTTCGGGATTGCCTTTGTTATTGTTAAGTATATTTTGCAATCGGTTGTTACAGGCCCAACACCTTAATGCTTGAATAAAACAAATGGAAACAAGTTTTTATTTTAAGCTCGTTTAAGATTCAATCTTCTTTGCTACAATAAAATTTTAGGGTTATCTGAAGATTTTATGAAAAATTCATAGGTACTTATTCTGCGCGCTTACTAGTGCATTCCAAAGTGAACCATTTTATTGCGGATTGTTTTGTATGTCTACTTCTACATCCTCATAATAAGATGCTATGGTTTTGAATGTTTTGTCATGTATTTCATGTCTTTTTTTTTAGTTTATAGATATGTAAATATTTAATGAGCATACATTAAAAAAACAATCAAGTAATGTATACTTTGGGACCAACTTGCTAATGATAGACATGAATGGAAAGAGCTTCACTGACAAAGATATGATACGAAATATCTATATATATAAAAATCAATTGCTGTTCGTTAGTCTCGCTAAAACTTGAGAATGGCTGGACCGATTTGGCTAATTTTGGTCTTAAAATATTTGTGGAAGTTCAGGGAAGGTTTAAACGGTGAGTAAAGTGCAGGTTCAGGCGGAACGGAGTTCGCCGGGACAGCTAGTATATATATAAAAATCAATTGCTGTTCGTTAGTCTCGCTAAAACTTGAGAATGGTTGGACCGATTTGGCTAATTTTGGTCTTGAAATATTAGTGGAAGTTCAGGGAAGGTTTAAACGGTGAGTAAAGTGCAGGTTCAGGCGGTACGGAGTTCGCCGGGACAGCTAGTGAATTATTTAATTTATGCAGTTTTTATTTAAAAAGCTAACCAAAACGCGTCTTGTAATTATAATTAACTTGACAATTATTTTAATGCCTTAAATTCCGCGTTTAATTAAGCAATAAGTCGTCACATTTATAGCACTTTATAATTTTATGATCTGGTGGTTACGGCAACGAAGCTGAAACGACAGCCATTTGACAGTGGAATGATTTTGCAAATTATTGACTATACAGATATATCATCATCATTTTCTAGTAGGCGTCACGGTCAATCGACCATGCACATGGCTTTTGACGTGGTTCCTTCAATGACTGCCATCTATAATCGTGCTAAATCTGTGATTTTGTAGTTGTTGTATCTTGGTCCATAGCGATCACAAAATTGTGTTTTAAGTGGCTGTTTATCGGTATTTTAGAATCATTCTAAAAAAAAAGAAAGTGACATTCAAAAATTCATTACCATTTATAACATAGATAAATAAAAGTTGCCTGGGCGCGCGATTTCCAAATTCTATTATTTATAAAAATTAAAAAAAAAAACCACGTGTGATGTGAAACACACCGCAAAAATTCTAAAATATCAGTAACTCTAGGTTTCTTTTTTACTCAAGTTGTGTCTTCTTTTTACTTTATGATGCTGACGAAGCATAGCAACAATAAATTTTGTTATACCAAGTGCGGCTGCCGTAATCCGACTGTAATGGGAACCCAAACTGGAGACTTCATCATTCTTAGGGTTCTTGACAAATAAAAACAGTAAAAATATTGTCAATATTTTTATCAGAGGTAAATTTTGTTACAAAGGTCTTCTGCAGTACTTCCCTTTTATTAAAACACACTTTTACTTTATAGTAAAACTACTTAGTTTGAATCTCAGATGTTACAAATACAGACGAATAAAACCACGGGGCAAAGATAGGTCCCTATATAATATTATTCCTAGAAACGTGGAATCTATCTAGGGAAATAGAGAACTGTCAAGTATCAAGTAACACGAGGTGAAAATCATGTTATTCCGAGAAATTTCTTAGAAATAATACATTTCTAACACGGCTCCCGACTGGAATCGGATCCAAATAAGTCCACTACTGGATATAAGCCTCCTCTACGCGCTATCACAAATGTCTTTTGATTTTGGTCAAGAACTACACCGGCTTTTGTAGTTGAAAATTATATTACAAACCTCAGAATTAGGAAACTACGAATGTTTTAGGGTATTAGTTACAACAAATAACATATACATATACGTATTATTATAATAAATAGATGTGATATAGAGCCACAATGCGAATTCTTCGGCAACTATTTCTACGATATCAATCAATTATATTGATATTTTTTTGTTTTTTTAAGCACTTAATTAACTTTGAGTAATAACAATATCGATAGCTTTAACGAACTCTGTGAGGCATAAAACATATTTGAATTTATTGTTTATTTTGTTAAGTCCTATCCTATTTTTTATCCTATCTTTTTTTAAATTACTCATTTTGCTTAACTATTTATATGTAGAAGCTTTATACAAACTACTTACGTGTACTAATTGAAAAGTGGACATTTGGGCCGCGGCCCGGTTTTTGCGCGGCCCAGATGTCCCATAACTCGTAAATATGGGTACAGATTGATGACTCAAGACATAAATTGCAATACACTTATCGTATTGTGTATCGAATATGAAAAAATATCTTAAAGCAATTGGAAAAGTTTCAATTACCAAATAGTCCTCTATTTTTCGATATAGCCGTGTCCATTTCAGTAACGGAACAATATTTTTCTGCCTGAATACATACAAAAAGTGAAAGTTTATGAGATTAAAGGTCTATCGTTATTCATTTGTTAGTCAAATTGGAACTATTGGAAAAACTACTACGCTAGTAAGTAGGTACTTATTATTTCCATGGAAGGGGAATATTGCCTGAGATATTTGCTTAATATATATATGCATTGGACCATTAGACTTGTTACCGTTATCAAATTAACACTATAAGTAGCGGTAATTAACGTTAATTCCATCATGATATTTTTGGTATCTTTAAAAGACGTGGTAAAATTTTTTGGAGGTATCGATACTTTTGCTCGTTGGCTCCAAAATTTTAACGTTAACTTTGTTGAAAATTAACGTTAACCGAGTTAACGACACTTTGTCAAGTAACGATACCAGATTTTTAACGTTATAACAAGCCCTGCATCGGACCAAAGAATTTGGAAACGCGCGCGGTCTGGCAATTTTTTTAATATCTATGCTTTGGACACAGAATTAGGAAATCGCGCATCGGTATTGGATTATCTTAAATCTTCTTCTTAATCTATAAATCGGTTACTTTGATAACAAAGATCGGTTATTGTTCCAAGTAGGTAGGTAGGTGAAGGGACAACAGAGCATGCATTCTCTTTAGGTATTTTTTTCATGCGAGCGAAATTTTTCCATGCTCTCTCGATGTGACGAATACTAGTTGACGGTACCCTAAACCTCATCTCTAGGTCTCCAGTCATTTTAGTTGGAGACAAACTTAGTCAATTGGCATTTGTAATTTTGTAGTTTACGCCTGTCTCCCGTAGAGGTAGGCAGAGACTAGAGATTTCCATTGGCTACGATTCTTACATACCCCTCTCGCTTTCTCCACACTCATCACTCTCGTCATACATATTCGAGATTTCGGGTACTCCTAATGACCAAGGTTTTGTAATTTATCATAATTCATTATGTGTATATCATATGTACCAAATAAGTACTTAAATGGCGGACTTGAAGCCTTGAAAGCCTTGACTAAAAGGCTTTTAAGGGTTCTTTAATTTATTCAACAAATGAAATAATGAAAGGTCACAGAATATAGGTATCACCACAGAGAAATTGCACTGTTTATGCTTCATGGGTATCACACACAGCTCTTTGTTGTGTAGATAGTGGACAATTTGAACATACTGGGTAAGGCTTATGGTCAACCGTCGGCTTAGCGGTCCCTTTTTCAGGGAAGAATGTCTGTATCGACCACAGTAAGTAGTTTGCCCCTACTACTGTACTTTTTGTCTCGTCTAGTTTACCTTGAGGTATTGTTAGTTTGGTTAGTTAACTTTACAATAATATAGATTTCGTCAGCTGATCAATAAATTGGTATTGGTCGTGATACAATTATCGGTTTGACTAGCGTCCCACCCGGGCTTCGCACAGGTGCAATATTATGGGCTATACATAAGACCTACCTCTTGAATCACTGTATCTCTGTACCGCCTGAACGCGCCTTTTCTCACCGTTTAAACCTTCCTTGAAATTCCACAAATATTTCAAAACCAAAATTAGCCAAATCGGTCCAGCTATTCCCGAGTTTTAGCGAGACCAACAAAGGATACAGGCCAACAGATAATTCTGAAAATCCTTGGGGGTGGTCCTTCTATGACCAGCAGTGGACAGCATGAGGCAGAAATGATTGATGAAACATCATAAGAATGTGGAGCAGGCTTACAATTTTATACTCAGCTAATACTTAGAGGACAAAGATTTCCATTAGTAGGGGTAACGCATCCTATACTCCGTAAGCCGCAGAAAGAGGCAAATTGGATTTTTTTACTACACTCGAGTATTATGACAAAGGGGAGTAGAGACGAACGACCCACTGTGGGTTTGGCTAAAAGGGGTTGCAACAGTAAAAAATTTCTTCCTTATTGAGTGGGATGCAAGGTCACTTGACCTAAACTACACACACTGGTCACCGATGTCAGTTTTGAAACCACCCCTCGGCTTCGTACGTGAATTATGTTTCCGACCACCTCTAAACACAAAATACCTAAGTCGTGTCTGGTACTATAATCATCATGGAAACACGAAGTCACTTATTAAATTTTAAAAATATGTATATATTCTTAAATATATTTTTTTACAATAGGTAATCAAAAATATACGTATGCAAATTGTTTCCTGCATAGATTAAAAAAAATTGCCCGGCGCATGATTTCCAAATTCTATGGTTTCCTTACTTATGTAAAAGCCAGTAAAAGACTGGTATCTGTACTAGGAAAACCTGTATAATAGATTACAAGCCTCAAGCCTCTAAAACACTGGACTAGGTAAGTATTAGAAAAATATTTAAAAAAAAACTTTAATAGAAAAAAAACTGACAATGAGATGAATATGAAGTGGTTCAGTATAGGATATACAAACAACCTACCGACACATAGTAAAGACTTTAGTACGTATAAGGGTTCTGTGTTCCGTTTCTACACTTTGTGTACCTACTAAACCCCTGAAAACATGATTTTCAGCACATGGGTACTGCTATCCAGTGGCTTACTATCATCTCTAAAAAACCATTCAAAAACGAGTGAGCAAGACGGCGCAATACATGATGTAACGCGACATCTCTCTCAATCGTTCCTTAGTAAGGTCTCTAATTCCATTTTATGAAATCTCACCAATTCTAAAGAACCACTCAACATGAGACATCTTATTAGAAGTTATTGCTAATTTGGCCCATTCGTAGAAACCCAATCAGGTTTGAAAAGCTCCAACAAAAATACGGCTAATTTCTCTGGAGATGAGACCTCGCCTCCCTCGGGAACCGACGATCGGATTGCCCCTTCATAAATATCGACTGGAATTTTGGTCACGGTTTGTTAAGTCTATCTCATCTTACCAAACTCAGTACTTTTATACAAGGTTCTTAATTATTTTACAATTTCATACTTTTAATAAAAAAAATACCAGTTGATATCTGTACATTTATGTTATTGCAGAATAACTATTATAATATAATAGCCTGTTTTAGACTAACAGAAGCCAAAACAACAATTAATATTAAAAAAAAATAATTAATAATAATAAATTAATAATAAACGACACCTTTATTATGCACAAATACTCGAAAAAACACAAATATTAGAAAATAAATACAATGACGATAACTAAGCGACTTTACATATATTATATATCACAAAAATTACTGCATGTGAAAGAATGCATTCTAATTTTCGTTGCAGCAGATAGGAAACGGTCAGTGGATTGGCTTCTAGATCCATTTTGATCAGGCATAAAAACCAGTATAGTTAAGACCCAAAAATTATATTTTTCATTTATGAGAAAAACGACTTTGAAATCAATCTCCTCCAGATAACGCCTTCACATTGTACCTAGTTACTTCAAATGAGGATAAGAATGAGAAATACCTTAATGTAAAAAAATTCGAAGCTTTATAGATACTTACTAACAGTCCAAATAAAAAATGAATCCGAAAAACCTTGATATCTTTAAATTTCTTTTCGAAACATCCCGTATCACAAATAATCCTGTACTCAGCCTGTAGTTGAATACTCGATCCTCGATTATCCCACAGGGATTTACGACAATCGACCGCAGTTACCTCCCGCAGTACATTACTGTAGCTCGACCAGTTTTATTGAAGTTTCAAGACAATATATTTCCGTTTGCATAGTTGAAAATCCTAGAACCAGGATTAGGTATTTGTAACCGGCGCGCTGGAAGATTTACCGATTTAATTTTAAACTTGATTTACCTATTACTTTGACGAACTTCATTGCTTAATGGTTAATATGCCAGACCGCTATCAGGAGGTCCCGGGTTCGATCCCGGTCAGGTCAAGATGAAGTTGATCTTTTTGTGGTTGGCCTAGATTTTGGATGTTATATGGTTATAAAATATAGTATCGTTGAGTCTGTATTCGATAACACAAGTCTCGAACTTACCTTGGGGCTAACTGTGTGATTTGTCCTATATATTATTGATATGGTCCGTTCGTATCGTTTGGATTACAAGGCCAATAGTCATATCTAGAAGAGGATGTTACAAGAAGTTGTCACAGACCGCCTAAACAAACTGACCATGCACACCTTTATGTTATGCATGTCTTCCGAAGTAAGGATTTTTTTTATGTGTTCATAATCCACAATATGGCAATCAAACATATAGCTTATTTTTGCCAGTATCAAGTTTTAGATTGTTCTTCATTTTGTCGAGTCACAATCAAGTCAAGTCAATAGTCATGTCTAGTCAAGTTAGTCAAGGGCTAAGTGAAGCGGTGGAAGTTTCACTTAGTTTTATCTTGGGAGATTTTGGTGACAAGGATTAAAGTCACTTATACGACATTGTACCACTTCCCAACACTCACGCTTGTTCACGAACACTTAGCGAATAATAATCCACCTTTATTATGCACAAATACTCGAAAAAACACAATTATAAGAAAATAAATACAATGACGATAACTAAGCGACTTTAGCTTGGCGCCAAAACTCTGAAGTACGGAATTATCCTTTAGGTCCGAAAAGAAGAATTTTCAAAAAGTAGAATTTACAAAATGTTGAATTCCCATAATGTTGAATCCAGATTTTTCAATCCAATGATTGGAGCGTGCAAAATCCTTACCTACCTTACAAAACTGGAAGTACAAAGTATGTTTCCCATGGGAATCGATATCCATGACCTTAAGGAAAATGTCGAAGTGCAAACGCGCACTGAAGCTGGTCTGGCATTTTGCCGGATAAAGACTGGGCTTGTTTTAACGTAACGATACTTTTGTTTGCAGGTGTCGTTTATTTTAACGTTAATTTGGGTAAAAAATAACGTAAGGTAACGGTCAGGGCGTGGACAGTATTTTGAAGACCCAAAAATAACCAAGTAATTTAAAACACCGATCGATTCCTAAATACCTGATTAAGACCATTATTTTTGGGTAGGTATATACCGGTTGGGCGGAACCGTAATGCTATGTGTCGCTGTATAAAAGTATGTACAGACAAACGTACTGGTTTATGATTCTAACCAGGTTTCCGAGCCTTGGTAACGATACGTTAAAATTAGCGCAGGTATTTTCCGGCAAAATGCCGGTGCGGCTGTTCACATAAATGGTTACAAATATCAAAACAAAAAAAAAGAACATTGAGAACTCTGTTGCAAAAATTCGTATAATAAAATTTTTGGATACAAATGAAACTCGACCAAATAATTTCTAACAAACCCACGAGCAACTTCACGTTTCATGTAATTGTTACAAAACTCTTTCAATTCAATCCAACACTCGCTTGACTTCGGTAAGTTTCCTTGAAATTGTGGAACTTCCGCCATATTTCTGATGAAAAAAATACTTAGTTTAGACCAACAAGAATGATATGTTAGATATCATAAATTCCAGTGACCTATAACGTGTATAATAAAATCTATTTATTATCTAAATTTTACTGATCCAACCAATCTCACTAATCTCACAAATCCCAACTAATATTATAAATGTGAAAGTAAATTAGTATATTTGTTTTTGTAATACCTCTTCACGCCCTGTCTACTGAACCAATTTTCCTGAAATTTCGCATACACATAGCACTGTTCCCATTGAAAAATCACGCGGGCGAAGCCGCGGGTGAAGCCGCGGGTGAAAGCTTTTGTTACTTCTTCACGCTCAGACGGCTCGACCAACGACTTATTATGTTTGGTATGAAGGTACCTGATACCTCGGATTAACACAGGATACTTTTTATCCCGAAAAGAAGGCGATTCCTTAGTTTGGTCAAAAAACGGCACATGTAAAGTAGATAGCGCTGCTGTGTATAATAAACTGCGGATAACACCGCGGGATGCAGCTAGTAATATATTAAAGAAAGAAAAATCTACAATTGTCTGTGTGTGTCAACTTTCCGTATGCATACTGCAAACATGTCCACAAAATCAAGAGTAATTTATGGTATGTCTGTTTGACTGCTACAGCGCTTGTTGTTAAAATAATTAGAAAAACGATTGTATTTTTATTGTAAAATTAAAAACACGAAGATACTCACAAAATATGTCTGCTACGATCAGAAACATCGTCACCACGACCACAACGACACATATTATCAACCATATCGCGATGGATGCCACAGATGCTATAGCTTCGGAGCTAATGTAGAGGTTGCCGAAGCTATAAAGAAATAATTAATTATTATTTATTTATTCAATATGTCCAGCGATTGACAATGATTCCCCAAATTGTCTAAGATAAAGATCGTAGGATCATTAAAATTCACTAGCCTTGAAAAGACCTTAGTTGTTTTTGTCTAAAAATATGTCTGGTTCAAAAATCTAACGATGAAAGATCTTTCGAATACTTATCAACAGTAAGAAACTTAACTACATTTAGCAGGCATAATAGTGATAACAATACGAGCTGAAAATATTCTCCTACACGATGCACCAGCTGTAATGAAGGGAGAAGTAATATGACGAATGGAATAGAAGACGAAAATTTCATAAACAGAAACTGTTGCACATAAGCCTCTCCTATAGATCTGCTCACAGACGGGTCGACATCGGCCTGAATTTCATCCAGAATATTAAAATAATGATCATAATTATCATTTACTAAGGCCTGATCACTGTTTACTATTTGATGTTCGATAAATTAACTGCGATTAACTATTCCATCTAATGTAACTTTTTTTGTGATTGATAAGTTTGATTCAATATTGTTGAAAACGTACCACATAACCAGTAAATTTTATAAGGAATTTTACATCATCTAAGTTATTAAGTGTTTTTACATTTTAACCAATTGACGGATTCAAATGCCACGATCAAAGAGTATGTAATCACAGCTACGATGACATCTTCTTTCGACATTTTCTTTTTTATTTGTGTACTGTTCTTAGTTTGTTCAAACCATAGTCCTGCTATATAGGCTATAATATAATTTTTACTATTTACCCTTTTTCTTATTATAATTGCTCATCCTTCTCTATAGACATCGTAATCAAATCGTTTTTTTTTTTTGTTGTCAATCAAACTTCAGTACGTCCAAATCATGACGATACAGGCATTAGATTAAAAAAGAAAAATTTGCCTCGCGCGATTCCAAATTTTATGACCACGAAAAAGAATTTGGTGTTGCATTGGTTTGGTTATAGTACCTATATTAAACCGTATTCAGTATGTCTTCCATGAGATTTTTACACGTAGACGTTAGCGACTGCGTTAGAATTTTATATGGAATTGTTAGTTACCTTACTATACATAAGGGGCACTGTACCACGGAGGATATATAGTATGTAATCTGTGCGCTGTACAATTTTGTGATAAAAAATCGCTAATGCAGTCGCAAGCGTTTCTAAAATTTCGGGTTATGGGACATCTGGGCCGCCCAAAAATGGTAAGAGTACTATGGTTATAATTACTCACTTATTCTGAACACTCCATCATGTCTTAGGGATGCGACATATGTTGGTGTCAGACGGAACCACTGAATTAGTACCGAGTCCTTTATTTCACATAGACACGTTACAATAGTGTTACCCAGAGGGCCCCCACGTAAGCGGACAGCTAGAAACGCATCCCACCCCGCAGTTTCTAATTCTATGCTCTCCTCAATGTTTGGTATTGTCATCTTACCTTATTACAGACTAGCTGTCGACGCTGTTGACGCTGTCGTCACTGTCGATGCTGTTGTCGCTGTCGCTAAGTGCAATTAGAATATTAAAAAAATACAGTAGTAGATATTCATTTAAAGCGAATAAACTATTTCAGATACTAAAGTCCCTACTGCTATTATTGAAGCATTATTATGCTGTAGCCGCGTGGTCTCCGGCAAAATAGTCTCTTTCCGTGATTGTCGTTAGAAAAGTTTCAATTTGCTACTACAGTGGGCGAATAAAAGAAATTATATTACCTATGGGTAATGCATTATATTTTTCTATGTGGCCCACCTATAACTCCGTCCTAAGCAGATTTCAACAGGATTGCCAAGAAGGTATAGATGTTAGGCAGGTGATCATAAAATAGGCAGAACCTCAATTAGAAAGAGTTCCTACGGACGAAACAGAACGCTTAGATTATGATGTAGATTTATACGTAAAAGCTGTGTCAGATGCCTTGAAAAATCTGACAGTGGATCACCCAGGCATAACTCAATCAATCAATCAATTTATCTGCAAAATAAATGTAAATATACAAGGTGTTGCATTAAAAAAATTCCAATTACATTTTACCCTTGCCAGAGGTGTGCAAATTTTACAATATTAATAATCAATAAATCAAAAACCATTAATAATTCAATTAACAATACAAATTTACAAACTCTATTCGGCGGTTTTTCCTGTGAATAAGGTTAGACCTCTTGTCCATTCACGGTTTTTCGTCGTGTGTAGACACGGCCGTCAGTATTGTATGGATTACTATAGAAGCTACGGCGGAGGCGCCGCCGGTGCCGTTCATGTCAACTGGACTCATTATAATTATTACTACCGCCATATCTAAGACCATGATTTAAACGTACTCTAGGTTTTGAAGCGTAAGTTACAACTCGTATGGTACTAATCAACACCCTACAGCTAGCCTAGAGGCAACCAAAAACTCATTAAAAAAATCACCGTAAATTAACTTTCATAATTGAAGTTTCATCTTACTCTAATGGTAACTAAATCCCAAAAGATCTTAACAAAAAATTCAACATAAACTTACGATATATCTTTTCAGAGTAGTAGAGCACGCCCCCAATAATAAGAACTATTAAAAGGGCGCAGCACAGCAATCTGATGAGGCACTGGAAGAGGCATTTGAAGCAGCAAGCACAAGGGTTGGGGATGCAAGGAAGACAACAGCAACCGTCACCGCTACCGCCCCCAATGATGATGTTACGAAAACTGCCAATAGTTTTGTACTGTAAATAAAACCTTGAGGTGGCAGTAAAACTTTGATATTTTTGCACGAAAACAGATCTATCTTGAAACCACATAAATTAAAGGGATCCATTCTTTCTAATTCCAATGGTTTCAATAAACAAAATAACTAGTAATAGTGTAGTGAGCTTTTTTCTCACTAATGTCCACTGCACATGCAGAACATTGTCAAGTTTAGTTGTAAATGTTGTAATGACGTTCCATGGTAATTATACAATCATAAGCAAAGAAAGAGCTATGCTCAGTATTTCCCTACGAGACCGAATCAGATATAAGTAGATCTGTAGGAGAACAAAGGTTGCTGACGTAGCCCAGCGGATTAGCCCTTTGAAGTGGCAGTGGGCAGGTCACATAGCGCGACGAACCGATAGCCAACGGGGCAGAAAGGTTCTCGAATGGCGACCACGCACCGGTAAGCGCAGCATCGGACACCCACCGACCAAATGGTCACATGACCTGAAGAAGGTGCAGGCAGGCGCTGGATGCAGACAGCTTCCAACCGTTCATTTTAGAAATCCTTGGGGGAGGCCTATGTCCATCAATGAACAGTCTGCGTCTGAAATGATGATGATGAACTTTAAATTATGATTCCTGACTTACCACATAATTTATATGGAGACAGCACTGAAGCACCGTCTATGATCGCCAGGCAATCCATAACAATCTGAATTTACAGTAACAAGCATTTTCTATTGTGAATAACATGTAAATATTGACATTCCGTTACCTTTGTATTTTCTAGTTATATTATTATTTTGATTAGTATGCTTTCTTCTCTTTCAGAATTGCTGTCAGTACAACTTTTGACATTTGATTGACGAAGTTCTTTCTTGGTTGGCAAAAGATCGATGCTACCAAAAAGTTACATTGATATTTACAACTCACCTTATTGTTTTTTGTAAATACTTATTTTTAATGTACAGACAATTTTTTTTATTGTTTGTCTATATGTATAGATATACCTAGATAATATCTGTTCTTCTTCTTCTACCGGCCTTATTCCCGTTTTAATTGGGGTCGGCTCTTCTAACCATTTTTCTTTCTCCAGAATTTTAGTTTAGATGATATCTGTTCCAGGTAAAAACTCTACGGTATGTTATAATTACTTATTAGTGTCTGTGGTTCCAGTCATAGACGCGTATGAGGTTACCTGTAGAAATGGGAAATGGCGTTTGAGCCTCATGCGATTTCATATTTATTCGGGCTAAGTAGGCAAAGAGCATAGATTTTTAAAAAAATGCCAGACCGCGCGTGTATCCACATTTTTTGGCAAAGAGTATGTAATCCAAAGAAGTTCGAATCGCGCGCGGTCTTTTAAGTGACGCAAATTTTTTTTTATCTTTGATGTAATCACTATGTAGGGTAGGTACAGAAGGCTACGAACAAGTCGCTTTCGTACTACTACCACTCTGTTCGTAGTACCGTTTTGTAGTAAACTACCATGTATAAAAATAGTCGCTACGGTGCCTCTGTTTTTGCAAACGTACGTACTCGTTAGTAACTGCGCTGCGCGTGGAGTTTTGTTTGTATGGAAAATCTTTATTGTATACGAAAGAAAATAAATATAAATTAATAATTTCTCGTCTGAAATATATGAATCGCCCCTTTTGGGTAGATCCATACAAAATCTGTAGCTGGAGTAGGTGAGCGTTTCGTCCCATTAAATTTTCGTCCCAATCGCAATGGGACGAAACGCACACAAAAAAGTATTTAGAATTCTGTGTGCGATTCGTCCCATTGATTTTTTTGAAAGTAATGTCAGCAAAAAAAATCAAATTAATGATATATTATCAATATAATATTAGGCTTACTAGTGTTGTCTCAGCGCCACCTTAGTTAAATGTCTTTTAATGTATAATTTTTGAGTGTCGACTCGTTGAGAGCAGGTAGTTTTCAGAGAACCTAATAATGATAACCCTTACTGCTATCTCTTTCACACCGTTCATTGTGCGTGCTGTTGTCTCTTTCGCACTATTCATAGTGCGTGCTGCTATAGTGTTTTGCACTATGTGCATGCGCATTTCACAGTGCTGTGATCCTGTGATGCAGTGCAGATAACATAAATATGATTTGAGTGCGCACTGTTTCGCCGTTTTATATTGTTATAAGTTCTCCTTTTACATTACAAGGTAAGTACTTATAAATAAAGACATTACAATATTTTGTGATTCTATATATAATAAAAATATATTCTATCATATAATATAAAGGCGTAAGATGCCTAGCCACCATGTTGTTTTGTCTTATCAAGCTTGTTTTGATTTACGGAGTACTGAACATTTTAATAGTTCCAAATGGTAAAGTTAAGTTTATTAATTAAATTTTGTTTATATTTATCGAACTCTTTACTTTTTATGCCTATCTTTTGTAACATTTCAATACTTGGTTGGCTGGAATAGATCTCTAATAGGATGAAGTCCGCCGTTATACAATTTGTAAGGCTGATTAACGCTTTTATGTAATTTTATTGTGTACAAGCAAAGATATTAAACAAACAAATAGCTCGTGGCGATATGTTTTAACTATATCAATATTATTTCAAATATGTTTATAAAATGATAATTAATATTTTATAGATGGATACAACGGCACAGACAGAACCATCAACTTCACACAACCAAATTGGATATGATTTGATTTTAATTTTGATTAAGCTTGTGTTTCTATCTTTACAAAATAAATTAAAAAAATATAATAATATAAATATTGGGACGAATCGCACAACACATATTTTGAACTTTTTGAAAGTAGCTTTTCGTCCCAATGGGACGAAAAATTAATGGGACGAAACGCTCACCTACTCTGTAGCTGTACCATCAGATTTTATTTCAAACCTAAGTCCAGTTTTCGTTTACATCATATGTGTGTCGAAGATAACTATATCTAGGACTATCTGTACTCCACGGTTTCACTCGTCACTGGTGTTAATGAACTTACATACCTTCTTCAAGAGTCAGGCTATTTGAATTTTAATTTATTTATATGCAGAAATATTTTTTTTAATCTGACCAGTCGTTCTAAAACGCTATATATAACTTTAGAATTATTTATTGCAATTATATTATTTAATGTAAGTAGATTACATAGAAATAAAAAGAGAAATAATAAAGATAACGGTTTTATTAAACATTTAACAAAACTGACTAGGCACGCATCTAAATGAAAACTCTCCAATATCCAGCCTGCTCGAGAATCAAGAAAATGACCAAGCACAAACAAAAGTCTTCCTATTTCTTTAAATGAATGGAACCCAAAGTATCGGAGTCTTGTAATGTTGGTCTTTCTTTTATAGTCTCTTCTGTACTGATTATCATATTATTGCTATCCTTTATCTGTTCTGTACTCGTAAGAAGCTTCATAATATTACTATTTCCTTCCTTTATAGTATATTCTGAACTCGTTGGAAACTTCATTATAATATTACCTTCCTTAATAGTCTGTTCTGTATTAGTAGATAGCTTCCCTATTATAAAGCTATTCTCTAGTATCATAGGGGCCACCGTCCCAGGGGAATGACTACTCAAGCTTCTAAACACTACGGCAGTATTGTTTATAGGCATGACGATTTCACCTTGGAAATAATTTGGGGTGCTCGTTCGGAATTCTATGTAACAGTGGTTGAAACCAAGACCCACTCCGAACGCCCAAACGATGATCAAAGTCATTGATAAACATATGACGACCGCGCTGAAGGCGCAGCACGCGGATATTCTGAAACAAAAAAAGATATATAAAAATAAATAAATTTGTATATATGGGCACGAAGATATCTTCGTGCCCGTCGCTTTTGAAACAGGTATGCTTTTCTTAAAATCTGAGACTTACTTAAAACTGGCGATACATTCGATTTTTAATGGTTTTCATTCGATCATTCGACACCGGTTTTTAAAGCTGGCGGTTGGGGATTTGCAGCAAGGGCTTGACAGTTTTGGACAGGCTACAGTAGAATTTATCTATATGGGCCTCTCAAAGGCCTCCAAAAGAAAGAAAAATACATACTTTTCGAAGATGTACATAATATTTCCCAGCCATGTTAGCAGCGCGGTGCATCGACACATAATAAATATACTCTTTTACCAATTAAATTATTAAATACTTTAAATAAAACAGTGTAAACCAAAATGTAAACTAATCAAAACAAATAAAACCTTGCTATAAACAACTTATTTGACAAAATCATGCAAAAAAGTTGTCAAAAATCTTACGAAGCATTTGATTCTGTAGATCCAAAATGATTTATGGTCAAAGAGACAACGTTTATAATTCGCTCCATACTTTTGGCTTGGGATGCATCCGGCGAAACGCTGAAATGATGATGATATACGGCAACCCAATCCCAAGCAAAGCTAGTTAACAGAGCAAAGTGGTAAAGCGTAAAGTGATAACGTAAGCAAAGGTACGGGCAACTAAGTTGACCTAAGTGTGAGGGGACAAACCCATATTTTTCTTTACGTCATTATGGTTTTGTCTTTTTCACTATGGGGTCAACTTATTTGCCAGGTATTACTTATTTCTGCCAAAGACATATTTTAAGACAAGATTTCTTCCCATGGCCTATCCACCATTCAAGTTGAAGTGCACCTCATATCCATGCATACAAATTCTCAGGGTTAAGTATCGGAACCGTATTGCTCGAAGCAGAAAACCGATGTTTTTTAATATTTGACAAGCAGTGTCAGGCCACCAAATCTCAATTTCTTTCAACAAACCGTTTGCGAATGAAGTTTTCTTTATTTTGCAAAAAACAGTTAGTTATTTATAAATATTTTTTACATTATTTTACTTAAACAAAATGTCCAGTTACACTATACTCGGAAAAGATCAAATACCTGAATCTATAAGAAAGTGAGTACGAACTTTATGCAGGTAATCGTAGTCAGTCATCTGGCCATGGCTTAAAAATAGACCATACCCTTTCATCTCATGTCATATGTCGTAAGAGGCAATTAAAGGAATAAGAGAGATCTTAATTACCTTGTACCTCTATCAGACTGATGGCGCATTTCACCAACAAAAGCACTGGTCCAAAATAATTAAAGAAGTTAAAACTATTTCAGTGAAAACTCAGGATAGGCAATCATGGGTAAAGTTAGGCTTAGTAAGAACTAAGCCTTACCTGACCCCAGATGTATTGAGAAAGGAGCAAATTAAAAATTTTTTTTTTTTCCCCAGAGATACGACCCAGATCATCATATACTGGTAGTTTCAAATAGCCACTGTTAGACTTTTATTTTCAGTAGGGAAAACTGAGAGTCAAGTCGTATTAAGATATGAAAAGGATAGCAGAAAAAGGAAGCAGCTGTTAGTGACTCCACTGACACGAGCACAGCTTCTAAATTTTTGATAGATAAATGGTCTTCCATTGGAACCTTCTTAAAATGACCTCATCTCCTCAATTCGTCTTACAGTAAGCCTGGATGGATGCAATTCGTCATAATTATTGCATCATTGCTTATCATCACCGTCTCAGCTGTGGGCATCGGTATCCCCATCGGATATACTTACTGCTACATCGAACATGGATCTGGGTTCAGAATGGGTACGTGTTTATTTAGAGTTACTACTGAAAGGGTGAAAACAGCACTCAACTAAGCGTCAGCTGTTGATTTATTTTCTTTTAAATGGCTCTGTGCCCAAGTAGTGTTTGAGGAAATACAAAAAGGTATCACCATAAAGCGCCTATGGGCTCCATATAGCATAGAGAGCAACCGGAAGAACTCTTTTATCGTTGTTGATTTGATGATATTCAACTTAGAAACCTTCTTATACTATAGCCATGCATAAAGCATGCTATATAGCAGTCGCTATGGATACGTTCTGCCTAAAATCAGACAGTGTTGGCTACTATAATATCCGGATCATATTCTTATTGGTCTAGTTTTCTTTGAAAAAGGTTACAGAGATCAGACGGCAGGACCAAGGTTAAACAGTACCCTGGCTCTGAAGCGTAAGCTGAGAATGCAACTGGGAAACCAGGTATCGGTAACCTAATTGAAATAACCCGTTAATTTTTTATTTCTCGTTACGGTTCCGCTCATCTGGCATTTCCTCATAAATAACGGGTAACCAGGTATTGAGAACTCTAAAATCAATTTCAATCTTCATTTACCAGGTTAAAAACTGGTGTTTTTTGGGTCTAAAATACTGCATTCCAATCCTGTGGATCACTAACACATAGATCAGGTTACAGTCATTTTTATTTTAAGTATTTTTTCCTGGTGGCCCATAGACACCTAAATTAAGGTATTTAAGGTAGGTAATAAAGAAACTCTTTCACGAGTTGACAAAAAAAAAAATGCTACAATAGAAAGTGTATCCACTGGTTTGTGTTATCGACATAATACGTGCTTGATTCAAGTTACTTTTTCGGTATCATCAACAGGTATACCAAACGCAACTTTCTTAGTGCACCTGCCAATGACAATTTCCAACAGAACATGTTCGAACAATACCATTAACGAAGCCCTGATGTCGAGTCTCCTCGTTTCCAAGATCATGAAGATTAGCCACATGTTGAACGAAGAGATGACCTTCATGCCGGCACCGAAAACAAAACCCACAATAAAGATTTGATTCTCTGTTTACTGTGCGATACTTTATCAGATCCATCAGAAGCATTTAGTTATTTTTTCTATTTTTGTTAAAAATTTAAAAACGGTGAAGATAAAATTTAGCGATGGATGGTCTGGAATCTTGTATTCTCCATAGAGGTATTTGAGTTCTTAATTTTGGTTTAATTCTGGACTTAAGGAATCTAATGACTTTGCAGAATAATTAGGTACCTATGCTGCTTATTGAATTGATGAAAAGCCTTTGCTACACAAAGTCAAATTAATGTTCAATGGATTTGGATATAAAATATTTAACCCAACCTGAATATTTCATTTCGTATTATATTTATACATTACATGTTGCGCTGGATGTGTCGCGAAAGAAACTAGCGTACATTCTTTAGGAGAGTCGTTAGTGATGGTATGGCCGCCACGTCTTACGAAAACCGGCAAATGACGTTGGGAACAAGTTCTATAGAGTTAGCGTATCGGTCAGATATATCACGGTAAGACCTATATCAAATTACAGTGTTCTCGCTGAATATAGACACACCAGTTTCCTTACTCGTCATTTTCACTAATTCACCAATTTACATATTAGACAGTTTCGGTAGGTTGACATTTTCGCCAGGGACTGGTAGAATGGGCAAGTCCTAATAATGCTGGCTTGACTCGACGTGCCCATGGTCTAAGTGCAGGAGAAAAATTCAGGAAAGGTTATCCGGCTGTGGATGTGACCGCAAAAGCCTTAATATAAGAGAAAGTGACAAAAAGAGAGAAACTTTTTACGATTTCAAAAATATCTAATTTTCTGCCAAGCTATGCTCTTCCAGTCAATAAACTGACTTCAAAGTCGTTGGAGTCGGAAGTCTTAGTTGCATCTGATTCGGAGTCAACTACTTCTGTGATCCAGTGGTTAAGGTGTTTTCCTGAAGATCCAGAGGTCGTGGGTTCTAATCCTACGGGAATCGTTTGTTGTTTCCATTTTAGGTAATACTGAGAGCTTGAATCACCTGATTGTCTGATAATTAAGATGATTCCCTGTTTCGGAAAGCACGATAAGCCGTTAGTCCCGGCTGCCATCTGGTAGTTGTTTATGGTACCACATCAGAGGCCAAGAGGCGCTTCCGAAGAACTCTGATACCAGGGTGTGCATGGGCCTTGTTACCCACACGATAACAAGGAGGCAATAAACTGACTTGAAAGTAGTCTCATTTTGAAGTATTCTTGTATTAGATTTAGAAGTCTTCGTTGCTAGAGCAACATAGATAGTCTGAATCGATAATGCTAATTTAAATTGATACCTACCTTTATGTGTGTAGTCTGTGTAGTATATCGTCCACTAGGATCTCTCAGACCGATCGCCGGGGGACCATCGTAAACTCATTATTTCATCAGGATATGAAAATCTACAGACCGTATCTTCCTAAATTAATTATTAATACACAAAATTGCTATGAGATGGTTTTAGATTGAATTGAACGACATTGATTGAGATCTGTGATTGAGTTGGTTTTAGAGTGAATTGTGTATGTGTTTGTTACAATGATAACTAGTTTTGGAATATTTTGGGATGTATATGACCAACGATAATATGACGCAACTCGTAGTGTTGAACACAGCAGTTCCCTATGGCAGTACTAGTGTCACGCACTTATTGGTATGGTAAGTTATGAAAAGTTTGTACTTTTAAACGTATTTTGGTACTTGCGTATAATTAAAACCTTAATTTTTCAATAAGCTCACGAGGAAACCATTCCGATCTATTTGATTCATCTCACCGCCTCGTTAAAATTAAATATGTCTGGACTGAACATGACGAAGCAATTCGTGTGTGACAATTATAATTGATTGAGTACCGCCTATGTCCTCTTAGGATCAATTTATATTTATGAAGTCGAATAATTTAGATAGGTAGAAGTATTATATCAAAATGTAAGAGCATTGCTCGAGTCGGTGGAGTCGTTTACAAGTATAATTACTATCGGAACATCACAGAGGTATACTTGTAGATTGTACATATATTTCAATGATAATTCCAGTGCAGTCGATGGCTCATCTTCTGTCGTATCTCTAGCTGCCCTGTCTCTTGCACAATAATGAGGAAAAAAACCGGGCAGTGGAGGTGGCCAAGCACTAGGCAAAGTCAATATAGAGTACATATAGCCATTATGACTCGAAAAAAAGATTAAGTATAACACCAAAAGTCAGCTTGGGAACTTGAGCAGGTTGGGAACTACCTTCATGATCAAAATGTTACACACAAAAGGAATATTGTTTTTTTACAGGGTCCAAAAAGGAGAAAGTAAATGTAGGTGATGAGGTTCATCAAGTAGATTAATGTATATTTAAAAACAACAAAAGGTAATTTTTAACGGCAATACATACAGTAGATGAACAGTTAAGTAAGTGCTATTTATATATTTATTTGAAGATCTTTATTTCTTTTGTTTACACTAATAACTTAAGCATAAAATATATATCGATTTCATTCTAGATAGGGATAAAAGAGTTTTGAAGAAAGTCCTTGCGGAAAAGAAAATTTAAAGAACTTGTGCCGAAATCGGATAATTCGAAATTTTCCGATTTCGTAGCCTAACGATTTGTGGCAGTTCGAATATCATCTACGTCTGGTTAGCAATAAATATTTAATGAATGATAAATCACATAGATTGAGCTAGCCCCATAGTAAGTTATATATGCTCTGAATGTCCCATACTACTTAAAACTCTAATAGTTACTAAGCTATACGTATATAATACTTTATACTCTGAAGGAAGCTGGCACTTCTTCTAATCTTCTTCGTCTGAGCGTGTTTCCTGGCTTAAAATTCAGTTTACGCTTCAGAGCCTAGAGTACGCTTTTAATCATGGCCCTGATTTGGCGGTACTGGTTATACAATAGAGTGACTGCAGTCTGACCTCCCTTTTTACAGGGAAACCAGACCAATAAGAACATGATTCGGGTAGCCATCACTGTCAACTTTTTCAGGCTGCCTAAAGACATCTAACATAGCCTTACGACTGTCATCTAGCGATAATAGACAGAACCAACGGCTTAACGTGCCTTCCGATCCATTTTGTGCCTTATGTGTCTCATGTGCCTACCTTATATGAGGCGGGAAACTCCGGGCCGCGAAGCTGTAAGGCTTGGGATATAATCAGCAAAGCGTTGAGATAATGATGATAAATGATGATGACCCTTGAATGGGTATAAACATCAAAGATGAATTATACAGCTTTATTTTATCGAATACCACATAACATTTAAATTTACGGTGAACTGAATCATGAAAACAGTTAATAAATACCTATTATTCTCACTAGTTCCATTGGAAAATAGTTCCATGGAACAAGTAAGAATTTTTTTTCTCAGTAAATCCATTGACTGATAAATACGTAAAAATTTAAACAATGGTTAAGTCATTAGCTACAGATGACTTGATTCATGTATGAAACGTGAATATTCATTGGTTTTGAAAATGGTTTGAATACCTACATCTTTCAAAATGATTCAACTTCAGCGTTTCACACCGATGAGAATTAAGAAGTACCTATAGGTATATCTTGCTTAGTACAAAAATATTAATAGATACGGAGATATAAGGGAGATATATATTATATCTCCTTGTCTGTTTACGCAAAATCAAATTCTAGGGTTTCCTATGTTCCTTCGATCGGAAAAGCATTTAGTAGGAAGAGAGGCAAAACAAAATTTACACTATGACTACAAACCAGTCGTCAGTTCGCAGAATACAGACACAATAGAAAAACTATTGGTAAGGGCACAGAGTTATGTGCCATTTCGTGCGCGAACCAAGCGGAAACTAAGAGAATTTTTTATATATATAAATTATTACATTATTATAATAAAATTATTTTATATATATATGTGCTATGTGCTAAATAGCTAATTTACATGGATTTCCCTTGAGACTACTTAACGATTTCTCAACGGTTGGCAATGCGCACGTGACACTCTTAGTGTTGCAGGCGTACATGGATTAGCGTGACCGCTTACCATCAGGTGAGCCGTATTCCTGTTTGCCTACTTAGTAAATCGTGTATGAAAAAACTTACGTTACATTTAGTACAAACTAGCTTTTGCCCGCGGCTTCGCCCGCGTGGGCTTCCCGGGATAAAAAGTATCCTATGTCCTTCTCCTGGCTCTAAACTACCACCCTGACAATTTTCAGCTAAATCGGTTTAGCCATTCTTGAGTTATAAGTGGAGTAACTAACACGACTTTCTTTTATATATATAGATTAGTTTTCTTTACGGAATGAAATGGTACCTGAACATTTATTTTAGCAAATTATTTATGTTTGTATCTATGATATACCTATTTTTGACTTAACAATGAATGTGGGAGGTACGATTGTACTTATAATTCAATGACTAATCAAATTAAGTGAGTATATCCTTGAAGCGGTCGTAAGTTAGGTGATAAAAAACCGGCCAAGTACAAGGTTAACGAGTGTGAAGAGGGTTCCGTGCTATATTTTTAAAATATTTCCTACAATACTTATAAGAACATATAACTACTTAAATATTTAATACTCAAAACCCATTCTCGTAAATAGTCATATCTCGTCAATTATTTATTTTAATATCATTTTTTTTACCCGTAGTTTCGTGTTTCTTTTTTTCAGGCACGACCCATAACGAGCTTTTGCTTGGTCCTTTAGGTTTAAAATGCCTTATGACATGGTCCACCTATTGTATTTTTTTAAAAGCTAATAGTAAATATAATTATACTATCTAGATTTATAATTAAAGATACATTAAAAAATTATTATTGTTGTTGAATTGTATTGTAAATATAAATCAATAAAATAAATTTAATTTTGATATTTCTAGTTTAGTAAAAGGTCATATTTTGTGTTATACTTTTTTCCTAACTACATTAGGATATCCACAATAACAAAGTAAGTAGTATATTTAACCAATGGTCGGATTTGAAAGAAACTAACAACACAAGCGGGGGAAAATACCAAGTAAATCTATACTATACTATATTTTGTGTTATAATAAAACTGTGGTCATAATTAGTACCTAGTCAGGCTTCTAGCAATATTCACAAATTGGTCGTACAATTAGAAATACTAGTTTCGTTATCAGGTTCCGCGAACTATTCACCCACGACGAACACAATACGCACAATACATGAACAATGATGTGGAATCAAACAAGAATAAATAGCAAGTACGAACCGTAGCCAAAGGATGGGCCTGTAGGTGTGTGGGACTGGTATTTAAAATTATTCTAGCTGTAGTGCATGTGGTGTATATATAGTACCTCGAACCTTCGCAGAGAATAGAGCTATCAAATATATTTTTTTATGTTATTTTATTTTAACTTGTAATTCCAGGGTTAAAGGCTTTCAAACGAACAAAACTTCAGCTTTGTTCTATTAGACTGCATATATGAGAAGTAAGTTTGTAATGATTTGTTATTTCTTATAAATAATTTGGCTGAAATTCCTTGACTTTTTACTGGTGTAACATATTATTTATCGTGAAATAATAATCAAATGAAAAGCATTTTATGAAACCACTGAATAATATAAAATGTATTTGTATAGAAATAAGATTATAGCTGGCACGACAAACCATTCAAGCTGAAACTACGTACAGTTAATAAGCAAAAAGTTGAAATATATTAAAACTGCTAAAAGTGGCCGTTTTAAGCAATAATGCAATTTGTAACTATAGGGAATTATAATTTAATAATTTAATATGTTTAAAATTAACTTCAGATCCAGAACCTTAATTACAGCAGAGGGATTTTTGATAACGTGTGTTTTCAGTGAGTAATGATTTTTAAATGACGGTGGCGCTAGTGTTTACCGAGGTATCACCTTAAACTACGAGAAATTTTTCCGTTTATACAGAAAGTGTATTTAAAATTATCAAGACATGCAAACAGTTTTATATTCATCTTAATTAAGAGCACAAGGTACAAGTTATAAAGATAAACTATTTCATTCTGTAATTAATATTTACATATGTTTATTAACCGGCAAAATGTCTTTAGAAGTCTCTTATCAGTGGCGCACGCATATGCGCCACTAATATTGCCTAACAAACTCTCGTGTTATAATTTATTTTTAAACACAGATGAAGTAGTTTTAATTTCAAATAAATGGTTTTAAAATTAACTGGTAGTCATTATTCATTAAGTTTATACCTACAATGAAAAGAATGCTTCATAAATAGGAACCCTACACCCAATTATTAATTCACATTGCCTGCATCAAATTACATTCCCGAACACTTAGACTGTCTGGCTGAACTGGTTTCATCCGGTTCGTTTTTTCTTCCCAGCTGAACCCTAAAAGGATGAGAGCATAAAAAAATGTACAAGACTACGCGGCCAGCACTACATAGTCCCGTCTGAGACGCGCCGACGAGTACTCACGTCTTCTCAAACATTATCGAATTTATCGACAATTCAAAAACTATTTTAATAACCGATAAACTAATAACGACAAATTTGTGGAAGTGCCTATCTATATTTTAATTATATCTATGGTTTTATAAAAGCGATAAATTAAATAGTGATGTTTAAGTGATTAACATATTAAGTGAAAGTTGTGATCGTGTCGATCTTTGGTTACCTGCGTCTGCGCTAGTGATTTATTGAGTAAGTTTGTTTATTGATTTACGTGTTTTACACCATTCGTTTAGATAAACAATAAAAAACTTTTGAATCCAACAAAAATGTTGTTACTCATTGGATGAATTTTAATGTATTAGTTTAAGTTTATAATATGTATTCGAACACAACATTTTTTGTTAACGAATAAATAAAATAAATAAAAGTGAGAGAATTCCAATATAATAGATCACAAAAATTTAAAATAGACTATTGAGAAAGTAGGTATAATAATTCTGTAGCTATTATTTTTTCGTAGTCTGTGGCAGTTAAGTAAGTAGATAGTTAAAGATTTTAAATATTTGCAAGGACATTTATCTTCGTACTCGAGAAATTTCTAGAAGATCCTCGACGAATGATGTCTCCAGTCGTTAGTGTTTATGAAGAATCTAGTCGAAATATCTCAGTTACCTTGTCTCGAACACTAACAAGGTCACGTTACCATTGATTAAGAGACGAGAAGTCAAAGTTCTCAAATAAAACTTTGGAACTAAAAAAATAATAAATTGGAATAGTCCTCCATTTATGTATTAATTATATTAAATCCTCAATTTTAATGTTATTGATTAAAACAAACATATTATTTAAGTAACCATGTTTATTTGTTTAAACTTTATTGGACAAGTTAAAATTATTGAAAAAATTACATGTACAAATGGTGAACTATAAATATTAAAACAAAAAAAAAATGAAAGGTAGGAAAAAACCAACAAGTAACCAGATTCTATTTTAAGATAATACCTATATTACATACATAGGTAATAATCACGTCTTTATCCCATACGTGGTAAACAGAGCCTAGGATTATAAGACCTTACCTAAATTACTTAGAAACTAAAACAAGTTTTACCTTGAAACTCCCTCGGAAGAAAAGCCTCGGGAAAAAATTACTACTTTTTGAAAACAACTACCTTTTACTTGCAGTTTCGCTCAAGTATATCCCAAGGGAACATTATTTTTTTCCGGACATAAGGTACCTACTATTGTCCTTCAAAGTACTTCTAACTATTTATATGCAAAATTTCAAGAGGATTGTTCAGTAGATAAAACGTGAAGAGTAACAAACAAATATACAAACTTATGTTCGCATTTATATTTCCCACAAGTCTGAATGAATGGTTTATTACGTTTAATTTTATGTTTCTGACGTGATGCTAGAACATTTTTTCCTTATTTATTTAAAGTTTATTGCACTTAAAAATACAATAGTAAGTATACTTAAGTAGACTTAATGTCACATTAAGAATCACCACAAGTTTGAATGTATTTTATTTAAATTTTCTGACGCGAAGCTCAAACATTTATCCTTATTTATTTGAACTCCAGTAGACTTAATGATTCTATGCCTATTAAGTCTAAAGTATCAATTAAACAGGGTGGTGTGCGAAAAAAACAAACACGAGACTGTATACACTGGAAACATCGAAAATAATTTTCGTGTTATCAGGAATTCGTTCCGATCGGAAAGTAAGTTAACCATTTTGATCAATCGTATAGCTTGTTTGAGTTATTGCATATTATAGAGGTATATTATCATACAGTTTATCATGAGAAATTATGCACAGACGAACTCATCGGGTAAAGAGACCTCTTTCATTCATCTCTGAGAGGTATCTCTTATACCTACTAAAAAACACGGTAAAACGATCTAGTATCAAAAACCTCTTTTTGGCTTCGATTTAGTTGGATAAAAACAAACGCCGAATAAAACACAAGGTATGTTTAGAATGCGTGCTCTATTAATCTAAAGTGCTCTAACACTAAAGAGCAATAGGCAAAGAAAATCTATATTAGGGGCTATAGCCATTTTACCTGTTAAACCAATTCAATCAACCGCACTTGCCGTCGCTTGACCCACGCTATCGTTACGACCACGCATACCTAGGTTATGGAGCTTCTCCTGTGTCATATAGCACATGTCTCTCATCTTAGCGCTTTCCCGGTTGCTTCCTTAGTATAATGCAATTATTGATTTGATCATCGAAACGTCTCTTTCACTATTAGATACATACATACATAGTTACATAGTATAAAACAAAGTCGCTTTCACTGTCCCAATGTCCCTAGGTCCCTATGTATGCTTAAATCTTTAAAACTACGCAACGGATTATGATGCGGTTTTTTATTTATTTTTTATTTATTTATTTAAACTTTATTGTACAAAATACAGTTGTATAGCAAAATGGCGAACTTAATGCTAAAAGCATTATCTAACAGTCAACCTTTAGGTCAAGCAGAGATCGTAATGTGGGTTTAATATAATAGTAATATAAATTTACATAAACTTACATATATACCTAGATATATAAATACATAAATAACAATATACATATATATATATATATATATATATATATATATATATATATATGACAAAAATATTTACGAGATAAAGCAGCAACTCAAAATGTACCCGTAATTATTACCTAATTTTGCTCCTTAAACTGTGGCGTTCTGTGATAGTAAGAACCTGTAGGCAAGCCATTTGAAGTTAGCGCGGCTAGAGGCTGTTCTGATGGATTCTGGAAGCTTATTCCAAAGTCTGACAGCCGTCACAGCGAAAGAATTAGAGAGAAAACCGGTACGGTGAGAAGGAGTAGCAAGGGTCATAGTATTGGAAGAACGCAGGATTCTTTCATGAGTCGAACTTAAAAGTTTGAAATCAATTTTGAGATAATCGGGAGCAAGTGGATTATAGAGAATATTATAAAGTTGGCATAATATATGCAAATTCCTGCGTTGACGGATGGGTAGCCATTTAAGCTGAGAACGATATTCTGAAATATGGTCATATTTCCGGAGACAAAAAATGAATCTGATGCAATTGTTTACAAGACGTTCCAATTTATTCAGCTGTTCTTCAGTTACGTCCAGACAACACACATCACCATAATCAATTAGAGGAAGTATTAGCGCTTGAGCCAGCATAATTTTTGTTCTAATGGGCAAAAAGTTTTTAAGACGTTGCAGATAGTGAAGAGTACCATATACCTTTCTACTGATTTGGTTGATATGAGTGTCCCAACAGAGCGTGCTATCGATGTGTACACCGAGATCCTTTACTACTGGACTGAATGGAATCACGTTACCGTCAAATTTAAGTGATTTTGTAAGGTTCAAATCAATATTGTTAATTTGGTATGAGCTACCTACTATTATAGCTTGACATTTTAAAGGATTAACACGAATTCCAAAATTAATAGACCATTCTAAAATACTATTTAAATTTTGGTTTAATAGAGAAATGGCTTGGTCAATATCATCTATGTTTGTCTGTGTATAAAGCTGCAAGTCGTCAGCGTAGAAATGGTAGGAACAAGACAAGTGTTGTGAAAGAAGATTTATAAAAACAGAAAAAAGGATAGGGGACAGAATACCACCCTAATAATAATAATAATTAAATAGATAGAGTGTAAGTGATTCAAAAGGAAGGTTTTTATGCCCATGCGAAGCTGGGGCGGGTCGCTAGTTGATTATAATTAAAAAGCCAGGTAGGCTCAATCAAAAGTTCATTTATACTAATATTATAAATGCGAAAGTATATCTGTCTGTCTTTTACTCTTTGACGACTAAACCGCTGGACTGATTTTGATGAAGTTTGGCTTGGATATTGTTAAGGACCAGAGGTCAAACAGGCTACTTTCGGGCGCGATATTACCGCGAGTCCCACTCGTGCGGAGCCGCGGGTGTAACGTTGGAGTTATACAAAAGTATGAGATAAATCATCATCATCATTTCGAGTAGGCGTCACGGTCAATCGACCATGCACACTCTAGTGTCAGAGTTCTTCGGAACCGCCTCTCGGCCTCTCGTGGTTCCTTTAACGACTAGCAGATGGCAGCCGGGACCAACGGCTTAACGTGCCTTCCGAAGCACGGAATCATCTTTATTACCAGACAATCAGTTGATTCAAGCCTGCAATGTCCTAAACAAACTGAAATCAACTAAACAAAGTATGCTTCCCGTGGGAATCGAACCCACGACCCCCGGGTCTACAGGCAAACGCCTTAACCACTGGACCACGGAGGCAGTTATAAGATAAATAAAAGATGTCAAATAGGAATATAACACTGGTATTTATTTCGAGAGTGATACAATTAAAGTTAGGGTCGTGGATAGTTCAAGCACAAAGTTGGACTGAAAACAATAGTAAAAGTGCACAAACCACACAAACCACAAGTCGAGCCATTTATAGGGGGCTCGGGACGTCGCGTTGAGGGGCGGATGGTCCGGGCTTCAGGAGTAGTGGTAGCAGAGTCACACAGGCAAGAGCTAGTTGAATTGATAAATTTGAAAAAATATATACGTACTCAAATAGTGGTGAACAAAATAGGTTGATCACTTGTGATTGTGGTATGGTTTTTTAGATTAGTAATAAAATACATAATGTTTAGAATCTCAGAACGCGTTTGAGGAAAATAACCCACTGGGAAAAACCGTAAATGGCCTTATAACAAAGGTCATTGATAAACTTAGTTATTTGCTTAAAAATTAGCTGATGCAATGATTAACTGTAAATTTAACATATTTACTATCTGTGGTCCGCAGTTTTTCCGCCAGAAATGTGTATCATAAATGTGAAAGCTTGTCTGTTACCACACATTACATAATATTATACTCACTGGTATTTCACGGCTAAAAAGCAGGACCGATTTTGATGAAATTTGGTTTGATGAAAAGACATCATGCCGGTGAATAGAATTAATCTCTTTTAGTTATCAAACCTCCTTATCATTTAATGGTACTTTTGTTGATGTTAGTAAACATACCCAATATATTTAATTTCAAAGGTTTTTATGTAAGTTAAACCTATAATATTGCACCCGTGCGAAGCCGGGGCGGGTTGCTAGTGAAAATCGAGTTGGTTTCACGCCTTGAGGGTTCCGTACTACCACGCAGTACTTAAAGAATTAATAGGTTATTTTAAGAATTTTGCTTTCCTTCAAATTATTTGTTAAAAATATTTTTTCTTCATTTATTTATTTTCTTAAAATGTAACAATAAATTTACAGCTTTTAGATTTATTCCTTAATAAGTGTTGTATGATATTGCTTCTTACCAAATTCCATGATTCTAGTTCAACGGGAAGTACCTCATAGGTTTTGATACCCATCTAAAATTGCAAATATTACGTTCACAGAATTTAGAAAATATTAACAAGAAGTGGCAAAGCGCACTAAAAACGTGTCACTAGTTATTTCACACAGAAAATATGGGCGGGAATTTGATTGCGTCATTTATTGCCACTGTTATTTTTATTTTATTTTTAAATAAATATATACGGAAAAATCACACAGATTGAGTTAGCCCCAAAGTAAGTTCGAGACTTGTGTTATAGGATACTAACTCAACGATACTATATTTTACAACAAATACATATATTGATAAACATCCAAGACCCAGGCCAATCAGAACAGTTATTGGTCGATAATATTAGGTAGCTTTGTTGTAAACTATGTAATACATTTCTAATAAGGTGCGGTGTGGTTTACATGTATCAATTGAAGATAAGAAGAGAGAATACGCTGCCACACTGCGATCCTGGAACTAAATCCGCGTCAAAACATTTCTATTCGGATTATTTCTCTGTTCTGTGATTACGATAATCTGCAACATTTCATTCATATCTTTGGTTCGCGTTCACGTATAATTTCAATTAAGTAAATTTTACAGCCGAAAGAGACCGTAGGCCTAAGTATATGTTATGAATTTCATACTAATACGTTTATGCGTTCCTCAGAAAAAAAGTTTGACAGACAGACAGCAAAGTGATCTTATATAAGAGTTCCGTTTTTGAGATACGGAACTAAAAAATCAACCATTTGTTGAAATTCAATAAAATTCATCTTTATACATTAGCAGCTAGTGTCAAAGTACATAATTCATGATTGATTCTGTATGTGTGGCCTACCAACTTCAGGGCAAGCGATCAAATATGCATAATACACAGAACCTGTGACTTGATACACGTGTATACACTATTAATTACTAAAATGTGTAGTGAGAGCAACTAGCTCTCACATTCAATATGAAAGCGAAGAGTAATTCGAGCATTAGTAACTAGCTGTTGCCCGCTACTCTACTACTATTATTTCTACTTTAACTCGTGGTTCAACCGCTATGTTCAATTGGATGAACCACGTTGAAGTAACCCATATGGTAGTCATGGTCCAACTTTTAGAATACCACTTTATAAAGTGAAAACATATACTTAAAAATAATAATAATAATAAAAAATAAACAAATAAATTATTAACTTAAATTGTACAGTCCCGTTAAAGGCTCCACTTGCGGTAATGTGCCAAGAAGGCTGGCAGCATTTCCATATTGAATGGCAATGCTAATCCTTTGAGCAAGGTAATTACCAGCCCTCTGGTAAAAGTGAAAACTAATTTATGTCACAAGTTGTAATGGTCGAATCGATCGAGAATCCGAACCGATACTTAGTTGGATTGTAGATCCATACTTCCATATCCATACTTCCATATCCATACTAATATAATAAATGCGAAAGTCTGTCTGTCTGTCTGTCACCTCTTCACGGCTAAACTGCTGGACTGATTGTGATGAAATTTGGTAGGGATGTAGTTAACGACCTGAGGTCAAACATAGGCTACTTTTGGGCGCGATATAACCGAGTCCCACGCGGGGCGAAGCCGCGGGGAACAGCTAGTAAGTTTATATACCTATTGTAAGTCGTGTTTATTAATATCTAAAGGAGTCTTATACGAATCGTCGTTTAACTCAGTCGCCTCATCTTTACATGGTTCATCATCATCATCATTTCAGCCGCAGGCCGTCCACTGCTGGACATAAGCCTCCATTAAGGATTTCCAAAAAGACCGGTTGAGTGTCCAATGCTGCGCTCAAGCCACCGGCCGTCGGTTCGTCGCGCTATGTGCCCTACCCAATTCCACCTCAATAAGCTAATCCGCTGGGCTATGTCAGCAACCTTTGTTCCCAGGTCTATAGCAATACAACTGAGAAAATAGTGTTAAAATGAGTATAAGTTATTCAGGAGGTACCTATACAGGCATTTACTATCTATCTATTTTTTACTAAGTACCTATTACTCGCATGTCACTGAATTGTATATTTAGAGCACGTTACACACAATCAACACATACGTTGACGTTTAGTATTAGCACAGAATATATAATAGTACTTTGTGTTAATAGCCAACTAGATTTCTCCATAATATTTAGTATTTCATAGGTTAGTACTGTCACATTAATCCTTCAAAGCGTAACACGACAGTTACGCATAACTTTATTTGGCGGAAAAATGTCATACAAAAAGGCGTTATTTAAGATTTAAATGGTGGACTAAAGGGTGGACTATATCTAATAGAAAATATCTTAAGTTTTAAGAAATGGTACGTATATGATTTTATACATTTCCATACAGCCAACATTCTTGCCAACATGCCAAAGACATAATTTATTTAATAGTAGCTGTTGCGATTTCGCGCAGGTGGAATTTATAAATTGATTATAGTTCTTTCTTTTCGTGTTTTTTTTTCTTGCTATTAAGCCTTGTTTATGCTCAAATGTGCGTACAACTATAAACTTACACGTTATTGTATAATTCTTTTCTATTTCAGGTAAAATAAACTTGATAACATGACAATCCAGAGCATGAGAGTGACGGACGCTAGAGACGCTACTTCAAAAAACTGTTGTAAGGGGTAAGTTCAATTTATTCAAGTTAAAATTTTATATTTCTTCCCCCCTTATTCATAAAAATTAACAAACGTTTGTCAAGCTCATTACAAATATCGGTAAAAGAGAAACGAATACATTTTAGTTTAAATAGGCTTGGCTTACTTTCGTTGTTTTTTATGCGAACATACTAAAATTGAAAATCCATAAAAAACCGAAAGATCTAATTTAGACGACCTTACTTTAGGTATGTTTTCGAATTCGAACCCACGACCACGGTAACCATAGACAAAAGATCACAAAGAACATATACACATAGATAAATAAGTGGATATAGTTATTATCTTTGCCTCAGTCGGGTAAAAATAGCGCCTTAATTATATAAAAAGCAAATGTCTCGTCTTACCTACCAGTAGATCAGTGTGGGTATTGATTAGTGGTACAAAGTAATCAGGTCGCAGAACAACGAGTACACCAGTATCTAATCCACAAAGAGTTGTAGTGGCATTTCTATCTTGAGCTCCTCCGTGCTAAGAAAGGCCGTTGGTTCCGGTTGTTATCGATAATTGGCAGTCGTTAGGCTATGTCACATGCCTTTAGGCAGCCTGAGAAATCTGACAGTGTTGGTCATTAACACCCTCGGTTCATGTTCCTGCGGGTCTGGTTTCCCTGTCAAAAGGGTTACGGAAGTCAGTCGGCAGTCGCTCCATTGTAATGACCAGTTTCGCCAAATCAGGACCATGTTTAATAGCGTACCCTGGGCTCTGAAGCGACAGCTGAAGATGCAACCGGGAAACACGCTCGGACGAAGAAGTAGAGGGGATTTGGATGTCTCTCACCTGAGTTCCCATTCACTCATTTTTCAAGATATCTTCTTCATTCACAAACGAAAATTTATGACAGTGTAAATACTACATATAGGTATACGATTACTGTTAGGATGACAAGCACCTTGAAACAAGTGGCAAATTGATTGGTCCAGGAGGGAGGACTGTGTCGGAGGACAAGTGACTATTATCTTTACTATGAGTACTTTGCTTAGGAATTATAGAAAAATATGTTTGTCATTTCGATATAGCGATGTCCCGGTTGCATCGACAGATTGTTGCTACGTTGATAGAGCCTGAGGTCCACTTTTCTTCTTTTTCTTCTCCACTCTGCACGGTTTTCGGCATTCTCGCTTGTTAGACCATACGCAATACGCACATATCCCACTGACGCAATGTCAAGCCAGCACGATTTAGGTTTTCCATAAGGATGATCTATGAAAACGATTATCCTGGGTCTTAGACTTAGAGGCTCTAAGCTAAAACCCAATTTTTTCTGACATATTTTAACTGTAGATCGAACCCTGAAAATCTTGGCATGTTAACCACCACACCATGGGGTCCTTGATACAGAAGTACATATCCAATCCGAAGGTACAATCTATCTTTAATTATCATATACTTTAAATTTACTATTAGTCCTTACCTATATTATTGATTATGAGATAAAAAAATCAATTTTTGTGGATTAAAAAATGTTGCAGCTACCAAATTATGTTCAAATCACCAAATACTGGCCACTTATAAGTTTTACAAGAAATAAATCTTCTGATGACAAGTTCCTGATTCCTTTTAAAAGATTTAAATTCCCCGCTTTTTTTATGAACGTCCTGAATTATTATTTTTTTAATTTAATCAATTATGCTATTTGCAAATAAACGTCTTTCATTAGAACATAACTAGTGTTTAATACAGCTTTTTTTAAAAGATGTCCACTGTTGTTGTCCCCACTCAACAGATTGGAAGAGGCCTTCATACAACTTTTCCTGAGAGCTCAACTAGGTCATCCGAATACCTTGTAGTAACAGGTAAATTTCCTATTTTTATTACTTATTTGGGCTCCATATTCCAACCAAAAACGGAAAAAGGGGGTTAACCTTTCTTAAACCGGAGACAATACGATTTGAAGTCGTCATACTTTGATACTAGTATAGTGATGCATATTGTACACCGACTTCCGATCACATTTTGTGTCATAACCTTCAACGATTGCATAAAACGCGTCATATCTTATCGCGAACGCATGTGACCGGTAATAATTACAATACCTTTAGAAAAATAAGTAAAAAGCTATAAAATAACAAACCTTGATTAAAAAAATGTGAGGTCAAGACTTACCGGTTTGAGTAAGGATATTTACTTCACAAGTGTTGAGTATATTTTTTTATATCTAGGCTTAGTTTTGCCCGGAACCTTTGTATAGAATATGAAAACTACAAGGGTCAGTTCTTGTTTAAACAAGTTATGGCAAGAAAATCCACTTTCAATTATTGTTTTCATTTATAATTTAACTGCAATTTCAGTAAATAATATTCATCTAATATAAATTAACATACAAAGTAACAAAATCATTATCACATTAGCTTTCGCCCGCGGCTTCGAACGCGTGAATTTCCCTCGGGAACAGTGCTTTTTCCCGGGATGAGAGGTACACTATGTCCTTTTCAATACTACTTCTAATAATGTGTATGCAAAATTTCAGGAAAATTGGTTCAGTAGATAGGGCGTGAAAGAGTAACAAACAAATTCACTTTTGCATTTATAATATTAGTTGAGATAAAACAAACTAAAATTAAAAATTTATACCTATCTAAATTCGAGCCTTTGGCTCTTTTAATTGGACCATTATTTTAACCAGATGCTCGGCACCTCTATAGTTCTAGCAGGATCTTCTAACTATCTTACTTGCTTTTTAATATCGCACTCATTAAAACAAAGGAGCCTTAATTTCTAATGATGATATTCTAGCAAGCAAGCAATAATCCAAAAACTATAGGTGACTTAGCATGGAAGTCTTCATAGAAGGGCGTAAAAAGATTCCTCCAGGGTCGTCTTCCCTCCACCTCCTATGGCTCTACCAACCTCTCGGTTATACGAGCCGAATCTCGGGAGAGTGCGCTGTACGAGCATTTCGCATCTCTTTCCAGTCGCACCTGCTTGATCTCCCTACAAGTTCTCTATAGTGTCGCCTATCTATGCAATCAGTCATCCTCCAGGGTCGGTAATCGGTAACGCCCTCGCAATGTTCCTGGTGTTGCACGTGTCTCATAGACTATGGTTACCACTAAGTGGGATAGGTGGGGTGGGCCGTATGCCTGTTTGCCTACTTAATAGTATAAACATAATAGGTTTTGGTCTTTGCGCATTTGCGCTGACTTGCGTCGAAAGGTACCCACCTTTGCCTTTTTTTATGACTCTATGGAGGACTTTTTACATTATAAAAGACTTTACGGATTACAGCATGAAATATAAATTTTTAGACTGAATCTACCAAGCTTATCTTACAGATTCAAGCTGTGATACCAAATCATTCATTATCTTCTTTCAGCCGCATGCTGTCCACTGCTGGACATAGTAGGGCTCGCCCAAGGACGAATAATACCAAATTGCTTTGCCAAAAAAACTTACCTTTTATTTAGGCAAACACTTCATTTTGGACTTATTCAAGCGTTCAATTCCATTAACCAATCTAAATCAATTCCACAAGACCACATTCAAAAGATCACGTGAGGCGAGGATCAATGCTTCCGCGGCTCTCTCTTGACCAGTTTTTTCGCATATCCGCTAAATTACGCCAGTAAATCCGTAACGTCAGTTTTGGTTTAACCATAGCGGAGTAGAGTCGTAAAGTTACGTAATCTGTATCAAATATGCGCACGCGTCTATGGTGTTATTAATAATACGAGTAATTTTATAAATGTCAGTGCGAGCGGATGTGGTTATCTGTGGTGAATAGAAAGATCTTGGGTACACGGCCTGTTATGATTTTTAATATGGTTTCTGTTATCTGATCATGTTTTTTTTGGTATTCATTAATATTTTAATATGAAAAGTGTGAAGTGTATATTTAAATTTAATAAATATTGTTTTTTTTTTTCATTCGGAGGATTTTGTGTAAAAGTTAAGAGAGTTGGATTTACGCTAATCTATGCCATCATAGGTTTGTCTGGTTGTATTCCAACTACAAACTAAGATTATTAAATAATCATAGGTTCTATTAACTTGCGGCACCTCTTCTACTCTACTATTTTTGTCTTTGATTGCATTTTACGACATCCTCCTTCCTTGGAGCGGTTGCTGATAATGTTATCAGCAAAAGATACAGCCATATCAATCATAGGTGTAAAGGAAAGAGGTCATCTCTACCGAGATTCCCCAAAATGTGCGACAAAGACGGGAGGAGACAGTGAAATTTCTGGATTCATCACGAGTTTGCAGCAAGCTGGTGACACTCCCAAGGTTTTACAAACGTAAATAGGCTAGGTATGATGAAAATAAATTATACCCCTGAATATAAAAAAACATTACAAACCCGACTTCACTTTAAAGTATCTCACAAAACGAATCTAATGATACCTCACATGTTGAAATCCACTTAGTCATTTAAGCTACAAAGGTGACAAACAAATAAACATTCAAAAATCTTATCCTCCTTCGAGTGACTACCCGACTGGGTAAGGAGAAAACGCCCGAATTTGAACGGCGACAAAACAATATCTGAAAGGGTCTAATTGGCAAATATCGATTCAGACATAAACACAAATTCCAGTGAATCCTTCTGAAAAATAGTCACTTTGTAAATCCGAAACATCAGGTTGCCATCTGACATAACCTAACGACAACCAACTATCGATAACAGCTGGGGCCAACGGCTTAACGTACCTTCCTAAGCACGAAGGAGATATAGAAATGCCACTATAATGGCGACCAATCCAAGCATGGCCGCGTACTTATCGTCACTTGACGCGCGCTATGGAATCCCAAAGGAAGCATACTTTGTTTAGTAGTTTCGAGTTTGGTTAGGACTGCAGGCTTTTGTCTTATTGATGATTGCGTACTTCGGAAGGCACGTTAAGCCGTTGGTCCCAGCTACCATATGGTAGTCGTTAAAGGAACCACGTCAGAGGCCGCGAGAGGTGGTTCCGAAGAACTCTAGGGTGTACATGGTCGATTGACCGTGACACTTACACGAAATGATAATGAATACCACTACAATAAAGACTCAAAAATTGTGTAACCATCCTTCATGTTAAGTGTATTGAAAAAGGACGCATCTTATTATTTACGCCTATTAGTTGTAGGAAACCTTTTGTGTATCGATATGGTTTAGTTTGTGGAACCATTTCTCACAAACTGCATAAGGAGCGGTAAATTAACACTTTGACACGAGGTTTCAGTAAAGCATAAACATAAGTATCTATTATGTATTGTTTGTGTTGTAACAACCATTTTATGTGTTTTTAAGTAGAAATAAGTATACATAAGAACCTATTATTCATGGGGTTATCGTAAACTTGCCACATAGTTAATTCGTCACGTTTTTAAAACTCCATACATTCAAAGTTAATTCGTCACATGCATAAAAAAGTATTAGTTAACTCGTCACAGGTAGGTATGCGTTATAGTTAATTTGCCACAATTAGCAAAGTACCGACAGCAAGCAAAGTGATTTATTTATTTAGTGGTTTAAATCTACGCTAATATGAAAAATGCCGAAGAGTTTGTTTATTTGGTTTTATGACATGACGACAGGTTAGATTTACAAAAAAAAACCACTCTTGTAAAGATGAAGGTATGTACCATGGGCGGAACTGAAGCGGACAACAAGTTAAATACATTTATTTACTACAAATGTCTAAAGTATTCAACTACATACAGGGGTTTATTTATTTGAATTTAATGATGGCCAAATTATATAATTTAATTTTCTATATTACTCAATTTTATTTTTCTATTGTCATGTGATCTATGTATTGGAATGCAATGTATGAATTATTATTGAATAAATTAATGATCACTTGATCAATTCAAATAGGACATCATTTTTTTATTTAGCTGCAAAATGTTGATAGTTATCTTGAGTTCATTCATACCCTAGGAGGCTGTTGGTGCTTTTTAAATAATCCTTTATATGAGGATGAGAAAATTTACAATCAGACAGCTAGGTAGCACTCCTGCACATGCTTTTATCTCTCTCGCTCGCTGCAACTATCTCTTTCTAAATGTAACAACTAACCCTTTCGGTCAATGCATTCTTGTTATCAGTCCAGTGACTCACATGACCTTGCGAGAGGGTGGTGACATGTTTTGCAAAATTACTGTGCAATTTTAAATGTTGTAATTTGTGCATCTTTGAAAAAATGGATAATCAGCCGGGAACAAGTACGGGAGGACATGGTGTAAGTATTTTTAAATTTAATTCTATACAAAAAAAAATATGTGCTATTTGTTTATTATTTTATCTCTCAAATGCTCTTATATAAAAGGAGTTCGATTTTAATAACAGTTATTAAACAATGATTTTATTTAATTTAACTTTAGATAGCCTATGGTTTTAAAACAAAATTAATACTTAACTGACCCCTCATTATTTTCACAGCAATGTCAATTTAATCAAGTGTTTATTTAATTGATTCTAGTAATTATAATCTGCAAGTTAAACTGCACTAGATCTAATACGAACTATTAATTATAATTAAATAAATATTTGAATAAAAGAGTCACATTTCTTATTTTATTTATTAGCAAAGGTACAGTTTAAAACTTTAGATATAATTTTAAATCATACCGTTTTATGCTGCTTGTCTTAACTAGACATGACGCATGACAAACTTTAAACAAAATGGCCGACGGCTCAGACGCCAGCGGTGGTGTGATTAATCATACATTGTGAAATTTGACATGTATTATGCTTATTGTTTTCTGTAGACAAACACAGTTACAAATTTCTATACTATACCCGTTTAGTTTTAAAGCATGTAGTAATTTTTATGGTGATTTTATAAAATGCTGACTATTTCCCGTGACTTCAATTGCGGCATTTATTTCCGTTGTTGTTAAGAGTAAAGAGTATTCTTATATTGAAAGAGTTATCAAATTCCGTCCAGTAGCTTTTTTTCCTCTTTATAGTATTAAGTATAGATAAATTTATGATACTATTTCAACACCTTTTCAGGTCACATTTACGAAAACTGAAAGGGGACGGAGAATGCTTGTGAGAGGTGGTTATATGTACACCTTTCATCGGGAAACTAAGCTTGGAACTGTTTGGAGATGTACGAATCGTGCATGCAGTGCAAGTATAAAAATTTCGGAGAATCATAGCGTTCGAGTTTTGCATGAAGCGGCTCATAAGTGTAAACCAAATGTAGTGAAAACAGAGATTATCAAGACAAAGAATCTTTGTAAAGAAGCAGCAGCAAACACCAGCACACCTATGCCTCAACTATTTGAAGAAGTTTTTCAACCAAAAAAAGACGCGGGTTACGATTTATTAAGTGCCTTACCGAAATTTAAACACTTTTCAAGATCACTTTATATCGTAAGGAATCGTGAATTAAACGTACCCAAAACACATTTTGCTAAATGTGAAGATGTAATAATCCCGTTCAAATATACAGATTGTTTTTTATTATTTGACGACGACAGTGATCCTGAGAATAGAATAATAGCTTTCTGTACTGAGACAGCTCGTGAAGCTGTAAGAAATATTCGAACATATTTTTCGGATGGAACTTTTTCAAGCTGCTGTAAACCATTTTATCAGCTTTACTGCATACATGGTGATGTGAGAAGTGACGAAAACTTTACAAACGTAGTTCCTCTCATATACGTTCTAATGCCTAATAAGCAAGAACGGTCTTATGAGCGACTTTTTATTGCTCTCAAGAAAAATTTGCCATATTGGAACCCGGTGACAATGATTGTCGATTTTGAAATTGCAGTTATCAACGTCATAAAAAAAATGTTTCCACATATTAAACTACAAGGATGTAACTTCCACTTCAAACAAGCATTGGCTAAAAAAGCTCACGCCTTAGATATGAACAGCATCAACGAAAAGAGACACTTGGCTTTGTGTGCTGCATTGGCGCATGTAAAGCTAGAAGACATTGAAGACGGTTGGTTGTGGATTATGGAAGATGCGCCACAGAGTGAAACAGTAACAACATTTAATGATTATTTCGTATCCCAGTGGTTAGAAAATAAAAATATACAATTTATTTGGAATATACATGGTTCTCGTCATAGGACAATAAATCTCGCAGAAGCATGGCATAAGCGTTTGAACAATATGATGCCTCAAAAAAAACCTAGAATGCTTCAGTTTCTGGAAACACTCAAAAAGGAAGCTGATTATGTAGATACTAAAATAAAAAAATTGAATCTAGCCATACCATCAAACTTAAGAACGCGCAGGTCAATTGCATATGACAGGGAGTTAAAAACTCTTTTAGAAAATTATAATAACATGCCCCTGTCTGAATTTATATTGAAAATTTCTTATATGCAGCATTTTAAAGAAATGTAACATGGATGTAGTTAATTCTACATTTAAGATTTAAATTAATAATTTTAATGTATGATTTCAAAGGAAAACTAATGTTATAAACAAAAAGCAATATCTTTACTTTATATAATAAAAGTTCTTTTTACTATTGTTTTATTGTAGGTTGTTCTAATTTGTTATATAGATGTAGTTAATCCTATACTTAAGTTTTAAATTACGACTTTAATCTTTGATTTTAGGGGAAGGCAAGTGATGAATTATGACAAAAAATACTGTGATTTTATCTGTGATTCATTAAGTAGATATATTTTGTTTTTTTTTTTATGTTATACACGTAAAGTATATCAATAAGGTAGGTAGGTAGTAGGTAGGTTGTGCATGTTACCTAGGCAAATCAGCCGCTTTCTATTTATAAAGAGAACTGTGATTTTTACAAATTGTTACATAATATTTTAAATAAAAGCTGTAAATTTTGAGAACCTTCCTAGAAATTAACAGCAAATTTATTTTTGTTTGCTTCTTCTTTGGTTATATTTGTACGTAATATTTAAGTAAATCATTCAGATAGAACTGTGATTTTTGTAATAGATGTAGGTAAGGTTAATATCCCAAAACTGTGATGAAAGAAATAAATGTTGTTATTTAAATTTTTGTTTAATTTTCTTGCTGTCTGTACAAAAATAATCAGTGTGACGAATTTACTATACTAAATATTAGACTGTGACGAATTAACTATAAAAAAATAAAAGTGTGGCAAGTTTACGCATACTTTTTTTCGTGACGAATTAACTTTGTGGCAAGTTTACGATAACCCTATTCATGGCGCGCGTGTTCTATTTTGGATAGGTTGCTACTAGGCAGGGCTCGAAAACCTGGTTAGAATAAAAACCAGCTCGTTTTTCTGCTTATACATTTTTACAGCATTACGGTTCCGCTAAACAGGTATTTTTCCCAAAAATAACGGTCTTACCCATGTATCTAATGGGACCCTTAAATCAGCCGCGATATTTACTTACCTGGTTAAAGACCGTTATTTTTGGGTCTTTAAAATAGTAAGTTAAAAACTTTTAACTGCCTTAATTATAAAAATAATTATAAGCCTATTTCAACTAAAATATGATATACCTTTTTCTCCCTTATCAGTTTTTAACGTGAAACATTCTAGCTAAAATAAGCAAAGGTGCATTTGTTATTAAAATACTTTTATATAAATAAAGAGGGAAACGTAACTTAAATAACGTTACAATAATAATAATTGTAAATAGCTTATACTTTATTAAAGTAGGTGTGTACTAAAAAACGAATATGATAAAAAATACATATCAATAAGAACCGTGCACCCAATACGAGAGAAAAAAAAAACATGTCCATTCGGCTAACGTCACCCAAGGTCTTTCTCATCGGCAGTATATGTATGAACATTAGATTAGTTTCCTAATTTCCATACATACTCATACAATCCGGTCGTGTTTTGGTGAATACATCGCTGTGCGTAAAATCAGTGATAAAATGTGTGATCAGCAATTGCTGAGAGAAAGTTCTTTGAAGAAACCCGGAAGTTTGAGGAAAAAGAAGAACCGTCATGTTTCTATTACTGTTCCTAGATCAGATAGAGAAAAGTAAGTGTAAAACAATTACCATCTTTTTTTTCGACCAACTTTTTCAATTATTTCGTCGTTACCATGTCCTAAAGGTTTTTTTAGCCTACTTTTTATGTGTCCCACTGCAGGGCAAAGGCCTCCCCCCTTCTTCTCCACTCATCCCTATCCATGGAAACCTCAAGGTCCTAAAGGTTAACAGGTAGATAATGTTTAGCATTGTTACATAGAGGAAATATTGATAGCATTTGTTTGATTTTGTTTGTAGTGCAATAAACAGGAAATAAATTGATAAGTTAAAACAAAGTCAAGTTATTACATTTGTAACTGAAAAACGAGTGAATAGAATTGGTAGGTACATGGTTCCAAAGTTTTCAAAAAATACACGGGGTTCATAGATTAAAAATGAAATTTGACTGCGCGATTCCAAATTCTTTGAGGGGGTGAATCCAGGGGAGTAAATTAGTGTGTTAATCTGTGACTAATTCAAATACTTTGGCAAAACATCCCAGACAACTAGTTGGCAGCGCGCTTGTGAAATCCTCAAGCTTATAACGTTATTGTTATACAGTAGAACGAGATAAATAAAAGACGATATTAGAAATATACACTAGTATTTAATTCGATAGTTATACAATGAAGTTAGGGTCGTGGAGTACAAGCACAAAGTTGGTGACGGAAGTAAGAAAAGCAGTAAGTAATGTACTCAACTGGCAGATGTCAAGCGAAAGAGGCCCAACAACTACCAGTCGAGCCATTTATAAGGCCCTCGAGGACGCCGCGGTGAGGGGAGGTGGTCCGGCTGCAGGGGCTGGTAGTGGCAGCCAAGCCACAAGTTGTTATGAGCGTAAGTACACCACGGTTCGTGTCATCATCATCATCATTTCAGCCGCAGGTCGTCCACTGCTGGACGTAGGCCTCCCCCAAGGATTTCCAGAACGACCGGTTGGAAGCGGCCTGCAACGGCCTACGGTTCGTGTGCGCCCAAGAATTGAAAATGCCATGTAGTTAAGATTTAACCATGTACTCGTTAGTTAGTATTTTTTTATTAGTTAACGAAAATATAAATCTTCTTCATCAACCAAACTATATAAATACCAGACTTCATTGTTGACACAAATGTTATTATTTTTGAGCTTGTTAATTATACAAATACTCTTACATACAAATAATCTTTATTTTGACTTTTTTGCACTTTGGTTGTTAAACTGTAATATTTTACCTATAAATTTTCTATGATTAAATTTAACAAATAAATATTAACTTGTTATATTTATCAGGCTAAAAGTACCCAAAGCTTCAACGTGCTTCCTTTTTTTGGGAGAATATATAATATAGTACTTAATTTAGAACCTATTCTTAAAATAAGATATTTATTTTATATTAAAAACGTCTTAATTTTTCAACAATTTGAATTTAATACCACTTATTGACGTCATTCCAAAATCACACAGCTTGCATAATTAATATGATAAAGATTTATTGACTGACGCATAAAAGTTTCCGAATGAAATTTATATAATTATTGTTTTAATTTAGATTTTGGTTTGTACCTGATGGATAGGGTTTATTGTACTAATATCTAAATCATAGAAAGAGACTCGTCTAGCACGCAGTTCCTAATTCTATGATCTTAATACTTTGCCAGAAACCATAGTAATAAAAAAATATATCATTCTGACACACACGTCAAACTTATAAGACCCCTCTTTTTGCGTCAGGGGTTAATACCTAACACGGATTTTTTAATAACTTGTGTTCTCAGTGAATAATGATTTTAACCCCCGACGCAAAAAGAGGGGTGTTATAAGTTTGACGTGTCTGACTGTCTGTCTGTCGGTCTGTCTGTCTGTCTCTGGCATCATAGCTCCCGAACGGATGAAGCGATTACAATTTGTACTTTAGTTTTTTTCATATTAAAGGTGACATACGGACGAGTGTTCTTAGACATATTTGATGAAAATCGGTTGAGCCGTTTAGAAGTTGTGGGGGTGAAAATGGGGAAGAACAACCGAATTTCTGCAATCATACTGGAGTGGGGTCTCAAATGAAGCGCATCACGTGCACATTACAAAATAATATGTTTAATGAAAATCGGTTGAACTGTTACAAAGATCTGGGGGTGTAAGTGAGGAAAATACCTGTCTGCAAATTATATGTGCGGGGTAAATATGTCGACCGTCACCACTAAAAAGAAAATGTGTCGTGGTTTTTTTTTTTTTTTTTTAATTTTAAATTAAGTGTTATTAAACGATGGTGGCGCTAGTGTTCACCAAGGTATCACCTTAAGTATGTGTCCTAAATTATAGGAAGCATGTCGAACCTATGGGTCCTTTTGTACTTACCCCATCCCTTACTCACCCACACTGGGATTCCGGACTGCATGAGCTTCAGAACATCACCTGGTGAGAAGTGCCATTAGTCTATTCTACCTTACTAATTTGTTTGTTTCCATGCGGATATATTCAAAATATAATTTCGTTGTATGCATATAAAGACATTTTGCACTTGGATCATTTTGCTGCTTAGATCATCGCTATTATGAATTAAGGTATATTTGTGATCTTGATATTCAAGATCATATATGCAAAGGTATTAAAAATCTTCTTAATGGCTTACGTGTTATCTGCAAGTAGATTAGTATGTTTTTTAGAAGATTTATAATATAGAGAGAGGTAGTATCGTCACCACAAAAGTACTTAAAGTTAGTAGTGTGGTAGTACTAACAATTTGTTCCAAGTTTGTTCCCTAGGTTGCTTACCGTAATCTTGGAATAATCGTTATAAAGCACATACTTATAATATTATATCTAAGGCTCTGTTTTAAGGAAATCTATACGAAGTAGGTAGGAGCTATATCTAAAGGTAATATGTACCTAAAGTCGAATAGCTCGTTTGTTTATTGAAAGCTTTAAACTCTGAAATTACTGGTTAGATTAGGTTTTCTTTTATTTGATAACAAATTACTTGTACATTTACAAATGTAATACTTGCGCATAAATTCACCGATTCACCTTGTTTTGTTTAAATCGCCTAGTGTTTGTATATGAGCAATAGCAAAGCATAATTCCTACATTGAATTTTGCTCATTAAGTTTTGTATTTGAGGGTATTCTTAATTTGATTTAATTACAAATTAAATCAAATTTCTTGTCAAAACATCTTGCTAATTAAATCAAAAGACAATCATAGTAATAGGTCTATATTTTGTATTTGCGCCATCTGTTTAACGCCAATGGAAACTTAACACATACACAACGCAATATAATGCCGGCTTTTCGCTCTCAGCTGTTGTTATCGATCCCCAGTCACCGTTCCTGCAAACAGGTCCACTGCAATCTCCATCGCTTACAAAATTCTTAACACCATTGAAATATACAACTTTTAACAGTGTCATTACTCATGAAAATCGTGAATAACAAAATTGTGCGAATTACATAAAACTGCATTACTTACTAAAGGAGTCAGCTGAATATGAAGTGTTACTAAAATTTAGGTTATGTTGTCGTAATAGTGAAGGTTGTGTTTGGTTTGGGAACACCATGGAACATTCCCTAGGCACCGGCTTACACAGGAGAAATTTCATAAGCAGTCATGTCGACGAAATACCCATGGACACGATAAGACTAGTGTCCCCTATAAATAGGTTCGCAATTTTACAGGGTAACTTTAGTAGTGATGACGATGAGTTTCCCGAAAAGTGAGTAATTCCTGGATGTAAAGTAGTTGGAATGTGATTTATACTTTGTAGCTGCTACCTATAAAATATCTCATCTATTTTACAATTGTCATTAGTCGAAGGTATCCTTTCATGATAGGTAATTAAATATTTGGAGGCTAAATACGATAGCTAATCAATGTTTATGTACAAATGGCCACACAGAAAATTATACCACCTCACGTGTAAGTTTAAGTATAGGTATACTTATCTCTGTGGTCCACAAATATTTTTTTATGAGTGAAATTATGGTGAAACGTGAAATTCGTCATGGGCACTTAGGAAACGAATCCTAAGTAGTGTCGGACTGGCTAAAACACCACATCATTGACACCGTCTTCAGTTATTTCGACGTTTCTCTTGCGGAAATAAAAAAAAAATGTTTTTTTTTGTTTTTCCTATCAGAGGTATTTAACGTGTGTATAGTGCAACCAAAGAAAATATACAAGTTACACTACGCGTACAACATCCATTGGTTGTCTTCATCTTTTGACTGCATATACATTTTAATTTGTTTGTATGTAGTTGTAGGTCATAAAATGTATGTATATGTTTCATGTTTATAGTCCTAAAATACATGGAATTTCGTCATCCATAAGCGTAGGTAATCTGGGTTTATGTAGATATTTAAAAAAGGAAACAGTTTACGTATTTACTAACTTTGAAACTATTGGTTTTAAACAAACCATGTCGGATTTGATAGATAGGTACATGAACAAGATAAAAAACAATATGTTTTATAAGAGCTGAATCTAGCAGTTAATGGCGATGTGTGAAACCGCGAAGCTTGTACAAGAAGAAAAGCTAAGATACCTTCGGAAAGATTTAGCCACGTAATAGCTAACTGTTTATGCAATTTAGGAAGACTAAAGGGAAAAAACAGGTATAAATTTCCTTTTACCCTGTCAAAAATGTAGTGTACCTTTTTAACTGATGGCGAATTCCATCAACAACAGCATTTCCAAGAAGAGATGAAAGGAGGCAGCTGTAAGCCTCAAAAGTATTCTCAAATTATGAAAAATCTTTGTTATAGAACCAATAAGACATAGCATCTAAGCGGAACCTATGTTCGAAGCCATTTATCGTATTACCACCAGACTAATGCTTATACTTGTGGCTTACTACCATCTCTGAAAACCTTGCAAGAACGAGTGAGTAAGCGAGACAGCGCAATACATGATGTAGCGACATCTCCCTTACTCAATCGTTCTGCATGATTTTAAGAGATGGTAGTAAGCCACCTGATATTGTCTCAAACTGTATTCTAAACAATACTCTCTTTCCAGGCCATACAAAGTCAGGACGAAACTCATCATATCAGCGTTGGTGGCCTTAGTATTTGTATCGGCGTTAAGCGGTTACCTGATCGGCAGTGGGGATTACAGGGCTTGGAAAGGTTCCGAGCCGCCGGATCCTGTCAAACCCTTGCTGCCTTCAGCATCACGACTCCACGTGTTCCAGAAGGCTGCAGTGTGTACAGACGCACCACAATGCTCGCAGATAGGCAGGTAAGGAGTTATAAACTTTATATGGACAAATCATACGTATTTCTGGACACATACAATTTGTGTCTTTTCAAGACCCAGTTCTAGACTGGTCAATCGCTGGGCATTGTGATATGTGTAAATCACAATGTCCAGCGATTGACCAGTCTTAATAATTATATAATCCATACTAATATTATAAATGCGAAAGTCTGTCTGTCTGTCTGTCTGTCACCTCTTCACGGCTAAACTGCTGGACCGATTGTGATTAAATTTGGTAGGGATGTAGTTAACGACCTGAGGTCAAACATAGGCCACTTTTGGGCGCGATATAACCATGTCCCACGCGGGGCGAAGCCGCGGGGAACAGTTAGTTTAATATAAAAAAAAATATCAAAAGATGAAGAAATAACTGGCTGCCTATTAGGATTCGGTGTGACATTCACATTATATCTCTTTATTTTATAGGTAATAGTTTTATCTATCCCTCTTCTCCAGGTTACCTCAGCTATAGGTTACCTTCCGAAATATTGATCGATAGTAGCTCGCGTTGCTCTAATACACTTATTTTGGAACTACCAAAGGTCTTTCTTAGTAATGGCTGTTTGACTTTGGAACTCACTTCTAGATGGCATTCGAATTTCGATTTTTAAAATCACCATTGATTTTGGTAAAGACAAGAGATTTTGATTGGTGAATCATCAGCTATCAACAAAGTTCATAAATAGGTAGTTTCTTGATACACATATAAGAGGTACTTATATGTATGTATCACTTAATAAATTATTAAACTAATTATACCGTGCTAATCAGCACGGATTTGTCAAAAGGATTTTGATTAATTATATTTCTTCTGAAGCTACATTTACCTTTTGTGAAGACCACAGCAGAGATGATACGGTCTAAATATTAAAGTATTTACGAGACGGAAATCTGCTTGTCTAATAAATATTATTCGTATTAAAATCTTAATTTAAATTTGGCGCTTTTGACAGCTATAACTTTTCCTTACTTATCTGTGCTCTCTCTCTTCTTTACTCGCTCGGTTGTCATCGAATAACTATTTTAGACGTGCTAATTATTCCGTTGATATCGTAACAGAAGTTAAGGAATCAATAAGATCTAGACTTCTTTGTACTTCTTTTTTCAAAGAGCGTTGTCGTCAAGTAGGTGGCAGATTTATAAATAATACCAAAAAATTGAATACTTATCATGAAGGACATGAGCAATAACATAAAAAATGATCGGCAACGCTCTCGTGACAGTACGTTGGCATGGTGAACGCCGTTCATCATTTGGGCCGTAGGCCTATTTGCTTGCTCTGTAGTTTTCATTTTTACACTAAAGTATATTACTCGTAATAATTTGGTAGAATGCATGTGTGTTATGCACACAGACAAGAAATGATGATATTGTGCAACATATCAAAACATACATACAAGCCGAATGAACGACCTCCTTTGTGAAATCAGTTAAAATACACTTAATTCTGAAGAGAAGATATTCTAACCAACGTACTTTTTTCCATTGCTAAACAATAATATATTATTTTAATTTGTTGTAAATAATAATTTCATCATAATCACAACTTATAGGAAATGTTTTTGTAAAACAGCGCGCGTGTTGTTAAACAATACAATGCTATTCGTGTACAAACACACACTTAAGGAAGTATTACTCACATGTCTCAGTGTTGCCAAGTGATATATTTTCCATTTTTTTTTGTAGTAAAAATATATCGGCAACAGAATGCTGTCCACCTCAACTGAACAACATTTCATTTATTGAAAAGTTTATTGTTCCACCAATAAATAACACCTATAAAATTGACGGACCTAATGCTAAAAGCAGCCAGTCAAATATAAGATGATTATAATGAAAATTTTGTTTTGGAAAGTACCTATTTTTCCTGGAAACTGAGGTCTATATAAATTCAACGTTTACTATTTACCTGTTGAATCAAATAAGAGAGAAAATAATTACATCAAACAAAAATATTATAGAAAGCTACAATTTACTCTTCATGTGCTACGAATGCTACGACGTAGGCTACGGCTACGTATCTGTGCTACGAATTTCTCAGTTTCCAGGAATCTACTATTTTCGAGTGCTACGGCGTAGGCAAAAGCTACGAATTATTTAGTCCGCCAAATTTTTTGCCCGTCCATTATTTATTCGTTATTATTTATTACACATATAAAGTTAAAAAGATTACTTGCCTTTATAAAATTTTACATTTTCTGGTAACTTCCCCATTTTTTTATTAATTTCATATGGGCAGTTAAAATTTTAGCACTGGCATCACCAGCCGGCTTCTCACACAACCACACAGCTATAAATAAACAAACCGCCTCCACCTCTCGTAACCGGGTCTCCCGTCTCCACCAATCACGCTTCGAGAACGTTATCGACGCGCATGCGGTCAGTGACGTGTCTCTAGCAGGCTATATAAACCCGCGGCAACCGTCTCCGCAAACCATTCGTAAAACTAACTACGAGCTAATACGTCGTCTCGCGACCGATTTCAGTGAAATAATAATTTTCAAAAAACCAGAAGCAAATATGTCCGAGGCCTTTTTCGACAAATACGACTACTACAACTTTGACCACGACAAGCACATCTTCTCCGGACACAGCGGCAAGCAACGCACGAAAAAGGAGGTGAACGAGCACACGAACCACTTCGACCCGTCAGGCCATTCGAGAAAGATCGTCACGAAACTAGTCAACACACAGAACAATAAGAAGAACAAGCATTAGATGTGAGTTTTGGGGTAATTAAGTTTGACAATGGCTAGTGTAAGGACAATTGATATGCCTAGCGAACGGAGGTTGTTGTGGCGGATTCCCGAGGAGACTTCGGGGCGCTGCTCTCAGAGATCAATGGAACATCCAAGGCGGTTTTTGCTGACTCAGGCTTTCTACTTCGCAAACTGCAACCACAGGACGCGAAGCCAACCAAGGCCACTCAGCTGACCGGGAAGTAAAGTGAAAATCTATTTTGGATTCAACATCGTTCCACATGACTGATCTCATCCTATGGGCTTGTTGTAAAGCCCAAACTTGCTGTGTTATTAATTCTTAGTTAGATTATTATGCGTTAAGTTTGTATCTTTCACGAGGTACTGGACTGTTATAATAATTTAAGATAAATAAAGAATTTAATTTATAGTTTCTTTGTTTTTTTTTTATCACTCGAAACTAGGTCTAGGGTTCATTCCTCTGTTAGGTCAAGATAGAAAATTACATTTTTCAGCTTCTTTCTGATTACTTAAGTATGTTTTACAAAATAATGTTACCATCAAGTTTCTTCTAAAAAACAAAAAACATTTCTACTTACTAGTACTAACTCCCAGATTTGACCGTATATATTGATTTATATGTTGTTGGCAATAAGCTAGTTATGTATTCAGCTCGCCTACGCCTCCATGTTTATACACAAAAACAACCTTGAGCCAACCGGCCGCGCAGCCGGCCTTGCGTCTGCTATTATCACGCGGTTTGTTATTCTTTTACACAGTATTAAAAGTATTGATACAGTAGGCACCTATATTAACTTTAGTTTATCGCTTATTAATAAATAAAAAAAAAAATTTGGTACTTTCTTTAAAATATAGGTATATTTTTTTCCTTTATTTTTTCAAAATAATTCAATTTTAGATTACAGCGGAGAAGTAAGTGTTATATTTTTCAAGCGCATCTTACGCTAGGTTAGAGCAAAGAGGTATAATCACTACGTTTTGTTAGAGATCCAATGTTGCTTTTTCGTATTGCAAGACATCTTGCAAACAAGCAGCCAGTGCTGCTGCATAACTTTATGGATTCTTTTGTTCTCGCCGTTAGCTAAAGGATTAAATAAAATACTGTAGGATCATAACTACTTCCATACTTAATTCAAAAACACGTAAATCCTAATACCAAACTGCTTGTGATACTAGCAATATGATCTAGCAGAAAATAGTCTAAATATTAACTGTCTTTTAGCAGACAAACTTTTTTCTGATAGCAATAAGTAGATGATTAAATCTTGTAGGCGTGCGTGAGCATATCGCATGAATAAGGAAGCAAATAAGATAAAACCTTGACCGTATTGGGGGAGAAAAACAACTTGAACATTTAATGCTACAACGGACTTTGAAGTTTTTTCTCAGTTGCCTTTAGTAAAACAAGGTTCCAACTGTCAATATTTTGGATGAGAGTAGGTACATAATCAGAGCGTTATTCCAGTAAAATTCCAAGCCGTAAAGCTAAGGAGCTTTGCCGCCAAACGCAATGTCATATTTTATATTTTATGTTAGAAAAATTAGCATTATGACTCCCTGAGCATAGCCTAATATTGATACTTCTTGAGAATTTGTTAAAAAAAGATTATATAGGCACCTTCACAAACTGGTAGAACTTAGGGGCAAAACTAGTCAAATATATCCATACTTCTATCGCGCGCGGTCAGCATTTTTTTTTAATTTATTCTTCTCATACATTTCATATCATATATTACATCTTTTTGACGCCAGGCAGTTTTTTTAACTTTATAAATCCGAAAGTCTTTCTGTTTGTCTGTATTTCACGGCTTAACTGCAACTTTTATTGAAGAAATTTTGTATGGATATAGTAAAAGACCGGGGGGTCAACCAAAGGCTGCTTTTGGGCGCGATATAACCGAGTACTACGTGGGCGAAGCCGCTGGCAACAGCTAGTATTTTATAAGATGGTAATTTCATTACTGAATCCAAGATTGGCCGGCTGCCATAATGCTATCATATTCAGAATATAACTGTAAGGTCGTGAAGGACGATAGAAACTTTCTCCAGACATTCGGGGTGAGTTGAATGTCGTGACCTTTACAATAACTGCATTATGTTGCAGGGGTGAGTATAATAACAATTTGGCTCGTATCCAGACACAGTAGAAAAACTTTTTTGTGACAAACTCATGCGCGAACCAATCGGGAAAAAATTAAAGGAAATTACTAAAAAGTTATAAATAATAAGATTATAGACGACCTCGGTGGCGTAATAGTTAACGTGCCAGTCCGCTACTCAGTAGGCCCCGGGTTAGATCCCCGGTCAGGTGAAGATGAAAAATGATCTTTTTCTGATTGGCCTGGGTCTTGGATCTATATACGTATTTGTGATAAAAATATAGGATCGTTGTGTTAGTATCCCATAACACAAGTCTTGAACTTACTTTGGGGCTAGCTCAATCTGTGTGTTTCATCCGTATATATTTATTTATTTATAGGTATACCTAAGCATCTTATTTTTTTATATGATACAAACTGTGGTATGCTTTTGAGTCGATATAGTAAATGCACTTAATTCAAATTAAATGACTGCAAATTGAAATACATGATTTTTTAATATCTCTTGTTCCATTTGCCGGCTCGAAACCCAAGCCTTCTTGGGATGCAGCCGGGAAAACAATGAGATTGAGAGCCAAGTACCTACAACCTACAACGGAAGGACGGATTGGTCAACCGCAAGCTGCATTAAATTACCGACATCTTACAGATCCACATATGGGCACGTTGCCTCCACCGTGCATAGAAATCACCAATCAAGCACACATGAATACCTTAACTTGCATATTTTGCGTTGGCAACACAGGCAAGTCTGTAACCGATTACATTCTAGGCTAACGGCCAAAAATCACACAAACGGATACACATAACTCTACTATTATCTTGGCGCATATGATACATGTCTCTATACTTATGTAATAAAACTAAAGTTTGTTTTTTACTCCTTCAACTCTAGAAACTAGTGATGTTTTAATAAGAAGTCATAAAACGAAGATAGTTGAATGAAGATGGATGAAGTTGTTCCAATGTTATGATGTGACCTCAGAGAAATAACATAGGGCGTGACCAAGAGATATACGGTTTAAATTTTATAGAGGTACTAGCGACCCGCCCCGGCTTCGCATGGGTGGTATAAAAACCTTCATCTAGAATCACTCTATTAAAAAAACCGCATCAAAATCCGTTGCGTAGTTTTAAAGATTTAAGCATACAAAGGGACATAGGGACAAAGAAAGCGACTTTGTTTTATACTATGTAGTATCTAATTAAATATTATTCAGTCTACCTTATTTATAGTGGGTGTATAAATAAGGTAGACTAAATAATATTTAATTAATTGTCTACTACTTTACAATATCCTGGAGCAACAACCTTTCTTCGTGTGCACGTGACTAAAAGAAACAGACGGTCTGTCAGCAAAAAATAATTTGATGCAACTGATAAATAAAAAAAAAGATAAGATCAATTCTATTTTTTTCTACACTCCGCATACGTTCATATCTAACAACTCTCATCTCAGTGTGCAATTTCTTAGTTGTATTGTTACGTACTTATTCTATGCTTCTATATAAACGATCATTCTTACCAGGCTTTGTGGTCAAAATATGGTCACAAAAGTAAAATAATACTTTGATATTTTTGTTTACATAAAACCACCAATTTACTGGAAAAAGATATACTACTTAATTTCCTTTTTTGAAATAATAGTATAGCATTCTATAATCTATGGTATTATCGAACAAATGGCGGACCTCAATCCAGAATACCGGACCCTGGTTTCAAAAAATCAAATTTCCAGAAGGTCCCCCAGCCCGAAAAATATTTTTTACTTAACAAGCAGCAAACTATATTAAGTATACTTTGATAACTCAGCTTCTAGGTAACGTGCTGAAACAAACACCAATTCAAGTTAGATCTCGATACAAATTCAAACACCCCATTCAAATCTGTAAAGTAATTATCAGACATCGACACGATAAAGAAGAAGATTCTGTAAAGTCCACTTTTAAATAAGATATTATTAAGATATTTCTCTTTCAGAGACTTTCTACAAAAGAATGGTTCAGCAGTGGATGCCGCCATAGCAGCCATGTTCTGCAACGGTCTCCTAAACCAGCAGAGCATGGGGATCGGCGGGGGGTTCTTCATGACGGTCTACATCAAAGCTGAAGAAAAGGCTTACACTGTCAACGCAAGGGAGACGGCCCCGGGAGCGGCTACCACTGATATGTATCATGGGAGCTCTGATAAGGCGACGAAAGGTCAGTAATTTAGCGTTTCTTTCTCTTATCTCAACATGGATGTATCTGTACTGCTGCGAAGTCCGGTGATCGCTAAAGCACAACGTTATTTTTCATTACTAGAATAGGACTTTATTTCGTTTGCATATAAAGGTTTATAGAAGATGGTATGCCATACTTTTATAGCGTGTAAATATTCTACGGATTAACAACTTGGAATAAGAATCTACTACTAGTTTATATTGCATGGAAAACAGGAAGAGGTGGGGTTTATCCTAAAAATAGTTGTGTCTGTGGCGCAGTGCAACCGATGGACCATCTGCTGTCGTATCATATGCTCTATTTCTCATGTGCTCATTGATTTGGCTGTAACTTTTGACTCAGCTGTAGATATTTCATCCTAGCTTGAGTTATAATCAAAGCCTGGGTCTTGAATGTTTATCTATATAGGTATTTGTAATAAAGTAGTATCATTGTTAGTATCCCCTAACACAAACACTTACTATGGGGCTCACTCAATCTGCGCGATTTGTGATACATACTTATATTAATTTATTTTATTTAGTGTGTCAAATTTATAACACAATATAAAAAAATATTACTGACAAGGACAAAATGGACCTAGTTAATACAGATAAAACGTTTTTGATGATTGAATAAAAGTAAGTAAGTAGGTACTTATTTACCTAGAAGTTGGCATATAATTATGGCTACATTGTCAGCGAAAAACAACTGTGTAAATACACTACATTTTATGAATAAACAGAAATTTCGAAATCGAACAATAGTCTACATGATGGAATGTACAGGTACTACTGTAACAGTTAGTACAGTAACCTTTATAACCCTCAATGAAAAGATGGGTTCTTCGTCTATGGCATTGTAGGCTTCCGATCACACGGGAATGGAAATAGTGATCTACTCTCAAATCCATCTTATCATGTGATGATTAATATCCCATTCCAAGAAAATTATATAAATGATACTAAATAAAGAAACAAATTCACTTGTCAAAATTTAAAATCGAAACACCAGAACACTGGGTAGCTCGGTTTCTCTATATCGTAACTTTCTCTTAAATCTGGTTCAGATAATACTAAAGCTGTCATTCCAGTGTGCAATCTTGAGATGCCTTAGTATTTTGTTCATACTATTTCTCTTAAAAAATTTAGGTACCTACAGATTGAGGGTAGAAGGGTTTCCGTGGAAAAGAGAACTGCCTGTGGTCCAGTGGATACTACGTTTAGTCGTGGATTCGATTTCCAGGGGAAGCGTACTTTGTTAATTTAATAAGGAAATTTCTAACACACCTTAACACCTAAACCTCAGCCCAGCTATATCTAAAACTACGTTAGTTATGATAATAAACTAAGATGATTTTCTTCTCATCAGGTCCCCTTGCAGTCGGCGTCCCAGGGGAAGTTCGTGGGATGTGGGCAGCTCACCTGCGTTGGGGCAAGCTCCCGTGGGACAGTCTGATAGCTCCAGCTATTGAGATTTGCAAGAACGGATTCATCATGTCCAAAGCACTATACGATGGGCTAGAGAGCGCACCGTTTATCAAGAATGATCTCCATTTGAGGTAAGTCCTACAGAAAGCTCTACACACGGAGGATACATACTCTGGCCATAAATACTGTTACAATGAAAAATAAACAAAATATTACATTTGAATTTAGAATTCGTGTTTTTTATATAATTATTCATTGTTTCTTATTTTAGCGCCAATACATAGTGGGGTGATAAAGAAAACCGAATCGCTAAGTACCTAATTTCTCTGTGGTCCTACATACAGGGTTTATCACAGAACTAAGAAATCTTAACAAGAAGTGGCATAGCGCACGAAAAACGTGTCACTAGTTTGGCTTGTAAGCCAACGTTCCACACAGAAAAAATGGGCGGGAAATTTGATTGCGTCATTTATTGCCACTGCCAAACTACGTAATACATTTCTATATAATAAGGTGTGGTGTGGTTTACATGGGTTTGCGTGTATTAATTGAAGATAAGAAGAAAGAATACTCTGCCACACTGATCCTGGAACTAAATACGCGTCAAAACATAATCGGGTAATTTCTCTGTTCTGTGGGTTTTATGGATAGGTTTTATGTGGCCCACTGTACCTTACACTCTTGCTATGCAGAGTATGCTACACATGTAGAGCGGGCTGTTTGGCCCACTTTACATAGGCGACAGTGTTTTAATAAAATACTTCAGCTACAAAAATCTTGTTTTATAAATGTCATGAGATTAACTATTTATAATTAAGCGGAAAGATAAAGTCGGCTTCCATTCCATATCGCTATGGAACTGCGCAGTAAACGGTAAATACCTACCTACTTGGTAACTACACTACACTGTTACAAGCATATATTTATTATATTATATGTATTGGTTATATTTCTATATTATTATAATATATTATTTATGTTTTCTCCATTATTTCAAAATTTTACATTATTTTATATACTTACCTACACTCGTACTATCGTAAGGAGCGTCAATATCATAAGGAGTTCTGTTGTTGGAAGAATTCTGGTGTCAAATCTAAAGTCCAAAGAAATAGAACCTCGATTTTCTTTTGAGGTTGGTCTCTTCTGAATGTAGAAACTACGCGGCTTTTGACCTTTCCTAATAATTATCACATTGAAAGAAACGGAACAAAACACATTTTAAATGAGATATACATAGGTTGGTTAGGTTTGTTAACAAGCGTTTTATTTATCGACTTGTGTTGTATGTCCTTACCAAACTGGAAACAACTAAACAAAGTAGCTTCCCGTGGGAACCCACGACTCCCGGGGCACAGGCAAACGCTCTAACCACTGGACCACGGAATCAGTTATATAATATTAAGATTCTCTCACTTACTTACATCCTGTGGAGCTACAACCCTTTCTGGGTATTTTCTACTAGTTCTTTTCCACCTATCACGTTTCCTCGCCTGCTTCCATTTTCTAGATTTGCCCATCTTTCTTAGGTCTTCCATCACGCAGTCTATCTCTAACTAATATAATAATATCTAATAAATAAATCTAATTACAATTTCAGGAAGATGTATTACAATAGTGACAAAAGCCAGTTCCACCGGCCAGGGACGCTGGTGAAGCCTAGTGAAGCTCTCTGCAACACTCTTCAGAGGATAGCCGACAAAGGAGGGGATGAACTGTACAACGGCACCTTGGCTAATGACTTCGTGGACGATTTGCAGAGAGTAGGGAGTATCATTACTGCTGAGGACCTAAGGAGTTACGAGTAAGTTCAACTTTCATTGATACAAGTTGATTTAAAATTAATTTTTTTTAACAATATTAATATTTTTTACAGTTTTTTTAGTACGTGAAACTCGACTACTTTCTAAATATATTAAATAACATTTTAATACTTTTAAAATCGCTCGGGGTGCGAGCAAAATTTTTTTCCATTTTTAATTATGATAATTTTATGCTCTGAGGTGTAGTAGATAACATTGTTTTTTTCCTATAAAAGCTAAAAGCGAATTGATAAGAATATGACTATTTATTTAATGAGTAATCTTTTCTTATTAGTAACACGTATAGCATACTATAATCTGTGATGATAAAACACAGCCTACTTAGAAGCGACCGTGTCATTTATTTATACCTCTACAAAGTATATTTTTGAGTCATATCGTTAGAGTATATTTCACAACAGATATTAACGTTATCAAAACCGGTATGATTACGTGACATAATCGTCGTATACGTTGTTTATTTTTAATCGACTTCGCGAGAACGAGGGTTATGTGTTTCGAGTACATTATGTTTATTGGCAAGCTCAGTAGCCTAAATGCCAAATCTAATTTTATGTGAAGAAAAAAAAAACAATTATGTTTCGAAGCCGTTCTTCGTAATACAACCGAAAACTTTGTGATCATCATTATCATGTCGTGTAGGTGTCACGGTCAATCTACCATGCACACCCTGGTGTCGGAGTTCTTCGGAACCGCCTCTTGGCCCCTGACTTGGTTCCTTTTACGACTACCAGATGGAGCCGGGACCAACGGCTTATCGTGTCTTCCTAAGCACGGAACTTTGTGATGACAAGCAGAGATGGTTAGGCTACTGTATAAGGTATTAGTTTGTGCTTCGAAAGGCGTAAAAAACTGTAGTTTCAGAAGCTTATTTTCGAAATCTGTAACTAGCTTCAAATCGGTTCCCCTAATGTTTTTTTTATTGTTGTCAAACATAGATTTCGCGCGCGATTCCTAGTTCTATGTTGTCAAATCATTTAAAAGACTGATCGGTGAGATTCTAGATTCCAAAAATAGAGCTCCTGAAGGCCTTTACTAATCTAAAACCCACCTCAGGACTTAAACCACATTAATTGTATTAAGGCGTCGTAGAGCTGTAGGGTTTCCAGCTTAAGACATGCTAGACTACGCTCTCTTAACCATTAATAGGCGACTTATGAAACCAGCGAACTCCGTACCGCCTGAACCGAACTTTTCTAACCGTTTAAACCTTCCCTGAACTTCGACAATGTTTCAAGACCAAAATTAGTCAAAGCGGCCCAGCCATTCTCGTCTTTTAGCTAGACTATAGTGCTATAGATTGACGAAAGTATTCTTTTCAGTGCATCAATTGATTTTTATACATGAAGATAGATTTTCTATCTTCCTCTTTCTGACGATTCCACCAACAATGGCATTCATAAATTATAAATGACGAATTCTACAACATTGTACTGTAGAAATTCTAAAACTATTATAGAGTTGGGTCGCGAGATCAATTGATTCTGTAGAGGTACCTATAGATACAAGAAAACATTAGTTGAGTGTTTAAATTATTCAATTTTAGACTTTGATTTAGATAATTTGTATATTTTCTTTTCAAACATCATATAAAAACATCATATAAATTCTTTATTAAATCAATAAATGTATATAAGTACCTATTTTAAATTTAGTGCAATCTCCAGCCATTCCTTACATTTCTATACTTCCATTGTTATAATTGTACCAATGAATAACATTTGAACACCTGACAGAACTATAATGTGACTCATATATTTTCATAGTTTTCAAAACAATAAATTCTGAATCGTTTATTCAGACTTTTCGTGCTATTCATTCATAGTTAAATTGATACGTATATGTGTGCCGCATTGTGATAAGTGCAAATTTATAAAATATCAACCTTAATAACATTATGTGACGGACCATTTTTCTATGACTTTACTCGAGTATAGGTATTGTATGTGGGTATGTAACAATAGATATAGAAATTACTGAGTCAATGTTTAAAGACATTGCATCAGAACAAAATGGTTTTTTGGAATGAGTACCTATATTTAAGAGATTTTTTTTATTTCCTAGCATGTTTCCCAGTTCCATTCTCAGCTTATGCTCAGGATACGCTTTATTTACCTATTTGTTATTTTATTACATAAGAAAACAAACAGCATATGTATAATTTTAAAACGTAATACCTAGTTAAAACAAAAATTATTTTTAAGCACAATCTAGGTTATATTTTTACAATAACTATACTTATTTATAACAAAATCAATAAGACAAATATCAAATAAACCATGGTGGTGTATCTAAAAATTATTGATAGAATCTACTTAGGTAGGTATTTGTTTGTGTAATGTTAGGCTATAAATATATATATATATATTATATATAGGCTACAAAATGAATCCCTATTTCCCTTAGTATGCCGACTTGGCCTTTTTTGTCGCTTATCCGGGACTGGATGTTTAGAGTGCAAACTTACAGGGTTACTACCGTCTTAAAACCATGCAAGATCCAGTGAGTAAGCGAGACAGCGCAATACCTACATGATGTAAAGTGACATCCCCCTTACTCACTGGATAGTGCATGGTTTTAAGAGACGGTAGTGACCCTCCTGTACCCCTAGTATGAGATTTGATTTGATGAGACGCTAGTACGCGTTATGATTTTGTATGGAATTTCTTAGTTGCCTTACCGACCGCCAGGGGCGCTGTAAAGGTTTCTCATACAAAATCGTCTTCGACTTCGACAAGGTGAGGTCTTTTCGAAGTCGGTGAAGATGTGGGTCTAAAGCTGACATGCCAAAAACTATATAATTACAGTTACTTATATTAATTAAATAATAGAGTTAATCTCAAAGTTGTATAAGAAATACCCCTTGTAGTAGCACTAGTAGCCGATTAGGTATAAGGTATAAGATAAGATAGAAAATAGAAACTTCGATCATATATATATACTTAAACACTTATGTCCGATATCGCGTAATATTCGTGACATTGTTTTGAAATTTTTTAACAATCATTTATGATTTTATCAATATAAGGCCATGGATAAATGCTTAAGACATGTTTTGTTTAGGTACTAGCTATTTATTGTATATTAGGTATATTTTGATGTCGTGTGTCGGGTTTCGACCTAAAACAGACTAGCCCATTAGCAAGTATGCCTATTGTTTTTTTTTTCAAACTTAGTTATCACTAGCGACTCGCCCCAGCTTCGCATGGGCATAAAAACTTTCCTCTTGAATCACTTTATCTATTAAAAAAAACCGCAACCAAATCCGTTGCGTAGTTTTAAAGATTTAAGCATTCATAGGGACAGAGAAAGCGACTTTGTTTTATACTATGTAGTGATTGATCATTAGACCTACGCATCGGGTGTAAATATAGATACGTCGTCAGGACACAGATGGGGTCGAAATGAAATTAGACCATAAATCATTCAACATGTCAACACATGCAGCTAATTGATTATAATTACTCATAGATAAAAAAAAATTGCGGGCGCGATTTCCGAGTTATATGTAATTACAAGGTAATTACTTAAGTACTTACCTATCTAATATCTATACTTACCTACATTTGCTATAAGCTGGGGGTTCATTTTATTCGGAAATGAAAAACGTTTGGTGACTGAGAAGACTTTATTCACATTGCATAAACAGTCCACACGAATACTTTCACTAATTACTTACCCGAATATGGTTTTTCTATACGTTATTAGGTGGATTATATGTTACATACTATAATTATTTTGCTATTTCTTCTCTGTGCTAGAGTTAGTTAGGTAGAGACCGTATTCCTGCGACCCAGTGGCTGAAATGATAAATGATGCTTGAAATGGTGTTATTACAATAATATGATTTTAAATTTATTGATAACATGGAAGTAGGCGAAATTAGTAAATGATATATAATATTTACACTGTTTGATAACTCCGTGGCCTAATAGATATTTACTTTGTAGATTAACTTGCAAATAATTACTTATCACATCGTTAAGCTCCTTTTTGCAAATACAGTGGTTTAATAAATAATAAATAAATAAATAAATAAGTGGTAAGTACCTATAGTAAATAAATAAAATAAAAAATTTGTATCTACCCAAAATCATTTTTTTTAAGATAAATTATTATAAATGCGGAGCTCTTGTCTTAGGTAGGTGTGTAAGTTATTTCATGCCTAAATTATCTAGTAAAATAATGATGATGGTTCAGACATAGATTGAGAAAAAGGGAGTGGTAAGTATATTCCAAAGCCGGAAACCACGGTTGAACAGGCCTAACTTGGTAAATAATTTTAGACTGTCCATGGCATCTTATCCTTAAGATCCAGAGCCCAGAGTAGAGAAAACTGTCGTTTTATATATTTATTTATCTATTAGCACATATTACAAACTGCAGTCACAAACAATCTAGTAAATAAAAGGTAAATTTTGTTTCGAACTATACTACAATCCTAAGATATATGTGCATAAATTTTCTTGTAGATATGAATTAAAAAATCTTATATTTTAATTTTCAGAGCAAAAATCGAGCAGCCTCTAGAAGTACCACTTGGCAATGGGGATGTTCTCTACGCGCCTCCTCCGCCCAGTAGTGGGGCGATCCTCGTCAATATTCTGAATATTCTCCAAGGGTACAACTTCAACGCCAGCAGCATCAACACCACGGAAGACAAGATACTGACCTACCACAGGATCTTGGAGGCGTTTAAATTCGCATACGCGACGAGGACAAAGCTGGGTGACCCGGAGTTTTTGGATTTGGACGATGTAAGTGAACCGTAAAATATAAATATTAGTTACTAGCTTTCGCCCGCGGCTTCGCCTGCGTGAGATTACCTCGGGAACAGTGCTTTTTTCCCGGGATGAAAGGTACCCTATGTCCTTCTCAATACTCCTAGCAATGTGTAGGTATGCGAAATTTCAGGAAGATTGGTTCAGTAGATTGGACGTGAAGAGGTAACAAACCAACAAACAAACAAAAATACAAACTCATTTTCGCATATATTAGTTAGGATTAGGATACTTTCCATGGAGTGCACGATACCGTGAACCTTATTTCATGTTTATTACGTGTCTCTAAGTGTCTTCAGTCCCTGTGACATTGGCGCCCAACGTGTAGCGATAACACAGATAATTCACTTGGTAACAACTGGTATTTATATGTTTAAGGTACTGTGCCCCTAGTATGACTTTTTCTTAACGCAGGCGCTAGCGACTGCGTTAGGACTTTGTATGAAATTTCTTAGTTGCCTTACTATCCACTAGAGGCGCTGTACAGGTTTGCCATACTAAATCGCTAACGCAGTCGCTAGCGTCTGCGTTAAGAAAAACTCATATTACTAGGGGCACTGAACTGTTTCTTACAAATTATTTACATTTTAGTAGGTAAGTAATTTTAGACATGTTTTTATCTTAAAAAAATATAAATAGAATGAATATGAAAAAAAAACTCATTGTTAAAAATGATTTTGAATTTGAAAGTGGAAATGTAGAATGAAAAATGAGGAACGTTGCTTGCGCATCGCTTAATATTCCTACCGAAATACAAATAAACAGAATTGTTTGTCATTAATACTGTGCCCGTTCCAGCTCATTCACAACATCACCGATCCGACTTACGGCACAGCCATCAGACTCCGTATCAACGATACTTGGACCAGCAATAACACGGATACCTACGGAGCCACGCAGTACAACAAGCCTGATGCAGGCACCGCTCACATATCTATTATTGGCACCAACGGAGACGCTGTTTCGGTCACAAGTTCCATTAACTTCTAGTAAGTGTAGTACCTATCTCTTTATTTTTCTTTACATTTTCCCGGCATCCTTTGATGTATTCATATTGGTCTACTCTAACGCAATGCCCTAATATTTCCTCTCAATAATGTCGTTTGACCTGACTCCTGTGGAGTGCTACTGCTGGTGTTATCCACCATTTGTCGAAAAGAGATGCAATGTCTCTGTCTCTCTATCGCACTTTTACAGTATCCCCGAAAAGAAAGTTTGGCTGAAGTAAATAATACATCAGCGAGTTCCTTATCAAACACATCAGCTGGACATTAGGTACTTATATCTATACATGTAATACATTTATGACAAAAAAGGTTTCGACTATTTACCTATACAGTCAAATATTACTAAAATATTAGCAACTAATTTATTGACATCGAGTATTAATAAACTCAATTTCCTAGGTCGATTCCAGACATTGCATCAGCCGAGTGCAAAAGTGTATCACTTTACTTTGTTATACCTATGTACGCAACCAAGCATACTGCGAACTGCATGAGACTCATGTTTCACGATGACGTCGAGTGCATTTGCTGATAATAATATTTTGGTTCTAGATAGGTTTTATGGATTGAATCATTTAATCCATAAATAAGAATGTTAGTTCATGTGTTTTTCTCATACAAACGCGTAGTCAAGGTGAAGGCCAATGAGATGTTTCCTAAATTCCAAATCCTCGTTTATTGCTATTGACCTAAATTCATAAGAGATCTGAATATTTTGGGATTTTACATGTTAGTTTTTTTGAGCGAATGTGCCCAGCTATGTTTCAAGACTAAATTAAGAGCTGTTTTTTATTTCCGTTACTTTATTACTTACACAAACATTTCTTTCGTGCGGGATGGGAGAAAAAGAAAAAAATTAAAATGTACTTAATTTCCGCGCAGGGTTTAAAAAAATCATGACATAGGCGACGCAGCTAGCAACACATCACTATTGATTTCCTGTTTCAACTGCCATCATGCTAAACGTGGCCTAAGATCTTATTACCTTAGGCTCTGTCTACCCCGTGGGATAAAGCCATGATTATTATGTATATATTACACAAAAATAGAAATAACAAATTACAACCATTCTACAAACCAGAGGACTTTCTAGGTGTCATAGTTTATGGCTTACTTGTGGTTATTTGAAATTGTCATATCTGTCTTGCTTTATTATCCAGATTACGAGTATAACAAGGTTTAAAAAAAAAATTTCTCAAAAAAATAAAGTCACTTACATGAGAACATATTGACATACTGTAAGTATATGTCGTTCGTATCTTTCTGAATATTGGAATCGCAGTCAGTCATTCGTTAAACTATTGACACTTCTTTCTCTCTTTACATCAGCTACGGCGCTGGTTTCACGACTTTGAACACCGGAGTCATCATGAACAACGTCATGGATGACTTCTCCTCACCGGGCATCACCAACTACTTCGGCCTCCAGCCGTCACCTGCCAACTTCATCAAGCCGGGAAAGAGGCCGCTTTCTTCAATGAGCCCTAGTATTATTAGAGATAGGAATGGAAACGCGAAGATGGTGATAGGAGCTTCTGGAGGGACGAAGATCACGACGGGCGTTGCTTTGGTTAGTATAATCCATACTTCCATACTAATATTATAAATGCGAAAGTCTGTCTGTCTGTCTGTCACCTCTTCACGGCTAAACTGCTGGACCGATTGTGATGAAATTTGGTAGGGATGTAGTTAACGACCTGAGGTCAAACATAGGCTACTTTTGGGCGCGATATAACCGAGTCCCACGCGGGCGGAGCCGCGGGAAACAGCTAGTTATTAATAAATATATACTGACAAATCACACAGATTGAGCTAGCCCCAAAGTAAGTTCGAGACTTGTGTTATGGGATACTAACTCAACGATACTATATTTTACAACAAATACATATTGAATTATTATTGCCAAAAAAAACGAAACCGACTTCAATTACTCAACTAAAAATAATGAAATAATTGTTATTTAAATATGCTTCATATCAAACACTTTAACAAGCAAATAGGAAATATATTTTAGATACCTATTTATTTTGTGCTAAATTCTAGGTGACAATGCGCAAGCTATGGTTCGGGCAGACTATCAAAGAGGCCGTTGATGAGGCCAGGATTCACCACCAGATCTTCCCGATGGTGGTAGAATACGAATACGGTATTATTGAGGTAAGAAATTTTGTGTTTGGCGTGAGGGTAAGAGTCACAAAATGTCGGTGTTGTATTTATTTTCCAAAATATATATGTATTCGAGTATTTGTGCATAATAATGATTATTATACGTTTAGTGTTCGTGAATAAGCGTGGTGGTACAATGTCGTATATAAGTGACTTTAATCCTTGTCTTCTATAATAAATCTAAATCTCCCAAGACAATGCTAAGCGAAATTCTTCTACCTCTTCACTTAGCCCTCTGACTAACTTGACCAGAGATGTCTACTGACTTAACTCTATGACAACTAAATAAAGAACATTCAAATAAAACTTGATACTCGCAAAAATAAGCTAAAAGTGTGATTGCTTTAAAAATGTGGATTAATGCCACAAATAAGCTCACAATAATTTCCTCTTTCAGGACATAGTGAATGGATTGAAGAAAAAAGGCCATGGAATGGTCCGATACCGAGGGAGAGGTTCTGTCATCTGTGCTCTGTATAGAAACCAGACAGGAATATACGCGAATGCAGACTTCAGGAAAGGGGGGGACGTCGCGGGGATGGACTGAAGAACTGAATTAATTAGTGATAATAAAAAGATTACTCGTTCAGTATCGATATGTACCAGCCTTCGAGCAACACAACTTCCGTACTAGAAGGGAGTGTAATGATATTTTACTATTCCAATATATCTGGCGTTTTTTATATGGGGGGGGGGGGATACACACAAGTAAAATTCTGCATACTTACATACAAAACTTAGATATACTGTCACCCATATGCTACCACCACACTTGGCTATTTGTATATTTGCCAAAACTTTTGCGTGATTTACCTACTTTGCCTATTCGTCAAATATTTTGGCAAATACGCGAATAGCCAAGTGTGGTGGTAGTAACAGAGAAATAATATAGCTGTCATCTGACTGTAATGATGATAATTACAAAAAATGAAACAAAACGGCAAATAATTTGTGTGCAGATTACACACACTAATACATTACATATGCCGGTTGGGCTTATACTTTGACAGAGGGGAACGCAGCGTATGGCTACTCCCTTCCGGTAAGGAGGTCGTGTTGCTCAAACGTACTCGTTAACTCAGCCCTGGATCTACGATATTTAAGAACCGGGCTAAAACTCAATAGTGCATAAAGAAATTACTAAGGACTCTTAAAAAAATCACTCTATATTATTATTAGAATGTCCCCTGAAATGCTGCCCTGGGCTAGGGCAGCATTGATTGGCTTGATGAGTTAAACCACTCCTCGAAGTTAAACTACCAGGTTTATTATTATTAACAACTAGCTATTCCCCGCGGCTTCACTCGCCCGCTGTATGTTCTAGCCTATAACCGTCCCAATGAATCATATTCAGATACAATTTTTCGAATCTAAGTTCTAAAGTTATAAGCGTTCAAAGAAACAAACTTGTCAGATTTATAATATTAGTATAGATTACACCATGTATTCTTAAACTATCCTTTAAATTTTTACTCTGTATTTCTTTGGTCACACCTCCTGATGAGTGCCGGCCGGGGCTGAATATTACTCTCGCAAAATGCAACTTTGATTTAAAAAATTTTAGATCACCAAGTAACAACATACAACCGATTGTTACATTTGCTATTTAGTACCTAATTAATTGATTAATAAAAAGTATTTTCGCCATTAACAGTAAGAAATGACGATGACAAATCTTTTGACAGTATTCGAAAGTATTAGATAATATAATTCTATTATTGTTACTCAGACATTAGCCAAACTGGCTTGAATTAAACCCATACTACTCTTAACTACTCATTCCAGAGTATTTTAATAAAGGTATTGTTGTAACTACCTATCTTTTTAAATTCAAAACTGTGGCATAACACGCGCGGCGTGTGTGTATTTTGACTCTTATAAAAAAAACCTATTTCTGGTGGGCCGCAGTCTACGTGCTAGCAATTTAAATAAATACTAAGTAAAATGTGTTTTGTCGCGTTCTTTTACGTTAAATGCGGGTATGAGAGAGAGGGACAAAACATATTTTAGTTAAATGGGCTTAACAAACGTTTGTTAATGTTTATGAAAAGGGGGGTGAAAATATCTGCAGCCTGGGGGGCTACCACGATGTCTTATAATGGCGCAGTACTGGTACGTATGTAATCGTAAGGCAAAGCGACATCTTACATAATCAAAATGTTAAAATGCCGTAACGGTTCAACATGTTTGTTGCCAAAAAAAATTGTAGGACCTTACTGTTTACCATGTTTACATAAAATCATAGATTAAAAAACGCCTGTAGAGACCGCGCGCAATCTCCTATCTCAATGCAGAAAATAAATGATTGTTTAATTTTTATTACATCGTGATAGCCTCTAGTTATGTGACAGTGACATTTAGGTCATTAATGTCATTAGTTTAATAATGAGAAAGTGCGTGAGAAACGCCCATATTGGCTTATATCCGTGACATAGGGTATAAACCGCGATAGAGTCACTTACCTTCATATGGTCCACACATATCTGGCCATTGTTTTATCGAGAATTAATACGCGCGCGTCTATTAGAGAGTTTATTCTTGGTACTCAATTATTTCCCGTAAGTCCAAGTAGTTAAGGTTTATATTAAATTGTTCTGAAATTCGCTCCGCCGCCCTTCCAGCTGAAAATAGCGGTTGAAATGAATTTGTATTAGAAAATATCTGGCATTATATCATATAAATGTCTAAAATCGTGATTGGCAATAAAGTAAGAATGAAAGACAATGGAAGTGTTAAATATTATTAAATGTGATAGGTAGTATAGAGTAGATAGATTTTAGAATAAAAATAAATACTTACCTACCTATATTGCTTGAATCTCTTACCCGTTTTATTGTTAATTTATAAAAAAAAAGTGAGGTATAGATTTTAATATAGAAAATCAATTTAATTGATACCTAATTACAATAAACAATTATCTTTGGGCTTAGTAAAGATCGTAGCTTGATATTCGGACAATGAACCTTGAATTGATGACTTGAAATTTGATAGTTTATCTTTTTAAGCTGAATTTTCTTAAGATTTCCGTTGAATACATTTTCAATATTTAAAAATAGATCTCGTTATTCGTTTCAACATTCCTATAAGAATACCTATATCAGTTATTGTTCGACCTATATATATGTATATGGATTAACAACTTTATCTAACAAAGTATAGAGTCTAAAATGTCCTAAACTAAGGGGTCACATTTGGCGTTTGTATATATAGAAAACATGCTACTGATTTCAATGGATGAGCGATTTAGAAGTTATTTTAATCTCCATTAATATTGATTCTAGTATATAATAAATTTAATCAATACCTACAAAATGTATGTAAGTATGTCTAATGAAAACAATGTATGATTCTGAGCTCTACATAAAATATCAGAGAGAATCCTATGGTTGTTTCGCCATTAAACGCATTTAAGTCTCATGCTGTCTCTTTCTAGATAACAATGGTTAGAAAGAGACAGCATGAAATGCAATAATTTCAATAAATAATATGAATTTTTCTGCAGCTTACTGAATCACAAACTATGAAAATTACATATATTTATTTACTAGCTGTTCCCCGCGGCTTCGCCCCGCGTGGGACTCGGTTATATCGCGCCCAAAAGTAGCCTATGTTTGAACTCAGGTCGTTAACTACATCCGTACCAAATTTCTTCACAATTGGTCCAGCAGTTTAGCCGTGAAGAGGTGACAGACAGACAGACAGACAGACAGACAGATAGACAGACAGACAGACTTTCGCATTTATAATATTAGTATGGATTATAAGATATAGTTATAATGTTTACTGCTGCTTTTCCTGAAAAATAGTGTCTACTACAGTAATAAGTGTTTTTATAAGTAAGCTGTCTCGAATCTGCAATTTAATATCAAACAATTATAATAATTTTGTTAAGAATAAGGTATTTAATACCTATTTGTCGTAATCGTAAGTAGGAGAACTTTTTAAATAAAATTTTACACGTTATTTGCCTGTTATTTGCATTTTTCCTTTATTTTCACAACTGCATTCCCAAGGAGTGTTAACGTTAGCCAGGCTGCCCGTCATAAAAACTCAATCCAAATTCGAATTATATTACTACAGAAAAACAAAGATTCAACATTGACAGAACGACATTTATTTTTGCATTGTAATTGCATTGCATTTACCATAATAAATACTTTATTTATAATTTCCTTTCATTTTAATAAGAAAATCGTTTGAATATAAATATACAAACTCATAATATACAATCAAAACCTACACCAATATAATACATCAAATACTATAAATCTTAATAGCATACCCTGGGCTTTGAATCGTAAGCTGAAGATGCAACCGGGAAAGACGCTCGGACGAAGAAAAATGGTAGTTCCACACGCCTAGCGTGTTCCGCCATATTGATTTTCCAAATATATTCTACACACACGGCACGGCTCTCTGTAATACAGCCGCTGTAAAAATGTTAAATAATCACTTCACATCTGCACTTAACACATAATTATACTAACTTCCGCTATCTAGCCAGTACTTCTCTCATAACTTCAAATAAATGCAACTTTAACCTCTGAAAATACTCCTTGCGTGTTAGGCGAAATTCCTCCAAATATGGCGGAACACGTTAGGCGTGTGGAACTACTACACGCCTAACGTGTTCCGCCATATTAACTTTACAAACATATTCTACACACATGTCAAGGCAGAGACGTCTAAAAACGCTCTTTTTTAACTTTATACTAACTGTCGCTATATAGCCAGTACGTCTCTCATAGCTTCAACCGGGGTGACAAGCCTAGTAGACCCAATCAATATGGTATTGTCGACCCCGCTAGTGATCACTGAGCGATGGAGACGCTTGCACTCTTCAGCTGTAATCCCTCCGACGACGTAGATTATAACTGTTTGGTTGTCTAGGGGGTGCTTTGTACCGCGAGATTTCTTGCTTGTTAGTATGCTGGAAAGAATGGTAGAAATTATTATGTTGTTGCACCGGCAAGCACCCACCGACTAGATGGTCAGGTGAACTGAAGAAGGTCGCAGACAAGCGCTGGATGCAGGCCGCGACAGCCGGTCATTCTGGAATTTCTTGAGTGTGGTATATGTCAGCTGGACATAGGAAATGATGAATATTATTAATTAAAAAAAAATATGAACCCATTTCTAGTAAGTTTGGGATATTGCAGGTTTTACTGATTATTTCGCGGACGCCATCTTGTGTTTGTTATCTATCCCAGATTGTAAAAGCCAGTCGTAAAATTACCTAGGATAGGTAGCGTACCCTGGGATCTTGAAGCTAAGGTATCTTAGCTTCAAGAGCCCAGGGTATCAGGGTAAAACAGGGTAACCGGTAACACGCTGGAAGAAATATTATAAAAATGAAAAATTGGATTTTTTGTTTGTTTGCATGGAATAGACTTCCAAATAACTGAACAATTTGAAAAATTATTTCACTGTTGGCAAGCCACACTTTCCCCAAGTAACATAGGCTACTAAGGGCGGGGTGGACTGTTCATTTTTATTACAATTATTGTTTGATTTCTAAATACTATCAGGGTATTCAAGGTCAATTGACCTAGTACTTAACATGGAATGAATAAAATTATTTAAATTCTTACTTCCATGCTGGTCTGGGAGAAAAAGAAAAACATAGAATGTACCAGCTGCTTCTCTTCCCGCGCAAGCCGTAAAAGTCGTCTGAGGGAATCGCCGAATGGGGAAATCATGACATAGGCGATGCGGCTAGCAACCCATAACTATTGATTTCATGTTTCAACTACCATTATGCTAAACGTGGCCTAAGGTCTGCTGCTAAATGCTGCAGTGGATTTTGTGGCGCCGCTTCTTCTGCACATGCGCTTTAGAAGTGGTGGTTAACTTAATTTAAGTAATGATTGACGTCAATAAGTGATAAGAATGTCCTAAGTATATTGAAAATAAACAATTTAAATTTGAATTTGGTCTTATGGCTCTAGGCATTGTCTACCCCGCATGGGATAAAGACGTGATTATATGTACATGTATGTAAATTCTTACTTGAGTCCACTCCGCAGCAGATCCTTGATGCCTTCGTGCCGATGCCTCAGGTCAGTGAGTTCAGGTCGCTCGGTGTCCACCAGATCGTCAACCAACTGCTGAAGTACCCCGCGATACTCATGGCCGACACCTGTGTCGCACGGTTTTAGCACTGAGTTGTACCTGGCGAAATGACAAATCGAATCAAAATCGGTCCATTTGTTAGGCGTTACGATATATAAGGTGGACACAAATCAACTGCAATTATTTTAAGGGCAGATACAGGCCACTATACTGAACAACTTTTCCAAATAAACTTATATCGAAATACGAAATTTTATTTTTCACTCTCCATATAAACTAGATCAGCTGATTCTCAATTCGTATCAAGGTCAAAAAATTTTTTTTCGTATTTTGACATAAGTTTATTTGGGAAAGTTGTTCAGTTTAGTGATCTGAATCTGCCCTTTAAATATTTGCAGTTGATTTAGATTCACCTTTATAATGTGTAAATAGTAGATTGTATCACAAGGGAGCAAAATAATATTTTTACGGCGAGGGCGATTTTTCTTTCCGTTCAGGATTCTATTAAAGAATCCGCAATCGCTGCGCTCGGGATTTTACACTAGAATCCTTCACTCCGCTCTGGATTCAAAGTACATCGCCCGAGCCAAAAATATATTTGCGCCCGAATGATTCACTCTACTTTTCATCTCGCTCTATGAGAAATTTATTTCATCTGATGATTGCGTTTATTCTTACCAGCCAGTGTTTTATTTTTCATAATATGTGCACTCGGCATGACCGTATTGTTTTGTTCCAAATTTGAAACTCATTATTGCCCGCTAAAAAACCTTATCGGAAAAGACTTACTTTGGTCCCCCTTTTGGGGCAGAAAAGTTGAACATTTCGAATAGAAGGGATGAAAAAGTTTTTTGTAGCTTGTGGGTCATTGATAGCGGTATTTTAAGATGCCAAAGAAACACATACATACATATGAAACTTATAACAACGTTCGGTTTTGCTTTAAAACAGTCAAGCGCGAGCTGTGCCTGCTACGAATAATCCAAATAAAGCGTTTTATAACTAAATAATCAAAAAATTACAAATAGTTCTAGCGTGAACACATAGATGTCGCTACTCACTGCGAATCAGGACATGAGAATTTTGTATTATTTTATTTCTTTTCATAATTCCTGTAGTTTCGAATATTACATTCTACAAACAAACTCACAAACACTTCTACTTTAGAGTATTTATTTGAATACAAAGCCCTGAAAAAAGCAATAAATAATTTATACTGACTTGTTCAAAATCTTCCTCATATGCGCGACATCTTTTAACCGCGCCATCACCTTCCGCGAAATCTCGTCGCACTCCTCAGGAGTCACCATCTTCCCTTCGTCACCAGCGAACAAACTCTTATGGTCTTCGAATATGGCAACACTGAGAGTTTCCCTCAGATTCTCCTCGTGCTGCTTAGAGAATGCTACCTAAACATAAGTAATCTATATATATAAAATAAAGTCGTGTTAGTTACACTCTTTATAACTCAAGAACGATTGAACTGATTTGGCTGAAAATTGGTTGGGAGGCAGCTTAGAACTAGGAGAAGAACATGGTAAGTACCTTTCATTCCGGGAAAAAGTTCCCGAGGGAAGTTCTCGCGGGCGAAGCCGCGGGAATAAGCTAGGGTATAATAGTGTTTTCTAAACGTCACACAGCTATTTCAAATTACATAAATATCGGCCCAGCCCAGCGGTTTAGCCGTAAACATAATAGACCGACAGACTTCATTTGACTTCCTTCCTGTCTTGAGCTTTCTGTCGTCAGACTATGTCAGATGCCTTTATGCAAACTGAAAAATTTTACACTATTATTTATATTGGTCACTAACACTGGATTATGTTCCTATTGGTCTGGTTTACCTGTAATGGTTACGGAGGTCAGACAACGGTCTCTCCATTAGTCACAATTCGAGAACCTTTCTGCCCCATTGGCCATCGGTTCTTCGCTCTATGTGGCCCGCATGGCAATGGCAATGCACTTCAAAGAGCTAATCCGCTGGGCTATGTCGGCAACCTTTTTGTTCTCCTTATTTCTGATTCGGTGATGATGATAAGACAAAACAAACCGCTGCCTCCGTGGTCCGGTGGTTAAAGCGTTTGCTTGTAGAGTAAACCCGGGGGTTATGAGTTCGATTCCCACGGGAAGCATACTTTCAGAGGCCGAGAGGCAGTTCCCAAGAACTCCTAGAATTAAGTATATAAGGTGGACACAAATCAACTGTACTTAAATATTTTAAGGTCAGATTCAGACCACTATACTAAACATTTTTTTTCAAATAAACATGTCGAAACAAGATTTTTTTTATTTCACTCTATACTAAACTAGATCAGATAATTCTAAATTTGTATGGGAGGTCAATTTTTTTTTCGTATTTTATTATAAGTTTATTTGGAAAAATTGTTCAGTATAATGGTCTGAATCTGGCCTTAAAATATTTTCAGTTAATTTGTGTCCACCTTATATATAAACTAGCGATCCGCCCCGGCTTCGCATGGGCATAAAAACGTCCCTCTTGAATCACTCTATCTATAAAAAAAAACCGCATCAAACACCGTTGCGTAGTTTTAAAGATATTTTTTTTTATTTCACTCTATACTAAACTAGATCAGATAATTCTAAATTTGTATGGGAGGTCAATTTTTTTTTCGTATTTTATTATAAGTTTATTTGGAAAAAATGTTCAGTATAGTGGTCTGAATCTGGCCTTAAAATATTTTCAGTTAATTTGTGTCCACCTTATATATAAACTAGCGATCCGCCCCGGCTTCGCATGGGCATAAAAACGTCCCTCTTGAATCACTCTATCTATAAAAAAAAACCGCATCAAACACCGTTGCGTAGTTTTAAAGATTTAAGCATACAAAGGGACATAGGGACAGAGAAAGCGACTTTGTTTTATACTATGTAGTGATAGTGATGGATTACCTCAGTGCCGGTGAGAGAGTACACATGCACTATCAGCGCCAGAAGACTCTCCAGGGAAAGTTGACGTTCTTTGCGAGATTTGACCAACTGAGTAACCTGTAAAAAATATACTAGTATCAGCTACTTGCGGTATTAGGAGCTTCGAATAACTCCTTACCGGAAGGTAGTAGCCATGCGCTGCGTTACCTTCTGTCAAAGTATAAGCTGAATCGGCATATGCAATGTATTAGTGTGTGTAATCTGTACACAAATTATTAGCTGTTTAGTTTCAGTTTTAATGTGTCAGTGTCATCATTACAGTCAGGTGACGGTATGAGTTTTGTATGTAGGTATGCAGAACTGTACTTGTGTGTATATTTCCCTCTCGTGCGAGGTAAGTACACCTTGAATATAACCAACTCATTTCCTAAAAAAAAAGATTTATTTCTTTTTCTTGCCAATACTTAGTTGGCGCTTCAAGTATTGAAAAAAAAATCAATTTATTTATGATCCCGCTTATTTTTGGCGAAAAGGTTAATTGTTAAAAAGTTAGTAGTTAAGTATTTTTGTAGTAACGTCATCCTACCACAAACTGATTTAGTGCTTTAGTAAATAAGTTATCGTATTTAGAATTACATTGTCTCAAGTGATCGATAGATGGAGTTAATATGTTTTAGTATGGAGACTATCACAAAAATCGGCGCGTGCCTTTGTATGGCGGTTGAATAACTGAAACACTAAACTGAAATCGACAATATAGACAATATTGCTTTCATTTTTATTATATTATTACTCGTTTCTATACCCTTTTGTTTGAAATTTAAAAAGTTTCTTTCTTAAAAGTAAGTTGTAGCCACGATTATTTTAGTTCCTCTGATATCGTTGTGGGCAACATTAACTGTTAAGATTTATTGTAAAATGTTTTAAAAACATTTTGTAATGTTTTTTTCCTTTTTATGTTTTTCATAAATAAATATCTGTAACAGTAAAGTATTATAACTGACCTGGTGCAACACACTAGTGGAGTCCCGACTGGCGGCGAGGCTCTGCAGCACCTGTCTCTCCAAGCTCATCAGCAGGTCAGCCTGCGACCGACGTGGTGACTTCAACGTGTGGACCACTGCCAACGCTTGCTGCAGCACACCAAAATGCTGACAGATCACGTCGTAGTTGCCTGGGGACGAGGATAATGGCTGACATCATACTAATTTTGGACTAATTTTCATCTTCGTTCCTGTACAATCCAATGGTGTATTTATGTAATTGGTGCAATAAAGTGTTTATTCATTCATTAATTCATTTATCATCCATGAATTTTCTCGGTTGCATTAATTTAGGTACGGAATGAACAGTCTGCTTAGCATGATGTCTTATCAAGAAAGTTGTCTAACTGCTTGGTGAAAATGAAATAATTTGTCAATCACAATTTCCTACCGAACTGCTTCGTGGATGTTGCGATTCATAATATCCAAGAAACGGCACGGCTAAGAGACAAAGAACCATGAAGTAAAATATAAGATCAATTAGATTTTTTTTTACGCTCCTGACGGTTTCAATAACTAAATTAGAATTGTTTAATCCTTACACGAACGCTGCTTAACTGCTTTTTCTCCTCCACTTTGCCTGATCTTCGGCACTTTAAGTTGAAATATCATTCGCAGACAGTAGGAGCACAGAAATACTAACAACCAGTGGATTTGAGGAATATCGGCTGTGACGGACAGTGGCTTACTACCATCTCTTAAAACCATTGAAGAACGAGTTAGTAAGCGAGACAGCGCAATACATGATGTAAGGCGACATCTCCCTTACTCAATCGTTCTTACATGGTTTAAAGAGATGGTGGTAAGCCACCAGACAAACGTACAAGTGATCCTACAAGATTCCGTTTATTCATTCTAAAAATACGTACCTTTCGAAGCATTGACAATTTTCTCAATGCTCTGAGGGGTAACCTTCAGCAGAGTCTTGGGACTGGGCGACTTCTGAACATCGATCTTAGACAGCTTGTTGTATAGGTCAAACATGACTTCCTTTTGGGACTTGTTTATCATGTGGTCAAACGTTTGGACGCAGGCTTCATCGTTGGCGTGGAATAAACAGCCGGGGCTGAGCTGTAAGTCGTCTCCGATGTTCGTACTGAAAATATCACTAGTTTGTATCATAAACTTAAACTGTATTTTTTATTATTGCACACAATTTCTTACAAAAATGTACCACAGGTGTAACTTAATGCCAGGCCTGTCTCTCTCCGCGTGCTTTATACGTACTAGGATATTCACCTACGAAATCGCCAGAGCCGAGATCCACCATTCTCAGTACTGACAATCGCGCTCGATCGGGCGGACTCGCGTGATTTATAAATACGAAAAGTGATTATTGATTAGATTATTTTTTTACTGAACTAAACACCCAGTGACTCCGTGATGATGACTACACCCGGTGTACTATGACACTACGATGTAGACCACATCCAGTGTCCGACATCGAGATGTAGACCACACCCAGTGTCTAACATCGAGATATAGACCACACCCAGTGTCTGATACAGAGATGTAGACCACACCCAGTGTTAGACATCGAGATGTAGACCACACCCAGTGTCTGACATCGAGATGTAGACCACACCCAGTGTCTGAAATCGAGATGTAGACCACACCCAGTATCTGACTCCGTGATGTAGACCACACCCAGTGTTTGACATCGAGATGTAAACCACACCTTGTGTCTGTTTCCGTGATGTAGACCACACCCAGTATTTGACATCGAGATGTAGACCACACCCAGTGTCTGACTCCGAGATGTAGACCACACCCAGTGTTTGACATCGAGATGTAGACCACACCCAGTATCTGACTCCGAGATGTAGACCACACCCAGTGTTTGACATCGAGATGTAGACCACACCCAGTGTCTGACTCCGTGATGTAGACCACACCCAGTGTTTGACATCGAGATGTAAACCACACCCAGTGTCTGAATCCGAGATGTAGACCACACCCAGTGTCTGACTCCGTGATTTAGACCACACCCAATGTGTAGACCACACCCAGTATCTAACTCCGAGATGTAGACCACACCCAGTGTTTGACATCGAGATGTAGACCACACCCAATTTCTGACATCGAGATGTAGACCACACCCAGTGTCTGAATCCGAGATGTAGACCACACCCAGTGTCTGACTCCGTGATTTAGACCACACCCAGTGTTTGACATCGAGATGTAGACCACACCCGGTATCTGACTCCGAGATGTAGACCACACCCAGTGTTTGACATCGAGATGTAGACCACACCCAGTGTCTGACTCCGAGATGTAGACCACACCCAGTGTTTGACTCCGTGATGTAGACCACACCCAGTGTTTGACATCTAGTTATAGACCACGCTCAGTGTAAGACATCGAGATGTAGACCACACCCAGTGCCTGACTCTCAGATGTAGACCACACCCAGTATCTGACATCAAGATGTAGACCACACCCAGTATTTGACTCCAAGATGTAGACCACACCCATTGTCTGACTCCGTGATGAAGACCACACCCAGTATTTGACATCGAGATGTAGAGCACACCAAGTGGTAACTAACAAACAAATATAAAAACTTATACGTTATTTTGCAAGAACTAACAAGTGGCGGTTAAGCACGCAAACTAATTCGATAATTGTAATTTTGACCTTCATAAAGTATCACCTACTACTATTATTATAAACGCGAAAGTTTGTAAGAATGTATGGAATGATTTCTTATGTTTTCGCGATTGTTACACATAAAATAAACCGTATAAAATAGTTTAATTTAAGAATGTATGGATGTTTGTTACTCTTTCACAGGAAAACAGCTCAACCGATTTGGCTGAAACTTGGAATGAAGATTGCTTAGACCCTGGAACAACACATAGGCTCTATTTTATCCCGGAATTCCCATGGGAGCGGAACCTCGGGCAACAGTTAATAACACTTTGGTGGACGTTTTTGAAAACACAGAAGTTTTATTTTTATAACTGCTATAGCAGTCGTGTACCTGCCAAAATGTTAAAAAAAAAATTTAGGAAAAAACTTACACATTAGCTTCACAAAGAGCAGACATATCGACAGCTACGTCGTTTGAATGCCCTGGGAACCTGGGCAGTACTGCCATCACTTTATCCAGAACGGACTCCATGGAATGACTCGTAACTCCATATAGATCAAGAGTGCGATCAACAATTATTAAAGTAGCTGGATTTGAACAGTTCTGAAAATATCTTATCTATAATTTAGTATAAAATCTTGGGGTCCCAATTAGCACAAGAAACAAATAATGTCCATTATAACTGGGATTGGCCTTGGTAGGCAGCTTGTAAGCATGATAGGGCTTCAAGTGAAAAATAAATTTTTAAAGTATAGTAAAATTTATATTTTAAAAATGAAACAAACAAAAAAGTACATATATTAACAAACAAACATTGTTGCAGTTCCCAAAAAAGGTCCAACCTCAGCATTATGCCGGCATGAGATGATACTACCAGGAGTGCTATTTTTTAGATGTATGACTCACCCAAAACCGGTGAATCGACTGATTATAATTTGTTTTCAAATTATTTTCATGCGACATAACAGGTTACTCGAATGATTATAATTCAAATCACCAGTTTTGGGTGATCTATACATCTAAATAGCACTCCTGGTGGTATCATCTGCCGGCATAATGCTGAGGTTGGACCTATTTTGGGAACTGCAACAATGTTTGTTTGTTAATATTTGTACTTTTTTGTTTGTTTCATTTTAAAAATATAAATTTACTCCTGTGCTGATCTTCCATTTGCTGTTCTGTTTGTTAGTACTCGGTTATATTGCGCCATAAAGTAGCCTATATTTGACCCCCGGTCTTTAAGTATCCATTTCAAATTTA